>JANAVB010027995.1:3230152-3838624 GCA_029216955.1 Iris pallida
TGAGTCTAGAAGTATGTACTCTGAGTTATGCTGAGCTCTTGGAACTTGGTCTACAAGCCTACCCAAAATCCTAAGCTCCACCAAAACAAAATTGCCCACAAGTCCCACTTAGAATCACTCTGTGCTCTGGAGACAGAGTTCGGGCCGAACTCTGCCTCCACACAGAGTTCGGGCCGAACTCTGTCCCCTAGAAATCAGGAACCCTAATTTTAGGGTTAGCTGGTTGCTAGCTGTCCAACGGCCAAACTTTTGAATTCTTCTACCCGAATTCTGGCCGAATTCTGCCTCAAAAATCAGTATAAATAGGGCATGAATTCTCTCATTTTGAATCACTCAATCTTCTCTTCTCTTCTCTCCTACAAGCTCTATAAGCCATACCCTTCCCATCTACTAGCCACAAGCCTCCTAAGTCTCGAGTGCTCAGCATCTCTCAGTTAGGATTCTTGTACAAGAGTGAAGAAATCGCTTGGACAATTCCAAGCAATCGCCACTGCGATTCTCTGTAAGAAGTTGACGTGCTCTTCTGAAGTAAAGGCACGGGTTGTAAGCTACTATTTCACAAATAGTGGATTTAATCCTGAGCTAGAGTTCTCAGGCCTGGACTAGTCCTCCACGAGGGAAACCAGGTTAAAATTGCTGTGTTTGCGTATGCTCTCTTGTCTTTCATTTACATTCCGCATTTTACTCTGATTATTCATTGTTCGTGAAAGAGTAATTTTTTAATTGGTCATTATATATATATATACTCTATTCACCCCCCTCTAGAGTTGCCAAACTGTTCTTCAATTGGTATCAGAGCTCTGTTCTCTTTATAAGGACTAACATCCTAAGAGCTGATCCATGGCAACCACACAATCCTTGATCTCCAATCATGGTGAAGGTCAGTCCACTCATAGGCCTCCCCTATTTGATGGGACTAACTACACATATTGGAAAACAAGGATGAGTTTTTATCTGAAGTCTCTAGACTTTGACCTGTGGACTGTCGTAACTGACGGTTACAAAAAGCCCGCCAGTAATAGTTGTCGATGGTGACCTCACTGAGAAACCACACGACAAATATTCTGTCGAGGAGAAGAAACAGGCAAGTCTAGATGCTAGGGCTATTAATGCTTTATTCTGTGCTATAGACAGGAACGAGTTTAACAGGGTCTCTACATGCACCACTGCTCATGATGTATGGAGACTTCTGGAAGTGACGTATGAAGGAACCACTCAAGTCAAGGAATCAAAGATAAGCCGTCTCACTCAAGAGTACGAAGCCTTCAAGATGAAGCCAAATAAGACGATCACTCAAATGTTTACAAGATTCCTCGACATCATCAACCCGTTATCCTCGCTTGGTAAGCAGTACTCAAACCATGAGAAGATCCGCAAGCTACTCAGAGGGCTACCAAAGATTTGGAACCCTAAGGTGACAGCCATCATAGAAGGAAATGATCTCACAAGTATGTCTATGGAGACTTTGATGGGCAAGCTCATGACTCACGAGCTTGACCTCAAGGACTTCGAAGAGCCTGCTCCGAAGACCAGGGAGATCGCACTCAAAGTTCATCGACGAAAGGTTGATCACGATGAGACTGAAGACGATATCTCAGATGATGAAGACCAAGCTCTCATGGTACGTAACTTCAAGAAATTCCTTCGCTTCAATCAAAGAAAGAAGGAACCACAAGAAGACGATGAAGAAGAGCCAACCTGCTATGGTTGCAAAAAGACTGGACACGTCAGAAGAGACTGTCCGCTCTTAAAGAAAAGCAACCGGTATGAAAAGCCCTACAAGAAGAACTCATCAAAAAGGTATGCCAACACAAGCATTTGGCATGAAAGCGAAGCAAGTGACTCCGAGGAAGAAAAGAACTCTCCTCAAGACAAAGCAAATGTGTGCCTCATGGCAAATTCCACCAAGGTATCAAACGAAACTTTAGATGACTTCTCTTTTGATGAACTTGGCGATGCTTTCACCGATTTACTTGATGATCACAAAAAGGTTATCGGTAAATACAAGCATGCCAAGGATAAAATCAAAAGTCTAGAAGATGAGATACAAAGAATTTCTTTACTTCTTGATAATGTTAGAAACACATCACCCACAAATGACACTGATGAAGTATCCAAGCTTAAATTAAGCTTACATGATGCTGAAGCACGCATTGAGCAACAAACTCAAGAAATCACTACTCTCAACACGTTGCTTGCTGAAGAAAAGAGTAGACACAAGATTTCCATGACTAAGATTTATGGCTTAAATATCAAGATTGATGAACTGCAAGCTATGTCTAAAAGATTAGAAACCAAATTGGGTAAACAGGTTGTTCAACCTCAAACCCAATCACATGGGCACAACACCACTCATACTAGTCAACCACGTCATTCTCATGCAGCACATAACCATGCATTTATATACACAAACTTTCACAAACCACGTGCACGTAAGAATATTCCTCATACTCATTATACTGCACAAAGACACAACCAATATCACTCTACACATAGACAAAGTCATCATACCATACCACATCAACATGCCATGCCACGTAGACAAAATCATCATGTTATGCCACATAAGCAAAATTATTATATCATGCCACAGCATCACACTATGCCATATAGACAATCTCAGCATGCCACTCCTCACAGTCAATATCATCATGCTATGCCACACAGACATCATCATCATGCCACTCACTCTATGCATAGTCCTCATTACCATGCTAACTCTCCATATCATCCTCATCCTGTTGCTTATAGATATCATTCTCATGCTCCCAGTATAAATAAAAATGCTATCTGTACTTACTGTGGAATACATGGACACATCTCACCACAGTGTAGAGTTAGAAGATTGGTAGACAAGAAAATATATGCTTGGTTTCCAAAAACTAACTTTTCAGGACCCTCAAGAAAATGGGTACCAAAGGTCACATCTACTCTTGATGTAGGTGGACCTTCCCTCCTCAACTGAGAGTAAGTGGATTCTCGATAGTGGATACTCGCGACATATGACGGGAGACGCAAATCTTTTTGCATCACTATCGATGAAAAGAGAAGGATACGTATCCTTCGGTAACAATCTCAAAGGGCACATAATAGGTAACGGTATCATTGGTCATCCTCCTTCTCCTGTTATAAAGGATGTCTGCCTAGTGACCGAGTTAAAGCATAACCTGCTCAGCATTAGCCATCTTGCTGATCATGGATATGATATTAACTTTGGACAAAACTGTTGCTATATCTATGATAGGTCAACAGGAGACATTGCTTTTGAAAGGAAAAGAGGGGACAATATCTATATTTTCTATCTCTCTATAAATACTAACCATGCAGGTAGATGTTTATATGCCCACAAAGATGAACGACTACTTTGGCACCAGCGTCTCGGTCATGCCAACATGGATGCTATATCCAGGCTTTCTACCAAGAAGCTAGTGAGAGGATTGCCTGACATCACATTCAAAAAGGACACGGTATGTGCCGAATGTGAACTAAACAAGGCAACTAAATCTTCATTTCATTCCATCAACTCTGTAAGTACTACTAGACCCTTGCAATTACTTCATATGGATTTATTTGGTCCTAGTAGAATAGCTAGCCTTGGTGGCAAACTTTATGCTTTTGTTATTGTTGATGATTTTTCGAGATTTACTTGGGTTTTCTTTCTCGCTAATAAGAGCGACGCTATCTCTGTTTTAAAGTTTTTGTAAATAAAGTTCAAAACGAAAAAGGCTACATGATTACTCGAATCCGAAGTGATCATGGAGGCGAATTCGTAAATTCAGATTTTGAAAGTTTTTGTAATGCAAATGGTTTTGATCATGAATTTTCTTGTCCTAGAACTCCTCAACAAAATAGTGTTGTGGAGCGGAAGAATAGGACTCTTGGCGATATGGCTAGAGTCATGTTGAATAAATTTTCTCTTCTAAAATATTTTTGGTCAGAGGCTGTAAGTACAGCATGCCACATTTTGAATAGGGTGCTTATTCGTCCCATTTCGAAGAAAACACCCTATGAGCTTTGGTTTGGGAGAACCCCAAATGTTTCTTATTTTAGAGTTTTTGGCTACAGATGTTTTATCCTTAACACCAAAGACAACTTAGGCAAATTTGATGCCAAAGCTGACGATGGTATCTTTCTTGGTTATGCCGCCAAGAGTAAGGGATATAGAGTTTTCAATAAACGCTCACTTATTGTGGAAGAGTCAACAAATGTGACTTTTGATGAAGACAACAGTACAGCAAATACTCTTAATGATGACATTGAGCCATCAACTTCTACTCCAATGAATACTTCAACCGAAACTAATTCTCTGGAGGGTTTGCCTAAGAAATTCTCTTTTAAACCTTCTCATCCAGAAAATTTAGTCATAGGTGAAGTTTCACGTGGAGTTACTACTAGATCATCATTAAGAGACTCTGTTGCTAGCACTGCCTTCATTTCATAAGTAGAGCCTAAAAACATTTCTGAAGCTTTTACTGATGAATTTTGGATCTCTGCTATGCAAGAAGAACTCAACCAATTTGAGAGAAGCCAAGTATGGGAACTAGTTCCTAAACCGGCTAATCACTCAATAATTGGTACCAAATGGGTGTTTAGAAACAAAGTAAGTGAAGATGGTTCAGTCACACGTAACAAAGCTCGTCTAGTAGCTCAAGGATACAACCAAGAGGAAGGTATCGACTACGATGAGACATATGCTCCTGTTGCTAGACTAGAATCCATTCGGATGCTTTGTGCTTTTGCCAATCATCAGAACTTTAAATTATTTCAAATGGATGTTAAAAGTGCTTTCTTGAATGGCTTTATTAAGGAGGAAGTTTATGTCAAACAACCCCCTGGCTTTGAAAATCACAAATTTCCCGACCACGTGTTCAAGCTAAAGAAAGTGCTTTATGGCCTTAAACAAGCCCCCAGAGCTTGGTATGAAAGGCTAAGCAGCTTCTTGCTTGAGAAAGGTTTTTCTAAAAGGAAAATTGACACTACACTATTTATCAAATCTTTCAAAGACACCATTCTATTAATTCAGATTTATGTTGATGATATTATTTTTGGGTCTACTGATGAAACTCTTTGTCAAGAATTTGCCAAGTGTATGCAGACGGAATTTGAGATGAGCATGATGGGAGAGCTCAACTACTTTCTTGGTCTGCAAGTAAAACAACTGGCTAATGGAACTTTCATCTGCCAATCAAAGTACACCAAGGACATGCTGAAAAAGTTCGATCTTGACAACATCAAACCAATCAGCACGCCAATGGCCACTTCAACCAAACTCGAACCAGATGAGAGCGGCAAACCTGTTGATCAACGTAAGTATCGAGGTATGATAGGCAGCTTACTTTATTTAACTGCTAGTCGTCCCGATATCATGTTCAGTGTTTGCCTATGTGCTAGATATCAAGCTAATCCTAAGGAATCACACATGACCGCAGTTAAGCGTATCTTTAGATACCTTAAGGGTACGGTTACAGTAGGCCTATGGTATCCCAAGTCAACATCATTTGATCTTATTGGTTACTCTGATGCTGACTTCGCTGGATGCAAGGTCGACCGTAAAAGTACGAGCGGCACGTGTCATTTATTAGGAAAAGCTTTAGTCTCCTGGTTTAGCAAGAAACAGAACTCTGTTGCACTATCCACAACAGAAGCTGAATACATAGCAGCTGGGCGTTGTTGTGCACAAATTCTGTGGATGAAGCAAACCCTGGAAGACTATAAGTTATCTTTCATGCATATTCCTATATTCTGTGACAATACTAGTGCCATCAATTTGACTAAGAACCCTGTATGCCACTCACGCACTAAACACATTGAGATCAGACACCACTTTTTGCGTGATCATCAGCAAAATGGCACGATTAACTTAGAATTTATTGACACTGATCATCAGCTGGCAGATTTCTTTACTAAGCCACTATCCGAAGAGCGTTTCAATTTTCTTTGTCGTAAACTTGGAATCTTAGATGAAGCAGTCATAAATTGAAACTTACCTGCGTAAATATCGAGTATATTGTGATTCTTTTACGAAGAATTTGGTATGAATACAAGCCGAAAGGGTTCTTCTGACAACAAGGCGTAAAAGCCTAAGCGACACGGTGCACTAGTCCTCAGGACTACCGCTAGCTGGGATCCGGCCCCTGCAGCTAACCCATGGAAAATTTGGACTATTGAACCACAATATATATCCTTATTTATTATATGGCTCGTTTCGATTTAATATTGCCTAATTGATATTTTCTAAAAAGTTCATTCTGTTTTCTGTGTACCTCTCCTTCTTTATCTATTCTATTCTCTTTGGTGTCCTCAACTTTCTTTTGTTTAACTCTTAAATCTTTTTCTTTTCATTTCTTGTTATTCTTCAACTTTTGTTTTCTTTTTAGCCTTTGTTCTGTTCTGGACCAATGATCCAGAACTCGGGCCGAACTCTGCTCCTATCCGAGTTCGGGCCGAGTTCGGTCCCTTGGTTCCAGGGTCGGGATCTGGCTCTGCCGTTGGATCTATTCTAATCCAATGGTCAATATTTCACCCGACCAAAGACAAAACCCTACTTTATGTCGGGATTCTTTCTCTCTCCTTCACTATTACCACCTTTTCTCACCTATACACACTCTTTCCTTGAAACCCTAACCCTAGTTTTTGATCTAGAGTGCCTCATTGCTTCTCAAATCAAGAAAAAGGTGTCTCCTCTCCATTCTCCTCCATTGTTCTTTACCTGTTTGAGGTACCATTTTTTTTAAAATCTTTTAATGGCTCCTTGCTTGTTTAATCGTGGGAAGAGGATTCGAGTTGAGAGTATTTCCTCTTCGGATTCTCCTCCATCAATTGAACAAATCATTGAACAACTTCAACCACCTCACCCTTTGTTCAATCCACCTCGTCCTCAACATCCTTCCACTTATGACAGTAGACTTTTTGTCTCACTTGATGCATCAAACAACTGGTTTAGTGACTTTCGGAATCGTCAGGTATTCACAGGACATCCTATCAATTTTTCCATATTCTCTCAATATGATCCTTTATTCCATGACCTCTATATTGATGAACTAGTCACTACATCTTCTGCTATTTATCGTCATGTCGTTCAAATGTTCTACTGCAACTTAACCTTTGATGACCTTCGTATTTATTCACGAGTTGCTGGTATCGATATCTCGTTTGATGACTTTGAACTAGCCGAATATCTTGATCTTCTTGAGCCAAGTTCTTGGGAAAGGCTTGTTGATGCTCGCTCGTTCTGTTTTCCCAACGGACTTTCACTTGAAAGCTTCAAGGACGATTTGTGCACTCCATACACACGTCCTCGAAAGCTCATGACGAAATATCTCAACCCATATTTTTCTGATCTTCATTGGATCATCTCTAATACCATTCTACCCAAGATCGGTTCCCCTGATGAAATCACTTATCTTGACATTTCTGCTCTTTATCATCTTCACTTTGGAATTCATTTCAATCTTCCACGTACTATGATGGACTGGATGATTCGCTGTAGGAGGAAACCACGAGCTTTGGTTTATCCTCTGTATCTTCCTATGATCTTTCGTGCTTTTCGTATACCACTTGATGCTTGTCCGTTCCTGCCGGTACCTACCTTTCTATCTAAGGTATGACGCCTTCAGCCTGTTGCTACTACTGAGTTGTCTGCTGATGAGGAGCCTGACGCCCCTCCGCTCGGTCAGACTGCACCTCCTGCCAACCTGGATTCGCTTCAGACTATGCTTCGCGATCGTTTTGCTATTGAGGATGATCGCTGGACGCAGCAGGATTACCGTACCACTCTGCAGATTAGTGCCCTTGGGAACTCTCTGCATGATATGCGGTATTCACTTGCTCGTCATCCTGATTTGCATGTGCCTATTGAGCGGGATCCACATCGCTCGGGTCATCGTCTAGACGATCCGTGGGTCATGCAGTATATGGATCCAGATGATACTTTTGTGGATCTTTAGATGTTCCAGGACCTTCTGGTGCTCCGTGATGGAGACTGGCTTGTTATGCTGCTGCTACTGCTGATGGTCTTAGTTGCTTTATGTTTTTAGTTATTTAGTTATGGATTTATGTACTGGATTTTTATCTTAGAACCCTGATGATGTGTTTGACATTCTGGTTGGTGGATATCATTTTATGCTATTTCTCATAGTTTCTTTCATGCCAATGCACTCTCTTGTCTAGTATTATACTATTTTTTTCTCTTGGTGTGGTTGCATTACTATTCATTGCTTATTTATATTGCTAACTGCCAAAAGGGGGAGAAACATATGTATATTTTTGTGCTGGCTTGTTTTGGGAAACTATTACAGGTTCTATGCAGGTTCTATGCATTCATCTGTGTATATCTGTGCTCGTTCTGGGAATATGTTATCTATCAGGTTACAGGGTATATGCACTGTTTACGGGGGAGAGCTACTACTTCTAGCTCGGAACCATTCACTGATTACGGGGGAGCTATCCGATTCTAGCTCTGCATCAGTTATGGGGGAGCTATGTTGTAATCAACTGTGTCAAGGTATGAATATTGAAATATACATATATTATTTTGTCAATTATCAATATGGGGGAGATTGTTGACACAAAGTCACAGTCAACCAAATATTGACTACATTGACTAAATAATATCTGTATAAATTCAATACGACACACGACGTCTGCTTTCAGTTCGGGACAAACGACAGCTCAGTTTCCGACTCTCAGTATATTTTCGAGTCTGTACTTTTACATTTCATTGAGTCTAGAAGTATGTACTCTGAGTTATGCTGAGCTCTTGGAACTTGGTCTACAAGCCTACCCAAAATCCCAAGCTCCACCAAAACAAAATTGCCCACAAGTCCCACTTAGAATCACTTTGTGCTCTGGAGACAGAGTTCAGGCCGAACTCTGCCTCCACACAGAGTTCGGGCCGAACTCTGTCCCCTAGAAATCAGGAACGCTAATTTTAGGGTTAGCTGGTTGCTAGCTGTCCAACGGCCAAATTTTGAATTCTCCTACCCAAATTCTGGCCGAATTCTGCCTCAAAAATCAGTATAAATAGGGCATGAATTCTCTCATTTTGAATCACTCAATCTTCTCTTCTCTTCTCTCCTACAAGCTCTATAAGCCATACCCTTCCCATCTACTAGCCACAAGCCTCCTAAGTCTCGAGTGCTCAGCATCTCTCAGTTAGGATTCTTGTGCAAGAGTGAAGAAATCGCTTGGACAATTCCAAGCAATCGCCACTGCGATTCTCTGTAAGAAGTTGACGTGCTCTTCTGAAGTAAAGGCACGGGTTGTAAGCTACTATTTCACAAATAGTGGATTTAATCCTGAGCTAGAGTTCTCAGGCCTGGACTAGTCCTCCACGAGGGAAACCAGGTTAAAATTGTTGTGTTTGCGTATGCTCTCTTGTCTTTCATTTACATTCCGCATTTTACTCTGATTATTCATTGTTCGTGAAAGAGTAATTTTTTAATTGGTCATTATATATATATATACTCTATTCACCCCCCCTCTAGAGTTGCCAAACTGTTCTTCAGAAAAGAGGCACAACTTTCTAAAGAGATACTTTATAGACGAGGGGGGTCCTTTTTGGTCGGCCACTAGCTAGGGTTAGGGTTTCTAGGGGTGCATCTAAGGCTATCAATGCATCAAGTCAAATGAATGGCCTAGAATCTAGGGCTCCTTCCTAGTCAAGTTGCAAACCACTCAACCTAGCTAATCATGACTTAAACCTATCTAACCAATGCTAACTAAACTCAATGTGGCTAACTAGACTAGCTATGACTAATCTAGGTTAGGTCAAATCTAGTTTAGGGCTAAACACAATACAAGGCAATTAATTAAATTATATCTAAGTCACACCATTCCAATAATCATATTAAATTCCAAATAATATATATTAAATTCAAATAATTCAAAAATGACAAAATATCCTCAAACTAAAAATGATAAATGAAATACCCTAATCACATGGCTAGGCTCTAAGTCACTATCTCTAGGGTTACACTAGCCAATACCAAAACTACAAGTCATGGTTTTAAATAGTTTTTTTTAAATAATTAAAAATCACCAAATATCATATTATTATTTAAATATCATAATTAAATAAATTAAAATACAAGATTTCAAAATTACCCTCATTTGGAAAACTGGGTGTTACAATCCTACCTACCTTAGAAAAATTTTGTCCTCGAAATTAAAGGCGAAACTACACTGATGAGAAGGATAGATAATCATACCCCACGGTACAAATAGATATAGGTATCGCTCGCGCATCTCACCCTCCCGCTCCCGGGTAGACTCTCCTGGAGAATGATGCCTCTATGCGACGCGAACCAAGGGTATCACCTAGTTTCTCAACACCTTCTCTCGGCGATCCAGAATCTCCACTAGCTACTCTGGATAACTGAGAGTAGGTCCAACCTCAATCTCCGAATGATCGAGCACATGTCTAGGGTCAGCCACGTACCGTATCAACTGTGATACGTGGAATACGTTGTGGACGCCCACTAGTGCAGGTGGCAAGTCTAGCCTATAAGCCATATCACCGACCCTCCCGCTAATCACGAAAGGTCCGATGAAGCGCGGGCTAAGCTTCCCACCTCCACCAAAACGTATAGTGCCACGAGTCAGAGATATCCGCAGAAAAACCATGTCTCCAACCTAATCACAAGCAAGGTCTCAAGTTACTAAATAATCAAACATGATCATCAACTCAATAATAACCTGCTTCTAATCCTATCTCCAGTCAACTAAGTCAAACATTGACAATGGTCAACTACTGGTCAACAACTAGTCAATTTCTCAACATCCAAGTACTTGGTCATCAACTGGTCAACTTTTAGGATTTTACCTATGCTAGCTATCTAGGTGTTGGCAACTAGAGATTAGCAAAAAGGAAAACTCTATAGTAGGCTAGCTCTTAACTTCTCAATCCTATCAAGTCACCCATAACTAAATACCTACAAGCTAAGCACACCAATCCCAAATACCACATACATATATGCTCAAGAACAACAACCCATCACATATATCCTAAGTATATCATCTATATATATATATATATATGACTAATCAATCAAGGGTTAAAGTAGACTAAACTCATAAGGGACTGAAACAAAAGCTAAGAATTTAGGCTAAGGATGAATGGTCTGAAACATCAATATAGGCAAAAGGGAATGATGCTAAGGAGACTGAAATATAAGCTAAAGGACAGGACATTTGGGTCCACTTGTAAAGTTAAAGTGAAAAGAAACCTACACGGTGACTGAAACATGCATCTAGATCAACCTGGCCTCTCCTCTCTATCTGGCTGAACTAACTACATGCAGGACAGTGGTCTGAAGAAGTGAACTAAACTGGTGTACAGGGAATGCAATAGGCAGTATACTGCAAATGAGTGCAGGCTACATACCAATCAAAATACATTACATATATATACAAACTATATATATATTAACCCTCATCATCTCAACTCTACTCAAGGTCTAATAACACATACTCCCTACCGCATGTCTATCACTCCAATGAAGGGGTCAGATACTGTAAGGTGTACTGGGACAGAACAGTGAACTGTCCCAAGTGGTGAGTGCAGACCTCTAGTATGCATGATACTAACTCTCCAGATATGCAGAATATGGTAAGGGTTGATGGTTATATTGGTGAGTCGATAATTGGGGTCTGAACTATGGTCCAGTGAAACCTATGAAGCAACATGGTAGGTAATGAATTTGAGTACAGTGAACAACTTGTATAAGTCTGAACCAAAGGGAACAGGATATCTAGTGAAGGGTCTGCACACTGCCTATAAAGGTTGATCAACATGACTGAACTCAACACAAAAGAACTTACTAAAATAGGGAGTGGACCAATATAGGCTAACAACATGTCAATAATCCTATACAACAATGACCTATAGACACCAACCAAACCCATACCTCATATGCCAATACCATCTGCAATCTATATGTATATAGGCCTCTCAGTCTTAGGTGAACTACAACTATACTCAAGGACAGGCTCTGGTCATGGGTGTCTCACTGGAAAAAGGTAAGGAAAGTAATAACAATCATCAAGGCTGTAAGGCATACTAACATCCTATATATAAACTGGTTGGTATTATAAATAACAGAGAAGTCATCTACAATGGGTTACTATTCTAATACCAATGCTAACTATCATCTCTAGGGTACATACACTCTATAAGTCATCATATCATTACACTATGAAAGAAATACATATGAATAAACTCTACAAAACTAAATATCCCTACTCTTAAGTTATTTGATGAAATACAATTTTAAAACAACAGAAGGGTATGATAATCATATGCGTCTGTCCAAAATCATGTTGTTCAGAGTCTTCGTCATGCTAGTGAGCAAGGCTACGATAATCACAGAGTCCTTGACTAAGGTACATACCTCGAGGTTCTTGGTATTTAAAATTTTTGCATTGCCGCATACGACGGCGAAAACCTTAAATTTTTACACCCGAGAAATACGTCCAAAATCTGACTATATGTCCTCACTATGCCAGCTAACATGACTATCAAAGATTCTAGATCCCATAACTGAGGTGACCTACAAACATAACAAAAGAGCAACATGACAAAATTAATCAATCAACAAGGAACATATGGAAACGGATTTCAAGATAGTTATAAGAGACAATTACGGGAATGGAATCGAGAAGAACGGAACTTGCAGCAAGATCTCCAATGGTCTGTACATCCTCGAATGTCCTGACGATAGCTCACCCCTGCTGGTTTCCTTTGGTCTGCTGCTGATGCTGCATGAACCGCTGCTGCTAAAAGAAATCGGGAATAACGGAAAAAGGTCTCTGTATAGACAGAGGTGCACCTCCAATGTAGCAGAAATGCCAACCTGAGTTGGCACAACAGAAGCTGCGGTCTCGAGGCCTTGATGAACAGGACGAGAGGTGGCCAGCCTCTCGATAGTATTCTCCGAAGCGATGAGATCATGTCTCCATAACCATTATGAAGACAGATCAAAACAAGAAGCAATTTCTGAGAATGAAGCAAAAATCAAAGGAGGACAGTTTATATTCAAGGGAAGACAATAAACAACAAATTTAGGTAAAATGAATCTGATTAAGAGTTTTTCCTAGTGTGATTGAGTACCCTCAAAAATATCCTAATCCTACTGCAGGCTGTAGTGATACTCTAATTCGAATACCACTACATAAACTCGACCTGCATGGGCCACCACTAAAAATGTGTCATGACCCACACCCTAGAGTAAGGGCACGAGACGTGGGTACGTCCAGCCTACGCTGCAATGTCGGCGATAGAACGCTGTCCTAGGTTAATGCATCTAACAGTATAAGGCTAAACAGTTTATACTCCCCAAATGGGGGTGACATAGCAGAATATAAACTCAATCACAACTAAGGAAGAAGAAGCACGATATGATATAGAACTCAATAAAATACAGATGATCAGAAAAGTCTAAGTGTCTATGATAATATCTCAGCAAGCATCCAGAATACAAGGTCTGAACTACAAAGTATGAAAGAATATATACAATCCAGATCTCAATGACAGAAATAAAGCCTAACTAAACTAGTCTAGGCAGTAGGGGTAATGTCATCAGCTAGAGCTGGGTCCTCCTAAGAGTCCAGCTCACAAGTGTCGTCTAGGGCTGTCCCATAGAAGGTGTCAACACCAGCCTCATCCTCGTCCTCTGTAATATTTTTAACGGGTCCAGTCAGGACAGAAACGAGCACAATACATCTCAACAGATCATAGCAGGTTAAAAATATAAGCATGCAGTAGAGTAAGATACAGGAAACTGAAAGAAAGTACAGAATATAAACAGAGAAAGAACTGCAATAGAAATATCTACTATAAATAGAGGACTAACAGTGGCTAGTGAGTCAGAGTACAATATAGACATGTGAATGGCATAGGAGATTCTGGGAACTATACTATGGAGTGATTCTGGGAACTACACTAGTTGGATATTATTCACATGTCTACTTCTACTCCCCCGTACCCCAATCAATACACAAGGATCCAGCCAGGTTATGTTACGATCCATGCAATGGCCTAAAAGGGGTGATACATGGTAGGCCCAAAAATGGGTAATTCTAGGAATGCCCATAAATGGGTGATTCAAGGAAGACTCTGTGATCATGAGAGTACATGTCACAAGTGATCAATGAACCATGAAGCATAGTGATACACAATGTAAGTGAAACGCACAGAATATGTAGTATTCGATGCTCCCTGAGGGGATAACATCTCAAAAAAAGGATCCATATAGTACTAATCCGTGTTACCAACGTGACAGCATCAAGTAAAGTAATCTAAAGCATGAAAATAATTCTAACAGGATATAAAATGATCAGAGAATGTACTCACCTGTATCCTGTGTATCTGAAGAATATCTACTGTCCGAGAAGTGGTGTCTGTTTCCTATAGAACAGTACAAGTCACTATGCGTCTAAAATGATAACATGAAGTTCTACTATGCATTCTACATGATTCTAGGTCAATCTAGACCCAAGTCAACTCTTGGTCAACTTTGGTCAACCCTAGAAGTCAAACTAGGTCAACTAGGGCTAACCAAGTCTAAACTAGTCAAGTTAGCATTGCTAGTCTAACTAGGTCCAATCAAGACTAAACAAGTCTAACTAGACTCTCACTAGACAAACAGACACACCATAGGCTAAGAGCCCTAGGCTATAGGCTATATCATGCCTAAGCCAAACCACAAACACATATACACATAACAATATATTGTAGTACACTCATTAACATATAGGCTACCTATATGTACATCCCACATATATATATATATATATATATATATATATATATATATATTATATATATATATATATATATATATATATATATATATATATATATATATATATATATATAAAAAATAAAAAAAAATAAAAAAAAAATATATATATATATATATATATATATATATATATATATATATATATATATATATATATATATATATATATATATATATATATATATACATACATACATACACATAAAATATATATATATATATATATATATATATATATATAAATATATATATATATATATATATATATATATATATATATATATATATATATATATATATATATATATAATATATATATATATATATATATATATATATATATATATATATATATATATATATATACACACATAAGAATATGTATATCACATATAGCTATAGGCTCACATACACATATAGCCATATATATTTATATACATAGAGAGGGGGAAAGGACATATCATGGCAATGTGTGTGTGAATCATATAATGTGTGTTTGTGTGTGCATGTGTAATAGGGTGTGTGTGACTTTCCTGTGTACAGGACCCATTTCAGTGTGTGTGTAGTGACAGGAAGAACAGTGTCCAGTGTTCAAGTTATCATTTTTATGTGTGTGTGTGAGTATATATAACTGTGTGCGTGTACTTGTGTGTAGGCTAGTATAGTGTGACAGTGTACTAGATACTAGGATAGGCATGTTCCTGTGTGTGTGTGTACAATGTAATCCCAGGAAACCAAATGACAGGAAAGCAGTGTCCAAAGTGTCTCATGTTCAGTGTTCAAGTTATTTTCAGGAATCAATTTATAGTTAACAGCGAGGTAGGAAATCATGCCCCGGTTTACCAAAACAGTGCTCAATGTAATCCCAGGTTTCAAACTCAAGTGACAGGATAATGATATAACTCAGGTTTTTACACAAAAAGGAAATTATCAGATTTCTTTTATACTTAACAGTCAAACCCATAGGTATACACATAGGTAATGTATCAAAACCATTTCAGTTTCCTGAATCTCAGATATTAACATTAACACTTGAAATCAAACCCAATCTAATCATGGCTGAAATCTCAGTTTTACTCTAACAGTGAGTCATACTAATTTCAGTGAATACAAGGTGAACCCAGGTTCAAATGTCTCAGAAATTCAAAGATCATAAACTCAGGTTTAGGATTCCTATTCAGGTTTATTAAAGCATTCATCTCAGGAATTGAAAAACAGTGGTATACAAATATACAAGTGTAGAGTGTGTGTGTGAAAATATGAGGAAAAAATCTGTGTCTCAGATTTGAATAATCAGTGAATCACCACAACCCAATAACCAAATCGAACCTAAAACCTAACAAAATCAGTAACAATCAACCTAGCAGATACTAATACATATGTACAATCGATTTAATGTGACAATAATTATTAGAATCAGTTGAACTGGAATAAACTCAGAATATAAAAAAACAGATAGCATGTATCAGTCCATTTGGGAATTCAATGAATTTGAAATCAATAAACCACCAAAATGATTCATTAACAAACCCTATCATGTTATCAATATATAACCATAAGTAAACCACATTAATTTCATGATAAAAATATTTAAAAGTAAATTGAAATGGGAGGGAACAGTGTACACAAACACTGATACTTGACAGTATCAGTCAATTAGGAGATTTCCTATTTAAACATTGAAATAGCAGTAAAAGTCTAGATAATTGGTTGGCAATTAATATTCAACATGTGTTCGTGCTGTACATAAAGTATCGTGTCCAAAAACACCAGACACAAGTGTCCAAACCACACAAACCCAAATATACTAAACTGGGTTCAGTCGACTGTGCACTCGTATCCAGTGTGGGTCGAATCCCTCACTCGACACGAACCCAATGGACACGTGGTCTTGGGGGTGTCATGTCAGACATTGCCCCAAGGCCTGTGTCAAAGGACACGCGTCTACGTGTCCAAAATAACCCACACGAACTCGCGGGTAGCAGGACAGTGCTGTCGACGCGTGCGCTGGCGTGTCCAGGGTCCAGATCGACACGAACTCGACACGAATCCAGCTCAGTCGTGTAGAAATCTGTAAGCCATATGAAAACCTATTTTTCTATTCAAAAACATTCCTAAAATAGGATCGAAATACCCACTGTGGTATTTCGTCGAACACCAATGCACCTAGACTGATACGTGTCCGATACGGACACGTAAAGGACACGAAATGACACGAAACCTATTCCTACGGTTAGAGGACACCTAGGGCTATGCAACCATGCCAAGAAATCAAAAATCTATTGGGGGAATAAGGAGTTACCTATGGGTGTTCTTCCCAAGAAAAGCCTTCCAAAAGAGATTCTCCAAAAGCTAGGCAAAGCCCCCAAATTGTGTCAAACCTGAGATTTGACTCCACCAACAGTAGGAGAATAGTATTTAGAATACTATGGAAGAAATCTCAATAAAAATAGAGCACTAAAGATTAATCTATGAAGAAATAAAAATGAAGGCTCACCTAGTTCTTAGGAAAATGATGGAATATTGAAAAGAGGCAGAACTTTCTAAAGAGATACTTTATAGGCAAGGGGGGTCCTTTTTGGCTGGCCACTAGCTAGGGTTCGGGTTTCTAGGGGTGCATCTAAGGCTATCAATGCATCAAGTCAAATGAATGGCCTAGAATCTAGAGCTCCTTCCTAGTCAAGTTGCAAACCACTCAACCTAGCTAATCCTGACTTAAACCTATCTAACCAATGCTAACTAAACTCAATGTGGCTAACTAGACTAGCTATGACTAATCTAGGTTAGGTCAAATCTAGTTTAGGGCTAAACACAATACAAGGCAATTAATTAAATTATATCTAAATCACACCATTCCAATAATTATATTAAATTCCAAATAATATATATTAAATTCAAATAATTCAAAAATGCAAAATACCCTCAAACTAAAATGATAAATGAAATACCCTAATCACATGGTTAGGCTCTAGGTCACTATCTCTAGGGTTACACTAGCCAATACCAAAACTACAAGTTATGGTTTTAAATAGTTTTTTTTAAATAATTAAAAATCACCAAATATCATATTATTATTTAAATATTATAATTAAATAAATTAAAATACAAAATTTCAAAATTACCCTCATTTGGAAAATTGGGTGTTACAGTTTCGTCTTTGTCTATGATTTTCGTCTTCCACTGGAATGTGATACCGTTCCATTGAGGATCTTACCCTTGGTTGGCCCAACCAAGTAGACGGTGCAATCCCCCTGAGATTCAAACACCTAAACTTATCCACCTTCATGTCCGACAATGAAGCTCTCCCGTACGCATGCATCCTTGTGCAAAATATCATATATTATGCACATCGTCGATGACTCACAACTCTCCCAAAACTATGTGAATGCTGATGCACATGCCTCAGATTGAGTTTACTACAAACCTTAATCACCTTCTAACTTTGAACTACTGAAACCTATGTCGCTCCATAAAACTTTGGCAAACCACCTGTCACCAAAATCGAATCCGTAGAGCAACCTCCACCTGAAGACCGACCAATTATAGGGACTGACAAAGTAACCCTCAATCTTTGACTCAGCACCATTCGTCGCTTTGTCTTAACGAATCGGATCCTCTATATCCCTCAAAACGTCTTGAAGACCTTCCTCAATAAGTTTTTGGCGATCCAACTCCTGTCGAATACCCTTTGAGCCTCCATTCGGTGTATATGGCATGCTTGTACAACTCAACAGCTTGAGTCTGTATATGCTACAACACAAATCTCCTCGAGCCAGCTGTTGGAAACCCTTCGCAAGCATCTAATCTTTAACCCTAAACAAACTGCGATAGCCATCATCTGCATACCTCCCTACCGAAACCAAGTTGTATCGCAAACTCGGCACTTGTCACACACACCATGAGGATGAGCTTCTAATCAAACTCCATCGTCAAGTGCACATCATCAATGCTAACAACTACAGACGTCGTCTTGTCGCCTATCTTTATACGTCCAAACCTGCCGACGCAGTATGACGTAAAGATCCTCCTCTGCAGAGTGGTGTGATATAATACCCCATGTCCATGACCTAGTCATCGTCATGACACATGCCACAAGGTTCCTCTATGTTGGTTGTTGCGATGATGATATCTCCCATTGTTGTGAGATCCTCCGGATCGTGCTTGCCTTTGGCTTCTCAGCTTTAAGCTTCATGCAGTTCCTCTTGATATGAACAGCTTTTACCATAGTGATAGCAGCCCTCCTTGCAGTCCACATTCTCAAGATCCCAAGAAATCCCTCGTGTCCTATCATGTGACGTGAGTCTTTCCTTCCCATATGAAGCCACAAGAGCAGACTCCTACAGTGATTCAACTTGCATGCGTCGGACCTCCGCATTCAATAAACTACTTTTAACTGCCTCCATCGTGACAACACCATCTGGTGCAGAGTTTCTCACCGATACCACCAACATCTTCCAGCTTTTTACTAGAGAACTCTAAAGTAGTAGGGTCTGAAGCTCATCATTAACTACCATCTTCATCGTAGACAGCTGATTGATGATACCCTGAATCTTGTTCATATGTTGTGCCACCAAGGCACCTTACGTATACTTCGAGTTGACGAATTAACGAATAAAAAGTGCCTTGTTTTGACCTGTCTTCCTTTTATACAATGAATGCAGCTTATTCCATAATGCTTTTGCTGAACTCTCGATGGATACGTAGTAAAACACCGAAACGTCCAACGATTGACGGATGAATCCAACGGTCTTCCGATATAGTCGTTTCCAGTCGTCATCGGCTTTGTCTAATGGCTTTACACTATTACCCTCCAACGGACCATGCAAGTCCTTGTACTATAGTTGATCCTCCACCATTGGCTTCCAAATTGCCCAGTTTTCCCCTGTGAGGGTAATCATACGAGTGTTCATTTGCTCCGTAGACATGGCTGCCAGAATCCCAAAAGCTATGATACCAGATGTTGGTATCAGACCAGAATGAACAAACCTTGCTCTGATACTAGATGTTGGAAATCGAACACGCCCTACAAGCGCTCCGATACCGTGTTTGAGACGTTGTCGTAACAAAAATTTAGGCCAAACCGCCTGAAATAACCAACCTCCGTCTAATAAACACTAAGCACAAATGTAGACAAATATATGGTGTTGACTACATCACCTGGACAAATACCAATCTATATAACTGAGATGAAATTACAAGATTGACAAAAAATAATAATGTTGATTACCCTTTGCCCTAAAGGTTTGACCCCCTTACCACACTCAAGAAGAAATTCCATATATTACAATGAAATCACTCACTAATCGTATCAATTTCCTTAACCGAAGTTGACGACTCATCGATCAGATCTCCCATTTTCTTCCACCTTATATGGTTAAGCCCTAAAAGCAAAGTGGGAACTCTCCCTCTCTCTTAGATCTCTTGTGGACGAGCACCCCGAATGTTAACTTTCTGCCATGCTTTGTACCTCCATCCTCACCCCATATATATATAGGATGAGAAAATTATATTCTAGGCCATAATAAAATTTTCTAAATAGGAATACTATTATAACTAAAATATTCCAACAACATCTTATTTTACTAATAATAGGATTCCTAAATAGGAACCCTCACGTAAGAATCCTATTATACCTTAAATAGCACAACACCATTTATAGACATCCATATCTAATCAAATCAAATATTTAATCAGATTTGGACTCCACAAATATGTTGTTACCAAATCCAGAATGTACTCCAATATTTTTAATATGTAATTATGTAAATAATACAAATAATAATGAAACCTTGTACTAGTGATAATTTTACTCCATTGAAAAATGAGTAAATGAGCTGATAAAGATTTAAAGTCACAATAATGTATTAACTAAATCATTAATAAAATACATATTATGTAAAATTGGGGAAAATTGTATTTTCTTATGTGATAAATTGGAAAAATAAAACTTGAAAGCCTTTTTGTGCACGAGTTTCCATAAATTTTGATTGTGCACATATTGTAAGAAAAAGTAAGAAAGAGAGACTATTATAACTGAGTAATCATTATGGGACTACACACACACAAATATATATATTAAAATAATTATATATATATATATATATATATATATATATATATATATATATATATATATATATATATATATGTCACGACCCGATCCCAAGTTAATGGGTCGAACCGGACCATGCCCAGCCTGCACCGTGGTGAGACGGCAGCAGTAAGCTGTTCTATTGCAGGTATTCACAACAACACAAGTACATTTGTCACAACTGTTATACTCGGAATTTGAAACTTTGTTTAATAAAATATTCAGAAATACAACTGGAAATGAAATGTTGAAATAAACTACAAACTCCCAAAAGAAGAAAATGCAGAAAAGAAAAACTAAGCATCTGGTTCTGTAGTCCCAGGATCAGCGTCCTCCAGAGACGGCTCTGGTACCGTCGCAGGGTAGAGAACCGGGTCATAATAGCTATTATAGTATAGCTCGTCATCCTCAGTGTTACCTAAAATGTTGTCTCCAGTCAGGAGGGAGCAAAGTACAATTCATGCTAATTTTAAACAGTTAAATAAGAAATAGAATCATGCAGTTCTAAACAGGTTTGTTACAGTAGAAATCAGTGATTTGAATAGGTAATGACATATGACCGGCTTGGGTTTGTTACAGGAGGGATATTGGGTTTTGTTACAGTAGTGGTCATAATCATTACGCTATTTCCCAGTCCCCAGTAGTTACAGTACAGTACTCTCGGTGAGAGTTTCGTGTTTGAGTCGCAGTTTAGACATGCAGTAAAACGATTAAATAAATAACTGTAACTAACATAAACTATACTTGCCTCAATTGAATGACTGGAAAGACGGGTTGATACCGAGGAGGAACGTCAGGTGTATTTTCGAATTCCTACAGTTGAGAACTCGACTTAGAACCTTGAATAACCAGGCTAAGTGTGCTAGTTGCAATCTCTAGTAGTAATGTCCTAGTCAGATTTTAAGTTGCATTAATCTACAGCTAACGATTACGTCGCAACTACGTTCGTTTGATTAAGCCAGTTAATTGGATTATTTAGAAATAACACAAAAATCAATTAACTTTGGAAAACTTTGTGTTTTTTTTGTAATATTTATAAAAATACAGTTTCTTTTAGTGATAAATCATGAACTAGTTATTTACTAATATTTTATCCATTTAATAAATTCTTAATTAATTATAAAGTTACGTTCTAACTACGATTATACGTCTAATCAAAACCACCCAAGATCACATCTACCCAGAAAAGAGAATAAAAATCTACGCTACACAATACAAGGGCACAGCTAAACATCCTAGAATGGGCTTATGCCCTGTACAATTATTTTTACATCAAATAAGAGGAAATGATAAAATTACTAAATAAAGTGCAGTAAATAAATAACTATAATAAATAGCCTAAATATTAAATAAAATAATTTAAAATAAATGTTAAGAGTCTCAGACTCGGTCCATCATCAAAATCCAGCTAATACCACAACGCCCGGTCGAACCGGTGCGTTTGTATTTCGCCAGGGCCCACAGACCGGTACGGTCGTCGCCCAAAAATTCAGTTTTAAAAATTCATTATTCCGAAAACCAATTTTGAAATCAAATCAATATAGTTTTGTAAAAGTTTGGACAGCATTTCCTCTATTTTGGGACAAACCCAAAACTGGGAAATGCGCCACAGAAACCTGCAATTGTTCCAACCAATAATAATCCCAAAATTATAACCACCGAATTAACTTCCAAACCACCAGAAATAATTTCCCAACCAACAGAACTTCCCGAAACACCCGGGAATCACGCAATCAACCCAACAACACACAAAACCCAGCAGACAAAAATCACAGAATATGCTAACGCAGCTAACCGAATTTCCCAAAGGGAAATCGGGGACCGATTCTCATATGGACTCTACGGGAGGGACGAACTACTGTGATTAACAGGGATTACCAATTTTCGTTGGCGGGGAGCCGCAGGAAAAACTTGGGGAGAGCCGAAACAACGTTCGGACAACGCTGGATCGGGTGCACGGGATCGCAGATCTGGACAGCGGAGAGAACTCCGCGGAATACAGCAGTACAGAACTGCGGTGTCGCCGAAAAACTAGGGCACGGGAGCGGGATGCTGCTCGCGGACAGAGGGGCTGCCGGCGAAGGGTTGGCCGACAGGGAGGCCGGCAGGAGCTGGGGAACGGGGCCGCACGCTGGCGGTCGGCCGGGTGCGGGGAGGCCGGGCTAGGGTTCCGGCGGTTGGATCCGCGGAGAGGGGCGAGCTCGGCAGGGTCGCACAGGGGCCGCTGGAGGCCGGCGAACGGGTGGCCGGGCCGGGGTCGGCACCGCCGGGGTGGGATCGGCGGGAGCTCGCGGGGCGCTGGGGTTCGCGTGGGCCGGCGGGACACCGAGAAATCGGGGCGCGGCGGCGGGGAGAGAGGGGCCGCGCGCTGGGGGAGAGATCGCCGGAGATGGGCGCGGCTTCGCCGGAGGGGAGCTCGGCGGCGTCGGCGTCGGCGTCGGAGGGTGATGGTTCGCGCGCGGGGTTAGGTGAAGAGGGTTTGCTCGGGAAGGAAAGTTTGGGGATGAGAGGTGATGGGGAGAACTTCTCCTCTGTGAGAAATATTAGAGAAAGAGATTAAAGGAATTTGTGGTGGTGGGGTGGGGATGTTCTGTGCTTCTCTGGAGTATAGGGGGAAATGGAGGACAAGGGGAGTTATAAGGAGTGAAGGGGAAAGATGTGGGTGAGAGGGAAATGTGTGGAGAAAACTGGAGAGGAGTGAACGTGGGAGGAGTGCTGGTCCTTCGGGACCAGCCCAAATTGTTTTTTTTTTTAATTTAAAAGATTAACCAAGTCCAAAATGGATAGGAAAAGATTGGACTCGAGCCTGGGTCTGGGCTCGGACTCGGGTCTGGGTCTAAAATCCAAAAAATCCATGTTATTTATTATTTCGAAATAATTTGCACCCAAAACTAATAATAATAAATAATAATAAATTTAATAATAATAATAATGCTAAAACACTATTTATTAATTAATTACTAGAATATGGGTTTCATAATCTTCCCTCCTTAGGAAATTTCGTCCTCGAAATTAAAGTAAGGTAGGAAAGACAAACATGTACGGGTACTGCGCCCGTAACTCAGGTCCAACCATAAGGATTTCCAAGGCAGTCGTGGATGAGACGGTTTAGGGACAAGTTTTATGATATTATCCACGCAGAAAAATACAAAGGCGAACCAAAGTACACGAGGTTGATCAGACCATCATGCACCGGTCCTGATTAGACAATATGTTAGTGGGTGCACCCAATAAAATACCATCATGATCAAGCTTGACAAAAAGATAGCTTGCAAAACTAGGCTAATTTAGCAGCATCAATCAAGTTTAGAACGAAAAGATAAGGAATAGGAGTTTAAGTGATGGCTCAAATTCTGACTTTCTTCTCATCTCTGACTAGGCTTGCAACTAGTTTCTCTGGCACTGAAAAGGTTGATTCCAATCTTCAGCTCTGAATTATCCAAAATGTGACTCGGGTCCGAAATGTAACGTCTGGCCTCAATTTCCAGCTCCGTCAAAACTAATTGTTCCTCTGGTAGGAGAAACTTCACCAAATGCAATTTGGTCTTCCCAAGACCTACCAAATTCCGAGACGCAAAATCTCAATACATCTTCAAGCGTCTGGTTTGACCTCTCTGATTGCTCGTCCCGCGGTACTCCATGAATCCGGTAAATGTGCCTCTCGTACAATGCTGCCAACTTCTTAGTGGATAAACCCACTTTGAAGGAAAAATAAAGTGTGCCGACTTAGTCAGTCGGTTTATAATAATCCAATTGGTGCCCTTCCCTCCTTGGGAACAAGGCAATCCTTACTCAAAGTTCATTGTTATATGCTTCTACTTCCACTCCGAATTGTCCAGCGACTTCAGCAAGCTTGTTGTCCTCTTGTTAAATTCCTCATGTTGACAAATTCACATCTAATCCCATACCTGGAATTGTCCTTCTTTATTCCATAACACCAATCAATGGAGGCATATTCCGATACATCTTATTATCTCCTGAATTTATGGAATACTGCGACTGGTGCATTTCTTTCATCAACTCGCTCCTCCGTTTGTCAGCCGATACGCAAATTCTCGTACCATTCTTCAGAGTTCCAATGCTGATCAATTTAGAAACCCTCGAGTGTTCCTGCCAACACTTGATCTCTAAGCCTGCAAAGTGCCTCATTTTGAAACTACGTTCTCTTGATTTTTATCCCTCAGCCTCGAACTTCATCAATACTGAATCATCATCCAGCTCCGTCCTTCTATCTCTAGGTAGTATAACCTCCAGTCCAAACTTCTCGATGTCTTCTAGCAGGTGCTAGTCTTTGGTTAAGAACTTCGCCATCAGTATCGACCAAGTGCATCAGCGACCGCATTAGCCTTACCTGAATGGTACTGCAGGTTAATGTCGAAATCCTTCATCTGCTTCAACCATCTTCTTAGTCTAGCATTCAGCCCTTCCTGAGTGAAGACATATTTCAGACTTTGGTAGTCCGTACATATTTTCACTCCCTTTCCATAAAAATCATCCTTCTAGCTTCAAAGTAAAGATAACTGCAGCAATTCAAATTAGGTGTGGGATAATTCTTCTCATGAGTCTGTAGTTGCCTATATGAGTAAGCAATTACTTTCTCACGTTGTTGAAGAACGCAACCTAGTCCTTTTCCAGAGGCATTACTATAAATTGAGAAACCACCGGTTCCGGCGGGTAGCGCAAGGATTGGTGTAGTGGTAAGTCTCTTCTTCAGCTCCTCAATGCCGACTGGCAAACTTTTCGTTCAGATGAACTCTTCATTCTTCCAAGTGAGCTTCGTCATTGGCTCAGCAATCTTGGCGAAATCCTTCACGAACTTCTGATAGTAGTCGGCCAAGTTCAAGAATCTTCCGAATTGAACTTGGGGTATACCACTCTTCCACAACAGCTATCTTCCATCGAAATTTCTTCTCTTGACAGCATGGCCAAAAGTCCACCTTGTCAAAAATCCACGTTCAGATAACTTACCATAAAACTTCTTTTTCCTCAAAGTTTCCAAAACTTCCTCAGGTGTTCTTCATGCTCTTCTTCAGTCTTCAAATATATCAGAATGTTATCGATGGAGAAGATAAACTGATTCAAATACTCATGAAAATCTCTGTTCATGAGATTCATGAACACAGCAGGAACATTTGTCAGTCTAACGTCCTGACCAAAGAAAACTTTCCATACTTGGTGTTTGAACGTCGTCTTGGAAATGTCCTCTTTCCTGACTTTGATTTGATGGTAGTCAAATCTTAAGTCAAACTTCGAAACACCCTAACTCCACACAACCAGATCAAACAGATCCTCGATCCGGGCAGAAAGTACTTGTTCTTTAGTGTCTGGTAATCGATACATATCCGTTGTTCCATCCTTCTTGGGCACAAACAAGATAGGTGTTCCCTAAGGTGAAATTCCACCCCGAATAAATCCTAGAGCCTTCATTGATCTGGTCCTTCATCTTCTTGGCCACCTTCGGGTTGACTCTGTAACATCCTTTAGAATTTAGGGAAAGAGCCGGGGACTAGGTCAGGGGTGAATCCTATGTCTAGATCTGGGATAATCCGGGGAGACTATCAGGAAAAACATCTGCCATAAGGGTGTAACAAAAACTTCTATTCATGTGGAGAATTCCAGCAAAAACTCTTATGATTGATCTAAGGACATCCTGTTACAACTTCCAAAAAGATGATGCTATACAACGGTTCTAGGTACTATTCCTCATGGTTCTGGCTCTTGTATGAGCAGTCTCCAACTGCTTCCTTTTCTTTGAACCTCGAGTATGCATCATGCCTTATTGTAAGGGCAGGGTCTGCTGGATAGGAAGAGGGTCCCTAGGTTGTGGCCTAACAGGTATTGCTGGGATATGAGCTCTGGTTTGATGGAAAGATAAGGGCAGTCCTTTACCCAATGTTTAGCAGATCCATATGCCAAACATTGTCCCAATCTCTTGCGGCAACTAACGGCCTGATGACCAGGCCTCTTGCAGTAGTTACAAGCCCATAGCTTCTTACGACAAGGCTGCCGAAAAGTAGAGTACTTGATGGGACCCAAATATCTTCTAGATTCAAGGGTATCCTTCCTAGGACAAAAGTTCTGCTCTAACTTGGTTGGGGATAACTAAGGCTACATCATGACGTTCTTCATGTCTTCTCTCGTGATATTCTTCTGTTCCTGCTGGGCTTCATCTTGAGCTTTCTGGAACTCCAGGATTTCTTGAAATAGGACAACCATTTGGAAGATGATTGCTGGTACTGGTGGAGCAACAAAAATGAATACTCCACCAAGGAAATGCAACTTGGTTTGAGATGAGGTAGGAATCGCCAGTGTAGGGAAAACTTCACTGGATGCACTATGAGGACGGTCAAACAGCCACGAGGGAAAGGACCCTGGGCTTGGTTGAGGAGATGGGGTATGATCCGGAGATGACACCTTATTGCCAGTAGGATTTGGTCAATGGTCATTCTCTGGAAGGTTTAGGACGCACACATAAGCAAGGTAGCCTACCGGTCTATAATCAATCAAAAATATTTATTTATATATAAATCGGACCTATGTCGTGACAAATCAATATTCTAGTGTTCTAATTGTTTCTAGGTATGTTTTTCTAAGTTGTCGTTTGTTCTGGACCTGCATGGGCCACCACTGAAAACATGTCACGACCCGATCCCAAGTTAATGGGTCGAACCGGACCATGCCCAGCCTGCACCGTGGTGAGACAGCGGCAGTAAGCTGTTCCATTGCAGGTATTCACAACAATACAAGTACATTTGTCACAACTGTTCTACTCAAAATTTGAAACTTTGTTTAATAAAATATTCAGAAATACAACTGGAAATGAAATGCTGAAATAAACTACAAACTCCCAAAAGAAGAAAATGCAGAAAAGAAAAACTAAGCATCTGGTTCTGTAGTCCCAAGATCAGCGTCCTCCAGAGACGGCTCTGGTACCGTCGCAGGGTAGAGAACCAGGTCATAATAGCTATTATAGTATAGCTCGTCATCCTCAGTGTTACCTAAAATATTGTCTCCAGTCAGGAGGGAGCAAAGTACAATTCATGCTAATTTTAAACAGTTAAATAAGAAATAGAATCATGCAGTTATAAACAGTTTTTAAAACAGGTTTGTTACAGTAGAAATCAGTGATTTGAATAGGTAATGACATATGACCGGCTTGGGTTTGTTACAGGAGGGATATTGGGTTTTGTTACAGTAGTGGTCATAATCATTACGCTATTCCCCAGTCCCCAGTAGTTACAGTACAGTACTCTCGGTGAGAGTTTCGTGTTTGAGTCATGGTTTAGACATGCAGTAAAACGATTAAATAAATAACTGTAACTAACATAAACTATACTTGCCTCAATTGAATGACTGGAAAGACGGGTTGATACCGAGGAGGAACGTCAGGTGTATCTTCGAATTCCTACAGTTGAGAACTCGACTTAGAACCTTGAATAACCAGGCTAAGTGTGCTAGTTGCAATCTCTAGTAGTAATGTCCTAGTCAGGTTTTAAGTTGCATTAATCTACAGCTAACGATTACGTCGCAACTACGTGCGTTTGATTAAGCCAGTTAATTGGATTATTTGGAAATAACACGAAAATCAATTAACTTTGGAAAACTTTGTGTTTTTTTTGTAATATTTATAAAAATACAGTTTCTTTTAGTGATAAATCATGAACTAGTTATTTACTAATATTTTATCCATTTAATAAATTCTTAATTAATTATAAAGTTACGTTCTAACTACGATTATACGTCTAATCAAAACCACCCAAGATCACATCCACCCAGAAAAGAGAATAAAAATCTACGCTACACAATACAAGGGCACAGCTAAACATCCTAGAATGGGCTTATGCCCTGTACAATTATTTTTACATCAAATAAGAGGAAATGATAAAATTACTAAATAAAGTGCAGTAAATAAATAACTATAATAAATAGCCTAAATATTAAATAAAATAATTTAAAATAAATGTTAAGAGTCTCAGACTCGGTCTATCATAAAAATCCAGCTAATACCACAACGCCCGGTCGGACCGGTGCGTTTGCATTTCGCCAGGGCCCACAGACCGGTACGGTCGTTGCCCAAAAATTCAGTTTTAAAAATTCATTATTCCGAAAACCAATTTTGAAATCAAATCAATATAGTTTTGTAAAAATTTGGGCAGCATTTTCTCTATTTCGGGACAAACCCAAAACTGGGAAATACGCCACAGAAACCTGCAATTGTTCCAACCAATAATAATCCCAAAAATATAACCACCGAATTAACTTCCAAACCACCAGAAATAATTTCCCAACCAACAGAACTTTCCGAAACACCCGGGAATCACGCAATCAACCCAACAACACACAAAACCCAGCAGACAAAAATCACAGAATATGCTAACGCAGCTAACCGAATTTTCCAAAGGAAAATCGGGGACCGATTCTCATCATGGACTCTACGGGAGGGACGAACTACTGTGATTAACAGGGATTACCAATTTCCGTTGGCGGGGAGCCGCAGGAAAAACTTGGGGAGAGCCGAAATAACGTTCGGACAACGCTGGATCGGGTGCACGGGATCGCAGATCTGGACAGCGGGGAGAACTCTGCGGAATACAGCAGTACAGAACTGCGGTGTCGCCGAGAAACTAGGGCACGGGAGCAGGATGCTGCTCGCGGACAGAGGGGCTGCCGGCGAAGGATTGGCCGACAGGGAGGCCGGCAGGAGCTGGGGAACGGGGCCGAACGATGGCGGTCGGCCGGGCGCGGGGAGGCCGGGCTAGGGTTCCGGCGGTTGGATCCGCGGAGAGGGGCGAGCTCGGCAGGGTCGCACAGGGGCCGCTGGAGGCCGGCGAACGGGTGGCCGGGCCGGGGTCGGCGCCGCCGGGGTGGGATCGGCGGGAGCTCGCGGGGCGCTGGGGTTCGCGTGGGCCGGCGGGACACCGGGAAATCGAGGCGCGGCGGCGGGGAGAGAGGGGCCGCGCGCTGGGGGAGAGATCGCCGGAGATGGGCGCGGCTTCGCCGGAGGGGAGCTCGGCGGCGTCGGCGTCGGCGTCGGAGGGTGACGGTTCGCACGCGGGGTTAGGTGAAGAGGGTTTGCTCGGGAAGGAAAGTTTGGGGATGAGAGGTGATGGGGAGAACTTCTCCTCTGTGAGAAATATTATAGAGAGAGATTAAAGGAATTTGTGGTGGTGGGGTGGGGATGTTCTGTGCTTCTCTGGAGTATAGGGGGAAATGGAGGACAAGGGGAGTTATAAGGAGTGAAGGGGAAAGATGTGGGTGAGAGGGAAATGTGTGGAGAAAAAGTGGGGAGGAGTGAACGTGGGAGGAGTGCTGGTCCTTCGGGACCAGCCCAATTTTTTTTTTTAATTTAAAAGATTAACCAAGTCCAAAATGGATAGGAAAAGATTGGACTCGGGCCTGGGTCTGGGCTCGGACTCGGGTCTGGGTCTAAAATCCAAAAAATCTATGTTATTTATTATTTCGAAATAATTTGCACCCAAAACTAATAATAATAAATAATAATAAATTTAATAATAATAATAATGCTAAAACACTATTTAATAATTAATTACTTGAATATGGGTTTCACAATATATAAATATATAAATATATATATATATATATATATATATATATATATATATATATATATATATATATATATATATATTTGTGTGTGTGTAGTCCCATATGAAGCAATGGGTAATTGTGGCGAACTCGTGCCCACTATATATATATATATATATATATATATATATATATATATATATATATATATATATATATATATATATATATATATATATATATATATATATATATATATATATATATAGTGGGGACGAGTTCGCCACAATTACCCATTGCTTCATATATATATATATATATATATATATATATATATATATATATTAATATATATATATATATATATATATATATATATATATATATATGAAGCAATGGGTAATTGTGGTGAACTCGTCCCCACTAGGGCTCGAACTCCTGACAACTTGGGCCACATGTATCTGTCTTAACCACTAGACTAGATGTCATTTGCATATATATATATATATATATATATATATATATATATATATACACCTCATGAATGCGGCAATATTCTGTGTCCTGGGAATAAGCACTAGACCCGTGCATGTTACCTCGCCTAGAGGAGAGCATTCCTGCGGTTACGACATGCCCATGGATGTGCCTCGAATCGAGCACGAGATTAGAGACATTATCTCACCTTGTGCATGCAGTCGAACGGGTACGAACTGCTCGCGGGTGCCCCTCATCTTATGCACGATCGAGAGGGTACCAGTATTGACAAGGGTGCAATGACAATGATAAAATATGTGAGGATGTGCGACCGTCCCACTCACGATGCCACAACATCAGAGGCCAGATGAATGTGGCATACCCTGAGTTTGTACGGGGGTAAAAAAGAATATATATATATATATATATATATATATATATATATATATATATATATATATATATATATATATATATATATATATCCTACCTACTAACCTAACTAACCTATATCCTACCTAGCTACCTACTAACTAACCTAACTAACCTAGCTAACCTACTAACCTACTACTAACCTAACTAACCTTCTAACCTAACTAAAAAAATATATATCCTACCTACTAACCTAACTAACCTAGCTACCTTAACCCGTGAGGCTAGGTAATCCGAGCCCCCAGGACTCAAACCCCTCCCGCCCTCCCTATGTACGGTGGTGTTACCAGTACACCACAACCCAATGTACGTATATATATATATATATATATATATATATATATATATATATATATATATATATATATATATATATAAAATATATATATATATATATATATATATATATATATAAATATATATATATATAAAAAAAAAATATATATATATATATATAAAATATATATATATATATATAATATATATATATATATAAATAAATAAATAAATATATATATATATATATAGAGAGAGAGAGAGAGAGAGAGAATGGAGAAAATTGTTTCTTCATTCACTTGTCTGAAACATCTTGAGAAGATCCCCTTATATAAGATTACAATGGAGATTATCATCATGATGACAATTAAAGGAGAAATGTCAAAGACATATGCTATGGATAACCAAAAGGCATAGGTTATAGAAATCAAATAATGGTGGACAATCCATATTTACAACACTCCCTCTTGGATGTTTACCATTAATTAGTCGGTTGTATATGTGCATTTGTTCCCTTATTAAAATCTTACCAAAAAAATCTAGTAGAAAAAACCTTAGTTAAGGAAAAAGAGTACAACATGCAAAACTCAAAAATATTCTATACAAGCCATGCTCCCCCTCGATACAATGGATCTGTAATAGCTAGTTGGTTTGAATATTAAGTCGTCACATGTCTATTCCGTATACCAACTTCTAAAATATGGACTTTGGAAGTGCCTTGGTAAACAATCGGCTAAGTTTTTATTTGATCTTATTTGCTTGACTTCGATCACTTTCGTCATTTGTAGCTCATGTGTAGAAAACAACTTCAGACTTACGCAATACAAGCCACACTAACTTTGAATATTATTGTCGGCTCATCTGCAACTGTGGGTAGTTGACAATTTACTTGTACATGATGAATGATCGATCTGTACCACACATTTTCTCGTGTTGCTTCATGAAGTGCAATTAATTTTGCACGGTTAAAGGAAGTTGATACTGAACCTTGCTTTATTCATCTCCAAGATATAGTTGAATGTAATTAATAAACACATAACCTGTTTGGGAGCAACCCTTATGAGGGTCAGAAAAATAACCTAAGTCAGCATAACCAACTAGACAAGAATTGTTAGTAGAATCACAGGAGTAAAATAATCATATGTCAGTTATTCCACGAAGACATCTCAATATGTGTTTAATTCCATTCCAATGTCTAATTGTAGGTCTAGAATTATATCTAGACAATAAATTAACAAAAAAATACAATGTTAGGTCTTGCGTATTGTGCTAGATATAGTAGTGCACCAATAGCAGTTAAGTATGTTATTTCAGGACAAAAAACTTTGTATCTTCGCCCTTTGGTCGAAATGGATCTTTATCCAAATCCAAACTCCATACAACCATAGGTATACTTTGTGGATGTGCTTTGTCCATTCTGAATCGTTTCAAATTCTTTCAATATATCAAGATTTATGCACTAATTTTCAATTGAAACTTTGTTCTATTTGCAACTGATACAAATTTTTTTTATTTCAAATTCTTTCTTGAAATAGTTTGGAGTTTCCTCTAATTCCGTAGGAGACCCGATCAGGTTTATATTATCAACATATACTGCTACTACAGAGAATCCATTATCAGATTTCTTAATGAAGACACATGGACAAATTTGATTATTTTTGTAACTTTGATACCACATTCTTCTGGATTGTTTCAACCCATATAATGCTTGTCTATGTTTAATTGAACACATGACCATTGATTTAGTCTCTGGCATTATAAATTCTTCTGAAATTTTTATATAGATGTCAGTATCTAAGTATTCGTACAAATAAGAAGTTACAACATCCATAAGTCTCATATCGAAGTTTTCAGAAACTGCAAGACTAATTAGATATCTAAAGGTAATGACATCCATAACTAGAGAGTATATCTCAACATAGTCAATTCTATGTCTTTTAGAGAAACCTTGTGCTACAAGTCAGACTTTTTGTCGTTCAACTTTGTTCCTCTCATTTTGTTTTCTCACGAACACTCATTTAAAACCAATAGGGTTTATGTCCTTTGGTGTTTTCACTGTAGGTACACACCACGTTTTTCTAAAGATTTTAATTCTACTTTAATAACATCTTTCCAAATTGACCAATCTTTTCTTTATCGGTATTCATTTATACTACGTGGTTTATTTTCCCAATCATCATTTCCCTTTGATATTTTAGTAGCTACTGCATAGCTAAATATGTCATCGATGACAAGTGCTTTTCTATTCCACAATTCACCTGAACATGTATGGAATATCGAGATCTCTTCATTTTCAGGTACCTGTGCCACTCTAGAGGTATCCATAGCTATTTCAGTGAATTTGGAAAAGTGCACATCTTTTTTATTTGTTTCCTGAGCTTTATCCACTTTCAGACTTTTATCAGGATAAGATATTTCATCAGATCTCCTTTTTTTAGAAGCACTATCCTTGGAACCTATATGCCTATCATGCTTTTGATGTATAGTCGATATATTTGCCGCCTTGTTTGGATTTTATCCAAATGGAACAATAATTCTAGCTGATACATTCATAGCTGGCACATGTGATCTAGTTACCTTTACGACATCATTAAATGCATTAGGTATTTGATTTGCAATTTTTTGCAAATGTATCATTCTCCTTGTCTCATACTCATATTATAGAGTTCTTGGATTTTAATGAAATGGAATAGGCATATTCCATGTCAATTTACGTCGTTCATTAGCAATGGGTTGTTCTGTATGACAATTTGTTACATACTTCCCTAACTGCGGAAAGACTTTCTCATCAAATTAGTAATATTCAAATCTTGTATTATAGACACCACAAGTCATTGGCGCCAAATACCTTATTATGAAAGAAGACTCAAAACCAATGTATAATTCCAAACATCATTTTGGACCCATCTTAGTTCTTTTGGAAGGTAAAATTGGGACATATACTGCACATCCAAACTTCCTAAAATGTGAAATATTGGGTTGTCTACCAATAACAATTTGTATAGATAAAAAAATATGGTAGACAAACGGTCTAAATTTAATTTAGAGATACAACATGTAAAATAGGATGTCCCCAAGCCTCAATTGGCAAACTAGATTACATCAGTAGAGATCTAGCTATAATTGGAGATGATTTAAAATAACCCAGCTAACCCATTTTGTGTGTACACATGCGAAACAAGTTGTTCTACCTCAATCCCTAATGATGTACAATAATCATCAAAAAGTTGTGAGGTAAATTATGCAGCATTATCAGGTCTAATTGACTTAATCGGGTTATCAGAAAATTGAGATCTAAGTTTAATAGTTTGGTCCCAAAGATGAGAAAATGCAAGATTTCTAGTAGACAATAGACAAACATGTGACCACCTAGTAGATGCATATATGAGTACCTAAAAAAACCTAAAAGGTCTACGAGAAGGGTGAATAGGACCGCAAATGTCTCCTTGTATTCTTTGCAAGAGAGTAGAAGACTCATTCTTAACTTTTTGAAAAGATGGTCTAGTTATAAACTTCTCTTGTGAACAAGGAAGTACATAGGTGATTCTTAGGTAAGCCAAGATCATGATTTTCCAATAACTGTCCACAAGAATTATCTGTAATCTGCTTGAACATAGTTTGTCTCGGATGACTCAAACGATCATGCCAAATGGTAAATAATATAGGATCATTGGCTTTACTTTTTTTAAGTTGATATTTACCTTAGGAATTGTCATTAATCCAGTTGGTCTAGACTTGTGGTTTCTCATGAGAATGTTGCTATTTATCTCTGCTACAAGGATTCAAGCCACCAATTCATAATATTTTATGAAATTTCTTTTATGGTATTGTTGCTGCAAAAGTATGTTACCTGCATAAAAGTGGAGAGGGTTTTCTCAATCATTTGAGCTTTGTTACATTTTCTCCGCTCAATCTAAGGCAATATGGAATAAAGCATAATTATATTATTTAACAGTTTTATAGTCCTAGTATCTTATAGGTTCAATCATTCACATTGAGCATTTGGAATGATTACCTGTCACGACCCGCACCCGCTTTTCAGAATACGAGTGCATGAGTAAGTCCAGCCTGCGTCACAGAATCGACGTAGTAAACTGTTTAGACTACAATGCTCAATTCACAATATTTTCTCATATTATAATAGCTTTATTTCTCATTCACAATGCTAAACCAATTCCAATATTCAAAAAGATTACATTTGATTAAAAATACAATATCTCACAATTATAGAAAACAACTATCAACACATCTATCTAACTAGTCTTCTAAGGTTGATCTCAGCATATACCCATGTCCCCCCAATGGTCCAAAGCATAGCGTAGCAGGCAACTATCTTAAAAATAGGTTTCTAGTCAGGAATGAAACGAGTATAATTCAAGAATGCAGTTCCAAATATATGATAATTACTATAAAAATAGTGAATAGAATGACATACGCGATGAATAACTAAACTATAAATCATGGCATGGAAGGTAAGCAAAATAGTTAAGAAAAACTATATGATGACAAATAAAGCAAGGAATAAGGAAGCATAACCATCTATGTGAGTTGAAGTACAGTGTTCAATATGTGATCGGTCTTGGATAGTTACACCGTACGGTCTACATAGGATTTGCATCCTCACTGTCTATATTGCATAAAATATAAAATAAAGCACGGACTATGGGTCTGATCACATATCTACTTAGTACTATCCCGTCCGACTACTATACATGGATAAAGTCTCGACAAATAAGTCATAAAATACGGTAAACAAACACAATAAAATATGGTATCATGACTAAATCCATGTAACACTAACCCGTGTAACGAACGTGTCAAGAATCAAATATGTATCACTAATCATGCAATTATAGTAATTAACAATATTGGAAACAAACAAGAGCTGTACTCGCCCAGGGTCCTTAGTTGTTGAAACTGATAGTTCCATTGAGTCTCGGATAGTTCATTTGGCTAGGATTGATATGCAGATGTTTGGATTTGGCAAGGAAATAGAGAATACGATTAGTCCGATTGGAAATAATCTAATCTAAGATGGATTTGGTTTAGAAATAAGAAATTTATAGTTAGAAAATATATTTATTTGGAAAATATTGGTATCTATTTAGAAAATATACTAAGATTTTTGAAACATAAAGATTACTAAAACTTATTTAGGTAAAACGTACATATATATAACCAAACTATAATATATAAAGCCCAATTATTAAATATATAGGCCAAGAATAATTTTTAGGCCCAAAATCAAAACATATAATAAAGCCCAAAATGCTTTAGATAAACATATAAAAATAATGGAAACCCATTTAAGGCTAAAATCCTTGATTTCATCAAGTATAACTTTAGGTAGAGAACCATTTTTAAAATACCATAAAAATAATATATCAATATTTTTAGGGCTCGATATCCAATTTAAAATTACATGTAGGCTTCAAAGCCAAATATAACAATTGTCATAAATATAATCTTTAGAAAATTATTTCATATGAATTTACATATTATTAAGTAATAACAAAGATCCTTTTACTACTAATGAAAGTATATAACTTAAACATATAATAATGTTATTATTATACCTAATAATGAAACGTCTACCGTTGAAACATAAGAAAGACCTCTTAGTTCTTAACACAAATTGTAAAGTATCAATAAAAACTTAATCTTCACTCTTCTGAAAGTAGATGAGAGAAAGAGCAAATAAAGAGAAAGAAAGTGGAAGAAAGCGAGGGAAAGAGAGAAGATAGAGCAGACTGCTGCTTTCTCTCGTACGGTCTCCCAGGTAATACATTAAAGTAAAACTTTCATCTCTCTTCTCTTATTATTGAGAGTTTCAGAGAGAGAAAGCAGGAGAGCTTGACACAGGAAGAGAAGACAAAGAGAAGGGGAACTCACCGGCTGGCGAGGCGATCGGTGGCATGGGGCGGTGCGGCATCGCACGCACGGTGCTCGTCGGGCGCAGGAAGGCTCAGACGCACCGCAGTTGTGGAGGTCGGGCACGAGTGCAGATGATTTTAGGTGGTCGTCCGTTGTTGGGGAGCACGGATCGTCGCGGAGATGGCGTGGCGGTGGTTCACCGTGGGTGGTCGAGATACGAAATTTACAAAAGATGGGGTCGTCGGTGGTCGCCGTCCAGTTGTCGGGTGGAGCGGGGTGATGTAGACCGTTGGACGGCGCACGAGGAGGGCTCCGGCTGGAGAAAGTCGTAGAGGATGTTGGCCAGGGAGGCGACTGGCAAGGTCAGACGGCAGAGGTAGGGCTATATATTTTGCTTTGTCTTATTGTTTCTGGTGTCCTGTGTCCGGGTGTTGGACACATAGGATATGTACAGTGGTTGTAAGGAACTGGATGAAGGAAATGAATGCAGACACAGACAAGGACGCCCAGGATCGGACCCGGGACCAGACACTCGGCTGACAAGAGTGGACACGGCACAGATTTTATGTATGGACACTTGATCGTTGGACACAATTTTGGGACAGTGGCTGTCGACAGCGTTGGTGGTGTCGACATTGGTGATGGCTGCAGTCGATGGTGAGAATGGTGGAGATGCTGGCAGTTGGATTGGCGGAGAGTTTCGGTGGTCGGAAGAGAACTGTGGTGGCGGTGGTTGGGAGAAGAGTCGTTGGTTTTGCTTTGAGAATTTTTATTGGTAGAGAACAAGGAAAACTAGTCTCCTTAAATATGAGATGAACTTCCAATCAGATAAGGGATAGGAGTCGTAAAGGATAATTCTCATCTTCGGTTTAAATCCAAGTCTTTTTAAATCAAAAGAAATTTTAATCAAAATCCTATAGATAATCGCAACTAGTAATTTAAAGTACTACTCTATTTTTATCAAATAGTTTGAATTATACAGATTCAAATCCAAAGCAATCAACATAATAACTTTGAGATAATACTTGATGCTATCAAAATAGTTTAAATCATATTAGTTCCAATCGTAATCAATTAACCGCTTATCATAATAACTTGAAGTAAAATTTATTATTATCAACATAGCATAAGTAGTATTTGATTATAATCTATGGTATTTAAAATCATAAATAAATTCAAAAATATTTTTGTTTATAAATATTTATAATTCCAAAAATCTATTTTTGAAATCAAATCATTTGAAGGTCCAAAATAATAATCAAACATCTTTTGTAATACTAAATAACCAACTAGTATTTTTCAAACCAAAAACTTTAAAATAGTTTTCAAATATAAAAGTAATAGAAAAATAACGTGATACATTTCGAAGATGATTTCATTTCGAAATACAAAAAATAGAATAAATAAATAAAAAAATTTGAAAAATTTGGAAAGAGGGATTATAAATCTACCCACCTTAGAAATAAATTTGTCCTTGAATTTTAGGACTACTAGGATATTTCTTTTTTTCTTTTTTTAAACTTTTCCAGCACGTGCAAGCTCAGTTAAATCGTGTGTCTCCTCGGACACGATTTTTAGCCGGTCGTTATATCGTTTCGGACTCTTCGTGCGGATCTTGTCCGTATTGGCTTTTTCATTATCGCCCCACACGTACGCCCGCGCACTCCGTGCGCTCAAGAGCCTCACGGGACGACCGACAACTTTCTACGCCGGCAACTCAATGCCTCGCTTTGCCCACGACGTCGAAGGCTCCCCGATGTCTTCACGACGCCTACGACAGCCGATGCCGCCCAGCCACCCGTTCTATGCGTACGACGCCCTTACGACGTCTTCTCGACGCCCTTACGGTGCCGCACGATGGGCCGCATGGTCAGCCGTTGTTTATACCTGTGGTAGAATGGTGTCGGTCCTCGACCGTCCTCGTGGTGCCCTAGCCATTGAGTTTTCATGCACGGGCGTCCCATTTTGAACCACGCCAGCTCAGATCGTGGCCATTTTTCGTCAGTCCTACGATGTTGTAGATGCACCACAACGCACATGCCAGGTTCATCATCGCCCACTACTAGGATAGAATAGGGGTGTTCGATAGATTATAAAGAAATGTAGTAAAAGAAAATTTTAGTAAGGGATCGATTGATTTATAAGATAGAAAATTGATCGAGGATAACAAAATCTTCTTAATAAGAAATATCGATCAAGCATTCACGAAGGATGGATGGAAATGGAAATGGAAATATAAATAGATATGGTTCGATTAGAATTTAGGTTGTCCTTAATTCTAGGAAGTTCTTAGAGAATTTAAGAGGCATAATTTTTGATAGCTAGAAAAATAAAATACAGTGTAGAAAAGTATCCCATAACGACCTCAAAGGCATATCTAAGTCAAAATTATCATCAACTCCCCCCTTTTTTTTTACCTCAAGGGTACTTTAAAGCTTTCCTCCAGTTCTATCGTTAATCAAAATCCAAGACTTATCATAATACTTAAGATTATAACTTGAAATCAACAAAATCGTAATTACCGTCTTTCAAATCCAACTCGTCGTCCATATTGGTATTTGACCTTAAAATCTAAAATTTAATTTTCATAAAGACTTAAATCTTCCTCAATAGTTCAGATTTAAATTTAAAATCCACAATCATAACCACATAAAATTTGGATCTTTATTGAAAACATACCAAATTGTCTTTATTTACGAGTACTATAATTTCTTGAACTTTTCGTCACACATGCCTAAAATTCAACTAATTAAAATTCTCCTAATGTTTATACCTAAAAATATGTCGGCATTTATTTCTCATTTATATTTCAAGAAATCCTATTTGTTGTCATCATAATATCCTCTAGCAAAATTTCAATCTTATCTTAGAAAGATGTCAAACTAATTAAAAATTCAAGCCTCAAGGAACATGTCACGACCCAGACCCGGTATAGGAGCACAAGTGTGTAACAGCGCCTAGCCTACGCCGCAGAATCAACATAGAACGCTGTTCTAGGTTGCTAACTAACAAACTCACACAAAGATATAATGTACCTGTCATAGATCAACTCTAAATGGAGGACAAGTATAATATAATGGTAAATACTCAATCACAGTCTAAAGCACGATAAGATATCACAGAAGTCCAAGTAACTATAAAGACTAAACATCAACAACAACCACTAAGTAATATAGAAGCATGAAAAATATGGGGTTCATGCGGATCACAACTGGCCGCATGAGTACTTTGGGCCAAACTGGTCCGCATAAAGGAGAGCCATATGACAGATTCAGCACCCCATGCGGTCCGTCTGCAACCAGGCTGATTCGAGCCGCAGAAGGAAGATATGCGGCCAAGTTGATTAGTCCTTCTGATAAAGCTGACAAACTCTGTCAAAATTGACAAAAATGACAGCTCTGACACTCTGACAAAAAAAAAGACGTGATTAGACAAAATGTTATGTCACTAAAAACAGGGTTCATGTGCTTAGACATAGTCATACGGCCAGAAGGATTGCTACCCGAGCCGCATGAACCTTATGCGGGTCAACCTGTGCGGCCCTAAAGTCTGTAAGCTTCATGCGGCCAAAGGTGACTGTAACCTAAGCCGCATGAGCTTTATGCGGCCCAAAATACAGAATCTATGCGGCTCAAAAGTCCTTAAGCTACATGCGGACTAAGGGAGACTGCGACCTAAGCCGCATGAGTCTTATACGGCCCAACATGGCCGAAAACTGAAAGACTTATGCGGCTCAAAATGACTCCAACAGATTAATCCTATCCTGTGATAGGACACGTGGTAGGCTGACCAAGTCTCAACCACCCAGATTTGCTGCAACAAAATCCTAAAAATTTGCCAGCTGGCGGCCAAAGAGCGGGTCTTTACGTGCTGTTGTAGCCACGTGGCCACGGGCCATCTATGCGGCTCAAAACACATATCACTATAAATATTAGGGTGCCGCACCCCTGCAAGAGGCAGACAACCTACGAAGGGCAATTTCTTCAAGAGCTAAGACTGCTCGGATAGTCCAAGAAGTAAGGCAGAGTTGATAGACTTTCCCGAGCCTCCACCGTCACCCCCAGAATCAAAAACTACACAATTGTACTTAGATTGTTTCCCAGGATTTCTTTCTAGGCTTTTTTTGTACAAGTGAGTTTGTAATCAATTTCAGTGTGTCTGTAATACCTGTCTTTGATATTTTAATGGCAAACACGATGGCGACTCTGCTAGGGACGTCCTTTTTCTCTGATAAGAAGCTGGTGAAACAATCCGACGCGTCCAAGCTCGGCTCTACGCAGCAAATGCTTATGGTTCGTTTTTGACCAACAAGCCTTCGAAGAAATGCTCTCTGAATGGAGCGCCAGCCCGTCACTGAAGCGAGCCAACCCAAAGAGAACCCGAGGACGTCAAAGTGCAAAACTGTTGCCCCCGACCAGGTTCTCGAAGAAGCTCCTTCTGCGGCCCAAGACGGTGACCAAAGCTCTCTTGTGGCTTTGCTTCTGACCGCAGAGGACCCCACTGTCCCCAAATCCAGCAAAGAAAAACACTACGATGCTGAGTTTTTTGGGGTACAAGGAAATCCATACGGATGAAGAAGTGGTCGCATAAGAGAAATGGGCAGTCTGTCCATGCGATATCCAACTTTGGCCGCAGGCAGACGACCCATGCGGCTGTAAACTCTGACCGCAGGAAGATGGCCCATGCTGCAGCCACCTCTAGCCGCAGGAAGATGGCCCATGCGGCAGCCAACTCTGGCCGCAGAAAGACGGCCCATGCGGCAGCCAACTCTGGCCGTAAAAAGACGGCCCATACGGCAGCCAACTCTGGCCGCAGAAAGATGGCCCATGCGGCAGCCAACTCTTGCCGCAGAAAGATGGCCCATGCGGCAGCCAATCCTGGCCTCAGACAGGATGTCTCATGCGGCCCTGTCAGAAGCTCTGTGTTCGACCGTCTCTCATGCGGGCCCGACTCCATGCGGTCCATTGAGAATGTAGAATATTCCAATCAGGACTCTTTTTACTATGCGCCTTTAGGTGCTAAATTGAAGAAGTACAGGACAGTGTAGGCCCAACAAGCCCAGTCAACTGTCCAAGCTACTAACCGTCAGCCGGTACCGTTAACTGTTATAAGGGCTCTTGATGAAAAGTTGTACAAAACCACCCGCGTCCAGTCCCCCAGGGCTTACGAACAGGGTGGGTCTTTAAAGTCTCCCTCCAACGATCGAGAGCAAGTGCTTTTACTAGTCTCCGATCAGGGAGCAAATATGGTACCTACGTACCTATGTGCCCGGGATACCCGAGTCCACAAGTTTGATGCAAAGATAGATCAGCCTGCTATCGAATTGCGTAAGGTGATTACTCACAAAGGCAAGGTGGCAACCTTGGCATGCGATGAGTCCCTCTTGGGACGTCGTTGCATCCAAGTCATCATCAACTGCTGCGACAAGTCAGCAGCATCTGAAGATCGGCAGTCCATTTTCTAACGACTGCAGCAGCCAGCACCTGTCCGACAACAACTCGAAAAACAGGTACAAATTCTGAGAGACGAGGAGTTTCCTTTCGCCTCCTGTAATTCAACTCGGATGGTTCCTCCCTGCAAGGGAGGAAAGAAGACATGCTCTTCCAGCCCGACAATCTCAGCCAGCACTGCAAGGAAACTATCATCTGGAGGGTTGCCGCCGACAGCCACATGGGGTGTCTATTTAGGCACTTGATCCAGAAAGAAGCTTCCAGCACCTAGGGGTGCTCCTTCGGCCTACTTGGGTGTAGATGAAGTTGGAGGTAGCAGTCCTCTCAATATATGCAACAACTCGGTGTACCAAGAGCATACACAGGGGGTAGAGATCCTCCAAAATTATGCAACAGACTTGGACGTCCCTGAGGGCGACCGCTTTCGCCAAGACGATGAGACTTCTTGCACAGGGGGTAGCACCCCTTCCGAGTCCGAGGAAGATGATATTCCGACATTTCCCGACGATTTCTCTTTACAAGGGTACGACACGGAGAGCACCTCTTCTACGGTCCCTTCCAGGTCTACCCACGTACGGACAGTCATTATGGCCGACGACGATCCTAAAGGACCGACTGATCGACAACGTCTAGAAGTACTTGAAGCCATGCTATTATCCTTGGTCAAGTCTGTAGACGAAATCAAAGCCGCCTTGCCAACTCAACCAGCAAGGACGCCCGGATGAACAAGCTTGGGACCCGCAGTTAACGAGGACTCCAACACTACTGCCCCTCCTTTAGGTAAAGATCCTTTAGGAGCATCCGTTCCTTCAGCTGCGGATGAAGCCAAGGAGGCAAGGAGGGAAGTCCAGGAGCTTCGAGCAATATTCAATGCCCAAGACTCCTCCCGAGACCTCAGAATACGACAGCCATATCCCGTCGCGTGGAGAGATATTCCTTTTCCCCCATGCTACAAACCGTTGCATATAGATTCGTATGACGAAAAAACCTTTGCTAGTCGGTACATGACTTATTTTGAGGTCACAACCGACCACTTGTCGCATAGCGACGCCATCCTCACACGATTATTTATCGGAGCATTGGAGGAGATCACGTTCGACTGGTACCACAACCTTTTCGACAACTGTATCCATTCTTTTGACGGCTTTAAGCACATGTTCCTGGAGAGATTCTACGAAGTGGGGCATGATGTGAAAATGTCGTCTCTCATGGACGTCGTTGAGGGAGAGAGGGAGCTAATAAGGAACTATATCGAGCGGTTCCGCCAAACTGCAATGAGATTATCCCAAGGTAATCCCGAAAGCTCCTTGATTGAAATCTGCCAGAAGAAGTTGCTCCCCGCAATTAGCCTCTGGATGGGCGACGATCAGTTCAGGGATTGGATGACCTTCGTCATAAGTTCTACCAATGCGGAGGCAAAGTTGAAGAAGGCTCGCCAGTTGGGATTACACATCCCAGATGGAGAGGATAAGGGCAAACATCCTGGTTCCACCTCCAACAACAATAAAAGTGGTGGCACCTCCAGTCGGGACAATAAAGGCAAACAGGCCATGGTCGCTGATGCGACCAAGAAGCCTGAACAAAAATAGGCGGAAGGTCAGTGGCCCAAGGTGAATTACTCATTTGAAGATAGTCATGTCAAACCTATCTTCGATATGCTCTTGCAAGGGGGTAGGATCCAGCTCCCACCACCAAGGCACGAGCCTCGAGCGACAGAAATGGAGGATCCAAAATATTGTCACTTCCACCGCTATGTCCATCATTCCACTCATGACTGCTTCCAATTAAAGCGGTACATCCAGAGTCTTATCGACTCCAAAGCTTTGTCGATAGATTCAAAGAGGTTACTGTGGCTGCAAATATGGTATCAATTCAATTCGGTAACTTTTTCCTAACAAATACTCCAGACGGGGTAATACCTATCCCTCGGGCAATGATAGAGGTTACTAATCTTTCATCCATCCGGAACCAGACATCTGGTTTGGTACCTCTCACCACATCACGAGGAGAGATCATGTGGGTGCACCCGGACTTAGTGCCCGAAGTTACCCAGGCGGTGTCATCTCCTACCAACGAGAAGAAGGACAAGAAGTCTAGATCCTGCCATACAATTTCAGCCGAAGCTGAAGAAGCGGCAGCCGTTGTTACCCGGTCTGGGACACAAGTCCAGCCCACACTGGGCAGTTTAGTCGAAGATCCTCAGCCGACAACGTTGCCTGCCTCTAATGTTCCAAGGTCGTCTCAGCCTCCATCGGCAGATAAGTCCAAGCCAAAGGAAACCCGCTTCGACAGGCCACTCCGTAATGATGTACCTCAAGAGCTGGAGAGACCTTACAGCTTTGACATATTAGCGCAATTGGCTAATACGCCAACAAAGTTGTCGTTATACGAGCTCCTAAGGCTCTCCTAGGATCTTCATGTCGTATTGAGCGAAGCACTCCAAAATGCTGACACCTACGTAGCCCATGTCAAGCCTCCAGGGGAAGACCCGTCAGCAGATCTACAGGGCAGCAATTGTGCAGATGCAATGCCCAACATCATATTTACCCCACAAGACATGTTGATCAAGTCCAACTTGTATGATCGCCCCTTGTACTACACTGGATACATAGGCGACATCAAGGTGGATCAGATGCATATCGACCCTGGCTCGTCGATATGCATCATCCCGAAAAGCTTGCTCCAACTTCTGGGCATCCCTCTACACCGGCTAGCGGCGACTAATACTGCCATTAGCGGTTTCAACTCGGAAAGGAGCTAGCCCCAAGAGAAGATCCGCTTGAAATGTCAGATTGGTGACCTGAAGACGGAGGTTACCTACTACGTCATAGACGCAGATACGTCCTACAATATCCTCCTGGGGCATCCATGGATACATGACTACTTGATCGTGCCATCTACACTCCACCAGTGCTTCAAGTATGTCATTAAATACGGCTTCGTAAAGACGAAATTTGCCGGCATCGATCCCTTCAAAGGAGTCGAGTCTTATTACTCTTCGGAGGCTTGCCTATATGAACAATCCAAGAAACACACGACTGACGAACTCGAAGCCATAATAGGGTCAGAGGAACCTTAGAAAATCTATCTCCAGGCTCGTAAACCAGGCGAAGCAGCACCCCTTGTCGCAACTTTGCATAAAGAGGTACCCGGTTCTCCTGCCTCACCTGCGCAGTTGGAACCAATGGTCATCCGGCTCCCGAAATCCAGCCAGGAGCCAAAACCCGTCATAGGGCCGATGGTGATCCGATTGCCAAAATCCAATCAAAGAAAATAGGAGGATGTGAGGCTCTCTGTGACGTCGATGGTGATCTGATTGCCAAAGTCCACTCAAAGGCAACCGGAAGACACGAAGTCCTCTACCGAGCTGATGGTTATCCGTCTTCCCAAATTGAACCGACAATCAAATGTCGACCCGAGGCCCTTAGGCAAGCCAGTGCCACTAGTAGAACCCTTGGTGGTCAAGCTGCTTAAGACAGCATCCCGACCTCTGGGCTCGCAGGGGGTAGCCGAAGAGGACGTAGAACTCGCCAAGTACCTGGTTGCACAGGTGGATAGCCCCTCTCCTGAAGATGTAATCCATGTGGACAAAATTCTTTATTTCATCAATAAGAGGCTGTCGTTGGACTAAAAAAAGAAGAAAGAGAGAGTTCTGCCTAGAGTGTCGAGTTATGTACATCAGGTACCTCTGAACTTACACTCTGTTCCCTCCGAGAGGACTCACACTGCATCTCTTCGAGTGACAAGTCACGTATCACGTCTATATTACCTCTAATATAGACAATCTCCTAACTTAGCATCTGTACCCAGTTCGGGGTAAAGACATGGTGTTAAGACCACAAAATCTATCACGTCCAATTTCTTCTGTTGGATTTTGTCTAGAATCTATTACTCGCACCACCAGTGTGCAAATGGGTAATAGGTCCACCAAAAATCATTTTTGATTATCGTGTGTCACGTCCATATTACCTCTGATACCGATAATCTCCCGACTTAACACCTGTACCCAACCCGGGATAAAAGACATGGTGTTAAGACCACAAAACCTATCTCGTCCATATTACCTCTGTTAGATTTTGTCTCATAATCTATTACTCGCACCACTAGTGCGCAGAAGAGTAATATGTCCACCAAAGATTATGACTAATTATCGTGTGTCACGTCTATATTACCTCTGATACCAATAGTCTTCCGACTTAACACCTGTACCCAACCCGGGATAAAAGACATGGGTTAAGACCACAAAACCTATCACGTCCATTTTACCTCTGGTAGGTTTCATTTCAAATCTATTACCCAAACCACCAGTGCGCAAAAGGGTAATAGGTCCACAAAAGTGATCCTAATCTATTACTCGCACCATCGGTGTACCAAAGAGTAATAGGTCCACTAAAAGTCTCCCTACGGGGTATCCCGTACAACCACTCCTACGTGGTTGTACATTGATCCTAGAACACCCGCGTCCACCTTACCTCAGAGTTGTTCTATACATCCCTATAGAGTTCACTTATACCATGTCCATACTATCTCTGAGTAGAAAAGCTCTGCCATTTATCCTAACCTATCACATCCATATTACTCCTATTAGGTTTCGTTCCTAATCTATTACTCGCACTATCGATGCACAAAAGGGTAATAGGTCCACCAATTATTATTCAAATCTATTGCTCGCATCTCTAGATGCACAAACGGGTAATAGGTCCACCAATTATTATTCAAATCTATTGCTCGCATCTCCAGATGCACAAAAGGGTAATAGGTCCACAAAAAAGTCCCCTAGTGGAATGTCCTTTATCAAATACAAATGCTGTATTAGACCCTCTAGTACAAGTACCTCAGATACTACACACAAAGAGTGGAGTGAATGTATTCTGCTTATTCAAAATCAGTTACATTCACAAGACTACATCTCAAAAAAAGAAAAAGAAAGAGAGAGTACTTCCTAGAGTGTCGAGTTATGTACATCAGTTACCTCTGAACTTACACTCTGTTCCCTCCAAGAGGAATCACACTGCATCTCTCCGAGTGACAAGTCACGTATCACGTCCATATTACCTCTGATATAGACAATCTTCTAACTTAACACCTGTACCCAGTTCAGGATAAAGACATGGTGTTAAGACCACAAAACCTATCACGTCTATATTACCTCTGTTGGGTTTTGTCTCGAATCTATTACTCGCACCACAGTACGCAAAAGGGTAATAGGCACTACAACAGAAATACCCTTTAATGACGGCTAAAAACCGTCATTAATGACGAACCATAACGGGTTTTTTTCTTAATCCAAGCGTTATGAAAGCGGGTGTTATAAATATTTTTCAAAGCGTTATAGATAAATCGTCCGAAAACGTCATTAATAGTATGAATTTCTACTACGTTCTATTTTCAAACCGTTATAGATAGTTATGTAAAAACGTTATGAATAATTTAGTATGGTTGGGGTCAGGACATTTTGAAAGCGTTATGATTGGTCATTTGCATAACATTTATAACGCTCTATACTGCATGTTATACATTCCAAACCCTGCTCAATTTAATTCGAAAACAACCACTTAATTTGAACCATATTTACAACAAAATATTGAAATGTAACATTAATCTCCATTTCATTGTCTCAAAATAGAACCACATTCCATTGTCTCAAAATAGGCCATTGTCTCAAAATAGAGTACACTTTAGCTATCATTCCATATTTCTCAGGCCATATATATACATCTTCATAAAAATCTATAGATCAGTATCCAATATAGCTAGTACACTTTACATCAAAACTATCTGCATAACCCACACCATAACATACAACTTCACATGAAGACCTGTGTCCACAGCACATGTACCCTGCAAAAGATAACACAAGGATTAATAAATATGATATAATGATATAAGTCATGATTAAAAACACACATTTATAAGATCACAATTCAACATATGTTGTGGGAAACTGTTGTGTGGAGTTTCTGTCAGATTCATCTTGTGTATATATAATGTAACTATCAAAAAGATGTTGGCTTATAAGGCCTGAGGCTATTGCCTGCAGGTAGGGCAAGTGGCAGTAGGCTACATTAGCAGCAGCAGGGGACTCATTCCTCCCCTTTCTAGCTTGACCTGCTGTAGGCAAGTGGCAGCAGATGCTTCCCATGCAGGCATGACTACTCTCATCAAATAAACTCTGTCGTCCCTCCCGACATACTATCTGTCTTCCTATATCCTTCCCAAAAAGGTCACGAAGATATTATCTGGGGTGGTTCTGATATTACAAGAAAAATGCATTTCAGATCTTGGTCGACTTTTACTAAATCTAAACTGCATAGTGGTCTGGGAATCAGAGATCCTACAATTAGCAATATGGCTATGGTCACAAAGCTAGCTTGGAGATTTCTTGGCTAAACTACAGTAGGCTACATTTCCAGTTCAAAAATGTTTTATATTAGAAATTCCAGGTAGGCTACATTTCCAGGTAGGCCAAAAATGTTTTATATAAGAAATTCCGAAAAGATGCCTGAACCACTTGATCATACAAGATATGCATAAACAGCACATGAAACATTTCCAGTTCCTTTATATAAGAAATTCCCAAATGATGCCTAAACCACTTGATCATACAAGAAATGCATAAACAGCACATGAAACATTTTATCTTTTGTTATTAACTTAAATATGAATTGAAGTATTATTCTTATCCATATCAGCAAAGTAGAAGAAATATGGGAAAAGCTTATGCTATTTGATTGAAAACCAAAGCTGTGATTGATGTTTCAAAATCCACAACAAATCCACAAACTCCATAACCACAAATTGATGTTCGACAAACAGAACAGAGGGTAGGACTATCAGTCATAGTTTAGTGAGTGTCTTGAGTGTATTGTGTCCATGTGACAGTAGGGTGTCTCGTATCAGTAATGGAAATGAGTGAAATGAGTACCTTGACCCTCATGTATCCATATGATTGGCAACGAATTCGATGAATTCGCATCGGACATCATCTAGTTCTTCCTGCGTGTATGTTGATTTTCAAGCCAATGTTTTTAGCTAAAAAGTCAAAAAATAGTTGCATTAGTTTATATAATTTCAGAAAAGTAATTAAGAATTTAATTAATGAACAACTTACCTTTGACTCAATAGTAGGAGAGGGGTCTTCCATGAGATCCCGCATATATTTCATAACAAAATATCCGCATTCATAACCTCCAGGGTGTTTCGGGACCTACATGAAGATATTATTTGTAAGAGAATATAATGTCCATGATTATAATAAGTCATATATTAGTTTGATTACCTTGGGTAATTTCCAAGTAGGACTTCTATTTGATCTTTTAGCACCAATATATGCTGTGTTGAGGCCACTAGTAGAAAATAATTATATATATACTAACATCAGAATATACACATTTATTAAAATATTAACAATAATAATAATAATAATTTCACTCACGTATTGAAAAACAACTTAATATCTCCTCTCGGTTTAAAACACAGCGAGTCCAACCAGTAAACATTAAAGGTAGAGAGCTCAACAACAATTAGAATCCAATGCTTCCTACATTAAAGGGAACATGAATGGAATAAAGCAATTTGGTTATTGAATAGGAAAGAAAAATCTTGCTACTTGATTAAAACTTCTTACTCCTTGTAAATGAATGGAATGAAGCAAATTTGGGTTTTTTTTAGCCTCTTGGAGCCTTTCTCTAACCAGATTGCTTATTGCAGGCCCGGATGCATTACTCATAGCAGAAGGGTTGAACATTATCAAAAGCTCCCGAGAGTTTGGAAATTTATCAAGCAAAAACCTAAAGCCAAAAGAATAGTTGAATATGGTGTCAATCGCAAAATATAAATTTCATATTTCTTACCTCATATAGGCAACAACAGGATTCACATCTAGCCATGCCATCCTACATAACTCCTGCAGAACGATTTTAGAAAGATAACAATTTGGAGTAAAGGTTCCGAACATTCCTTCCAATGGTATTTTAAGATGAGGGTTGGTAGCCTTAATGGTTTCTACCATCTCTCCGAAAGTGTCAATTATCTCCCTACCACAGCCAACAACCTTCAAAGGTTGAACATTGTCAGATTCAATTGGAATTTTTTTCAACAATTTCATAAAAGATATTGACACTAGCATTAAATAATATTACCAGAAGACCACCAACAATAAACTCTTTGGGCCAAGCTACTAAAGACCCAATTGCATCTTTAACAACTTCCATTTCTCCATGAAGTGGCACGGGAAGGCTCACAGTAGGTTGAAGGGCTTTCATAATTGAAACCCTAACATTATGTTCTCCTAATTCAACATTATAAATTTTCTCATTTGGTCCACACCCTTCAAAGACAATTCCCTCGGCAACAATATTTTCTTTTGTGCCCACTGCTAGCTTATATTTGGTTCCCTAAACAAAATAAGAAACAGTTATTTCTCGATATAATTACTACATGTTATAATTAAGTTGTTGAATAAAGATTATGTATTGAATATATGTAATTACCATGCCAATGTCTGATGTAGGATATGTTATGAATTTTTGCTCGCTTAACTTTGTATTCTGTTTTAGCTTTTCAAAGAAGATAGAAAATCATATTAGAATAAACATATTAGACAAAAAAAAGAAGAAGAAAAGCTTATTAGACGAAATGGAACTAACTGTAATAATCATTACCTTAGAACCATATGATGGACTCTTGTTTCCAGGAGACTCGCGTTCATTCTTACGAGACATTATATATTTCCTATTACCACTTCCTTTGGTATTGGAAGCAACCTTCTCAGATGTTTGTGAAGCTCCTTGGGCTTGAAATTCTTTTAGCATGATCTCCAATTCTTGTCTCCGTTTACGCTCCTCTTACAATTGGGACTTGAGTAGTTCATTTTGTTTTTTTCATTCCCCGTTTTGGAAGCTTGAAATAGGTCGTTGGTGTCGGTCCTAATCCCAAACCCCGAATACGTCCCGAATGCTCGGGAGTGCCCAACGCCAAGGTTAGAATATCCGAAGCTCCTTCGGTCACCAAACTCCCATCTTCCTTTTGTTTGATGTATTCCTCCTATAAAAAGTACAAGGTTTTAGAAATATAAGCATGTTGATAAGCAGGATTCCTCTTAATAGACTGGACGATATATACTCACCACTTTTATAGCTACGTCCTTGGTCCCATCGTCAGTAAATGTACCGGCCTTAGTAACTCGTGCCTTTGTCCAAAAAAAACTTCTGTCATCTATATATTTTTCTCCCAACTGTCTTCGCTGTTTTGAAAGAAAAAACCACGTTATAATATATATGTCCACATGTAAATCATGTTAACTGATATACAAATATGCATTACCAGCTCCTCTTTAAGACCGGCATATCCCTTCCTGCTTAAACGATGAGGAAACTTGCCCTTGGCTCTCCGTACACTTTGCTCCTTGCTCATTTTCTTATGATTACAACACATGAAGGTAGAGAAGAAATAAGATATATATAATAGGGACCGAGTCATCCTTGTTATACATAAAAAAATAATTTTGACAAGTTAACCTTAAAACTTGCAGACAGTCTGCTTTTGACGAATTCCTCCCACACAGATTGTTTCAAGATCCCCGAGTACTTTGGTGGAGGGTGCTTGAGAAGCTCACGATTGCCCTCATTCGGATAAATCCAATGCTTGGTGAGTTGACCTTTGAATGCCCTCCAACTCTGAGCCATGGATGCTAACACAAAGGCTTGACTATTTGGATCCAAGTCAAATTTGGCCTACAACAGAAAATAAATATTCAGCATCTATACATGAGTGCATAACATAGTGTATAACATGTAAAGCATTCCACTCTGAATACGTTCAGACTTGAATTCAAGCATTCAATGGTGCAGTGAACAAGTGAATTCAAGTATGAACTTAGTTCACTTATCTGAACTTCATGTCCAGACCTGAGCTCTCTATGTGCAGGCAATGCATATATGGTATGTAGATAGGTTTCCAGTTTGTACATGCATGTGTGTGTTATGTAGAGAATTCAGTGAGCAGTAGATAGGTTTGGGTGTCTCAAATTGTGTACATCCTTAGGAAAATCAGTAGAGTGTCTCAGTAACACACATGGCATACAAACAGAAATTCTCAGGAACACATATGTTGAGCCTACAAATCAATTTGAAACATGGCATACAAAGGAACATTCAAAGGAACATACACAACAGTTTATCAATTCTCAGGAACAAACATTGCATAGTTAATTCAATGTCAAGAAACATGGCATACAAAGGAACATTCAAACTGAAATTCTCAGGAACACACATGGCATACAAATATTGCATAGTTAATTCTCAGGAACAAACATTGCATAGTTAATTCAATGTCAAGAAACATGGCATACAAAGGAACATTCAAACTGAAATTCTCAGGAACACACATTATTTTTACCTGAATAGCAGTCCATAAGCTCTTTTTAAATGATTCTGGCACTTTATGCCAATTTGGATAAATTATTTTTACTAAGGACTTTACTGTGATGCCGCAGTAAGTTGCCAAACTAATTTTTCCTTCACCAATTGGTTGCCTAACATCGTTATAAATGATCTTTATCCTCTCTTCATCATCTTTGATTTTGCTGACTTTTTTTGATTTTGATGCCCCTCTAACTTTTTTTCGGTTACAATTTTGTTCTCCGGAATCCTCACATTGCTGTATAGCCTGCAACAAATAAATGGCATATTTATATTCATATTAATCTTGCTAAAATGTGCTTGAAATAGCATGAAACATAAAATGTGCTTGAAAACTAAGATTGATCTAACAAAATCTGAGATTAAGAATAAAATGTGCTTGAAATAGCATGAAACATAAAATGTGCTTGAAAACTGAGATTCAACTAACAAAATCTGAGATTAAGAAGACCAAACCTGATAATTCTAAGTAAACCCAGTTATAAGTAACTGAGATTTAACCCAGTTATAAGTAACTGAGATTCAACCCAGTTATAAGTAACTGAGATTCAACCCAGTTATAAGTAACTGAGATTCAACCCAGTTATAAGTAAACCCAGTTATAAGTAATCTGAGATTTTGATATAAGTAACAAAATCTGAGATTAAGAATACCAGTTAACATTATAAAAGTAAACCCAAAATCTGATATACACCCATTCTGAGATACAGGTAACAAAATCAGATACACCTAGGTTTGATATAGGTAACATAATCTCAGATATAAGTAACAAAATCTCAGATATAAGTAACAAAATCTGAGATACACCCAGGTTTGATATAAGTAACAAAATCTGAGATACAATGTTCAATCTATGCAATGTTTGTTCAACAAAATCTCAGTTCAATCTATGCAATGTTTGTTCAACAAAATCTCAGTTCAATCTATGCAATGTTTGTTCAACAAAATCTCAGATATAAGTAACAAAATCTGATATACACCCAGGTTTGATATAGAGTAATTTTCACTTGCAGCAACATTTCAGACTTGCAGCAACATTTCTTTAACCAATTCACTTGCAGCAACATTTCAACAAGAAGATTTGGACTGTGCAATCCAAGTTCCCTCGCAATCTTCACGTAAATAGGTCGAGGGTGATTCACCAACAACATCAAACGACTCAAAATCCGGTACTTTATTGCAAGTTTCAACTGAATCAAAATAATCGATTCCCTCGTCGTCATTGTCTTCATCATAATAAGTCCTTTGCGGAGCCGATAAAACGATTGACCAATTTTTATCCAATTGATTAGGAACATAAAATACTTGCTTTACTTGAGAGGGCAAAACAAAAGAGTCAGACTTGTGGCCAACTCTACCAAGCTCGACCAATGTAAAACCAAGTTCATCCACCTTAACACTATTCTTGCTGTCAACCCAATCACACTTGAAGACGGGAATCTGGAAGGAAAAATAGTCAAGCAACCAAATCTCTTTGATGACACCGTAAAATGTCATATCTGAGATGATGGGATTGTTGTCCTTTGTGCTAGCAACTTGAAAAGTCTTTGCCACTAGAGTCACTCCACTGTTTTGCTTGACTCGTACGTCGTCACGATCTTTCGTTTGATAGTGACACCCATTAATTGCATAACCTGGGAACTTAGTCACGTGATGTCGAGATCCTTGAGCTATCCATTTTAATTCATCAGAGACATTGCTAGTTGGGTCTTCTACCGCAGCCTCAACCTGTCATTTTTTTTCCTAAGTTCAATATTTTATTTTCACTAAGTAGAACATAAAATATAGTAGCTTAATCAATACCCTTGATCGTAACCAACTAATAAAGCTGCGATTGTGCTTATCTTCTAACCATTTTGTACTTTTCACTCTACGAGGGTGCAACTTTTTCAAGTAAGCCTCGTGCTCCCTATCAAGTAATAAGTAGAATTTTGTTAATTACAAAGCAAAACATAAAAAAAGATGTGCTTGGTCCAAAGATAAAACTAAGTAAAGAGTAATATAGACATCCTTACTCGATATAAGGTTGAACATCATTTGTGTTGTGCAACACATAAAGATGTGCTTGGTCCAAAGATAAGCGGTCAACTTCACAGATATTTTCTTTTCCTATAGGTTTTTCCTCATTCTTCGTAGAAGGAACTCCAATGGCGGATTGTTCTTCTAGATATTCTGAACAAAACTCAATGGCTTCCTCTGCGATATAGCATTGTGCAATACACCCTTCAGGACAATTCTTATTTCTCACATAACCCTTTATCACACCCATAAACCTATAATGAACAAATGATAAAGATAAAAATGATTACACAAACATCAATCATGTTACTACATAATAAAAATCAAAGTTCAGACTAGACCAACCTCTCTGGTGGGTACATCCATCGGAAGAAAACCGGACCGCCAAGTTCGACCTCCCTGACAAGGTGCACCATTAGATGTACCATTATGTCAAAGAATGATTGTGGAAAATATTTTTCCAATAAGCACAATATGATCACAAGATTATTTTGGATATCTTGCAATTTTTGTACATTCACGACTTTGGCAGAAAGGACATTAAAGAAGAAACATACTCGTATAATAGCACATCTCACATGCTTTGGCAACACACCACGTATTGCAACAGGAAGTAGTTGTTGCATTAGAACATGACAATCATGGAATTTGAGACCATATAACTTTAGATCTTCCATTGAGACATTATATCTAAAATTCGAAGAGTAACCATCTGGGACCTTAAGGTCATGCAAAGTTTGACACACTATTCTTTTCTCTTGCCTCGATAAAGAATAACATGCAGCTGGAAGATAAATCCCATTTTTCTTATTATGAGGTGCCAATTCTTTCCTTAAGCCCATCTCTACAAGACCTTTGCGACTATTGATCCCATCTTTTGTTTTTCCAGGAATATTTAATAGGGTCCCAATGATACTATCGCAGGCATTCTTCTCAATGTGCATGACATCCAAGTTATGTCTGATAGGAAGATATCTCCAATACTCTAGCTCAAAAAAATGGATTTCTTCTTCCAACAACTTGTAACTTTGTCTTTTTGTACTTCTTTTTTCCTCTTCTTTGGTGTCAATTTCTTTTGCACTTCTGCTTCCTTCTTCTTCTTTGAAGTCTTCTTCTCTGATATCTTTTTCTGGAACATCTTCTTTTTCCCCCAAGAAACTGGAATCCCTACAACCTTTATTAATATTTGTTCCCCACTTAATGGTTCAGGATGAGTTCCAAACTCTTTGTCACCATTAAATGCCTTTCTTTGTGATCGAAAAGAATGGTTATGCGGCAAATACCTTCTGTGACCAGGATAAATATTCTTGTTGCAATGTTTCAATCTATCTGAATAAGTATTTTTGTTGCATATTGGACAAGCAAAATATCCTTTCACACAACAACCAGACAAGTTGCCATATGCAGGAAAATCGTTAACAGTCCATAACAATACAGTTCTCAATGTAAAAGATTCTTGCCGATAGGAGTCGTAAGTCACAACTCCATCCTTCCACAGCAACTGGAGATCCTCAATCAATGGTGCTAAGTAAACATCTATGTCATTTCCAGGTTGTTGGGGGCCTGATATCAACAATGTCAACAATATGAACTTTCTCTTCATACACAACCAAGGTGGTAAATTATAAGTATTTAGCATTACAGGCCAACAACTGTACCTACTACTGAGTGAACTAAATGGATTAATCCCATCGGCTGAAAGAGAGAGTCGAAGGTTTCTTGCTTCTGCTACAAACTCTGGAAATTTATCATCAATTGTCTTCCACGTCGGTGAATCTGCGGGATGACGCAATTGGCCATCAACTTCCCTTCCGTCTACATGCCATGTCAAATTCTTTGATGTTTGTACCGATCAAAACCACCTTTTAAAGCGTAAAATGGATGGAAAGTAACATAGAACTTTAGCTGGGATGCCCTTCTTTTGCTCTTCCTGACTTTGTTCAGACATATTCTTCTTTACCTTATATCTCGACGTTCCACACGTAGGACATGAGGTTGCATTTTCATAATCTTTTCTATAGAGCATGCAATCATTCGGACATGCATGTATTCTCTTATATCCCATTCCAAATATTGAGAAGCAACGCTTAGCCTCCCTAGTAGTTACAGGCAATTTATTTTCTCCCGGAAGTATGTCGGCGAACAATGTCAACACATCTGAAAAGCTTTTATCACTCCAACCACTCTTGGCCTTAATACTAAAGAGCTTCAGTATCGCAGATAGCTTCGTATACTTTTTACAACCATTATACAATGGTTTCTTAGCATCATCAAGCAATGAATTAAAGTTCTCTTCATCATCTCCTTCAATGTCGTTCCTTTTTAATGCATGGAACATCTCTAGTGTATCTGCCACATCATTTAAAGTATCCATATCATAATCCTTATAAATAGACGCACATGTATCCTCACACACTTCATTAGGATCAACTTCCCCATGCCATATCCATATAGTATACCTTGGATCGATACCAACTGTCGTCAAATGAAATTTTACATCTTCTAAACTCATACTATAGAGATTCTCTCACTCACTACATGGACATCTAATGAAGTCGAGATCATCCCCACTAGCTTTAACATGCTCCATAAATTCATCAACTCCGGCTCTATATTCTTCCGATAATAGGTGCTTTGTCATCCATGATCTATTCCTCTGTATAATAAAGCAAAACACCGAGTAAGTGATTGTAACTTGAAAGTTTTATTTCAAGCTGAATGCGGAGAAGATTGATTCCAGAATGGCCAATGTGAAGTAGATATGGCCAATAAATTCAGACTCATGAAAGTGGAGAAGGTTGATTCCAGAATATAACTTTAATTGCTAGAGTTAAAAAAGAAGAAGAAGATGACTTAGGAATAGTTCATTTCGTTATTACAAAACAGAAAATGGTTTACAATTCCCTATATGTGCATACGGGTATAAAAGGTAAGAAAATGTCAAAATATGTAAGAATATATATTGAGAAAGTCTATATGAATCATCTACATAACTACAAAAGAGGGTCAAATAAACCTAAAAAAGAGTTGGTCAACGCTCACATCCAACAGGACCGATATCATTTAATCTAAAGATGTACAGTCAAACAATTGCATATATTGATGTCAAAGATCCATCCCACCCTCAATGCATGAGCAACATGCACACTGTAAAAAAATAAGTTGTATTGCCTGGAGTAATTTAATCTAAGAAGAACAGGACTTGATTTAAAGACAATATGACATGGCACAAACACAGACACGGTACCGATTTCTGCGTGACCTGGTGTAATTTCGAGTGTAAAAATGCCGTGTTCAACATGTGTCATACACGACGTTACAGGGACATTGATCTCTTTCTTGTCCATGATTTCTAAAAAATAGGGCAATTGAAAAGAACATGTCTCCCTGAACCAAAACAAACCTTGCTACCCGAACGTGTCTCCATGAAGTTGAACTTGTAAGTATTCGTCCGAAAGCAATGGAATTAACACCCTTCCACACTGCAAGAACCAACAAAGAAAGAAACAATAAGATGAACCAACGCGCGGACGAAGAAAATGCCTCACAAATTAGTAAAAAAAGAAAATTCTTTCAAAGATTTCCAAACATGCATTCAAAGATATTTCAGCCATCTTTCGAAAACTAGGAAATAGAAAATAGGTCAAAATTATGGCATTTTACTTAAATCAAGTCGAGGCATTAGGGCATTTTACTAAATAAGAAAAAATTGGCAGTAGAGAATGTGTCTCAAATGTGTCTCAGTGTCTAAAAAATTGGCAGTAGAAAATTAGCAGTAGAGAATGTGCAGAAATTGGGGCACAAAATAAGAAAAAATTTAGGACAAACCTTGGGGAGCGGGGAGCGGGCTGAGGGGAGTTGGGGCGCGGGGAGCGGGCTGAGGGGAGTTGGGGCGCGGGGAGCGGGCTGAGGGGAGTTGATCGGGAGCGCCGGAGCAGGCTGAGAGGAGTTCGGGAGCACCGGAGCGGGCGGAAGGGAGTTGGGGAGCGGGAGGAGAGAGAGAAGGAGAAAGAGAGTAAGTGTGGGAGAAGGGACTTTTCGACTTAAGTGCGGGAGTAAGTGCGGGAGAATCGAGATTTCGACTTAAAATTTGTGTTTTTTTTCATAACGCTCGTACCACTGAGAGACATTCAATAACGCTTTTAGAGATAACCGTCATCGATTCTAGTCTTGCTGAACTTTGATGACGCTTCTTTATCAGCCGTCATTAAATCTCCTTATCAAGCGTCATTAAAGGGTATTTTTGTTGTAGTGAGGTCCACCAAAAATCATTCCTGATTATTGTGTGTCACGTCCATATTACCTCTGATACCGATAATATCCCGTCTTAACACCTGTACCCAACCCGGGATAAAAGACATGGTGTTAAGACCACAAAACCTATCACGTCCATATTACCTCTGGTAGGTTTCGTTTCAAATCTATTACCCTCACCACCAGTGCGCAAAAGGGTAATAGGTCCACATAAGTTATCCTAATCTATTACTCGTACCATCGGTGCACAAAAAGAGTAGTAGGTCTACAAAATATTATTAAAATCTATTTGCTCGTATTTTCAGATACACCAAAGGGCAATAGGTCCACAAAAAGTCCCCCAGTGGGATATTCTTTATCAAAATGTTGTATTAGGCCTTATAATACAAGCACTACGGATACCACAAGCAAAAAATGGAGTAAATGTATTCTATTTATTCAAAATAAGTTGCATTCATAGGACTACACCTCCAGTAAAGGATTATACTGGTGTCCAAAAGAAGCAAAACACAAACTATAGCTAAAGATAAATAGAAACACAAAGCAAATACGAACATTTATTTTTCATATTCCCGGAAACAACAATTACATGTCATCCCATCCCTACAGTCAAGGATCATAGTTGTGTTGAGGCATATACCATTCCCTCAGCCATTTCGTATACGAAAGATCTATTTGATTAAGGTCTTCGGCGGAAACAGGAGGGTCAGAACTTCCAGTGCTACTACCCTTAGACTTGGGTTCCTCCTTTACAGCAGCCTCAATCTTGGGAGTAATTCCCTTCCCGATGGACGCCAGCTCCTCTTTTACCTCAACTTTTGGTATCACCTCCTCCTTAACAAACGGTGACTCTTGTTTGATGAAAGGAGGCAGCATCTCCTCCTTCACGATGGTCTCAGCCTTCGGCATGGATGCTGCAAAAATCAAAGAAAGAAGATAGTCATATAAAGATAAAGTGAATGGGCTCTTTTTCAGTTATGCGACGTAGCTAAACAGATCTCATACGGCTCAGTCATGAGGCACGTATGCGGCTCAGTCATGAAGTGCTCATGCGGCTCAGTCATGAGGCACTTATGCGGCTCAGTCATGAAGTGCTCATAGGGATCAGTCTTGAAGCACTTATGCGGTTCAGGTTCAAATGTGTAATGCTTATGCGGCTCAGCCCATGCGGCCCTATCATACAGAACACATGCGGTTCAAATGAGATAGGGCATGCATCGACCAGGCTTAAAGCACAGAGGCGATATATGACAGGCCCGCGCATAAAATATGTGATATGGCCATTCAAAATTTCAGTCGTCGTCTTCCCACCGTCCTTACCCTTGATAAGGGGTTGTACGTCGGGATGAATGGAAGGAGAGTCCGCTGCTCTCGACGGAGAGGGAAGTCTCTTCCCTTTGGTCGCAGCACCAGTCGACTTGGAAGCTTTTGGAGCCATGGCTAAACTGAGACAGAAAGGATAATAAAGACGAAGGAGAAGAAGGTGAAAGAGAAAAAATATCTCTCCAATTGACCCCTATTTATAGAGTTTCCGAATAGTGCCGCTTCGATTCTCGAGATCATTAAAGATAATGACGACGTTTGGGGATTTTGTCCCTAGCAACCGTCGACTTTATCTCGAAAAGAGAACCCAAATCCAAAACCAAATCAAGAAATTAAAAGCAGCAGTGACAGCTGGCAGGCTGGATGGGGTCTCTCTGTGGCTCAAGATTTTCCTGCGGCTCAAGATTTCCCTGCAGCTCAAGATCTCCCTGTCTCAAAATTTTCCTGCGGCTCAAGAATTGAAGACTCTCTGCGGCTTGACATATCTCCATGCTTCTTATTCAAAGTATTCCAAATTTGTAATTTGAAAACTTTGAAGGGGGTCTTGTAGAAGCATGAAAAATATGGAGTTCATGTGGATCACAACTGGCCGTATGAGTACTTTGGGCCAAACTGGTCCACATAAAGGAGAGCCACATGACAGATTTAGCACCCCATACGGCCCGTCTGCAACCAGGCTGATTCGAGCCGCAGGAGGAAGATATGCGGCCAAGTTGATTAGTCCTTCTGATAAAGCTGACAAACTCTGTCAAAACTAACAAAAATGACAGCTCTGACACTCTGACAAAAAGATAAGACATGATCAGACAAAATATTATGTCACTAAAAACAGGATTCATATGCTTAGACATAGTCATGCGGCCAGAAGGATTGCTACCTGAGCCGCATGAACCTTATACGGCTCAACCTATGCGGCCCTAAAGTCTCTAAGCTTCATGCGGCCAAGGGTGACTGTAACCTAAGCCGCATGAGCTTTATGCGGTCTAAAATACAGAATCTATGCGGCACAAAAGTCCTTAAGCTACATGCGGACTAAGGGAGACTGTGACTTAAGCCGCATGAGTCTTATGCGGCCCAGCATGGCCAAAAACTGAAAGACTTATGCGGCTCAAAATGACTCCAACAGATTAATCCTATCCTACGATAGGACATATGGCAGGCTGACCAAGTCTCAACCACCCAGCTTTGCTGCAACAAAATCCTAATAATTTGCCAGCTGGCAGCCAAAGAGCGGGTCTTTACGTGCTGATGTGGCCACGTGGCCACGGGCCATCTATGCGGCTCAAAACACATATCACTATAAATAGCAGGGTGCCACACCCCTGCAAGAGGCGGGCAACCTACGAAGGGCAATTTCTTTAAGAGCTAAGACTGCGTCGGATAGTCCAAAGAGTAAGGTAGAGTTGATACACTTTCCCGAGCCTCCACCGTCATCCCCCAGAATCAAAAACTAAACAATTGTACTTAGATTGTTTCCTAGGATTTCTTTCTAGGCTTTTTTTTGTACAAGCGAGTTTGCAATCAATTTCAGTATTTCTGTAATACCTGTCTTTGATACTTTAATGGCAAATAAATAATATTCAAATCAAATCTCAAATATGATGTCAAAATCTCTACTTATTACAAGTCAAGTTCAAAATAGAGAATCTAAAACAAGTCAACTAAAACTAGGTCTCTCGGTCACTCCTGAGAATCTGGACCCAACGTAGTTATCCCCTCCTCGAATCCATAGTAGGTGGGACACATATCCTCTGAGCAATCATCTGAAAAATATATTTAGTCAGGATGGAAAGAGCACATCTCCTCTAGTAGTTCCAAATAAATGACAAAGATTATAAAGCAGTTATAGCAAGTAATAATTGATGAACATGGGAAGTTTGAGACATGAATTAAAATAAAACAATAGTTAGAACAAGAAAAGTAAATACAGTGAAACAGGAGAGCATAGCAATGAAGACTATAAATAGAGATAGCTAAACTAGAATAATGTGATGTGAGTCCAATCAGTATAACATAAGACAAATGTGAATCTAGTACAAGACACTAATCCAGTGTGTTTTAAAATACCGAGTTCGACATGTAAACGGCTAGCGGATAAATACAGCACATCGCATGCTTGGTAAGCATGCGACGACTATCTGTAACGATTAGACTTGTAGTGAATATGGCACGTCATACGCTTGGCCTAGCGGCGGTGGCTATCTTTCTTGTAGGGGTGGTTCTTGTTGAATATGACATGTCGTACGCTTGGCCTAGCGGCGACGGCTATCTTGCTTGTAGGGGTGGTTCTTGTAACGATTAGACTAGTAGTGAATACGGCACGTCGTACGCTTGGCCTAGCGGCGACGGCTATCTTTCTTGTAGGGGTGGTTCTTGTATGATTGGGAATGTTTATATGTTTATTCGAGTATTTCCCGTCCTGATAAGTACAAGTGAATCCATATCCTGATACATAAATGGTACCTGTAGGTGTTTCGAGTAGGTGGTTCCAATGAGTGGTTCTGATAGTTGGGGATAGACGAGTTAAATACATGTATCACAAATGAATAAATCCAGAATACCAATCTGTGTTATGACAGAGAATCAAATAGAAATATAATAGTCATCAAGTAAATAAAAACTATCAGAGAATATACTCGCCTGTCGTCCAGAGCAGTAAATAAGAATCGATGCCCAAATTGGTGTCACACAAATCTATAAATGAGATATACAAAGTTATTTGATGTTCTAGAGTAAGCAGTGTATCTAAATGAGTTAACTACATGCTTCTAGGCCTTTTCTAGGTTAATGAGTCGATTTGGTTAATCTAGTCAATAGTCACTATTGGTCAACCTGGTCAATTTGGTCTAGTTAGACAATATCTAGTTAAGGCTAGTCAAATAGCTACATTACACTAATTACACAAAATACAAGGTATCCCCCCATACCTTGACCAATCCCTCTATCTTACGTAATACACTAATTAACCTTACTCATCTCTATAAATATATCCTCACATTGTTTATGTATACCTATGTGATACATGTACCCATACTACTCATATATGTGGGTTCACTTAGAGAACCCCAATTCTCTATCCACATATTACCCCTTTACCTATTCATGAATTTACCTTACTCTTTTTTATCTATTGAAAATCTCAGTTTTCTTAACACACATTCAAAGTAGGTAACTCTCTACCTCTCTCTAAACACGAGCCAAATGGCCAGGACTGAACATTTGCTAGTGGCTACTCTAAGGATAACTTGGAGTTATGTACTCTAACCCTCATAACTCATCCTATAACTGAACATAAAATTTAACCGAAGAATTTTGCATATGGTATGCAATTGGATGTAATAGATATGACTGGACATCAAGGGGATCCCAGAATTTGGCATGGGCTGAACAATCTGGGTATTCATAACTAATTGATCAACTAAGGGATTTGACTGAACTATCTAAGGACTGATTCATCACACGGGACATGGCATGGATATGGTTTAATTCCCCAGGAACTCCTTCTCTCTAACACCCTCACACCTTTATCTGTTCTAATGATTGATACAGTAAATATATATTAACTGATACCTAGCTCAAGCATTTAACTGGTGCTAAAGGACATAAGAAAGATACAATGCATGATGGCTGGTAGGGTTGAGCATTAAATGGCAATATGAAGTCTGTACACTGCAAATTTGGACTTCACATTTAAGTGAGGCACAAATAAGACTGACATGGCTCTATAAGGAATGATACATGGCTACTGATACACTATATTCACATACAAGTATAGATACACACTATGACATTCCTTTCTACTCACTAGTTCAACTCTCTCCCTATTACAAATTAGACAAAAGTGACTAATCCACAGATCAATAGTAGATGGGGACAGAATTGGGAATGGTTATGATGACTGCCAAATACTCTAAAATGCCTAAGCTTTCTGGTACAAGGACTTATCATTTGATGTTCTTGACTGAACCAAGTATGTCTAGGGTCTGTGCATAGAGGTTGAACTCAGTAGGTAATAACTGAATGGGGAATGCATGACAGTTGAATGGATGAAATAAACTACACACATCTCCACATGTGGACAGGTCAAGGCAGTGGATAGAACCACAAACATATGTCAGTAAAAACATATAAAGTATACCTGTATACAAGATGAGACATGACCAAACTAAGAACTAATCATAGCCTATAACTAGTCTTATGACTGCACCCTTAGCCAAGGACTCGGGAATGATACCATATTACATCGGGCTTATGCAATGTCACCTGACCATAATAGATGATTAAACATGACTGACCAATATGCTTGGACAGAACCTAAACTAATGCATTTGACTGAACATCCCTAAAAGGTTATCCAAATGTAGTACACATAATGAACCAATAGTTCCTTCTATCTGACATCCCATATGATCCTGGTATCACCTCATCTCTGATACAAGAGGACACCAACCATCTTAACCTGCAATGGGACTAGGCAAGAAGATGCAGGACACTACCTAAAACCTGACACTTTAAGACTAAAACTGTATGCAGTGAACCAAGGCTCTGCAGGACATCACAAAGCTCCTAATAGGAATATAAAGACTGACAACCAAGCCAAGGAATCTATGATACTAGGTCTGATACAAGAAGACTGGAACTCTAATCAAGTAGTGATGAATACTCAGGGTTCAAACTAGATACCTTATCTAAAGATTGGACATCATAGGATGATAGTAATAAGAAGAGGGCCTGAACCAAGTGATCCATACAAATGGTATAAGGTTTTAACATCCTTCTATCTGACATCCCATAAGGTCCTACTGGACATACGGTATAAGGTTTTAGCATCCTTAGATGTAGATCAAGGATGGAGATGTCACTGATGCTCACTGATGCTAAAATGCCACTGATGCTCACTGATGTCACTGATGCTCACTGATGTAGATCAAGGATGGAGATGTCACTGATGCTCATTGATGGAGATGTCACTGATGCTCACTGATGTAGATCAAGGATGTCACTGATGCTCAAAAGCAAACAGTGGATAGATGTGTACTGGAAAGTAACATGAAAGATAGGGCAACTAATGAAAGAGATTGTCATTCAAAGAGGAGATTCATAGACTGAACCATCTGTGAACTAATCCCAGGTAAAAGCATGTAGTGAATTGTATAAACAAGATGGACAGATGTATCACAGCAAGGGAAGCATGTATGCAGTGGCTAAATGAGGACAAGGCTATTAAAATACAGGACAATTACTAATCTCTGATACTCTACTGAAACCTATATGCAGACATTCAAACATGTCCTGATACTCAAGGATAGTGAAAGCAAGTAGACAAGTCTTTACATGGTCCACTGATCTGAACAAATGTTCATATCTGAACATTACATACCAACTTGTTATTGATTCATATCATATGGTGGACAGATAGGTTGAAGGGGTCTGAACATAAACAAGAGAGACATGATATTCGAATGCAGGACATGCTAATATCTTAATGAGAATGGACATATATGAAAACACTAATTGAATCAAATGGGAAGCATCAGAACAAGGATATGCAGTGAGTAATGGCAAGGTCTGAACCATGTTCCTATGGTCGAACCATACATATGACATAGACAGGGCAGTATGGTAAATGCATGATAGTAATATCCTAATAGCAGGTCAGGTCATATGTAGTAAACAAGAAAGATTTGAAGACTCAAAAGTAATGCAGTGAAACAAAAGGAATGCTAGACATTAGATGGTTATTCGAACATGTGACTGAACCAAATGGCTCAACTGCACAGTGAACAATGTCTTATACTCCAAAGTCCCCACATTCAAATAGCTTATCCAATCCATCTCTAAACCTCTAGATAATACCCCATAGTGATAACTCAATATATAAACAATAGAAAAGATAAGTTATAACTAAAAATTAAACATCAGTAGCCTTAAGAGTCATTCCACCAAACACTTGATGTGCGTATTCGATACACTCGTGATACAAACTCCAAATGGATCCAAACTTGACCCAAATCATTCTTAATGCAAAGGGATCCCTAAATGAATGCATCTACATTAATGAATGGAAAATTAGAGGGTTTAGAGGGCTCTTACCACTTGAGAGATGGATTCTCAAGGAACAAATCTTAGATTAGATCTCCACCAAGCTCCAATAGGAAAATTGTTCCAAATACTCCCATGCTAGTCAATAGAGGCTTCCTCTCTTCAAAGGAAAGAGTTTACAATTCATTTGAGGGAATTTGGACTCAATTTGGGAGATCGAGAAAATTTGGGGAAGAGCACAAATTAGGGTTAGGGTTTGTAATGAAAGGAAGAAGAAGGAGGAAAGTTTGCTATTAATAGAAAGGGGACATGTGTGGGCCAGCCACATGTAGGTTGGCTAGGGTTGGGGTCCATGGAAAAATGTCCAAGGAGCCCCTCTAAGTTGTCATGTCAATTTCTAAAGAAAGGTCCTCTCCTAAATGAGTGTTTAAGTCAAATAAATCCTAGTGGGTAATTCTAGCTAGACTAGTGACTAACTAACTAATTAGAATGAACTTTTAGGTTTGTTAAAACTCACAATTTTAGTCTACCATGGTCATGTCTAATCATTTAGTCAAGGTGGTTCTAATGTTTAACCAAAACATTATCACTAACAAAATTCATTAATTAAATAATAACCAAAATAATCAATTTCACAAAAAGTCAAAAATATCTTCATTTTTAGAAAGTGGTGGTGACAGAACACAATACTTATCAATTCTCATCTTCTAAAATTATTCGCAAAAAAAACCACTTTTGAAACAATCATATAATACGGTAATATCTAATTCGTACATTTAAATTTCTCAAGTCATTATCTTTAAAGCCTTAAACCATGGCTCGACTTCATTTGTTATAAAAAATAGATATTTTGCATATTCGTGATTCCATCTAATAAATTTGTCGTGGTCTTCCATTATCAAAATTTTGACTCTCTTAATTCTATTATCCTTGAAATCATGTTTATTTCATTTACGAATGTGATCACAAAGTCAGCTATTTCAAAATCACCTTTTATACCAATTTAGCAACCTGTCATATCGATTACTATGCCACTAGTTTTGTCTTAATTCTTCATTTCAAATAATTTCAAAATTCCATTTCTCGTAAAATAATAGTAATTAATTCCCCTTTGATTTTCTACATCACAAGTCTACCTTGTCACCTTTCTCGAAATTTAAGGGAAGTTTAGGACAACTATGCTCGATTGGTCAGGTAGAAAAGATAGAAAAATTAGTAAGGAGGATTGAACAGAAGAAATGATTAAAGAGATAAGGAGGTTGTAAAAATTCTCTTAATAAAATGGAAAGATAATAAAATCCTCTTTATGAAATGAAAAGATAATAAAATTTCTTAATAAGAAAATGGATCAAGAATGGCGAAAAATATGGTCAACAAATATGGTATGGAGGAGTACTACCTACATGACACCTAACTAATCACCCACCTATATTATAAATAGGTATTCTCAAGCATATTTCAAAAATTCCTCAATTCCAATCCTAAAAATTTTAAATCACAAACTCAACTTAATATCGTGATTTAGCAATCATCAATATCATTTTATCAAATTCTCAACATGTAATCCAATTCGATAATTATTCTCAAAATTTAAACTCTTCCAAAATATTTTAACTATAAATTCATTTTGCATATCTTCCTCAAATTTTATATTCCAAAAAATAAAATCCCAAAAATTTAAATCTTCAAATCTAACTTCACAAAATTTTAATTTCCTCAAAGATATTTTTAAATTCATTTCAAATCCTTTCAAAATATCTTTCAAGATTTAAATTCAATAAATCTTCAAATCTTACCTTAGATCGAAACTATTTTCCTTCAACATTTATATTGAAAATTTTCTAATTCATACCTCAAGTCAAAACCATACATTAGCAAGAAATTCATAAAAAATTAAACTCCAATGCACCAACAATTAAATACTTTAATCTATTATTTTTTACTGATTAAATCGGAAATCATTTCCTTTAAGATTTACGATTCAAGTAAATTCATCAACCATACATGAATTTAAACCTCAAGACAATAAAAGCTAGTAATTTACATCTTCAATTAATTTATTAACCTCAAGGATTCAGTTCTCCATCGAGAACTCTACCCACCTTGAATTAGGGTCATTCAAAACCTCCACTTATACCTTAATTGTGCCGCCTTAACTACCCAAATAGTCAATTCTAAATAATTTTATGGGTTGTCCACGGGGTACCTAGTCCTAAGCCTAGTCATCTTCCTAAAATAAAATCAACATATTTGTTAATGAGAACTTTCTAATCGCAGGCTCGCAGCAGTATACCTAATATGGTACTACCACTAGTTCACACAATTTTACGAAAATTGACCTGCATGGGCCACCAAAAAAAACTTGTCACGACCCGCACCCGCTTTTCAGAATGCGACCGCGTGAGCAAGTCCACATCCTGTGTCGCTACGATGTAGTAAGCTGTCTAGACCACAATGCTCAAGTCATAATATTTGCTCATATTATAATATCTTTATTTATCATTCACAATGCTAAACCAATTGCAATATTCAAAAAGATTATATTTGATTAAAAATATAATATCTCACAATTATAGAAAACAACTATCAACACATCTATCTAACTAGTCTTCTAAGATTGACCTCAGCATATACTCATGTCCCCCCAATGGACCAAAGCATAGTGTAGTAGGCAACTATCTGAAAAATAGGTTTCCAATCATGAATGAAACGAGTACAATTCAAGCATGTCGTTCCAAATATATGAAGGACTATAAAAATTATGAATATAATGACGTATATGATGAATATAAATCATGGCATGGAAGGTAAGCGAAACAGTTAAGAAAAACTATATGATGACAAGTAAAGCATGGAATAAGGAAGCATAACCATCTATGTGAGTTAAAGTTCATTGTTCAATATGTGATCGGTCTGGGATAGTTACACCGCATGGTCTACATAGAATTTGCATCATCACTATCTACATTGCATAAAATATAAAATAAAGCATGGTCTACGGGTTTGATCACATATCTACTTAGACCCGACTACTATACATGGATAAAGTCTCGACAAATAAGTCATAAAATGTGGTAAACAAATGCAATAAAATATGGTATCATGACTAAATGCATGTGACACTAAACCGTGTAACGAACGTGGCAAAAATAAAATATGTATTACTAATCATGCAATTATAGTGATTAACAATACTGAAAATAAACAAGAACTGTACTCGCCTGGGGTCCTTAGCTGGTGAAGCCGATAATTCCAATGAGTTTCGGATTGTTCATTTGGCTAGGATTGATATACAGATGTTCGGATTTGGCACAGAAATAGAGAATATGATTAGTCCGATTGGAAACAATCTAATCTAAGATGGATTTGGTTTAGAAATAAGAAATTTATAGTTAGAAAATATATTTATTTGGAAAATATTTATATCTATTTAGAAAATATATTAACATTTTTGAAACATAAAGATTACTAAAACTTATTTAGGTAAAACGTACATATATATAACAAAACTACAATATATAAAATCCAATTTTTAAATTTATAGCCCAAGAATAATTTTTAGGCCCAAAATCAAAACATATAACAAAGCCCAAAATGCTTTAGATAAACATATAAAAATGGAAACCCATTTAAGGCTAAAATCTTTGATTTCATAAGTATAACTTTTAGGTAGAGAACCATTTTTAAAGTACCATAAAAATAATGTATTAATATTTTTACGGCTCGATGTCCAATTTGAAATTACATGTAGACTTCAAAGCCAAATATAATATTTGTCAGAAATATTATCTTTATAAAGTTATTTTATATGAATTTACATATTATTAAGTAATAACAAAGATCCCTTTAGTACTACTAATAAAAGTATATAATGTAAACATATAATAATGTTATTATTATACCTAATAATGAAACGTCTGCCGCCAGCACTGACTGTGATGAATACATAACTTAATAATGATAATAAATAATAATCAAAGGAATCATTACTCTTCTTTCCCCATTGAAATATGAGAGAGACCTCTCAGTTCTTAATACAAATTGTAAAGTATCAGTAAAAATTTAATCTTCACTCTTCTGAAAATAGGTGAGAGAAAGAGTAAATAAAGAGAAAGAAAGTGGAAGAAATCGGGAGAAAGAGAGAAGAAAGAGTAGACTGCTGCTTTCTCTCACACGATCTCCTAGGTAATACATTAAAGTAAAACTTTAATCCCTCTTCTCTTATTATTGAGATTGAGAGTTTTAGAGAGAGAAAGCTAGAGAGCTTGACACCAGAAGAGAAGATAAAGGGAACTCACCGGCTGGCGAGACGATCGGTGGCATGGGGCGGTGCGACAGCGCGTGCATGGCGCTCGTCGGGCACGGGAAGGCTCGAAAGCACCGCGGTTGTGGAGGTCGGGCGTGACTGCAGATGAGTTTAGGCAGTCGTCCGTCGCCGGGGAGCGCGGGTCGCCGATCTGGGTGCTGTTCACGGAGGTGGAGCAACGGTGGTTCACCGCTGCCCCGCCAGGATGGGGTCACCGGTGGTCCACGAAGAGGGCTGCGGCAGTAGAAAGTCGCAGAGGATGGTGGCCAGGGAGGCGGCTGGCAGGGTCAGACGGCAGAGGTAGGACTAGGTATTTTGCTTGGTCTTGTTGTTTCCGGTGTCCTATGTTCGGGTGTTGGACACAGAGGATATATACGGTGGTTGTAAGGAATTGGATGAAGGAAATAAATGCAGACACGGACACGGACGCCCGGGGCCGGACACTTGGCTAACACGAGTAGATACGACACATATTTTGTGTACAAACACAATTGATTGTTGGACACGATTTTCGGATGGTGGCTGTCAACAGCGTTGATGGTGTCGACATTGGTGATGGCGACGGTCGATGGTGAGAATGGTGGAGATGCTGACAGTTGTGTTGGCGGAGAGTTTCGATGGTCGGGAGAGAACTATGGTGGCGGTAGTCTGGAGAAGAGTCGTTGGTTTTGCTTTGAGAATTTTTATTAGTAGAGAACAAGGAAAACTAGTCTCCTTAAATAGGAGATGAACTTCCAATCAGATAAGGGATAGGAGTCGTAAAGGATAATTCTTCTCTTTGGTTTAAATCCAATAAACTTTTTTAAATCAAAAGAAATTTTAATCAAAATCCTATAGATAATCACAACTAGTAGTTTAAAGTATTACTCTTTTTTTATCAAATAGCTAGAATTATACAGATTCAAATCCAAAGCAATCAACATAATAACTTTCGGCTGCGGGTACTGCTCTCGCTTCGCTCGGATGTACCCTTGTTCCCATCGTACGACTGTTTTACTGTCATGCCTAAGATAATACTTGATGCTATCAAAATAGTTTAAATCATATTAGTTCCAATCGTAATCAATTAACCGCTTATCATAATAATTTGAAGTAAATTTTATTATTATCAAAATAGCATAAACAGTATTTGACGATAATATATTTTTAATTCTAAAAATTTATTTTTGAAATCAAATCATTTGAAGGTCCAAAATAATAATCAAACATCTTTTGTAATACCAAATAACCAAATAGTATTTTTCAAACCATAAACTTTAAAATAGTTTTGAAATACAAAAGTAATAGCAAAATAACATGATACGTTTCAAAGATGATTTTATTTCAAAATACAAAAAATAGAATAAATAAATCAATAAAAAATTTGAAAAATTCGGGAAGAGGGATTACATTACCATCCTTTGGTGGTCTAATCTATCCTTTAGAGATGTCCATAAATTCAATGGATCATCCTCATATAGATATTCTACCTTTTGATCATCATGAATAAGATGTCATAGGAAAATCAAAGCATTAGCCTTGGCTTCAAAAGATTCTTCATTTTTCTTTTTAATAGTACCATCAAACTTGTTGGACTACAAGTGTAACTTCACATCCAACTGTCATAATAAACAATTGTCTCCGCTAACATCAAGAGCTTTGAATTCAAGCTTTGCAAGACTCCACATCTATATGGTAGAAAATAATTATATTAGAGGTAAATTAATTTAAATTATAAAACTGATGAGCTTTTTCAAGATTACAAAATTTTACATATGTCACAATGTGATGAAATGCTAAAGAATATTATGTCTTATGTGTATGACATATACAAAATGTGATCATTATATAATATAATATTATATTTTGGGTTCTTATAGCTAATTCAATTCATATATACAACAATATGAATTAGTACCTTATAGAATTCAAATAAATAAAATAAAATAATAGAAATAGCAAAATTACATAAACTAGTTTAATGTAATTAACTAATTCCAAATCAGCGAAGAAAATTCAAGATATTCTAGATCAATTTCATACTTGGGTAAGGTTCATAAGAAAAGATTAGAAATAAAGTTTGTACATAATCTTAAATAAATTATCATAAATTTTCTATTTTAAATAAAATTGTGAACATGTTCAATATAAATTTAGATTTAAAATTAAATAGAAAATAGATCTAGAAACTTAGGTTCTAATCAATCTATAAACATATAAATCAAATACGTCTTTAAAATTTTACTAAACATATACTAAGTATACAAGATTAGACTTATCTCTTCAATATAATTGATTTCTTGCTTTCTTTTCTTACTAAGAATGGAGAAGATTGATTATGTTTCTTACCCTCAATGTGAGACAGAATCTTATTGATTATGTTTCTTAACCATTCACACATTTCACACATTACCATAAAACTGAGCTATGAACACTAACTGTCACATTGACAAACCCACATACAGGAACACTATCTACTGTCAAATATTGCACACACACATGTATCACTCTTATTCCTAATTCCTGTGACACTCTCAAGTCACACACCCTATCACCCTCTTTCACACACACACTGGAATGTTCATGTGTCCCCTCTCCTTTCCTATGTATGTATATAATATATATATGCATTGTGATATATATACAAGTTCCTATATATAAGAGTATGTGTGTTTTTATATATATATATATATATATATATATATATATGATATATAGGGTATGGGTGATATTGTATAGTGGCTATAGGTTATATGTATTCTTAATAGATTATATTAATATAGTATTTTGTGTATTATTAGATATAGTCAATGTCATGTGGTTATGTGATTATGGTATGGTTAGGCATGGTATGCCTAGTTGGAGTGTAGATAGACTGTTTAGTCTTATTAGACCTAGAATGGCTTGTTAGACCTAGATTAGACTAGTTGACTTAGGTTTGACTTGGTTGACCTAGTTTGACTTCTAGGGTTGACCAGAGTTGACCAAGAGTTGACTTTGGTCTAGATTGACCTAGATTCATGTAGAACGCATTGTAGTGCATTTCATTACTATTCTGGACTTGTTGTGACTTGTACTGTTCTAAATAGGAGCCAGACACCACTCCTCGGATAGTACTTTCATCTCGGACTTACAGTTAGCAGGCGAGTACATTCTCTGATCCTTTCATACCTGTCTGGACTATATTCTTGCTCTAGATTACTCTACATGATGCTGACACGTATCTTCACGGATTAGTACTATATGGATCCTTTCCTGAGATGTTATCCCTCTACGGGTGCATCGGGTATTTCATGTTCATGTACTTTATCATGTGCATCAGGTACTCCTTGTACTCGTACTAGTTCATGTTATTACATGTTCTCATGTGCTTTATCACGTGCCTCATGTACTACTCATTACATGAGTTCACGTATCTTAGTTGTATTCATGTGCTTATAACATAACTTGAATGGATCCTTGTGTATTGATTGGGGCGGGGTGAGTAGAATTGGTTATGTGGACACTATCCCTAGTAGCTGTATTCATGTGCCTCCTTATTTGTATTCATGTGCCCCTAAGCCGTTTACATAACCATATTGTACTCTAAATCACGTAGTCACTTACAGTCTCTACTTTCATGTATTTACTTTCAGTTACAAAATATCTCCTGTTTACCTGTACTTCCATTCAGCACTTCCTGTATTTTACTCTATTGCATGATTTATACTCCTAACCTGCTATGAACTGTTTGAGAGATATGTGCTCGTTCCCGTCCTGACTGGACCTGTTGAAAATATTACAGAGGACGAGGCTAAGGCGTTCTGCCCTACTTACTACGGTGCCACACTAGATGAGTGCCTGGATTTGGACCAGCAGCATGATCCATTAGCAGTAGACGACACTCCATTAGTTTAGGATTGTCTTACTTTTCTGGATCACTGTATTAGATTTTGAGATATTCTGAGATATGTATTATTTTAGACCCTTAGAATTCTGGATTGTATCTCTGTGATTCTTCTGTTCTGGATATATTATCTTTCATTATCATTCTATCTTTTCCTGTTCTACCTTAGCTGTGATTGAGTTATATTTCTGTTATGTCACCCCCATTCGGGGAGTATAACTGTTATTACCTTCAACTGTTAGATGTTGTGACCTAGGACAGCGTTCTACCGCCGACACTGCGGTGTAGGCTGGACGTACCCACGTCTCGTGCCCTTACTCTAGGGTGCAGGTCGTGACACCCTCAATGTGAGACAGAATCTTATTGATATATATATATAAAGGTTACATGATTTGAAACTAAAGGATAATTACAAAATCAAAATCTTAACTAGAAGAACAAACTAAACCTATCAAAATCAGAATTCAAACTAACAAAATATAATCCTATCCAATATCTGACTTGGTCTTCTGTATGGAGAACGTAATACCCCCCCCCCCCCCCCCTCAAGTTGGAGAGGGAGAATTTTGGGGACGCACACCCAACTTGCTAACTAGTCGACAAAACTATTCGGCCCCCAACGGCTTTGTAAAAATGTCAGCAAGCTGGTCCTGGGAGGAAATATAAGTTCAAGAGATGAGACCAAAAATGATTTTCTCACGAATGAAGTAGCAATCCAACTCAATATGCTATGTTCATAGAAGACTTGGTTGCCGATAATGTAGATTGTCGCTTGATTATCGTAGTAGATTGGAATAGGATCAGGATAGGGAAGACCTAGATCACAAAATAGATAATGAAGCCATTGGAGCTCAGCAGTTAGATCAACAGGAGCATTGTATTCGATTTCTGTAGATTATCGAGAAATTGTTGGTTGTTTTTTTGATTTCCATGAGATTAGGCTTGCACCAAGCATGGAAAAATAACTAGTAGTGTATCGACGAATTGTGGAGCATCCTGCCCAATCAGAATCAGTATAACCTTATAACTGTAATTTTTTTAAAGAAGATTGAAAAATATCGTGATTAATTGTTCCTCGTAGATAACAAAAACCCAAAAAGCTGCATCTAGATGAAATGTGCGAGGAAGTTGCATGAATTGGCTGAGATAATTGACCGAGAAACTAATTTATGATCTGGTTATTATGAGATATAGGAGTCGACCAATCAGACAACGATACTGAGTTTGGTCAGGTAGTGACTCACATTCGAAGGAAGTAACTTTAAGTGTTGTTCCATCAAAAAAGGAGACGATTTGCCATCGATAAATCCAGAGTCATGTAATATGTCAAGAATGTATTTCCTTTGACATATAAATATCCATGGAGAGGAACGAGATACTTTAATACTGAGGAAGTATTGGAGTTTACCAAGATTTTTAATAGAAAACCTTGATTCAAGAAGTGATGTAAAGAGGAGATAGGTAAGTGTAACTCCACTTTTTCAGGAAATGTAAATTTTTCCTTTTCCATAAATTTTCTGAATATATGTTCTTCTTAAAACCAATATTTTGTTATTTATTTTCCCTTAGCCAATTTATTAAATTCTTTTCACTTTGGTTTTATGTTGGGCTTTCACTTAAGCCCATAAACCAGCCTTTATAAACCAGCCCATTGATTTTAGTAGTCACTGTTTCTTTAAGGGTTCTCTGGAAGAGGTTAGCTCTTCACTGAGAGCATTCTTTGAATTCTCGTTTTCAAATTAACTCTAACGGCCATGGCACAGTAGCCGTGTGCTCTGTTATCTCTCCACCGTTCTAACCGCTTGTCAGAGCCAATTCTCCCGCCATTTCTTTGGATTAGCCTAGCTTCCACGCATCATTAGCCTATATAACCTTCCCTTCTCTCTGTGGATGAAGCCATCCTCTATTCATTCTTCAACTTAAATTCTTTCATTCGATTTCCCTGGATCTGGAGGAATGGAAATGGCATCCATGGCAACCCCTCTTCCCAACAGTCGAGCTCCTGTTGAGACAAGCTAATTTCAGTAAGAGTCAACCTTCTGATCAATTAGTTTTGTAATTCCAGCTCTCAATTCTTTTCTGGATTGATCAAATTTTGTAGGGAGAATTGATTCGTGATCGATCGATCGTTCTTCCTCAATCGAGAACGAGAAACGATGGTGAGTGTTCAACCTAGTGATTTTGAATCTCGATTGTGAATGATTTTGATTTCAACCGTGGTTTCCTTCCCTAGAATTTCGTGTGCTAGATCATTGGATCGATTGCCTGGGATTAGCTTGGAAGTCTGAATCTGGGATTAACTAGGTAATTTAGAGAATATAGAAATTCTTTGGACACCCTAACATTATGAGAGCACCATTTTTTATATTGTGTTCTATGTGTTTGTTGTATTGCCTGAACAGTTATACTCATTGATTTTGGACATTGAGGTTGTGCTCCATTTCTGAATCAACAGCTCTTTCGAAAACCAGGTAGCTATAATTTTCTTCTTGCAAGTTTTAGTTGTCTTCCTATGATTAGTTAGTATCTCATATGGTAATTTGGATTATTTTCATACTGCAGTATTGTGGGATGGGAAATAATAATCTGGAATCGAGTTTTACAACCAATGATTTTCCTGTTGATTCCTGGGAATGGGCATGACACATATATTGGGGTGATATGGTTTCAGCCATATTCTGTTTGAATGATATGTGTTTATCAAGGTTTCCTATACTGTCTAATGAGTGAAATCTGAAGGCTGTGACTGAGCCATTTCAGTCATTGGGTATTTAATACTTCTACATGGTTCAATGAAATCATGTACCAGTGGATACTGTGCTGGGAATGCTTTTCAATGGCTACCTAGCAGCCATTAGAACAACTTGATGAGGTTGTGACTGGGAAATCAATCTCAGTCCCTTGGAAATATATGTTGGGTTAAACATCAAGTTGGGGATGGCTGAGAGCTTACTTCAAAATAACCTATGATGATTTCGAGCTAGTGAAATCTGAGGTTGTTATAATTCCCTTAAAAGCTCTGGTGATTCTACATATGATGGGAGAATGGTTTCCAAGTGGCTTGTGATGTATTTCACTGTGTTAAACTAAAATAATGTATCATTCAGGATCCCTTGTTTTGCAACCATTGGTTAGTTAATTTGACTATGGAAGGGGAGGCTGTTTTAGTTTGGATACTGAGTCTTTTTTAGCCTATGAGATCCTTTCTGATAGGTGAGTTACCTGGTGCTCTTTACTATATCCTGTTTCCATTCTCTGTTCAAACTATTAGATACCATGGTATTTTTCCTGTCTACATTACTGTGAGCCTGCTATTGCATCATGAACTGAGAACTGATGAGCCTCAGGAATTTAGGAACTTGAGACTGAAATTCTCAGGAACCTGAGAGTTTTCCAGGAACTTGAGTTTCTCTTGATAATTAAGAAGCTTGGTAATTAATTCATTGAGAACTCAGTTAACTGAAATTATCATGAACCTGGGAAGATCAGTCCTAAGTTTGAACTGTTGAGAGCAGGACATAGTTGGGACCAAGGTATGGGATTCAGTTGGTTAATAGCAGTTGTATGGCCTTGTGTGCTGTTATGACTTAACTTTCAATCTGGGTATCCTTAACCAGTTTAGGTACCAACAACTCTTGAGTTATAGTTGTACTTGCACTGTTGTTGAACCTGGGGACCATGCTTTCATGTTCTGGTTCGATTTCATGAACTGGGTTTGCATGGGTGCTATTTTGTCTGTGTTTTTGCTAAACTGGATATGGCAGTAACCTGGGGAAGTTTGGTTTTAGTATAAGTGAACAATTGGTGTTGATTATAGGATCAACCACTGTTGTGTATGACTTTTCCCACAAGATTAAATCCTAAGTTCAGCAGTAGACAGTAAAACCAAGTGTAGGTTTTGGGAGTAATTGCATTTTTGCAAAGACTTATTAAATCAATTTCTAGGTTGACCCTTCCATGTATGCCTATTGCTATAAACAAGGGTTTCAGGATACAACTCTTGGTCAGATGTTAGGATGTTTACACCTACAAGAAGTAGCTAATGTAGTAGTTTAGTTCATCTGTAATCATATCTATAGAGTAGTTAGTATTTATCAAGTGGACTAAAATTGGTCTTAGTGATCTTAGACATAATCATCAATTTTACATTGTCGACTTATCCTTGTAAATCATTATTTAAACAGGAGATCCTCCAGCACTTTTTACCTACTCGTACTTCCTGGAGCAAGGCAAGTACATTCTATGGTTTTGTTCAGTACATTTTCCTTGTTCTTTATTGCTGACATACTGCGACACGTTCATGATCTTTTCTGGCTTGTTCTTTCATGATCTTACTTGCTCTTTCATGATCTTACTTGCATCTTGGGGTGGGGAAATACTCTAGATATGTGACCAAACCCGGATACTTATTCATGATCTTTAGCTTAGGCCTCGCACAGTGCACGCGGGTCCTAAGCCGTACCTTATATGATCTTTCAGGATCTTTTCATGCTCTTTCATGGTCTTACCCAAGCCGGTCACATATCATAGTAGTATTTCAAATATATTACACACATGTTCAGGATTTTGTTCTTACATTAGTTCCTATGATCCTGATCTTGATATTAGCTATAGTCATGATCTTTCCTGTATCTTTATAGCAGTAGTTCATGTTCTTCATGTTCTTTACATACCTTGTTCTTATCCTGTTCTTCCAGCATTTACTTTTCATATCATTATGTTATTGTTCATTACCTAGAACTGTACTTTGCTCCGCTCCTGACTGGATATGTTATGATAGGTGAGATGGAGGCTTTGTGTGACACATACTATGGACAGGATACTGCCTTCCCTCCTGAGCCAGCTGGAGCTGCTTGTGACCTAGAGGCCGCAGAGGCCTAGTACTTTATTTAGTTTCCATTTATCTTTCCATGTATTGAGACTAGCAGACTCTTATAGTTGAATTGTAATAAATTTAGATATTGTATCTCTTTTCTGGTTGGGACACATTATATAGATGCTGTGATTCTATACTTTCATGTTTAACTGGTTAGTTTCCCTAGATTGGTACAGCTTACTTCATTGTGTCTAACAATGAAGGCTGGGCGTGTCCGACTCGTTTCCGATTATTCGGGAGCGGATCGTGACATGTTTTTAGTGGTGGCCCATGCAGGTCCATCCTAATGGTACCTAGGACTTAGCGTACTATTGGGGGACTTGATTTATACTAGGGAAACTTGATCACAGCATAGAAAAATCGGAAAATAAGGGTATATCAGGTATATCAGGTGTATCAGGTATTTTGGTATTCTATAAACACTTGTTGTATGTAGGTCTAGGTTATTTTAACAGTTTTCTGTTTTGCAGATAGTTCAAAAGCATGCGACACCAGAACTGTCAAGTCGCCTGCACTTGACGTTTTCGAGCTTCCACTACCTTCTATCACTCTACTATTCCCATGGGTAGTACGTAGTTGACGGAGACGTCTGAAGGGTCCCTTGACAACCAGAGAAAGCAGGCCACCATTTCCAAGTCAGACTTGTGGATACACTCTCCGAGCCAGGAAGAACTTCTGATTTCCAGACGCTCAGACACTTGGACTTTTCCGACACCAAGCGTATATCTTGCACCAGAGAGCCGATCGAGAACCTGAAGCCGCCACTGAAGATCATCTCAGCATGTGAGGATCCAACTTCTCTGAAGATTAGAGCCACCAGCCTGGAGATTCAGAATGTAACGCAGACAATGAAACGAAACCGGAAGCTGAAGCTCATGAAAGACGTGAAGATTTATGACAAAGACAACAACTACCCTGGACCCGCAAAGCATCACAACACTCAGTCAGCATTTCATCGGTCACATCACCAGTCGCATCATCAGGAGCAGATCTCAGCAGCCAGCACGCCAGCAGCCATATATTCCTGCCAGAGCCCTGCACTTCAGCCCCAGCGGGAGATCCAGATTCAGATCCAGCCGACGATCATTTACAATTTCTGCCACCTCTCAGGATGCCACTATGAAGAGTGCCGCAAAAGACGGAGGCTATGCCTGCACTGCAGATCGTCTGCCCACCAAGTCAAGAACTGCTCGGAGGCCACTGATCACGCTGTCCAAGGACGAACGCGAGAAGCACCAGGACTACAACAAGGGGACCCGCCTCTCCAGATGCAACAATCACATGAAGCACTACCGCAGGGATCAACCTATGTCAGGACAATTGAAGAAGGTTAGAGAGATTTCCACTCCGGAGGAATACTGAAGACAGACTAAGACTGAAGATTTTTGCATGGTTGGAAAAACCATGTATCTTGATTAGCAGCCTAGTTTTTTTTAAATTTCTTTTAGCATCTAGACCATTTCTTGGAACTTCTTGTTTTCTATTTTGAAATCTTGGTTGGTATTCGAAACTTAACTCGAGATATTGTTTCCTATTCGTTGATTGGTACTTCTTCAATCCATTCTTCGTAACCTTGCTCTTTTCGAGATTCTACTCAGGAATTTTGTTTCCTATTCAGGACTAGTTACAATTTGTAAATTTTGTTTTCTTTCCGAAGTCCAGTTTTCTATTTGGGGATAGTTGGAATTTGATTTTTTATTCAATACTTGTTTCTATTCACCATTCCAGACATCGTTTGAAAACTTCGGTTTCGACCTGTTCCCTATGTAAGATTCGTTTCCTACGTGGCTTGTTTCTACTTGGAAATTGTACTGTTCACAACTTTGCTTCGATCTTGTTCCCTATTTGAGGTATCGCTTGTTTCATGGATATTATTTTACTCACTCATTGATTCTTTTTCTACTCATAACTTGATTCCATTCGAGAATTTAAGATCCTGTTTCCTATTTCGAGACTTTGTTTTATTCGTGATTTTGCCTCCCATCCAAGATTTACCGGACTTTGAATTTCAGTTCCTACTCGCAACTCGTTGAGACTGTGTTCCCTATTCCAAATCTTGTCTCCTCATTGAGATTTTCTATTCGAGAATTTGTTCCTTATTCACGACTTTGTTGATACTAGATTTTCTATTTTCCACTGTGTACCTTATTGAGATTTTGTTTTCTATTCAAGTTTTACTTGAGATTTCATTGTTACTCGAGATTTTATTGAAACTCGTTTCCAGTGCGGAATTTTATTTCTTATTTTGAAACTTGTCTTCTATCTGATACCTTGCTTCAGTTCGTCCTTCGAGACTCTGTTATCCTTTCAAGATAACGTTCCATATGTGGAACCTTGTTACCATTCTAGATATCAGTTGATATTCCGTCATAATCTGAAACTTCGTTCTGTCTGAAATTTTAAATCCCCCTGGCTGTCCTTTTGTACTCACTGATCGGATCCCTTATCATTTTTAGTACCTAATAAACTCATGTATTCTAACAGTCAGGTAATTTCACCATTTCCGTGACTTGGACTATTGAAATTCATTTTGAATTCCTTGAAACTCTTTTGAAATTCCTAGGGATAAAGTCGAGAGGCTATTCGATGACCTACTATGGCATGACAGTTGCGCGCTGCAGCCATTAGCTGGATTATGGAGACTGAGGGTTCACTGCAGCCAGTAGCGCACTGGCGAGGCAGGAACTCTAAGTTGAAGTGATTTCAGACACCCATAGGTTTTCGAGGATTGTCGAGACTTGTCATATTCTTCATATCTTGATCTCTTGGGTTGTTTCGTCAATGATTGTTGGAAAATGGATAAGGTTGATAGAGTATTTGGAGACATATTGTTATTTGAGTCACGGAGCCGAAAGTCCACTGCAGTCAGATACATACTGGCGGGGTAGGGATTCTAAGCAAAGTGATTACAGATACCAATATGTTCTTGGATATTCTGGAGACTATAATCCCTTTTCATATGATTAATGTTTTTGAGAATCACAAATCCTTGCATGTTCACCCTGATTTGATACTGTATCTCCTGAGTATTTCGTACGTTCCTCAAATCAACCCTTGCTAATTACCTTCTAGTATTGTATCATTAGATCATTGATTTTCTCAAATTATACATTGCCAAATTTTGATTCCATACTTCGTTTGTGTCTTGTCTAAATTTTGATCTTAAATCATGTCTGTCTGACCATGATTTTCCTATCTTGTGCTAGCCACCTGTGTTAAACTATCGATTTTTTTTTATCATAATTAATATTTGTGTCTTCATGATGTTGCTCCTCTAAGTTGTAATTGAAATTCCTTCCACTTCGTGACTATTTGATCCTCGATCCTTGTCAAAGCGTGATATCCCAAACTTCTTATGTGTACTTGGACTCAAGGCTCGGAGCGTCGTGGATCGACAGAAGCACTAGGCGGACAACAGCAGATGGTCACCGGAGTTCGCAGCTAGAAGCAGAGTGTTCCTGAAGAATCTCGTCGACCAGAGGCACCATTCGTTTTGTCAGGGGCGGGAAGCTCAGTCCGAGATTCATCGGACCCTTCGACGTGACGGCACGGATTGGCGAGGTGGCATATCGACTAGCACTTCCAAATAGCTTAGAGGGAGTGCACGATGTCTTCCATGTATCTCAGCTTCGACGATACATTCCAGACCCGAGCCATGTGGTGGACTATTCCGAGCTGGAGGTGGGCCCGAGATTGACTTACGAGGAGCAGCCAATAGAGATCTTGGACCGGAGAAAGAAACGTCTGCGGAACCAGACCATTCCTCTCGTTCGCGTCATGTGGAGACACCACTCTCCGGAAGAGTCCACATGGGAGCGCGAGGATGAGATGCGTGAACGATACCCTAGTTTGTTCACTTGAGTGCTTTGTATTTTTATACATTTTTTTGAATTCAATAAACAGCTCTTTGGATTCACTATTTTGATTTTTCTGTGTCTACATTCCAATTTCGAGGGCAAAATTTTTCAAGGGGGAGAGTATTTGTAACTCCACTTTTTCAGGAAATGTAAATTTTTCCTTTTCCATAAATTTTCTGAATATATGTTCTTCTTAAAACCAATATTTTGTTATTTATTTTCCCTTAGCCAATTTATTAAATTCTTTTCACTTTGGTTTTATGTTGGGCTTTCACTTAAGCCCATAAACCAGCCTTTATAAACCAGCCTTTATAAACCAGCCCATTGATTTTAGCAGTCACTATTTCTTTAAGGGTTCTCTGGAAGAGGTTAGCTCTTCACTGAGAGCATTCTTTGAATTCTCGTTTTCAAATTAACTCTAACGGCCATGGCACAGTAGCCATGTGCTCTGTTATCTCTCCACCGTTCTAACCGCTTGTCAGAGCCAATTCTCCCGCCATTTCTTTGGATTAGCCTAGCTTCCACGCATCATTAGCCTATATAACCTTCCCTTCTCTCTGTGGATGAAGCCATCCTCTATTCATTCTTCAACTTAAATTCTTTCATTCGATTTCCCTGGATCTGGAGGAATGGAAATGGCAGCCATGGCAACCCCTCTTCCCAACAGTCGAGCTCCTGTTGAGACAAGCTAATTTCAGTAAGAGTCAACCTTCTGACCAATTAGTTTTGTAATTCCAGCTCTCAATTCTTTTCTGGATTGATCAAATTTTGTAGGGAGAATTGATTCGTGATCGATCGATCGTTCTTCCTCAATCGAGAACGAGAAACGATGGTGAGTGTTCAACCTAGTGATTTTGAATCTCGATTGTGAATGATTTTGATTTCAACCGTGGTTTCCTTCCCTAGAATTTCGTGTGCTAGATCATTGGATCGATTGCCTGGGATTAGCTTGGAAGTCTGAATCTGGGATTAACTAGGTAATTTAGAGAATATAGAAATTCTTTGGACACCCTAACATTATGAGAGCACCATTTTTTATATTGTGTTCTATGTGTTTGTTGTATTGCCTGAACAGTTATACTCATTGATTTTGGACATTGAGGTTGTGCTCCGTTTCTGAATCAACAGCTCTTTCGAAAACCAGGTAGCTATAATTTTCTTCTTGCAAGTTTTAGTTGTCTTCCTATGATTAGTTAGTATCTCGTATGGTAATTTGGATTATTTTCATACTGCAGTATTGTGGGATGGGAAATAATAATCTGGAATCGAGTTTTACAACCAATGATTTTCCTGTTGATTCCTGGGAATGGGCATGACACATATATTGGGGTGATATGGTTTCAGCCATATTCTGTTTGAATGATATGTGTTTATCAAGGTTTCCTATACTGTCTAATGAGTGAAATCTGAAGGCTGTGACTGAGCCATTTCAGTCATTGGGTATTTAATACTTCTACATGGTTCAATGAAATCATGTACCAGTGGATACTGTGCTGGGAATGCTTTTCAATGGCTACCTAGCAGCCATTAGAACAACTTGATGAGGTTGTGACTGGGAAATCAATCTCAGTCCCTTGGAAATATATGTTGGGTTAAACATCAAGTTGGGGATGGCTGAGAGCTTACTTCAAAATAACCTATGATGATTTCAAGCTAGTGAAATCTGAGGTTGTTATAATTCCCTTAAAAGCTCTGGTGATTCTACATATGATGGGAGAGTGGTTTCCAAGTGGCTTGTGATGTATTTCACTGTGTTAAACTAAAATAATGTATCATTCAGGATCCCTTGTTTTGCAACCATTGGTTAGTTAATTTGACTATGGAAGGGGAGGCTGTTTTAGTTTGGATACTGAGTCTTTTTTAGCCTATGAGATCCTTTCTGATAGGTGAGTTACCTGGTGCTCTTTACTATATCCTGTTTCCATTCTCTGTTCAAACTATTAGATACCATAGTATTTTTCCTGTCTACATTACTGTGAGCCTGCTATTGCATCATGAACTGAGAACTGATGAGCCTCAGGAATTTAGGAACTTGAGACTGAAATTCTCAGGAACCTGAGAGTTTTCCAGGAACTTGAGTTTCTCTTGATAATTAAGAAGCTTGGTAATTAATTCATTGAGAACTCAGTTAACTGAAATTATCATGAACCTGGGAAGATCAGTCCTAAGTTTGAACTGTTGAGAGCAGGACATAGTTGGGACCAAGGTATGGGATTCAGTTGGTTAATAGCAGTTGTATGGCCTTGTGTGCTGTTATGACTTAACTTTCAATCTGGGTATCCTTAACCAGTTTAGATACCAACAACTCTTGAGTTATAGTTGTACTTGCACTGTTGTTGAACCTGGGGACCATGCTTTCATGTTCTGGTTCGATTTCATGAACTGGGTTTGCATGGGTGTTATTTTGTCTGTGTTTTTGCTAAACTGGATATGGCAGTAACCTGGGGAAGTTTGGTTTTAGTATAAGTGAACAATTGGTGTTGATTATAGGATCAACCACTGTTGTGTATGACTTTTCCCACAAGATTAAATCCTAAGTTCAGCAGTAGACAGTAAAACCAAGTGTAGGTTTTGGGAGTAATTGCATTTTTGCAAAGACTTATTAAATCAATTTCTATGTTGACCCTTCCATGTATGCTTATTGCTATAAACAAGGGTTTCAGGATACAACTCTTGGTCAGATGTTAGGATGTTTACACCTACAAGAAGTAGCTAATGTAGTAGTTTAGTTCATCTGTAATCATATCTATAGAGTAGTTAGTATTTATCAAGTGGAACCTAAAATTGGTCTTAGTGATCTTAGACATAATCATCAATTTTACATTGTCGACTTATCCTTGTAAATCATTATTTAAACAGGAGATCCTCCAGCACTTTTTACCTACTCGTACTTCCTGGAGCAAGGCAAGTACATTCTATGGTTTTGTTCAGTACATTTTCCTTGTTCTTTATTGCTGACACACTGCGACACGTTCATGATCTTTTCTGGCTTGTTCTTTCATGATCTTACTTGCTCTTTCATGATCTTACTTGCATCTTGGGGTGGGGAAATACTCTAGATATGTGATCAAACCCGGATACTTATTCATGATCTTTAGCTTAGGCCTCGCACAGTGCACGCGGGTCCTAAGCCGTACCTTATATGATCTTTCAGGATCTTTTCATGCTCTTTCATGGTCTTACCCAAGCCGGTCACATATCATAGTAGTATTTCAAATATATTACACACATGTTCAGGATTTTGTTCTTACATTAGTTCCTATGATCCTGATCTTGATATTAGCTATAGTCATGATCTTTCCTGTATCTTTATAGCAGTAGTTCATGTTCTTCATGTTCTTTACATACCTTGTTCTTATCCTGTTCTTCCAGCATTTACTTTTCATATCATTATGTTATTGTTCATTACCTAGAACTGTACTTTGCTCCGCTCCTGACTGGATATGTTATGATAGGTGAGATGGAGGCTTTGTGTGACACATACTATGGACAGGATACTGCCTTCCCTCCTGAGCCAGCTGGAGCTGCTTGTGACCTAGAGGCCGCAGAGGCCTAGTACTTCATTTTGTTTCCATTTATCTTTCCATGTATTGAGACTAGCAGACTCTTATAGTTGAATTGTAATAAATTTAGATATTGTATCTCTTTTCTGGTTGGGACACATTATATAGATGCTGTGATTCTATACTTTCATGTTTAACTGGTTAGTTTTCCTAGATTGGTACAGCTTACTTCATTGTGTCTAACAATGAAGGCTGGGCGTGTCCGACTCGTGTCCGATTATTCGGGAGCGGGTCGTGACAGTAAGGCATCATTGCCAGTGATAATGATATCGTCAAAGTAAACAAGAACGAGGATGGAGATATTAGAAGAGTTGTAGGTAAAAAGTGAATAGACAGCCCGAGATTCCAAGAAACCTTCGGCAATGAGTGTTGAAGAACTATTTTTATCTTTTCACATGAACTATTTAGACTTGATGCTACCAATATGCTTTTCATACTGTTACAATACCTCATCATATGAATTATAGAACTGTAGTAGAGTATTATATGGAGAGTTGTTCTATTGCTTTAGACAAGATGATTATTGACCAGTTATTTCAAAAGAATGATAACATAAATAGAATTGGGACTGTTGGGTCGCCAATGCAGTATCCCCTGGACTGGAAACTACGTAAGTATAGAATTCATGGACTGGAAAGTTCGACTCGAGCAATGGCTCGAGGTATATAGTAATGTAGAAAGGATGTGCCTTTGTATATGATGAATAGAGATGCCTTATGATTATTTCAGTTTTCTACCATCCATATAATTTAGAATAGATGATCACGTAGTTGCATGGTTATGGACAACTTGTGCACAAGGTAATTTTTTGAACGATCTCGGCACTAGGATCGTATCGGCCTGGGAGAACAACAATGATGTAATAGCGCAATAGTGGTGCTAGCTGAAGTACTTGCCCAGGTGATTCAGAAAATTTTACTAGGGCTCGCTACTCGTACTGAAGGATCGTCGTCTGACAAACTGCAGTCCAAGATGTCTTGTGGTGCCAGTGACCATTATATAGAGTTATACTGCATGTCATGCATCATTTCCGCATAGCCGATCGTCCTCGTTATGGTGTATTGTCGTACGAGCCTAAGTTGCACTCGCACAAGGTGAATACCAATACGACTGATTGAACAGCTAAATGACAAAGTAACACAGCAGTCCCGAACAGAAAAGTTGAATCAACACAAGCCATGTACAAAATAATTCTCTTTATTTATATTGAAAAGAATATTACAATGGCTCGAAGCTAGGTTACAATCACTGAATCTCTCTCTCTCTCTCTATCTCTCATTACGATAGATAATGCCCTTAAGATTACAACTTGAAGAAGAATAATATAACATGTGATGTCTATACATTATGTCCCGTATAAGTGAAGTCTTTAATGCAGCTACATACCTCGAAATGCCATAAAACTCTGTGCCTCAGTGCGTCCAAGCGAGCTGCACACCGAACAAGCTAATCCCTGCATCCTGTAAGTAAATTGGTAGGGTACCAATACGTATGAATGCACTGGTAGGGATGTCTCTCGCCAACCCATACAAAACCAACACAATATTTTAGTGCGTGCGCACTTTGATTTTAGTGGTCTTTCTAATCTTGCCTTAGGATCAGTTTTATGGCATATACTACAAAGCTACTTTGTGTCGCAAAACCATGATCGTGCCATGCAACAAAATGAAACATACCCACACTTACCTTTCGGCCTTCCTTGTTCATCGCAACAACACAGTTTATAACATAGGAACTTAGTGTCAAGCTACAATCTTAGGCTCACTACTCGTACTGTGTACCGTGCATCCACTTCTTGACTAAATCTATGATATGTGTGTGGATTGCCACTAGCACGCTGACTCAATCTATATAAAGGTCACTAGTAAGTCTAGCTATCTCTAAACTGATAGCTTGGTACAAATGAGACCCTTGCAACATTGGTAGAGGCCCCGTTGAAGTCCCCGAATCACCTGAGTGTGAGCTTGCTCGACTATCTTACATTCCTCCTTGGCCAAATCGTGTCATTCGAGGAAGCGCACCCTTGTGCACAAGTTGTCCAACGACCATGCAATGGTGCCTACCTAACTAACCATGCGACTCAAACCTTTGTTCCTCTCAAGCCTTTCTTCTTTAAGCAGCCCCAAACCAGATACAGCGTTCGCGACCTACAGTCCTGAGAACTTTTTATGTTTTCATACTTCTGATCTTTGACTTAGAAATGACTATTTGATAGCCTTCCTACTTAACTTGAAAAAACCATGTTCCATGTAGTACCCCGAACCGTGTCATACTCTATATGAAAAAATTTGAAACCGTAGGAACGTGTATGCTAGGACCAACATTGAATCAGCAAAAACGTATAGTCTATGACAACATGTCGATAGTCTATATGATAGCATAAAAAATACTACTTCGTGCAAGCCGTAAAATTGAAAGGGTGAGTGTTACTTTGAAAATACGATATGAAGCACTATTTAGGCAACAAGGTTAACATTTCCATTTTCTATACAAATCTGATACATAATAGGATTATTTTCTTAGATATGTGGATTCATCTCTTTTATTAGTATGCAACAAGCCTTGACTAGAATACCACGGTATCCATTTTAATAAGTGTGAAGGAAAAGCAGAGACGAGTTCATCAAAACCACCCACCGGAACGAGGACTTGCCTCGACCAAGAGAAACTCAGAGCAAGTCATTGCATAGCCAATTTCAAATGCCATTGTGTCCATTGATTCATCCTATTAAACTGCACGGAGCAGGGCACTACACTGTACACCACTCAAAAAAAATTGTCTTCGAAAATTCCTGAGTACAGACTCCTCAACTATATCACTCTATACTCGACTTGAATCCACCTGGCATAACATTATGGTCTCTCAAATACTACTTCCTATTTGTATCCTCAATCCGAGTCGCTATCTTGCCTTAGCAAAATTTTATGGAACAACTATATCATCATAAACAATCTGACTATATCCAAAATTTAAGCCATCAAATTCTCTGTTGCTTCTATACCGTGCTTCGTGCTGCTACTATATCCAAAATTTAAACCATCAAATTTATAACCTTCCATTCACATGGAAAACTTACCTCTAGGTTAAACCTACCAAGCGATATTCCTTAATTATTCTAAATCCAAAACATAATCAAGTCGATCACCCATCGTTTCCTAATCGAAATCCAGGGTTACCCCTTAACCAAATCTCAACGATCCTCAAAACTTCAACTTGAATCTCAACCAATCCTTCAAACTTGATTGCATCAATGTCTTAATCATAATCACACATATCAATACTCAATTCTCGCTAACCAATTTAACTATCTTTCAAAGTTATCATTTGCATCATCTACATTCTATCTTCTAAAAAATTTCAAGCCCTTGAAAAACAAATAAAAATCTGAACACCTTATTATGCACAACTCGAATAGACGCTTCCAAATATGATCTCAGTTAAGGTAATATCGTTTTAAATTAGACCAAGTAAAGTTTTGCTTCATTCAATCCTCAAGAACACATTTAATTTCATTGAGATATAAATTCATTTACAATCTTTAACTTTCTTCCATATAAAATCTGACCCAACATATCCAATTCATTCGATCCACCAATGATAATCTTACGATCAATCCTTACGAGTCAACATGAATGTCCTAATTATCTAGCATATGTAATCACCATGTTATCTCCAACCAATTTTTTAAAATATAAGTCTATTCACTTTTACTTGAGCAATACAAAATGAGGCAAACCCTCGATATGCAATCGCTATGACTAATCTTTCATACCATTTCGTGCAAGGCTCACAAAGGTCGACAGCACTAATTCTATCTCTCGACACAGGGACGACTGCCTAACCGCTAGACTAACTCACCAGGTAATAGTCAAAAGTCATGATCATAATTTTTATGCAACTAATATCAAAACACTCCCCCAATTCTAAGGTCAAACCATAGTCGATAGTATAGAATTTCTACCGAAGCCCGTCTTACTTTGATTTTAAAACATCGAGCATAGATTATCTTATTCGCATTGGCAACATCCAGTTCAAGGGGGTCCGAGTTTGTTCGACAAAGCCATTCCTAGGGTAAGTCCATTCCCAATAAATCCTTGATATAGAATGATCGACAAACATCAATCAGAACCATTTTTATAATCCAAGTCCTTAAACCTATGTGATATAATCTACCAATTCAAACTCATATACCTCGATCACAAATTGCAATATCGATTCCACATTTCAAGTCGTAAAGTCTTAATCATAACTTCGATGATACAACTTACCTCCAATTCCAATCCTAGTAGTCCTCAATTCATGCATCTACCTCATCGCAGATTTGTAAGATTGCCCACTATCAATTTTCGAGTCATAACCATCTTAATATCACTTATCGTATAAATCTGATTCGACAGAATCTCGGTCGACTCATTCATTCTCCAAATCTATCAACATTTTTATTCCGTATTGTTAGCGTAACATCCATTTACGCACACTCCATGTTTCATCAAATTAAGTCATCCAATATTCGGTACTATCATATAGTCCATCAATTTTCAAAATTTAGAACCGTACAAACAATAATATTCGTTACGATCATCATTCATCAAATCAGAGCATCCTCCGAGTTATCGTATATCAATCTTTGATATGCCTCAATACTATCAATGATATACAAATAGACAATCTTATATTTATAACAAACTCTGAGTCATGCATGCAACCAATGCTATCATCCAAACTGGATATACAATCAGCTCCTCAATATTTAAGATCAAATCAGCTATGGCTATCACCTGAAATAGTTACATGATCAATTCGTCCAAACTCAAAATTATATTTGTTATCGTCTATCTTAGTTCATCATGCAACATAATTCTTCGATCGTATCAATCTATACTATCTGCCGAGCATCAATACAATATTCATTCATCTAATTTCAAGAATGCTCAGATATACCCTAACTGAAGTCATCGAGCGATAACATCTCAAATCCTTAGAGTCCTTCTCATATCTTCAAATTAAGGCGTTCATGCGCACTATCATCCAATTATGCTATTTTTTTTGTTCAAATTTAAAACTCAATACGTTTAGTTATGTGCTAATATTTTTATATAATTCTTATTGATTCCTCGATTGAGTCTTCTATTCCATTACACATTAACTTTTTCTTGATTAATCTATCTACTATATCATTTTGTATTTCATAACCAACTGGTCCAACTCAAATTTTGATTCGCTACAGATCGTTTCTTATTCGTCTAAATCAATCATCTTTGATATCTAGAGTCACGACTAACTCTGTATACTAATTCTAAGGCTTTGTACCATTACATCGCTTGCTGATAGACTCATTTGTAACCTAAATCCTCAATTGAACATGCCCAAGGCTATCCCATACACTACTCAGGGATCGAGTTACTCGAAAAATCCTCAAAGCAATTATTCAAATCACAACTGATCACTAGAGTATACCATTGATCTATTCCTCCAAATCCAAGCATGTTCCCTCTATATTGCACCAATCATATCATTTTTTGACAATACCTCTAACGATAGCTATCAAATATTTCATAAATCAAGTCTGGCTCATCCTCGTTCAGAACCATTCTGGTCCTGTATATGACTCACTAACATCGACGCAATTCTACATATGTATTGCCCAACACAACTCAGCCAACAGTGCCATATGTAAACTATCTTTGTTCAATCAAACACTCGCGTGTGATTTATAAAATATCTAGACTTACTGTATAGAATATCCTGCGAAACATTGAGAGTGCATTAACGATATTGAGTACGAATGCAACATCAGAGTTGAAAAGAATTCAATCAAAAATCTAAGGACATGAAGTCGTGCTCTGATACAACTATGTCACGCCCCAATTCCGCATAACTGATCGTCCTCACAAGGATGTGATACTGTGCGAGCCTAAGTTGCGTTCACTCAAGATGAATACCGAAATGGCCGATTAAGCAACTCAATGGCAAAGTAGCACAAAAGTCCCAAGTAGAAAATTTGAATCAACACAAGTCATTTATAAAATAGTTTTCTTTATTTATATTAAAAATATTACAATGGCTCGAAGCCAGTTTACAGTCACTCAAGCGCTCCCTTTCTCTTATTACAATAGATCATGCCTTAGGCTTACAACTTGAAGAAGAATACAACAGGTGATGCCTATACATTATGTGTCGTATAAGTGAAGCCCTTCAATACGGTCGCACAGTTTGAAACACTAAGGAACTCTGGGCCTCAGCGCATACAAGCTTCGTACTGAACGAGCTAATTTTTGCATCCTGTAAAAAATTGGTAGGATATCCGTCCATAAGAATGTACTGTTAGGGAGGCTGTTCACCCACCCATACAAAACCAATACGTTATTTTAGTGAGTACATACTATGATTTTAGTGGTCTTTCTAATCTTGCCTTATAATCAGTTTCACGGCCTATACTACAAAGCAACTTTATGTTGCAAAACCATGAATCCATCATCATGCCACACAATAGAATGAAACTTACCCACACTTACCTTGTGACCTTTCCTGTTCATTGCAACAACGTAGTTTATAACATAGGAACTTAGTGTCAAGCTATTAAATCATAACGTCACATATTGTGCCAAAGTACGTGTGTAACGACCATAGTCCGTATTACGTATTTTGGCATACGTGTCCGTACTTTGATTCATGGCATGTCTCATTGCATGGTTTATTTTAGCATTTCATTGCTTGGTTCGGTTCGGTTTGCTTGGTTCGGCTTGGTTCGGTTTTGTTGCATATGGACCAACACCCACCCCTCTCTTCCTTTATAAGCCACCTAACCACTCTCTCTCCTCAATTAATCCTCATTACTCTTCTTCTTCCTTACCATTACTCTCTACCTACCAGAGAGAGGGCTTAGGCAAGTGCAACTTGCTTCATGGAGGAACTCAAGTTTTATTGTTCCATTGTCTTCTCCACGAGATTCTAAGACACTTTAATACTTAGCATTTTAAATTTTTATGGTTCAATTTGTGTAGATCTAAGCTTGTTGTATTTTTGGATTTTTGGGTGTTGATCTATATAACCTTGTTATTTTCAAGTTTTGATGGTCCCATGTTGCAGAGAATTCCTTTCCGCCCCATTTTGACCTATGGAAGTCTGGATTCTGACCCTAAATGAAGGTTTATTGGAGCTTGGAAGCCATGGATTCCATGGTTCTTCTTCTCGGGAAAGTGGAGAAGAAGAACAGTGCCTTAGCCGCATGGCCTTTCATGCGACAGTTCCCCCTGGCCGCATGTGTCACGACCCGTACCCGTTTTTTTTAAAACGGATACGAGACATGTCCAAGACAGCCTACGCCGCAGTATCGACGGTAGAACGCTGTCACGGCCATGAAGATCAAAATCACAAATAATGCTCATTCACATAATTAATCTAATTTACAATGATCACAAGTTTTACATTTTGTAGAAAAATATAAACTTGTACAAATAAATGAATGACTACAACTCAACTATCTAGCTAGTCTCTAGGCTTTTGTCTGCAAGTATTTCCGTCACTCCCCAAGCTAAGTGAGGCCACGGCTAACCTGAAAATGTTGGTTTCCAGTCAAGAATGGAACGAGCACAATTCACTGAATGCAATTTCAATAAAGAAAATGACTATAAAATAAAGGTTAGACATCAATCATGAGTTTTGAAAATAAACAGTAAATACGGAAAACCAATAGACACAAAATACTTTCCCCAACTGTTAGAAGTACCTTTGATATGTGATCGGTCTCGGGACAATTATGCGACACTGTCTACACTGTCTAAAGTTACACTGTCTACACTGTCTAAAGTTACACTGTCTACACTGTCTAAAGTAACACGGTCTACAGTTACACGGTCTACAGTTAATATTGCAATTAAGAAACACTGTCTACAAATAATAATCACGAACTACACAGTTTAAATGCAATAATAATCATGGTCTACACTGTCTACTTTGCAATAAATAAATTACTGTCTACACTGTCTACATCTGCAATAATAAATCACTATCTACACTGTCTAAGGTAAGATCACACATCCTTGGTACTTCTCATTTCTGACTCAACAATTTATAATAGAAAATGATCACATAACCAATGGCTAATCAATGAAATATAGTGAAAATCAATATCGAAATACAGACAATAAACTGTACTCGCCTGTGGTCCTCTGCTGATGAAATCGACAGCCTGAACTACTCAACGTGCCACAATAGTCAAAACCCGTACAACAGTCCCCGAAAGCTGAAATAAACATTACCAATGTTCTCAGAATAGTCAAATTAGCTAGTATTGCCTATCCTTAAGTCCAATACTGGACACAGGGCAAAACGGTAATTTCGGGCAAAAACGATGTCCGTCGTTGGACCCGCTTTGCACCGAAATGCGTGCCAGGGTCAACGGTCTCTAAAGTTGTCAAACTATATGTCTACGGATCCAGTTTTCCGATACAAACCCAACCGTATGTCCAGAGTTGGATTCCGGCGGGCCGTGCACAAAATCGCCCGTTGAGTGGGACCGTGGGGCCCGCAAAACGGCGATCCAATCAACGGTCTCAGAATCGGACCAAACTTGGCATACAGGACCAGAAAATTGATACGGTCCTGCTGGCGTAAGTTTCAACTCGATCTGATGAGCGTGCACAAAGTAATTAAGAAATTTGCACAGAGGTCGATACGGTGAATTTCGACGGATACGCATCAAATTCGTCGCACACACGCGACCAATTTGAATTCCGCCAAAGCCCACACGACCACGAAGTCGTTACATAGCTTTCGATGCCTTCGATTCGCGACCACATCGCCCGGAATGGCGGGACGCACGTCGTGTGGAAGAATTTCTAAGTTTTAAAAATAGGTTTTTGACGAAGTTTACATGTGTTTATTTCTCTGTACAAAGCAAATTTCTACAAACTTCCTACTGGAATTTTCTAGCCCTATATGTTGGGTTTAACTTATGTTTAGAAAGTTTCCTGAATCGAAGGATAGATTGGCGGGAAATTCGACATAAAGTTGGGTGTTTGGGACTGCTCTGACATCCAAAAGTTGAGTTTTTTTTCCTCGATTTGGAACTCAATTCTTGTCGCATACAAATCAAAAACAAAATAAACTAATTGAAGGGAAGCAAGGTTGGTTATATCGAGATCGTACCAGCATTTGCGGAACGTGAAACGATCAAGCGGTCGTCGAGTTATCACTCGTCGAAAACACCTCTTCGCCTTGTTGCCGCTGTTGCTTGCACTGTTTCGCGCGCGTGTGCGCACGCTGCCTCCGTGCTGTTTGGCCGGCCGGTGGCGGCCCGCGGTGGCGTGCGCGTGCGTACGAGGGAGGCGCCCAGTTGGAGGCGGGGGGTGTTGGTTTCGGAGTTAGGGTTTCGAGCGTTTCGTTGCACTGTAAATCCCTCGATCTCTGTTCTGTTTATATACGAATACATATAGTTAGTTCCTGGGGTCGGCTAGGGTTCAATGGGCCGAAGCAGCTAAGCTGCTGTTGCTTATTCCGTTTATTCATTTTCTTTTTCCTCTTTCTTTTCTTTTTTTTCTATTTCTGTTCTTTTTTTCTTTTTCTATTTTAAATATATATGTATATACATATATTAATATATATACACATATGATATATTTGTATACACATGTAATATATTTGTATATACATCTGTCTATACTATATAACCCTATATACATACTTTATCTATATATATATACACCTACATACATTTACTTATATACATTTATACATCCATATACGCACATATTCATATATATATATATATATATATATATATATATATATATATATATATATATATATATATATATATATATATATATATATATATACTCATTTAGAAATACGTATATTTATATATACGTGCCATATACGCCTATATATATTTATATATCTGCATATATACAATGTATATTCATATATTCATACACACATACATTATATATATAAATATATTTATATATACACATACGCGTATATATTTGTATTTATATACACATGTACCTATATTTAATATATTTACATATACACACATATACCTATATATATATTTTTTTTTTCTTTTTTATACCTATATATATATATATATATATATATATATATATATATATATATATATATATATATATATATATATATATATATATATATATAAAATATATATATATATATATATATATTCACGCACACGTATTTATCTATACATCCACACATATATGTATTATACATTTATAAATACACATATATCTTTTGCTAAAGAATAAAAATGGTAATACTAATAGTAGTAAATAATTTATATTTAATAACCCCAATAATCATATTAATATTATATAACAATCACCTCAATAACTTAATAATAAATAATAATAATCGATATGCAATAAATCTATAGTGATGTATATTCCCTTTATGTACAGTCTAAAAATAACCATTTAAATAAAATAAATAAAAAAATATCTTACAATTTTCGGGAAGGGGAGCTACAAATCTACCCACCTTAAATAATTTCGTCCTCGAAATTTTAATTCATACTATTTCTTAAATTCAACAAGGAAATCTACCTTTACTTTAATCTCCTCGAATTTAATTCCTCAAAAACAGTTTATATCATCCTCCTAGCCATTTTGCAGTTTCGAAACTCCGAGGACTTCTACCCACCTTTGGTCACACTACTCCCTCAATTCTCATGTCGCTAAACTTTATCATCTTCCAACTAATTGCTAAATAAATTTCTACCCATAGATATCTACTGCCTTTGGCCCCTATAATCCTCTCCTTTCTATCAAATAACCTAAAATCTAACAAGCAACAATTTTATACACGTAGCTAAATATTGGTAAATTCTAATAAGTATGACCATCGTCGCTCCGAAATAGGAAGGACATAAGATTAGGAAGAACAATCGAGAGTAAAAATGAAGTTTCAAGAGCAGTAGCGGTATCCAATGATATAGCTAGAAAGAAAATTCATGAACCATTGCCTTATTGGCTAGATTAGGCTACTCTAGTCCAGTCACTTGCTAACTCGAAGGACCCTTCGTTTCTCAGAGGGCTTGCACTCCGTGCAATATAGAAGTTCCGTTCTCGAAATTTATCTAAACAAGGTTCCATGATAGGACGGGATTTGAGGAGTCAAGATTGTGATCTTTCCCGTGGTTATTTAAACACACGGGCAAGGGTTATAAAGGCAATGCAAGATCGTATCGCAACTTCCAGGTAGATGGAATAAGGGTTACGAACGACTTTACATTCTAAGAAGGGAAGACAACATAAAGGGTATAGGGACCTATTCCGAAAGGTTCAGTTTTATAGTCCAACTACGGTGGTATGCATGAATGGGTATTAATGGGTTCCCCAATTGGGCATCAGTCATCGGTTGAATGAACCTTGGACTTCAATCTATATTGACTGGACAAGATCCCAAAAACTATTTCTACTAGGTTAAGGTAACCTAGAATAAGTTTTCATCCAAGTGGTTGAGCTAGTTGCCTAGTCAGGTTGGTTAGCTAGGTCCCTAAAGCCCAAAATGCGTCTTCCGTGACTTTTGTGTCTAAGTAGCATGAGAAGGCACTATTGAGTGGCTTACTAGTGACATGTGCGTAGTGAGCTTCGAGTCGACCACAACCATATATTGGGTCGAATGAATTGAGTCGAGGTTGAGTCTTTAATTGTAGTCGGGAACGTATACCGACAGTATGGTAAGGGTTATAGCTAGTCCTTTTTAACCCGAAAGTCATACCATAAAAATAGGGTACAAGGGGACATATTTGAGTGGGACATGATATACCTAGATGAAGGAGGACACTTCTAGATCTTGCATATGAACTTGTTGGAAGATAACAGCTGGTCTCGTGCTCCGAATATTAATGGCACAGCCGGGGCACAAAATGATCTAAATGGATAGTGGGCGTCCATGGGGTACTAATTATCATAGAAATTACTCTAATCAATCGGTAATCCTCGTATATCCCAAAATTTTAGAAAGCTTACAGTCTACTCGCCCTAGAAGCTAGGACTTGGTTTTAGGAATAATGGGATTAGAAGGATTTTAAAGTCCGGATACTGTACCCCGACTCTTATTAATAAAGAATAAGGCACGACGTAACGGAATACAGTAGATATGAGTCAACTCAAGAATCGTTCCTCGTTAAATAGAAAACGAGTGTGTACGATGACACATGGTCGATATAATAGAATGACCTACTCGTCCACAGTACACAAGGGTTTTCGATGGGGTAACCAACTCCAAGGCACGACATAAGAAAAGATTTCTAAAAATTGAGTCAAGAAATTTTATTTGTGTCAAACCTGCCAGACTATGGTCACAAGTGTTTTAGTGATCATATATTGCTGTTGACAACCGGTAGGTCATAGTATGACAGGGTATTTAAGCTATGGTATTGGCGAAGCTAGTGACTATGGTGTTCCAACACTAGTTAGGTCTTAATAATAAAGTTTACATAACCAGGACAATACTTATTGGAAACCAATCTCGAAATGAGTGCCTACCACAGTCGCGGTAAATGATTGTCCTTAGCCTTGTCTACTCATCTCAGGTCTAACGGTAGGCTTGGTCGAGGAAGGGTTGAGTTAAGGTTTAAGGATTGCTAGTTAATGCAAGCTTCAAGCAAGTAGTTTAGAGGCTCACAACAATTTGTTTCTTGAGAATAGATCGTCCCCCGGGTTGGCATTTTGACTAAGGGAAAACATTACTCATGCTCAAATTCCGTTGACTAGAAGGTTCCAATAGTAGTTTGAGGGTCGAAAGAAAAATGAGTAACTCAAAGCTAGGTTCTAGTCACATGGCTGGCCGATGGTACTTACACTTGCGTATACAACTATCATAGCCATGGGGATATTCTGTATCTCTCTACCAATTATGAGCTCTCGTCTTTTCAAATCAGTGAAAGGCCAAACAATAGAGTTCAAGAGAGATGTCATTGAATACAATTATGAGATTCAAAGGCAAATGTATAATTCAAGAGGAATTGTCAATGCAGTCGCGGATGAGATCCTAGAGACATCTATATCTCAATCTACATAGGTAAATCAGAGGGAGGGCGAACCGGGTGCACTACGGCTGATCAGACCATACTACATCGATTCTGATTAGACAATATGTGAGCAGGCATCCCCACTAAATATATGCCTCGAATCAAGCTCGAGAACAGAGTGAGCTTGCAAAACTAGACTATAATAGCAGCATTTGTTAAGATAGTCATAATACAAGTATGCGAGATTTTTGAAAGAAGGCACAAATAGTTCGAATTTTGTGAGAATCAAATCTTACCTGGTGTTCTTGCTTATACGGTCATTCTACTATCCTCTTACTCATAAGACCTTGGTCAACTAATGGGTTATGGACCTCTAAATTCCCTATTCCCGATAACCCTATTAGTGTCAATTAATTACCTTGTCAATAGATCACAAGGATCACGGAATGCTAGGTCGGGAGACACGCTACCCAATCTCACAGAACTTCTACTACTATTGGCTTCGGATCTTATAGAACATACAGGGCATTGTCCTATCCTCTATGGTATCCCAAACTTGTAATCATGTTTGAAGTCATTTCACTGCGGATTATGCCACGCCCGTATACTCTGGTTGTGGCAAACCCTTGGTTTTGTGACTCAACGTGATACAAAATCGAACACTTCTTAACTCTATCCAATATTGGCTCAAGGGTATCTATGATCAAGAGAGGATCACTAGCCATAGTTTTGGCAATATCCCATCACCTATGTTTTCTTAAACTAATTTCACCTCTAGGGGTTGTGTCTCGCCAGTGCGCTGCTGGCTGCAGTGTATCCATAGTTTCCAAAATTCAGTTAATGGCGACAGTACGCTGCTGTCCTGCCATTATGAGTTAACTAATATTCCTTTAACTATATTTGTAAGAATTCATGAGCTTCTAAAGATTCAACACGATGACTATGAGATAAGGCGTGAGCATTTGTCCTATCAGTCACAATCCTTAAAATAAAGGATTGAACAGGGGGAAATAACTGAGGACAAAAGAAATACAAACATTCTAACTATTCCATGAGTATTCAAGCCTTTGAGGAAAAACTTGAATCGAAACTAACTTGAGGTTCATCCATGGATAACATAAAAATAATAATTCTTAGGGCAAAAATAGGAACTAAAATAGGCAATTTGACTAAGATGTGAGGATGATATCCAAAGGGCAAGGAGAAGAAATTGTACCATTTATCAAGGTTAAATCATTATCTTTATGAAGTCCTGTCTCACCAAGCGAATAGTCTATCCACATTGGATCATATCGTCCTATCTAGAGGAAATAGTGTACTTATGGAGATGTGACAACTATCAAAATCAATAACCCTCGTCTACATTGCATGGCCTAGACTACCCATCGGTAAATTTGTATAAGGGACTCCTAGTCCTAGTCATTAAATAAATTAATCCTTGTTCGTGAATGAGCATGTTCTAGTCGCAGGCTCGCTATAGTACAACTAACTTAAGTACTATCATGAGTTCGCATGATTGGCGAAGACTGACCTGCATGGGCCACCACAGTATGAGCCCATCTTTCTTAGACGCATGGCTCTGGTTGGCCCGTGCCGCATGAGATTTTCCCCTTAGCCGCATGGCCTTGATTGGTTCTTGGCCGCATAGGCCATGGTTTCCCTTTCAACCGCATAACTCCTGGCAACTTTCAACCGCATAAACTCCTGCTTCCTTAGCCGCATGAACTCGTTCCCTATTAGCCGCATGAACTCATTTATCCCCTGTCGCATATGTATGTAGTTTCCTCTGACCGCATGGCCATTGTTGCATGGACCGAGCCGTATAGGCGCTCATTACCGCATGAGTCGACATCCTCCAGCCGCATGCGTCGTGTTTCCCTCCAGCCGCATGAGCCTAACTTCCCGAGCCGCATGAGCTCTTTTCCTTGGCCGCATGAGCCCCTTTCCTTTTCTAGCCGCATGAGCTTGTTTTCTTTAGCTGTATGGCTCTTTTCATAGTCCTTGTCCTATTTTATTATATTATTATTATTATTATTATTATATTGGAATGTTACAATTATGCTTATGTTTCCTGACCCTCTGTGTAGCTTGGATCCCTTGATAGAATGCTTGTATACCATATAAATTTTGCACATGATCCATTAACACGATAGTGGCCCACCGTGGCGCACTCTTGATAAGTGAACCTGATATGATATACCTCGATATACTGATGCGACAGTTAGCCTGACATGACAAGAATAAATGGGCCTGACATGACAAGAATAAATGGCTTGGACACCGTGGACGATTGTGTTTATGCAAATGAACCAGTATTGTCTTGCATCATGTCTAGGATAGGGACCCCTGAATACCACGGTCAGGGGTACCTACTGAAATTGACTAAGGCTAATAACTAGAAAATCCAGTAGTCATGGAGAGATTTTCCAACTATAGGCAATCCCGTTATCTGGGCGCCCCATCATGGGATTTGTAGCCTACCGTCGAGTAGGACACATTTCCAGCACACTGTCATATGTTGCACCCACCAAGCTACTTAAGGGTACATGCGATGTACCCACATGAATTCAATCCCCTAATTGTGTCTAGATAACCTGGATGGTCTGCAGGGCTTGTGGCGGTTGGAATAATCTTATTGTATCTTGCTAGTAACTATGCCTGTGATAACCCTAGTTAGTTAAAGTATCAAGCCATACTTGTTTGCTTGGCCGTGAATGTTGAATGAAGTCTAAGTATTGCCCTGTTCCGGTACCTGGTTATTTCAATAACATGATTATTTATGCTTACCTTAACAACAATGATCAGGGGCCAAGTTCTGTTCAGGCGAATGGTTACAACCCCGATCCTTGTTTAGTTTAAGGGTTGTAACCTGGCTCCCGGAGCAGTTCTGTGTTCTCTCTTCGTTTATTGTCTTATTGTACCCACGTCATGCTCATCATGTTTTACTTTACCAACAAGAATTTGAGATGGGTTTTTATTCAGGTGAAGGGTTACAACCCCGGTCCTTGTTTGGTTTAAGGGTTGCGACCTGGCTACCTAAATAGTTTTTTCGTACTCAATTTACTATTGTTGGCTCTATTATTATCAGTTTTCCTTATATATAATTATCTATAATATCCATTTATTATATGCTGGTTTTAGTTCCTAAGTGAAGCTTCTTTTGTGGCACTTGCTCTTTCTGGGGTCTGACCCAGCTGGTTTTGTATGGCTAGATACCGGAGCAGCTCCAGAGGATCTACCTATCTTCCAGCCAGATGGTGACCACCAGGCGTAACCCTGGCAACGAGTGGGTTCCTTTTGTTCTTCCACTTTATTGTATAAATATTCTTTTGAGGCGTTTAGCCGGCGAGTAGGTGTTAGCTCGTATTGCACCTTTATTTACTGTCTGTCTACGGGCTGTAACATGATTAACAAATCCTAGGGTTGATCATGTATGACTAAAACTCTTGCTAGTCTTGATATTTTGTACGACTAGCTTCATGATCATCCAAATATGTAATGTATGGGATGCCTTACTATTGTATATTTGGTGCTCTGATATCTTGTAACTGTTATTACTTGCTTGAGATTGAGACAATAGGCTTATTCGTTACCTTAAGAGACTGATGGCTTGTAGTTAAACCCGCATGTATCTAGACAGCCATGTCCGTATAGCGAGGTGGGTTGTACTTTAATATACGTAGCTGGCTATGTTTGCCCCCGCTTTCCAGTATTCTGGTTCTGGGGCGTTACATGGTTTAAGTGGTGGCCCATACAGGTCTTATAAATCAAGATATGTGAGGGTTTACTGTGTCATCTTCTTCAGCGGCATTGTCCCTGGTCCTACCGATCGGCAAGGCGGAGCACCTCCCGTGGACCAGTAGCAACCTGGAGATCAAGTCCAGCATTCAGGAGTAGCCTCCAGAGTCATGCCAACTGGGGGTCAAGATCCACCTGTTCAGCCAGTCCAGCCTGCAGAGCCTGATGATGGCACCTTGGTGGGTCTCATCAGGACATTGCTGGCTTCTCAAGATCGTCGGGGTGATGCCCTGCACCAGGCAGTACAAGATGCTCTGAACAGAGGCGGTCATCAAGGAAACCAGGCAGCCAACAGCTTCAAGCGTTTGAATCCTCCCTTCTTCGATGGTAGCGAAGATGCTATTACCGTAAATGCTTAGCTACAAGAAGTGGCGAAGATCCCAAAAGACGAGAAGGTGCTTGGGGTGCGCCTGCAGTTATTTGATCTGGCCCATAGCTGGTGGGCGGCGCAGGCCGTTGGATTAGTGGCACCTATTGCCTGGGCAGTATTTCGAGAGAGATTTCGGACCAAGTACTTCGATGTTGTAGCTCGGTACGATCTACAGACGAGGTTCACTAATTTGAAGCAGATGGGCAGGACGGTCGATGGATATGCGGCCGAGTTTTCGAGACTTAGTCGGTTTGCTCGCACCTTGGTAGCGACCGAGTTCGACAAAGCCCAGCGGTTCTAGCAGGGGCTCCATCTAGAGATCTTATTGGCAGTGGAGCAGTTTGAGCATCAGACTTTCGATGCAGTATTGAGAGTAGCCAGGAAGCATGAGTATACCTCCCAGAGGATCGTGGACAGGACCGGGGGTCGGAAGCGATCCTACAACCAAATGAATCAGTCTTCAGCACCAGCCCCGGCAGCTAGGGCTTTGACAATTGGAGCTCCGAGGCGGGCGGCCTCAGTGACGTCGGTTCAACATTCAGCTCCGACGTACCCTCAGCAGCGGAAGCAGAAGCACTCTTCCGCAGTAGGTTGTTCACACTGCGGAAAGCTAAGACATGTGGTATCAGAGTGTCGTAGAGCACATGGTTTGTGCTTGGTTTGTGGTGCCTCGGACCACAGGGTTAGGAACTGCCCGAACAGGGGGAGTTCATCTTCATTAACTTTTTCTAGTCCTTCAGTTAGGGGGCCAGCCCTCGTACCAGTCCAGCAGCAGCAGCAGTACCCATTTCCGAGCCCTTGCCGCCTCAGGCCCATACATTCCAGCAGCAGAGACCGCAGCAGTATGCCCAAATCCAAGCTCAGACCCAAAATCGTTAGAGTGGTTTTCTGCAGAGGGGACCCGCACCCAGAGGACATGGTCAAGTGCTGACTTTGACCATGGAAGAAGAAGGATTGGTACCATGTGAGGTAGTGGCAGATACTATTCTCGTCAACACCTTACCCATTTTAGTGTTATTTGATTCTGGTGCATCGTATTCATTTATGTCTGCACGATTCGCGAAATGGATAGGACTGGAGCCCGATTCATTATCAGTAAGGCTCAATATACTTACTGGTAACAGTCTTGTGGGAGTAGATAGAATATTTTTCTCGTGTCGGATCGTAGTTAGCGGTAGAGAATTCTCCACTAGATTGATAGAATTCTTGATGGCCGATTATGATGTGGTCTTAGGGATGGATTGGTTGAGGAACCAGTATTCTAAGATAGACTGCCACATTGGCAGGATTGTTTTTAGCATTCCAGGCGAGCCAGAGTTTTCTTTTTCCCGAGGTAAAGTTGAACCTTCTCCTCCGGTATTGCGGATGGCAGTAGCAGCAGTACAGTTACCCCGGATAGTCGAAGAGTTTCCAGATGTTTTCCCAGAAGAGCTTCCAGGAATGCTACCAGAGCGATATATCGAGTTTGCCATCGACATGATCCCAGGGACAGCCCCAGTGTCAGAGAGAGTTTACAGGATGGCGTCTTCAGAGTTAGAGATATTGTACAAGATGATTGAAGGACTCAGAACCAAGGGATTCATTCGTGTATATGGATCGCCTTGGGGAGCCCCGATGCTTCTTGTAAAAAAGAAGGATGGTACGTCCAGATTATGTGTAGATTATCGTACCTTAAACTCAGTAACAATCAAGAACAGATATTCTCTCCCAAGGATAGATGACTTGTTTGATCAACTCAAGGGGGCAGCAGTATTCTCGAAGATTGACTTACGGTCAGGATACCATCAGATCAGAGTCAGAGAGCAGGACATCCCGAAGACAGCTTTCAAATCTAGATATGGGCATTGGGAGTTCCTTGTTATGCCATTTGGAGAAACCAATGCGCCGGCTGTATTCACGGACCTCATGAATCGTATCTTCGTGCCTTATTTGGATTAGTTCGTGATTGTGTTCCAAGGCGATATCTTGGTCTATAGCAAGAGTGAAGCGGAGCATGAGCAGCATCTCAGAGTTGTCCTCTAGATTCTCAGAGAGCACCAGTTATATGCCAAGCTCAGTAAATACGAGTTCTGGCTCGATCGTATTTCATACTTGGGTCATATTATTACCAAAGGAGGAGTAGAAGTGGATCCTCAGAAGATTGTGGCTATCGAGACATGGCCAGTACTCAGCACAGTTGCAGAAGTTCGTAGTTTTCTTGGCCTGGCCGGCTACTATCGACGATTTGTTTCAGACTTTGCTCGAATTTTAGCGCCATTGACCCAGTTGACCCGCAAGGATGTGCAGTTTACTTGGACAACGGAGTGTCAGGATTCTTTTGAGAGGTTTAAGCGAGGTTTGATGATGGCCCCCATCCTCACGCTTCCAGATGGGACCAGAGGATTCCCAGTGTATTGTGATGCTTCAGGCAGAGGTTTGGGATGTGGTTTGATGCAGCATGGGAAGGTAATAGCTTATGCATCACGCCAACTTCGTGATCATGAGTGGAATTATCCAACCCATGACTTGGAGTTGGCAGCAGTAGTGTTTGCACTTATGCTTTGGAGACACTACTTGTATGGAGATAGGGTAGAGATTTTTATCGACCACAAGAGCCTGAAGTATGTATTCACTCAAAAGGATCTTAACATGCGTCAGAGGAGATGGCTAGAGCTGCTTGTGGATTATGACATCAACCTGCAGTATCATCCTGGGAAGGCCAACGTTGTAGCAGATACATTGAACAGAAGAGCTAGAATTTATTTCCTAACAGCGCAACCAGAGTTACTAGCAGACCTTCAGAAGATGGGTATAGAAGTTGTCCTTCCTACCAATATAGCATTGATAGCCAGTATGCAAGTTCAGTCCAATATAGTCGAGAGGATCAGGTTAGCTCAGTCAGTCGATTCCAAGCTTCAGCGACTCAGAGCAGAGTGTGAGACAGGACAGCGGCCGGAGTTATGTATCCATGAGGATGGTACACTTCGACATAGGAAGCGTCTTTGTGTACCCAGTGGAGATATCAGACATGAGATCATGGCAGAACTTCATAGTTCTTAATATTCCATTCATTCCGGTGGCATGATGATGTACCATGATATCCGTCAACACTTTTGGTGGAATGGCATGAAGAGGGAGATAGCCCGGTTTGTCTTTTGGTGTTTGGTTTGCCAACAAGTTAAAGTTGAACATCAGAGATCGGCTGGACTTCTTCAGCCCTTGCCAATTCCAGAATGGAAGTGGGAGCATATAACCATGGATTTCGTGACTGGATTACCTAGGTCCCCGATCGGTAGCGATGCTATTTGGGTTATTATAGACAGGCTCACGAAGGTAGCTCACTTTCTTCCGTTCAGAGTTAGTCAGTCGACGGCTCAGCTAGCAGAGATGTACCTCAGGTAGATCGTAAGATTTCACGGTATACCAGTCAGTATCACCTCGAACAGAGATTCAAGATTTACGTCGCACTTTTAGCGCAGTCTGCAGGAGAGTTTGGGAACTCACCTCCAGTTCAGTTTAGCTTATCATCCGCAGACAGATGGTCAGTCAGAGCGTACCATACGAACCTTGGAAGATATGTTGCGGTCTTGTACACTCGACTTCGGTAGTTTGTGGGAAGATCACCTGCACCTGGTGGAGTTCTCATACAACAACAGTTTCCAAGCCAGTATCCAGATGGCACCGCTCGAGGTACTGTATGGTAGGAAGTGCAGATCCCCGCTAGCTTGGGATGATGTAGGAGAGAGGAAGATGCTTGGTCCGAAAATGATTACTCAGACAGTCGAGGTGGTCAGAAGAGTCAGAGATCATCTTCGTGTCGTACAAGATCGCCAGCACCATTGGGCCGATTCTCAACGGTGTCCCCTTGAATTTTCTGTCGACGACCATGTATTCCTTAGGATCTCGCCTAACCGTGGCGTCATTCGTTTCGGCGTACGGGAAAAGCCTAGTCCTAGGTATATAGGGTCGTTCGACATTCTGGAGCGAGTAGGAGATGTGTCCTATCGTCTCGCTCTTCCGTCATCGCTAAGTGAGGTGCATGACGTGTTCTATCTATCCCAATTGCGACGGTATATCCCGGATCCGAGTCATATCCTAGATCATTCAGAATTGGTTGTTGGTACCAACCTTTCGTATAAGGAGAGACCCGTATCCATATTGGACCGAAGGGAGAAGATACTCAAGAACAAGACTATCAAGTTAGTCAATGTTGCTTGGGGTCATCACTCTTTGGGTGAGTCAATATGGAAGCGTGATGATGATATCCGATCGCAGTATCCCTCCTATTTGACTCGTAAGGTATAATGTCCTTCTTATGCCTTATGCTCTCAATTCCTTGCTTGAATGAATGATTGTATGATGGACTATTTAGTATAGCTTGTCTGTGATTGGTATAGCTTGTCCTTGTCTCTCTAGCCTCTTAATTAAAATTTCGAGGACGGAATTATTTTAAGGTAGGCAGAGTTGTAACGACCATAGTCCGTATTATGTATTTTGGTATACGTGTCCGTATTTTGATTCATGGCATGTCTCATTGTATGGTTTATTTTGGCATTTTATTGCTTGGTTCGGTTCGGTTTGCTTGGTTCGGCTTGGTTCGATTTTGTTGCATATGGACCAACACCCACCCCTCTCTTCCTTTATAAGCCACCTAACCACTCTCTCTCCTCAATTAATCCTCATTACTCTTCTTCTTCCACACCATTACTTTCCACCTACCAGAGAGAGGGCTTAGGCAAGTGCAACTTGCTTCATAGAGGAACTCAAGTTTTATTGTTCCATTATCTTCTCCACGAGATTCTTAGACACTTTAATACTTAGCATTTTAAATTTCCATGGTTCAATTTGTGTAGATCTAAGCTTGTTGTATTTTCGAATTTTTGGGTTTTGATCTATCTAACCTTGTTATTTTCATGTTTTGATGGTCCCATGTTGTAGAGAATTTCTTTCCGCCCCATTTTGACCTATGGAAGTCTGGATTCTGAACCTAAATGAAGGTTTAGTGGAGCTTGGAAGCCATAGATTCCGTGGTTCTTCTTCTCGGGAATGTGGAGAAGAAGAACAGTGCCTTAGTCGCATGGCTTTACATGTGGCAGTTCCTCCTGGCCGCACGAGCCCATCTTTCGTAGCCGCATGGCTCTGGTTGGCCCGTGCCGCATGAGATCTTCCCCTTAGCCGCACGACCTTGATTGGTTTTCGGCCGCATAGGCCATGGTTCCCCTTTCAATCGCATAACTCCTAGCAACTTTCAACCGCATAAACTCCTGCTTCCTTAGCCGCATGACCTCGTTCCCTATTAGCCGCACGAACTCGTTTATCCCCTGTCGCATATGCATGTAGTTTCCCCTGGCCGCATGGACCGAGCCGCATAGGCGCTCATTGCCGCATGAGCCAGCATCCTCCATCCACATGCGCCCTATTTCCCTCCAGCCGTATGAGCCTAATTTTCCGAGCCGCATGAGCTATTTTCCTTGGCCGCATGAGATCCTTTCCTTTCCTAGCCGCATGAGCTTGTTTCCCTTAGCCGCATGGCTCTTTCCATATTCTTTGTCCTCTTTTATTATTATATTATTATTATTATTATATTGGAATGTTACAATTATGCTCATATTTCCTGAACCTCTGTGTAGCTTGGGTCCCTTGATAGAATGCTTGTACCATATAAATTCTGCACATGATCCATGAACACGATAGTGGTCCGCCGTGGCACACTCTTGATAAGTGAATCTGACATGATATACCTCGATATACTGATGCGACAGTTAGCCTGATATGACAATAATAAATGGCTTGGATACCGTGGACGATTGTGTTTGTGCAAATGAACCAGTATTGTCTTACATCATATCTAGGATAGGGACCCCTGAATACCACGGTCAGGGGTACCTACTGAAATTGACTAAGGCTAATAACTAGAAAATCCAGTAGTCATGGAGAGATTTCCCAGCTACAGGCAATCCCGTTATCTGGACGCCCCATCATGGGATTTGTAGCCTACCGTCGAGTAGGACACATTTTCAGCACACTGTCATGTGTTGCACCCACCAAGCTACTTAAGGGTACATATGATGTACCTACATGAATTTAATCCCCTAATTGCGTCTAGATAACCTGGAAGGTCTGCAGGGCTTGTGGCTGTTTAAATAATCTCATTGCATCTTTCTAGTAACTAGGCCTGTGATAACCCTAGTTAGTTAAAGTATCAAGCCGTACTTGTTTGCTTGGCCGTGAATGTTGAATGGAGTCTAACTCTTGCCCTGTTCCTGTACCTGGTTACTTCAATAACATGATTATTTATGCTTACCTTAACAATAATGATCCGGGCCAAGTTCTGTTCAGGCGAAGGGTTACAACCCCGGTCCTTATTTGGTTTAAGGATTATAACCTGGCTCCCGGAGCAGTTCTGTGTCATCTCTTCGTTTATTGTCTTATTGCACCCAAGTCATGCTCGTCATGTTTTACTTTACCAATAAGAATTTGAGACGGGTTTCTATTCAGGTGAAAGATTACAACCCCGGTCCTTGTTTGGTTTAAGGTTTGTGACCTGGCTACCTGAATAGTTTCCTCGTACTCAATTTACTGTTGTTGTCTCTATTATTATCAGTTTTCCTTATATATAATTATCTTTAATATCCATTTATTATATGCTAGTTTTAGTTCCTAAGTAAAGCTTCATTTGTGGTACTTGCTCTTTCTGGGGTCTGACTCAGCTGGTTTTGTATGGCCAGATACCGGAGCAGCTCCAGAGGATCCACCTATCTTCCAGCCAGATGGTGACCACCAGGCGTAACCCTGGCAACGAGTGGATTCCTTTTGTTCTTCCACTTTATTGTATAAATATTCTTTTGAGGCATTTAGCTGGCGAGCACGTGTTAGCTCGTATTGTACCTTTATTTACTATCTGCCTACGGGCAGTAACATGATTGACAAATCCTAGGGTTGATCATGTATGACTGAAACTCTTGCTAGTCTTGACATTTTGTACAACTTGCTTCATGATCATCTAAATATGTAATATATGGGATGCCTTACTATTGTATATTTGGTGTTCTGATATCTTGTAACTGTTATTACTTGCTTGAGATTGAGACAATAGTCTTGTTCGTGACCTTAAGAGACTGATGGCTTACAGTTAAACCCTCATGTATCTAGACAGCCGTGACCGTATGGCGAGGTGGGTTGCACTTCAATATACGCAGCTGGCTATGTTTGCCCCCTCTCTCCAGTATTCTGGTTCTGGGGCTTTACAACGTGTCTTTGCTAAAGCTAAATCTTAGGTTTAGTTGCGTGCCGTGCATCTACTTCCTGAATAAATAAGGTATGCAAGCAGATTGCCGCTAGCACACGACTCAATCTATATGAAGGTTACTAGAAAGTCTAGCTATCCCTAAACTTATAGCATGGTACAAATGAGACCCTTGCAGCGCGAGTATCGAGCCCGGGTGAAGTCCTCAAATCACCTGAGTGTGAGCTTGCTTGGCTATCTTGCATTCCTTCTAGGCTGAATCGACCTCGCGGCCCCCGGTTGACGTTCGAGAAAGCGGGCCCTTGTGTACAAGTTGTCCAATGACCATGTAATGGTGCCTACCTAACTGAGCGTATAACTCAGACCTTTGTTCCTCTCAAGCCTTCCTTCTCTAAGAAGCTTCCAAACCAAGGAAAGGGTCGACGACCTACAGTCCCGAGTACTTTCCATGTTTTTATACTTCTGATCTTTAACTCAGGAACAACTATTTGATAACCCTCCTGCTTAACTTGAAGAAACCGTATTCCATATAGTTCCGAAAACTATGTCATACTCTATATAAAATACATCAAAATTATGGGAACGTTTATGCTAGGGCCAGTATTAGATCTATGGAAACGTATAGCATATGATAGTACGTCGATAATCTATATGGTAGCATAGGAAATACTACTTCGTGCAAGCCATAAAATCGAAAGGGCGTGTGTCACGTTGAAAGCACAGTCTGATGCACTATATAGGCAACAAGTTTAACATTTTTATGTTTTACACAAATATGATACATAATATGATTATTTTCTTAGTTATGTGGGTTCATCTCTTTTATTAGTATGCAACAAGCTTATTGACTAAAACACCATGATATCCATTTTATTAAGTGTGAAGGCAAGGCATAGATGACTTAATCAAAGCCACCCACTTGAACGAGGATTTGTCTCGACCAAGCGGGACTCTGAGCAAGTCGCTGCATAGCGAACGACATTGCTTCCATTAATTCATCATGTTAAACTGAGCGGGGCGGGGCACTTTACAAGCCTAGTACTAGATATGGATTGAGCACTTAGCACGATTATACTTTTTATGATGGCTAACGAGTATCTTATGCAGGGACACGTAGAATGACACATTCTTTTATGTAGTATATGATGATATCATTATAGTAATGCTACGCTTATTATTTAGCATAGTTGTATCGAGCAGTAAATGATGGTAAACATTAGATAAGTGCAACTCCATGCATGACATATTTATGTTTATCGAAACAAGTATCCTATGCCATGTAACTAATCTTAAGGCAAGATTAAAAAGATCACAAATATTGCATGCACTCATTAAATGAACGTGTTAGTTTTGGTTTAGTGGGTGATAGATCACTCACCGGTACTCTTGTACTGACACCCCACCGGATCTATGTAGAAATGAGTTTTCTTGGGCGTATCGAGGCATTGGAGCTCGGTAAGGCAAGTAGTAGCTGATCGCACCAAAGAAGCCCATTTGTATGTGGAGAAGTATGGAACATCATTGTATTATACTGTTTTTTGAGTTGTAAGCCTTATGGCATATTTTATGGTATCAAGAGAGATATATGTTATAATAAAGTCATTCTTGGCCGTGAGCAGTTGTAATCTTTTAATATTATTAATAAAATATTAGTTTTGTATATCTCGTGTCGATTCAACTTTTTTGCTTCGAATTTACTTTATGTTTACTATGAATAATAGGCATTTTATCTGTCATTTTGGTATTGCCTTACACAAGTGCAAATTTAGACTTGTACGAGATTACGCCTAGTTACGACTTTTGATACTTCGGTACCTGGGCATGACATAATGGTATCAGATTACGACTTTACGTCCTTCGACTGTCAATTGATTTATTGTAACTCTAAGCTGCTTTTGTGATCTAAGCCTTTTGACTCTCTCTCGATGTTCCCCTAGATGTTCCATGGAATAAGACTAAATATGTTATGAATCTCATGTGGGTATTTTATTGACTACAGATAGCTTATGGAGCACAGTATGGTTTGAGTAACATATGAGGCACTATATTTGGGATATAATTAAGTTAGCCTCGGATAGTTGTATATTGGATGATCCGTTGGATATCATAAGAATTATGCATTGAGTGAAGTTGTTTCGATAGGAATTTTGCATATGGATTTCATGTGATTGAGCATAAAAGATGTTATCTTTGTGGTCGTTTGAGCCACCATTGTTAGATTGTCTGCAAGGGACAATGATTAAGTTTTGTAGGATGCTTGTATGCTTAGTGGCTTGATCCCTGAGTGGTGTATGAGGTATCCCTGAGGGATTTGCTTGATTTGGTAACTTTGATATTGATGAGCCTATGAGTTTGAATGGATAGTGAAATGTCTCGATCTAGAGTTGTGTCTGGTCAATGCAATATTAATGTTTTATTGGATTTGGATCAGATAATCGTGAATGATGCTTGGAATATTCCAATAGAACTAGATAAGAATTTGATTTTGTGAAAGGAATGGTTTGGTTGAGATATAACCATGTATCGTATATAAAATCGTGGCTTCAATCGATGGGATTGAGTTTAAAGTTAAATGCTAAGACATGGGGCATAAATAAAGAATTTAACTGAAGTGATTGAGGATATCTCTAAGGATTTTGGGATGTTGTTGCTTTAAGATCCGAATTAACTTGAGATGATTGGAATTGTAGTATGGGATGATCTGATGTTTGGTTTGACATATAACAACTGGTTGAAACATCTCGAAGTTCAGCAGATGGATGCTCTTGGGGATGAATATAGTCGATGTTATCAAGTGTATCAAGAATTGAAAGACTTGACTCGAGGATGTTGCAACAGAATGAATGATATGATTGCACAACAAATTGAATCATGGAAATTGGATGACTCGATGGATTATACATTTTGAGTATGAGTATATGAGTTCGATAATATTATTGATGTTCATGTGATTTAGTTAAGCCACCTAGAGAATTCATGAATGGATGTTAGACAATCTTGACTTGATGAGTTTTGAAAATTTTCTTGTGATTGATTCGGTAGATGAGATTGATGGCTTAAAAGAATTTTTAGAGGACCTATGATTTGGATGGAATGTATAAGTAAGTTTGAGTTAATGAAAGACTATAGGGATTGCACTGATACATTGGTCGAGTAAAAGTTGATACAGATTATGCGTGTGAGATTGGATAGAGAATGATCGAGCAATTAGATTGAAATCGAAAGACTTATAACATGCAAATTGTGATTATAATTTTGTGGCTCTAAATTTGGATAGTGACATGAATTATGATTTGTGATTGAGAGTATGACTTAGGATTTTTGATGGAGATCTTATGGCTTGGATAATAGCAATTTCATGGTTTATGACTAAGAATTGAGATAGTGACTTGGTAATTTCAATGAGATCTATGATTTATGGGATTGGTAGAATATGCCATACGAATTAAGGATTTAGACCATAAGAATAAGTTGGATTGATTTTATTGATCATGCTAAGTCTAAGATAAATGATGGAAGGATTAACCCTAGAAGAGACTTTGCCAGAGAGACCTTTGCTCATTGAATTGTTGATCTTGAGATTTCAGTGAGATGGTCAGAGTGTGCTCTAGCAGCCTTGAATTAGTAATGCTCTCCTAAGTTGGGTATAGACCTTTAGACTGCTAGGTACAGTTTTACCCTTGGATATGGGGTTAGTGAAGTGATTTATGGACAATTGATAGAAATGGTGATCTTGATATTTGTAAGCACCTTGATTTTTGGGGAACTTTTAATATTTATTTATATGATTTTTATATATTAAATCATATATTATTTTTAATTATGACTATATAGGAACTTTGACGTAGCTTTGATTTTTGAAGCACAATATTGACCAATTCCTCGAAACAAGTTCCATATTCGTGTTCTAGACGAGTCCACCTTCGTTTTGATGTATCATTTCCATCTCAAACATGTTTCCTTGTACTATATTTTTCTTGCACAACTTTCAGGTCAAAATGACCATTTTACCCTTCATCGTAATTTTAATGTACTTTTCCAATACCGATTTGAGACCCAAATTCGATCCAAACTTTTCGACCCAATATATAGATTTGACCTATTTTGAGCCTACTATATGCATGCCAATGGTGTGCCACTCAATCGAGTTCTGTCATGACCCGCTCCCGCTTTTCGGGATACGAGTACGTAATCGAGTCCTGCCTATGCCACAACATCGGTGGTAATATGTTGTCGAGACCTTAATATCGAATACAACAAAATTATATCTACTTGTTCATTCATAATAACTATTTTATTTATAAATCCAATACTGCAACAAAAATGATATTCGGAAACAAACATGCTAAACATTTAAATAAAAGAACTATCTAGAATCTAAGGTCGACCTCCAAAATCTCTATCCCATGTATAATTCATAGTGTAAAGTAGGAAGCATGTCAAGTCACCTGCAACGATCTAGTCACAAAAGGAGCAAAGTACAACCCTATTGCAGTAATGTAAAGACAAGTAGAGATGTAGTAGAGAATAAAGGAAACATGTATATGAACTGGGAAGAATAAACATGTACAAAAACTACTAGCAAGAACATATATGAACAAGATAAATAGGAATAAACATGTACCAATAAAACAGACAGTGCGTATGAAATACCGTTGGACATATGAATGGCATGGACTAATACAACATATCATAGATGGCTATCCACAATAAAAATGTACGACTAATCCATACGTGAGGTGTATGACTTAGCTATCCATAATAACAATCATTGGCATTTGTTCACATACCTACTGAGTATTTTTCCTCTCGACTCACTAAACAATCAATAAATGAACAATGATACAATAAGTCCTACCGTGTCACAATCGTGTCTCAGCTGGATACTCAATAAAACACAATAAATAATAACATTATATTGTAATGGCTAAATTGTAATTTGATACCCCCAACTATCACTGTTTTTAATTTGATACCTGTAACTTTTAAAGGTACTAACTTAATACCCAATCTTAACTTATATTTCTAACTGGATACCCAATTTTTTCATTCCTAATTTACCCTCCCCTCCGGCCGCTACTTCCCCACCCCCTTCCCTCCCCCGGCGGCCATGCCGCCTCCTCCTTCCTCTCCGGCGACTACCCCCTACTCGCCATCGGCCCCGACAACCCACCCTACCCGGTCCCGAGCCCACGCTCTCACTTGCGTGCACCTCTATACGCTGCCCAAAGTGCCACCGCGCCCCCACGCACCACCGCGCTCTGCCCCGCACCCGCTCGTGCACTGCCTAGCATCCGCTCATGCGCTCGTCGTGCCCCTGTGCTCTGCCCTGCACCCGTTCGTACGCTTACTGCGCCCTCGAGCGTCCCTCGTCCCCCGCCTGTTCGCGCCCGTCGTCCGCTGCCACCCACAGCCGGAGAGAGAGGGAGGGGGTAGGGGGTTGGGCGGAGAAGAGAAGGGGTAATTTGGTCCAAATTTTTTTTTAGGGTATCAAGTTAAAAGATAGTGACAGTTGAGGGTATCAAGTTGTAATTTAGCCTAATATAATAAGAACATAAAGCAATAGTGTACTTGCCTCAAGTTAGGTTGCAGTTGGCTTGTGACTTGATCATGTTGACACAGAATAGTCTCAAATGTCATAACTACGCAAGATGACCTTTAACGATGGAACAGACCGTAGCATTGAGTCCAAAACGGTCCAATTAACCTAGGGTCGATATGACGAAGTCAGGATTCGCACAAATTAGGATCTACGATTAGCACGATCAAGATATCCAATCTAGAATTTAAAAAGGAAAATCTAAATAAGAAAAATATATTTATTTAGAAAAATATTTATAAACTAGTTAGAAATTATATATGATAATTAAAAATGATAAAATATTTAGATAGATAGGTTTGGAAATCTAGTAAATTATTTTAGACAAAATCCTCAATTTTGCCAAGTATAACTTTCGAGTCAAAACTATATTTGGAAAATAACTAGAAATACTATAATAATATTTTAAGTCAAAAATCATATTCAAAATACCATAAAATACAATAACATAATTTTACTAATAAATAACTCCATTAATACTAGCAAAACCAATGGTAATAATAATAATAATAATAATAATAATAATAATAATAATAATAATATTATTATTATTATTATTATTATTAATATTACTATATTAAGGAAATAATCACTGTTAGCTAAGCTCAAGCCCATTCTAAATATTTTCTGATACATTCTGTAGCCTACTAGAGCCCAAGCCCACTGCCTAGTGTTCAGGCCAAACATATTTTCTCCCTTTTTTCATTTCTTCCTTTTTTTTTTCCTTTTCCTCTTAAAGCCTGGTCTGTTGGGCTTGAAGACCCGACCCGACTTCAATATAATATCCCCCCAAAACTTATCTCTAAGTAATCATACATAGAAAAATTAAAAAAGAAAAATAAGAAGAAAAAGAGGGTCCTTACCAAGGGCATGCGCATGGAGGTTCGACGGTCGCCAGAGAAAGGTGGCGAGGAGGAAGACAACGGTTCAGGGAGACAGGGGAGCAGGCAAATCTGGGCTACCGCGGGGAGGATGATGGCTCATTGCGGCCGCTCGGGGAAGACAACGGTCGAAGGCACGGGCCGAGCGCTGTTTTGGAGCTGCCACCGGAAAGCTGCGCTGGGTTTTGCGGAGGGTGGTTCGTCGGTGAGGGCACTGCACAGGAAGAGAGTAGCAGTGCTCCAGATCTGGTGGACCTGGCCTCGGCACGGGTGTACAAGGATTGGTGGCTAGGGTTTAGATGGAAACTGACGGTCGGCCGTAGTGAAGCATGGTCGAAGGGCTCGGGAAGTCGGGGATGCCAAGGGTCAACAGATCTGGCGTTGGAGGTCAAGGAGGAAGTGCGGTGGTCTGTAGTCGGCGTTGACCATAGGTTCTGTGATAGTGCCGAGGGTCAGCGATAGCGAGTTGGCTCATTGAAGAGGGGAGCAGCGTTCGGAAGGAACTGGCGACGATGACACCAAGTGGCATGAGCGCCGGAGAGGATGAGGTCTTTCCAAGAGAAATGCAGCGGTGGGACTCAGCCGAGGCATAGGGTTTGGCGGCGGATACGAGGACGGTTGCTGTGGTGGAGACAGGGATTTGGTGGCGGAGGATGGTCGGAGCCGTCGGCGGATGGACGCTCACAGGCGGCCAGAGATCATATTAGGCTAGGGTTAGGGTTAGATTCGTATTAAGGAATTATATCGGGACTGTGTTCGACACAAAGAGTAGGATGGAAAAGTGGTGTCCAGGGTGTCGGGCACGAGAGAAAAATGTAATTGTAATAATAGAAATAGTGGAAAGAAAAGTGGGACATGGACACGTGCACGCACGATGATGATTATGGTGGTTGTGGTTAGGAGAGCTAGATGGTGGTTAAGAAATTCTACAAAGAAAAAAAATAAAGAGAGCTTCTCTTATATAAGAGTGGGGGTTTCCTATTTAGGAAAGAATTAAATTCCTATGAATAATTCTTTCCATAGATTTAAATCAATTAATTAGATTGATTAAATCTCAATCCATAAATGATCACCATAATGTTACTTTTTTTTTTAAATCTAATATTTTAAATACTATTTAAATAGATTTTATAAATTCAAATAATTGATAATAAATCAAATACTTTAAAAAATATGTTTTCATAAATACAAAATCTACTTTAAAATAATTTGACAAATCTTTTCATCAATAAAAATACATTTTCATAGAATTCAAATAAAATTTGTTTTCTAACTAGAAAAAGATTTAAAATTAAAAAAAAAAAATTCGGGAAGTGGACTTACAAATCTTTCATCTTTAGAAAAATTTTGTCCTCAAAATTTCAAAGGATACGATAGGCACGGCTAGGAATATAATCAAGAAAATGATACGATTAATGATCAAATTAGTCAGGCATAATCGTAGATATAATCGAAAGAAAAGATGCGAATTGGCACGATCAAATATAATAAAAATAGTCTAGCTGCGATCAAAAATTATTTAAGAATGACCAATCGAAATTGTTTCACACGATTCGCCACTTAACCCAAATCATTTAGGCACGTAGATTCAAAATCTAAGTAGCATTATGAATCTAATGAAATAGAATCAAAATATAGTAATTGGTTCTAATTGATTACTAGGAAGAAAGTAAACGACGATTCTTGAATAAAAAAGATAAGAAAGAAATGAAGAAGTAACAGTTTATTGAGAAGATGATAATTAGAAATAAGGCATCAAATAAATTTTGAAGTGTGAGTACATGGCTTATGGATCGTGAAAAATAATAGTCATATGCCAATAAAATATATAGCCTCTATGGTATTAGAAAACCGTATGCATATCTGAAGTCATTTCACCGAGAATCCATGCCTCGCTAGTGTATATCTGGCTGCAGTAAACTCTTGGTTTCACGACTCACATATGATATGGTTTCGAGTATTTTATTAACTTTGTCCAAGATTGACATAATAACTCAAAGATCAAATTAGGACAACATACATAGTTTTAATAATTTTTGATAACCTATGCTTACCTGAAATTACTTCAACTTAGGGGTCATTCCTTGCCAGTGCGATGCTGGCTGCAGTGGACCCGCAGTCTCCACAGTTTTAATAATAAGTCATCGAATATTCTTTCAAATTCTATCTATAAGAATTTTCAAAGAAGCTTCTAGAAATTTAAACAAGTCTCAAGATGATCATGATAGAAAAAGTGTAAGTATCTATCCTTGAAGTGAAAATATCAATCATTTTTTTAAGAAAATCAAACAATCAATTAGTTATCAATTTTGAAAATCAAACGATCAATTAGGAAAAATGACCAATTTCTATATGGTAAGTTGTTAGAGAGTTATTAATAATAGGATATTTACTATACGTGGACTTGGCGGGAGTAGGAAGGATATTGGAGTTGGTCAGACGTACACACATATAGAGGTTACAGGCAATTGTGTCTTACCAATGTTATGGTTTACTGTCTTTTCCTTTTTATTATTGTATTATTTTCATTCATTATTGTCGTGACGTAGAATTGGTCGATATTTAGCGCCCGTACAGTATTCCGGTGTGGATGCCATTTTATTGACATTGTATATCGACATTAGGCTTTGCGTGCATTATGTCATGTTTATTGACATGATGGGCCACATAACACAGATACGATAGATGATGATGATATGACACGAAGTCTTACGTGAGATATTCGTGGCTAGGAACTCTATGATAGCATTAGTACTAGCTCACATGACTTTTTACTGGTACATGATTCATAGTGACTTGACTAAGAGCATGGGGAGGGAAGGACTCTACCAAAATATTCGGCCATCTAGGCTCATGATCATGCTTCCATATTTGGAACTTTGTTACTTTACTCGTGGTCATGGTCTCTATTGCAGATATATGGCTTTATTTACTCGTTCACCCCTCGGTATCATAGAATGGTGCCATGGGTGATTGCCAGTACAGTTGGGCCTAGTATTAGATTGTCCTCAACTGTATATTTGCACTTAGATGGTTATGGTATTTACCCTTCATTTATAGATATTCTCTTTACTGTTACTTTGCATGTATATTATATACCTTGATATGTCTCCTGAGGACTTGGTTATTCTCCAGTCATAGACGGAGAGAAGGGCTACCCGAAGGTATATGGTTCTGGAGTCGAGATCGGAGACGTACCAGTGAAGGAGTATGAGATAGTGCTAGAGGATTTTACTTGAGACATGTCATTCTCTATTTTAGACAGTGCTACTTTATTTCTTTTTTAGTTCACAGACTTGTAGTTTATTACTTATTTTATTTCTCTTTGCTATGGTGATGGATTATTTTTCCGCACATTTATTACTAATAGTTACTACTGGACAGTCGATATTATTAATATTTTGGACTTAGATATCTTGTATCTTGATTATTCTGCGTGGATGAGATTTTGCATTGTATCATGTGATCTTTTGTGTTATTTTGTTGTTATGGGGTTTATTATCATGATTTAATGCTTAAGTTTTTTGCTAGTAGGCATGTTATGATGTTTAACCCATTAGTGACGTGTTGCTGGCATGTATTTGTTTACCTAGTCCTACTTATTTTAGGACTTGGTTGTTACATGTTTTTGTGGTGGCCCGTGCAGGTCGACGTTAAATCACTTCAATTACATTACTGTACCGAGGAGAGCCTACGAATAGGATAGAAAAGACCCATTGGATCTCATCTACATATGTATATTGTTATACGTCATTGATTTCTACATCGACTTCGAAAATTTATTTCCTTGACGTGCATCCTGTTTGATATCATCTGTTCTTAGCTTGTACATTTCGTCTACACGCAGAGCAATGGACCCACAAGTTGACAACAAGAATCTCACGGTTACTCTGCAGAATGTAGTAGTGACTCACTTTGACGTGACCATACCACCGGTTGGAGGCTCTTCTACCCAACCCGATAATCCATTTGCTTTACACCCTTCGAGATTCAGGAGAGACGATATCCCGTCTATCCTATCGATGCCACCTATGCCACAGACGCCATTCCCTCAGCTTGGACATCTAATGGACCCACACCAGTTATTCTAAAACTTTTATGTGATGATACAAGAACAACAGGAGATCCAGCTGGAGACTCAGCGAAGATAGACAGAAATCATGGAGGATCGTATTATAGCAGCTTTGGAGAGGGTGACTCCACGAGATCGTCAACCATCGACGGGGACTCTTGTAGATTTTTGCTAGTTGAAGCCAACCAAATTCTCGAACAAGTAGGGGCCTACGGAGGTTCATGAATGACTCACCAACATCCAACACCAGTTGGAGGCAGCATATTTACCGAAAGAGCGATGGATGATTATCGTCAGGATACAACTGACTGGCAATGCACACGACTGGTGGCTCATAGAAGAAAGATGACTTGTCCCGGATAATTCTACTTGGGAGGAGTTTTCAAAAATCATACAAGAGATGTATATCCCGGCTTACTTCAGAGCAGAGCTTCAAAGTCAATTCCTATATCTTGTATAAGGCAACATGATCGTGGAAGAATACAATGTAGAGTTTCTACGACTGAGCCGCTTTGCACCTATACTGATTGAGACAGAGGAAGAAAAGGCAAAGAAATTCTACGACGGGCTGAGTGTGGACTACAAGAGCTTGTTGGAGCCGCTGCACCTACTACCTACTCGGGAGTCCTCACGACAGAATGACACTTGGAGTGAGTCAACCGGAGAGAGGCAGGCCAGAAGAGGCCCATTGCACCAGCCGTAGCACATCAAGGAGTACCAGAAAAACAACCAAAGATGAATCAACAGAAGGCATCCCAACCAGCAGCATCTGAACTTCCTACTTGCCATCACTGCGGCAAGAAAGGACACATTATAAAGGATTGTCGGCGATGGCTAGGATTATGCTTGGGTTGTGGATCAAGTCAGCACTCAGTACGAGACTGCCCAGAGAACCAGAAAGCAGCACCAGCTGTCACGACCCGCACCCGCTTTTTCGGATACGAGACGTGTCCAAGCCAGCCTACGCCGTAGTGTCGGCGGTAGAACGCTGTTAAGCCCGCAAGACATAAATGCTCAAAATATAAACTTTATTGCTCATTCATATTTCTAAATTTATTACAACAATTACAATATTTAAAATTAAAGAGAATACAAAGTTTCCACAATTAATGAAAATGAAAACTAGTTCCACTATCTAGGTCGGCCTCAGCATACCCATGTCTTCCCAGTGCTAAGAATGATCACGGCTAAACCTAAAAAATATTGGTTTCTAGTCAGGAATGGAACAAGTACACAAACCGACGGCAATACAAAAACACAATAGAATTAACAAGACATGAAAATAACATATGAGATATGAAAACTGGAAGATAACTGATGACATAGCACGATAGAAAAGTAAAGAAAAAATAAAAGACATCTACCTATGTGGTGTGAAATATCTGTTTCGACATGTGAACGTCTAGGGGTAAATTCGGCACCTGCACGTGTCGTGTACAGGTGCTATAGTTTACGAATAGACATCATGGGATAGTTCTGGGTAGTCCACATGTCTACTAAGTTATTTTCCCTCCCGACTACTCCGTGTGACGAGCATGTCAACAAGCAGCAAGATATACGTATAGACCTAAAATGAAAAGACTACTATGAATCGAAAGCAATCAGAAAGTGCACTTGCTTGAGGTTCTTAGCTGGTGAAACCAATAATACCATACCACTCAATGAGCCACAATCAGTCAACACATACAGAAGTCTCCAGATGCTGAAATAAATATTACCAACGTTCTCAGAATAGTCAAAATAGCTAGGATTGCCTGTCCTTAAGTCCAATTCTGGACACAGGGGCAAAATGGTAATTTTGGGCAAAAATGATGTCCGCCGTTGGACCCGTTTTGCACCAAAATGCGTGCCAGAATCAGTGGTCACTAAAGTCATCAAACTATATGTCAATAGGTCTAGTTTTCTGATACGAAGCCAACCGTATGTCCAAAGTTGGATTTCGGCGGGCCGTGCACAAAATTGCCCGTTGAGTCGGACCGTGGGCCCGCAAAACGGTGTTCCGATTCAACTGTCTCAGAATTGGACCAAACTTGGCATACAGGACCAGAAAAATGATACGGTCCTGTTGGCGCAAGTTTCGTCTCGATCTGACGAGCGTGCACAAAGTAATTAGGAAACTTGCACAAAGGCCGATACGGTGAATTTGGACGGATACGCATCAAATTCGTCGCGCACACGCGACCAATTTGAATTCCGTCAAAGCCCACACGACCACGAAGCCATTACGCACCTTTCTATGCTTTTGGTTCGTGACCACGTCGTCCGGAATGGCGGGACGCACGACGTATCGGAAGATTTTTCCTATTTTCTATATTTTAAAAAACAGGATTTTTCCTAACTTTCAACAGTGAATACTTCGCATTTTCTTCGTGAAATCCTGACCTACAAATTTGGTTTTATTCTCATATATGTTGACTAAAACTGTGTTTAAATAGTTTTTAAATACTCTATTATATTGTTCAGAATTTCTCTTCTAAAACAGGGTATCGGGTCGTTCACAAGCTCTGTTTTTACAGGTTTTTGGCGATGTTGGGTTTGATTTTTCGACCAACATATTACTCCTCGTCGTAAAATAATACATGAATTGGGAAGAGGGTTATATTGGGTTCATGTAGGATTTTACGGGATCGAAAACGAACCAACATTGACGGAGAACGCATACCTCAAAGTCGGGGACTCGGGGACTGTCACGGCTGCTGTCTTAAACGGGCGCGCGGCTGGGCGGCCGGCGTGCCGCCGGCGACGTGCGGCGGTGGCTTGCGGGGGTGCGCCCAGGCGTCGGGGATGCGTTGTGGTTGGCGATAGTTAGGGTTTGGATTTCTCGATCGATCTCTCCCTGTTCAATATACACATATATACGCGATACTGTACACGGGGGGGGGGGGGGGGGGGGGGGAGAGGGGGTTTAATATTCGGGCTATTGCTGGGTCTCTCAGCTGTGGCTGGGTAAGCCCGGCCTGTGGGCCTGGTCGGGCTCGGCTAAGCCCGGCTTTGGTGCTGCTATTACTGTGGTCTTTTTCTTTCCTCTTTTCTTTTTATTATCATTATATACATATATATATATATATATATATATATATATATATATATATATATATATATATATATATATATATTTTATATATATATATATATATATATATATATATATATTTTTTTTTTTATATATATATATATAAATATATATATATATATATATATATATATATATACATATATATATATATATATATATATATATATATATATATATATATATATTTTATTATATATATATATATATATATACATACACACACACGTATATCTATATATATATTTATATATAAACATACACATACGCACATACGTATTTTACATACATACTCACCCATATATATAATATATATATATATATATATATATATATATATATATATATATATATATATATATATATATAAAAATATATATATATATATATATATATATATATATATATATATATATATATATATATATATATATATATATATATATATATAGAATTTATATATATCTATATATCTAATACTATATATATATATCCATACGTATATACGCATATTTATATAGGTACATATACATATATACGAATATTTATATATATATTTACACACAGATAACCAATAATAATAAAATAGTATTATTTCATAATAACCTCAATGATATTGATAATAAAATAATAAAATAATAATAACAATAATGATAATAATAATAATAATAATAATAATAATAATAATAATAATAATAATAATAATAATAATAACGAAATTCGATAAACCAAATAAGGCGTATATACCAATATGTACAGTCTAAAAATCTCCAAAATATACGAGGGCCTATTTTATACAAAAGTCACTGAATAGTACTAATAGTAATATTTATAATATTTAAATTATGAATACTTAGGAAATATTCATTAAATCATTAAAACGAAATGCAATACCCTCATACCAAATTCCATCAACACGAATGTCATTGGACGTGCCGCATGATTACACGGGCTTGGTCCAGTCCGGGTCCAGTCCGGACCAGCCTGGTACAACCGGATCACTTAAATGTCAAATAATAATAATAATGAATAATTAAACTATTTATAATGGTCATGTCACAACTTGGCCTGGTTTTCCTAGTTAGGACATCACTATTGCTCGGCCTCCCCCTGCTATGGCTAAACTCTAGTCAAAGCACGCCACTGCACTATCCGAGCCATGATTCCTTGTCATCTTGTACTCCAACTCCTAATCATGACTAAAATCATCTACCGTAATAATTAACTAATTTAATTATTTATAAAACCTAAAATCACCATTTAACAAATAAATAATAAAAAATTATTTCAAAAAAAATTTCGGGAAGGGAAGCTACAAATCTACCCACCTTAAAAATAATTTCGTCCTCAAAATTCTAATTCATAACTATTCTTAAATTCAAAAAAAGAAGTCTACTATAATCTTAATTTTCTTAAATTTTTAATTCTTCGAAGATAGTTGTATCCTCCTTCTAGCCATTTCGTAACTACGAATCCTTGAGGACTTCTACCCACCTTTGGTCATACTACTCCCTCAAAGCTATGTCACTAAAACTTATAATCTTCCAACTACTGCTAAAATTGCTACAAATAGATATCTACTGCTTTTGGCCTCTATAATCCTCTCCTATCTATCAAGCAACCCAAGATTTAACAAGCAACAAACTTACACAAGTAGCTAAGAAATATTGATAAAGTCTAATAATATGGCCGTTCGTCGTTCTGAAATAGGCAGGACAGGAAGGTAAGGAAGAATAATCGAGAGCAACTACAAAGTTTCAAGAGAAGCAGAGAGTATCCAATGTTACAGATATAAAGGGAGTTTATGAACCACTGCCTTATTTGCAAAATTGGGCTACTCTAGTCCAGTAACTTGCTAACCCGAAGAACCCTTCGCTTCTTAGAGGGGCTTGAAACTATACAATATGAAAATTCTGTTCTCGGAGTTAATCTAAACAAGGTTCCAAAATAGAACGGAATTTGAGAAATCAAGATTGTGGTCTTAATGGGTTCTCTATTTGGACATCAGTCGTTGGTTGGATGAACATTGGATTCCAATCTATATGGACTAGACAAGATCCCAATGCTAAAACTATTCCTACTAGATTAGGGTAACCTAGAATAGGATTCCACTCCAAGGGTTGAGCTAGTTGCCAACCAGGTTGGTTAGTTTGGTCCTTAAAGCCCAAAAATTTGCCTTCAGTGACTTTTATATTTAAGTAGCACATGAGGTCTCAATTGGGTGGCACACTGCACGTGCGCAGTGGGCTTCGAGTAGACTACAACCATACATTTGGTCGAATGAGTTGAGTCAAGGTTGAGGCTCTAGTGGAAGTCAGAAAGTATACCGGTACTATGGTTAGGGTTAAAGCTAATCCTTTTGACCTAAAAGTCGTACCGTAAAAATAGAGTACAAGAGGACGGGTTTGAGTGGGACATGACATACCTAGATGAAGGTGGACTCGTCTAGATCTTGCATATGAAGTCTATTGGAAGGTAACAGTTGGTCTCGTGCTCCGAATATTAATGACACAGCCGGGGACACAAAATGATCTAAATGGAAAGTGGGAGTCCATGGGGCACTAACTATCATCCTAATGGAATTTATTCTAATCAATCGGTAATCCTTGTATATCCTAAAATTTTAGGAGGCTCACAGTCTACCCACTTTAGAAGCTAGGGCATAGTTTTAGGAATAATGAAGTTGGAAGGTTTCAAAGCTTGAATATTGTACCTCAACTCTTGTTAATAAAGAATAAGGCACGACGTACGGAATACGGTAGATTAAGTCAAACCAAGGGTCGTTCCTCAATAAATGGAAAATAAGTGTGTACCAGGACACATGGTCGATAAAATAGAATGATCTACTCGTTCATAGTGTACAAGAGTTATCGACCGGGTAACTAACTCTAAGGCACATCATATAAAGAGATTTCTAACAACTTAGTTATGAATTTCTATTGTGTCAAACTTGCCGGAATATTGTCACAAGGGTTCTAGTTGAAGCAAGCTTCAAACAAATGATTAGAGGCTCACAACATTTGGTCTCTGGAGAATAGGTAGCCTCCTAGGTTGACATTTGGTCAAGGAAAAGATCCTAATCATCCTCGGACTCCAATGACCAGAAGATCAAAATAGTAGGTTTAAGGTCGAAGGGAGGACGAGTAACTCAAGGCAAGGTTCCAGTCACAGGGCTGGCCGATGGTAGCTACACTTGCGTATACCACTATCATGGCCATGGGGATACTCTATATCTATCTATCAATTACGAGCTTTCATCTTTCTAATCAGTGGAAGACAAAAACAATGAAGAGTTCAAGAGGGATGTCGCTGAATACAATTACATGATTCAAAGGCGAATGCATAATTCAAGAGGATTTGTCAAAGCAGTCGCGGATGAGATCCTAGAGACATCTACATCTCAATCCACGTAGGGTAATTAGATGAAGAGCGAACCAAATGCATCATGGTTGATCAGACCGTAATATAATGATTCTGATTAGACAATATGTTAACGGGCATCCCCAATAAACATATGTCATGAATCAAGCTCGATAAATGAGTAGCTTGCAAAACTAGGCTGTAATAGCAGTATTGGTCAAGATAGTCAAAATATAGGTAGGCGAGATTTTTGGATAGGAGGCACAAATAGTTCGAGTTTTGGGAAAATCAAATCATTTCCTGGTGTTATTGCTTATATAGGCATCCTACTATCTTTATTTCATATATATATCAAATGGCTGAGGAAAAACTTTGAACCAATTCTACCTCGAGATTTGTATATGAATAGCAGAAACAGAAATTATAAACCAGTTCCTTACAGCAAAATAGAATTTAAAACAGGCAATTCTAACTCATGATATAAGATTTATATCTAAATAAAAAATTGAACAGTTTATCAAAATTAACGCCTTAATTCTAGGCAAGTCTAACATACCAAGCGAATAGTATATCCACATTGAATCACATTGTCATATCAAAAGTAATAGTGTACCTATAGGGATCTAGCAAGTATCTAGATTTAATAATTCTAAATTGCATGGCCTATCTAATAACCTTAACTACCCATCGGTCAATTAATGAGGGACTCCTATTCCTAGTCATTCTCTTAAATCATTTTAATCCTAATTATAAATGAGCATTTCCTGGGCGCAGGCTCTCAATAGTACGACTAACGAACCATCACGTGTTCGCAATCTTTTACGAAAACTGACCTGCATGGGCCACCAAAAAAATTTGTCACGACCCGCACCCGCTTTTTCGGATACGAGACGTGTCCAAGCCAGCCTACGCCGCAGTGTCGACGGTAGAATGCTGTCAAGCCCGCAAGACATAAATGCTCAAAATATAAACTTTATTGCTCATTCACATTTCTAAATTTATTACAACAATTACAATATTTAAAATTAAAGAGAATACAAAGTTCCCACAATTAATGAAAATAAAAACTAGTTCCACTATCTAGGTCGGCCTCAGCATACCCATGTCTTCCCAGTGCTAAGAATGATCGCGGCTAAACCAAAAAAATATTGGTTTCCAGTCAGGAATGGAACAAGTACACAAACCGATGGCAATGCAAAAATACAATAGAATTAACAAGATATGAAAATAACATATGAGATATGAAAACTGGAAGATAACTGATGACATAGCACGATAGAAAAGTAAAAAAAATAAAAGACATCTACCTATGTGGTGTGAAATATCTGTTTCGACATGTGAACGGCTAGGAGGTAAATCCGGCACCTGCACGTGTCGTGTACAGGTGCTATTGTTCACGAATAGACATCATGGGATAGTTTTGGGTAGTCCACATGTCTACTAAGATATTTTTCCTCCCGACTACTCCGTGTGACGAGCGTGTCAACAAGCAGCAAGATATATGTATAGACATGAAATGAAAAGACTACTATGAATCAAAAGCAATCAGAAAGTGCAATTACCTGAGGTCCTTAGCTGGTGAAACCAATAATACCATACCACTCAATGAGCCACAATCAGTCAACACATACAGAAGTCTCCAGATGTTGAAATAAACATTACCAACGTTCTCAGAATAGTCAAAATAGCTAGGATTGTCTATTCTTAAGTCCAATTCTGGACACATGGGCAAAACGGTAATTTCAGACAAAAATGATGTCCGCCGTTGGATCCGTTTTGCACCGAAATACGTGCCAGAGTCAGTGGTCTCTAAAGTCGTCAAACTATATGTCAATAGGTCCAATTTTTCGATATGAACCCAATCGTATGTCCAAAGTTGGATTTCGGCGGGCCGTGCACAAAATCGCCGGTTGAGTCGGACCGTGGGGCCCGCAAAACGGCGTTCCGATTCAACTGTCTCAGAATTGGACCAAACTTGGCATACAGGACCAAAAAAATAATACAGTCCTGTTGGCACAAGTTTCGTCTTGATCTGATGAGCGTACACAAAGTAATTGGGAAACTTGTACAGAGGTCGATACGATAAATTTGGACGGATACGCAACAAATTCGTCGCGCACACGCGACCAATTTGAATTCCGTCAAAGCCCACACGACCACGAAGCCGTTACGCACCTTTCTATGCTTTCGGTTCGTGACCACGTCGCCCGGAATGGCGGGACGCATGACGTATCGAAAGATTTTTCCTATTTTCTATATTTTGAAAAACAGGTTTTTTCCTAACTTTCAACAGTGAATACTTCGCGTATTCTTCGTGAAATCCTGACCTACAAATTTGGTTTTACTCTCATATATGTTGACTAAAACTGTGTTTAAATAGTTTTTGAAATACTCTAATATATTGTTCAGAATTTCTCTTCTAAAACAGGGTATCGGGTGGTTCACAAGCTCTGTTTTTACAGGTTTTTCGCGATGTTGGGTTTGATTTCCCAACCAACATATTACTCCACGTCGTAAACTAATACATGGATTGGGAAGAGGTTATATTAGGTTCATGTAGGATTTTACGGGATCGAAAATGAACCAACGTTGACGGAGAACGCATACCTCAAAGTCGGGGACTCGGGGACTGTCACGGCTGCTGTCTTAACCGCGCGCGCAGCTGGGCGGCCGGTCTGCCGCCGGCGACGTGCTGCGGTGGCGCGCGGGGGGTGCGCCCAGGCGTCGGGGATGCGTTGTGGGTGTCGATAGTTAGGGTTTGGGTTTCTCGATCGATCTCTCCCTGTTCAATATACACATATATACGCGATACTGTACGCGAGGGGGGGGGAGGGGGTTTAATATTCGGGCTATTACTGGGTCTCTCAGTTGTGGCTGGATAAGCCCGGCCTGTGGGCCTGGTCGGGCTCGGCTGAGCCCGGCTTTGGTGCTGCTATTACTGTGGTCTTTTTCTTTCTCTTTTTCCTTTTTATTATCATTATATACATATATATATATATATATATATATATATATATATATATATACATAATATATATATATATATATATATATAAATATATATATATATATATATATATATATATATATATATATATATATATATATATATATTTTAGTATATATATATATATATATATATATATATATATATATATATATATATATATATATATATATATATATATATATATATATATATATATATATATATTTTTTTTAGTATATATATATATTTTAGTATATATATATTATATATATATATATATATATATATATATATATATATATATATATATATATATATATATATATATATATATATATATATATTTAGTGTATATATATATATATACTAAAATATATATATATATATATATATATATATATATATATATATATATATATATATATATATATATATATATATTAAAATATATATATATATATATATATATATATATATATATATATATATATATATATATATATATATATATATATATATATATATATATATATATGTATACATACACAAAAAAAAAAAATGTATGTATACATACACACACGTATATCTATATATATATTTATATATAAACATACACATACGCACATACGTATTTTACATACATACACACCCATATATATATATTTAGAATTTACATATATCTATATATCTAATACTATATATATATATCCATACGTATATACGCATATTTATATATGTACATATACATATATACGAATATTTATATATATATATATTTACACACAGATAACCAATAATGATAAAATAGTATTATTTCATAATAACCTCAATGATATTGAGAATAAAATAATAATAATAATAATGATAATAATAATAATAATAATAATAATAATAATAATAATAATAATAATAATAATAATAATGACGAAATTCGATAAACCAAATAAGTCGTATATACCAATATGTACAGTCTAAAAATCTCCAAAATATACGAGGGCCTATTTTATACAAAAGTCACTGAATAATACTAATAGTAATATTTATAATATTTAAATTATGAATACTTAGGAAATATTCATTAAACCATTAAAATGAAATGCAATACCCTCATACCAAATTCCATCAACACGAATGTCATTGGACGTGCCGCATGACTACACGGGCTTGGTCCAGTCCGGGTGCAGTCCGGACCAGCCTGGTACAACCGGACCACTTAAATGTCAAATAATAATAATAATGAATAATTAAACTATTTATAATGGTCATGTCACAACTTGGCCTGGTTTTCCTAGTTAGGACATCACTATTGCTCGGCCTCCCCCTGCCATGGCTAAACTCTAGTCAAAGCACGCCACTGCACTATTCGTGCCATGATTCCTAGTCATCTTGTACTCCAACTCCTAATAATGACTCAAATAATCTACCGTAATAATTAACTAATTTAATTATTTATAAAACCTAAAATCACCATTTAACAAATAAATAATAAAAAATTATTTCAAAAAAAATTTCGGGAAGGGAAGCTACACCAGCGATGGAGCCACCAACACCGAGACCAGCAGCAGGCACCTAGCCAGCATACCCGACACTAGGAGGATTTCAACTGAGGCCACCCTTGGCACCCCAGGCAGCAATATTCCAACAAGCCCAACAACAGCAAAGAGCACCAGCACATGGACGTGGTTAGGCCTTTGCCATGACCGTTGGAGAACTAGGAGGATCGACTAGAGTAACGATTTATAGTTTTATGATAGAAACATTGCATAGGAAGTTATTTAAGGTTGATTTCTACTTGATTGATTATGATAGACCATAGTGGCGTAGTGTATCCATTTGAAGTACTATTCATAGTTACGTTAGCATGATTCTTTATTAGTGAGAAGTATTTTTAATTTTGAGGATGAAATTCTTTTAAGATGCGCAGATCATAAGCACCCTGATTTTTGAAGATTTTTTAATCTATTTTATATGATTTTGATATATTAAACCATATTTTGTTTTTTAATTATTGCTATATAGGCACTTTATCGTAATTTTGATTTTGAAGCACAACTTTGACCAATTCCTCGAAATAAGTTCCATATTCTTGTTCTAGATGAGTCCTCCTTCATTTTGATATATCATGTCCCACTCAAACATATTTTCTTATACTACATTTTTTGTACAACTTTCAGGTCAAAATGACCAATTTACCCTTTGTCGTAATTTTTATGTATTTTTCAATTCCGATTTGAGGCCCAAATCCGATCCAAATATTTTGACCCAATATATAGTTTTAACCTATTTTGAGCCTAATACATGCATGCCAATGTTATGACACTCAATCGATTTACCATGTGCTACTTATTTTTAAATGGCACACAAGACCCATTAAATAGCTTATCAGAGTCAATTTTGATACCGTAAATTCTACTAGCCCAAACCTAGTCCAACATGTAACACCCAATTTTCTAAATGAGGGTAATTTTGAAATTTTGTGTTTTAATTATTTAATTATGATATTTAAATAATAATATAATTTTAGTGATTTTTAATCATTTTAAAACTATTTAAATATCATAACTTGTGATTTTGATGTGCAGCTAGTGAAACCGTAGAGACTGTCTGCCCTAGAGCCTAGCCATGTGATTAGGGTGTTTTATTTATTATTTTTAGCCTAGGGGTAATTTGGTCATTTTGACTTATTAGAATTTTTAATTTATCAATTGGATTGATGGTTGATGGTTTTGATTTTTGCTAGTTGTGACATAAGAGACTAACCTAGATGTTGACCCTAGTTATGGTAACTTGATTAGCATGGTGAGACCCTAATCTAACTTAAGTCAACATGGTTTTGACTTGAGTGATTTAGCTCTTGAGATATTAGGAAGGATTTTAATGTTGGACTTAAGGCTAAGGTAGAGAGCCCATTGCTCATGTGACTTGGCCCATGGCCCATAACTTGTATCCCTAACCCTAATTTTCACTCAATATGACCAGCCACTTAGGGCTCCCCCTCCCTATAAAGTCATCTCCTCCATGTTCTTGCCTCTTTTGTAATGTTTCAACATTTTGAAGAAAGAGGTAAAGAGCCATCTTTCCCAATCCATAACTTTCTTATTTCAAGTCCTTTTTGGCTCAAATCTTTTGCACTAGGTTCTAATTAGTCTTTTCTTGCTGTTCATGGAGAGTAATCTCAGCCTTGGATCAATTTGGAGCATTTGGCCACCAAGAAGGACACCCCCCATTTGAGGCTTTTCCTTACAAATTGTACCTTTAGGTAAAATCCCTTAAATTGATTTAATATTCCATTTTCTTTGTATTTAGGGCTAGATCTAGGTGTCCCCTAGCTGTCCCTAGAGTTTGGGTGAATTTCGTGTCCATTTGGTGTCCGTATCGGACACGTATCATGATGTGTGTGTAGGTGTTTGTTAAAATATTGCAAAGGATTTATTTTCGTATTTTTGAATTCTAATTACATGGATCTCTAGATCTAGGTGTGTGTAATAACTTCTGTGAAGGATGATTTGCATTTTGTGTCTTATTGTGTCAGATTTTGTGCTTGGACACGCAGCACGGGGCTCGTTTGAGTGCCCTGCTGCCCGTGTCCTGGTACGCACTGGACACGCCACTTCATGACATGAAAATTGACATGGAGACTCCCTAGATGACTGACACGATGCCTGCAAAGTTTTGTAGGATCTCATTGACTGGTTAGGGAGAACTTCGACCCGCACGGAATTGCACTGTCACGCACACGCGTATAATTGCTTCACTGATACGCACTCACACACACGACATGACACCACGTGGACACGTTGCAGGTGGTTGGACACCTACTCCTACCCCAGGCGAACACGTGTTCATGGCCACGTGTTCCCACATGGCCTGTCGTGTATTTGACACATGTGCATGCGTGCACGATACTGTTTGTACACAGTTTCGAGTCTGTGTTCGTGTAGTATTTTGGACACGATTCGTGTCCAGTTTCCTGGACACGAATTGACTCCCCGACACATGTTCACATGTGACTCACATTCGTGTACACCTGTTTTGGACTTTGATTGGTTTTTATGTGATTATTTGTTCGAAAAAAATGTTTTCCCTGATACACAGTCCCAGTTTTCAATTCCTGAATTTAAATTAATTCCTAAACTGAATTCTCAATGTTAATTTGACATGTTAGATTCGGCCACATGTGTATTAGTTCCTATTGGTTGATTTTACAGATTTGGATTTGGTTTGCATTTCAAAATGGGATTTTAATATTGTTGGACTGATAAATGTGTGACTGATACTAAGTACAATCTCCATTTTTGTTTTTTTTACATTCCCTTGATTCTTGCGGATTTTAAGTTCATTTTTTTTCCATATTAAACCATTTAATTGTACTAGCCAACTGTCAATTGATTCCCTGTTAAACTGAACTGATTAGTGTTTAGTTGTCCTATCTAATTCATCACATGTTTAGTTGTGAATGATAGGTTGAATTAACTGTTAGCTAGGTTCTGAGATTTCCCTTTTCACTATTTCCCTGAAATTACACATAAAGACACTCATCATTGCACACACACATATCACCTAAAACCTGAGATAAACTGAGATGTATCAGGAACTAAGAAATTGTTGATGTAGTTGATACTTGATTTGGTTGATATGGTGGTTGGGTTGATTGGTAAACTGAGTTTCAATCAAGAGTGACCTGAGATTGAATGGCCATTTCATATTGAACTGAGATTGGTTTGAATAGCTCTAAGATTTCATTAAATGTTTACATTGAATGATTGGTTCAAATTCATATTGATCCATGTCTTAATTTCTGAGATTATACATTGTTTTCCTGAGATTGTGCTCCCCTTGCTGATAACACACAAGTTCCTATCACACAAAGTCTTCTAACTGAAAACTGAATTTTGTTTTAACCTGGGACACCCTCACCTAGGTAGGCACTGCCATGTTAACCTGAGTACCCTGTCGAATTTCCTGCGATTATTCACTGAACTCTAATCCTTCAGTCCTTGTTAAGCCACACATACAGGACACATTGTGCTGAACATTTAAATCTCTGTCACTTTTGTACTGAAACTGATATGTGTTATCTACACACACTCTACACACATACATGTATGTAACTGACACATAACCTCACTGTTTTGACACCCCACTGTTCCTGAAGAAACTGAATTACCACACTTGTTGTCACAACACACACACACATGACATAAATTCCCCTGCCAACTGAACACACACATATATGTGAAGCACATTGACACCCTAGCTACACCACTAATTTGCACATAGCCTTCACCACACACACTCTCATGTGTTGACACACGCATAAACCTGAGACACAGTAACTGAGATTGTTATGATCACAAGCTCACACACACACATTTCACCAAAAACTGAAAACTGAGTTCTTAACCATGTAGGCAACTGTTAGCTTGCACAAACACACACACAACCTGGGAATTCATGTGCACACTGTTTCCATGTAGCCACATATACATTTCACCTAAGCATAAACCTGTGATACATATGTTGCACACTGATATTTCCATAAACCTGAGATCACTTGCTGTCAAGAGCATAAAACCTGAACCTATCACTCATACATTCACTCACACACATTCCTCCTATCATTCACCTAAACATACACACACATGTATACCCTTAACCTCTCTCTTTATATCTCTATGTATATATGAATATATGTATATATATAAATATGTATGTAGGCATGTATTTGTATACACTGTTTGTTTTCCTGAGATTGTAATACACTGTTGACACTTCCACATATGACACTAACACACAGCCTCCTATCTAAACACACCACACACATGTGTTCCTATCTAATCTCTGTACACACATACACACACACACACACACATAAAGCAATCTGATATCACTCTCACTCAAAAAACTAACACACACACATATGTCTATCTCTCTATATATAATATATGTTAATGGCCTATATGTGATAAATAAGTTGCCTATATTAATCTAGTATATAGATAGATATATATAATGTATGAAATATGTGTGATGTGGACTATAGGGCATAAGGCCTATGTGTATGGTATGAGTACACCAATGATTGTGTGTTGGTAGTCTAGTATGACTTGTAATGGTGTGTGCTTGCTAGACTAGGCTTGGTTAGGCCTAGTGAGACTTATCAGACTTGTTTGGGTTAAGTTTGACCTAGTTGACCTAGCCTTGACAAGTATAGTTGACTGGAGTTGACCAAGTATTGACTTTAGTCTAGTTTGACCTAGACAACATGCAGATGCATTGTAGATTACATTTATCATTTCCTGTGTACATCTTGACTTGTGTTGCTCTAACTAGGAGTCAGGTACCTCATCTCGGACAGTATATTTACTACAGCTGTTCAGATACTAGGCGAGTACATTCTCTAATTATTTTATAACTTTTTTAGAATTATATTCCTGCTCTAGTTTACCTTATTTGATGTTGTCACGATATTATCACGGATTGGTACTATATGGATCCTTTCATGCGATGTTATCCCCCTCAGGAGCATCGGATACATCATGTCGTGTGTTTCATGCACATCATGTATTCCTCGCTCTCATGTTATTCATGTTTATCATGTGCTTCATGCTCGTTCGTGCTCGCTTGTGTACTCTTATGTGCTATCATGTTCGGTCGTATTTCTCATGTATCTCATGTATAACCTATACTTCATGTGCACCCTTCATGGGCCTTTATGTGGAATTCATGTGCCCTCAGTTCTCTGAGCCCTCATGTATACTTCATGTACACCCATCTATGGGCTTCATGTGAAAACCATGTACGTAACATAACTTGTCTGGATCCTTGTATATTGATTGGGGTATGGGGGAGTATAAATAGTCATGTGAACAATTCCAAAGTAGTATAGCCATGTACGCCTCTTTAGTATAGCCATGTGCAAATTAAGCCGTTCACATGTCGACTTTGTACTCTAAATCACTAGTCACTGGTAGCTCTCTACTTATAGTAGATATTTCTATTACAGTTCTCTCTCTGTTTACATCATATACTTTCTTTCATTTTCACGCATTGTACTCTCTTGCATGTTTATATTTTCTAACCTGTTATGATCTGCGTGAGATGTATTGTGCTTGCTCCCGTCCTGACTGGACCTGTTGAAAATTTTACAGAGGATGATGAGGAACCCTGCACCCCTTACCTTGGAGCTTGCCTAGATGACACTCGCGACCTGGACCCCTGGGGAGGTTCAGGCAGCTGCTGAGGATGATACCCATGCTTAGTATAGATAGCTTAGGCTATTCTTATTTTCATTATTAGTTGTTGTCCTTGTTTTCAGAGTTGTATAATTAGAGATGTTGAGACTGGTAGTTGCTAACTTTGTTATTCATTCTGCTGCACCTCAGTTGAGGATTTCTTTATCTATTTTATCGTGCCATATTCTATCTCTAGATTGTGATTGAGTTGTACCTCTGTATTGGCCTCCTTATGGAGAGTATTTCATGTTATGCTAGTTATAGTTCATGACTTAGAACAACGTTCTACCGCCGACACTGCGGCGTAGGCTGGGCGCTGTTACGTACTCGTACCCTCACGGTGGGTGCGGGTCGTGACACAACAAGCTTTGGTAGAGCCTATTCTAGGTTTCCCACATCAAGCAGGATGATTTTAGACTAGATTTATTTAATATTTGTCCAACCATGAGTGGTCAAACCCATTAGATTTAATTCCAAAGATTGGTTTTCATATTAGGAAACGTAATAAATTTTTTAAGATTTACCTTGACATATCTTGTAAGTTAGAACACTAAACCTTACCAAAACTTACCCAAACCTCCATATATCAAACACTAATCCTTTAACCCTTTAAACTTTATATATAGATGCATATAAAGTGGCCACCAACCCCCTCTATCCTCATAACCCTAAAATTCCTTCAGCCTATACACCCACTAACCACTTTCAGCCACAGTAGCAGTTTTGACTCGTCCTCAACCTCCCGTAATACTCCATGAATATATGTTGCAAAGCTAGCACAACCCACTACAAACCTGTCAAGCCTTCGAAGAGCCACGACAACTTTATTAGGAGTTGTGGATTTTAGAAGTCACCCAAAGTTGGAAACCAAGTCTGAATTCATCACAACATATACGCTATTTTATAAATAGGGTTTCATGTACTTTACTACATCATCATTTAGTGAAATAAAAAATAATGGAAAGATATATGTGTCTTTTTTTATGTCCAATTGGCCACCACACAGCGGTTTGTCCGGGGTATCCGTTCTACAAAAAGGTGTCCATAACAGACTAGATCTATTGCGAGCCAATTTTTATCTACTTTCGGGCCACTTTGACCTTCTATATATTTTTGATGAGAATCTAGACTTCTTAAGCTTTCCAACGTATGTACCTTTACAGCATTTTGGTTTCGTTTGCTATTTATTAAAATCTCGGACATTTTACCATAATATTGAAACACCAAAATCCATGAGTTCTATGTGTCCAAATGATTTGAAACTTCGTATACCGTTACCAAATTAAATTTTGTGCATACTTTCATAATAAATATAAAATTTTACCTATTTTATGTGCTTTTTTAAAAAATAATAATTTTTAAATATTTATTGTTTTGGGGCTCATATCGTATACCTAGTTTAGGAACGTTATTGTAGAATCAACCTAGGACATGTATACTTGATTTTCTACTGATAAAATATAATAAATAATGATATAAAATATTTATAAATATTTTTCTAGAATTTAAATTAATATTTTATGTTAATAAAAAATACTTTTATAGTAAGATTTGAAACATTATAAGTTATATTGTATAGTATAGACATTATGACTATCTTTGGTGTATAGATATCGTTATGGTTCATATATGGAAAATCCATATGTGGTAAGTTGTTAGAGAGTTATTAATAACAGGATATTTACTATAGGTGGACTTGGCGGGAGTAGCGAGGACGTTGGAGTTGGTCAGACGTACATACAGACAGAGGTTACAAGTAAATATACCATGCCAATGTTATAGTTTACTATTTTTTTTCTTTTTATTGTTGCATTATTTTCATTCATTATTGTCATAACATAGGATTGGTCGGTATTTAGGGTTCGTATCGTATTCGGGTGACGATGTCATTTTATTGATATTGTATATCAATATTAGGCATTGTGTGCATTATGTCGTGTTCATTGATACGATGGACCACAGGACGCGGATACGATGGATGATGATGATATGATACGGAGTCTGACATGACATATTCGTGGCTAGGAACTTTGTGATAGCATGTAGTACTAGCTCGCGTGACTTGTTACTGGTACATGATTCATATGTGACTTGATTGGATAGTTTTAGAACATGGGGAGGGGAGGACTCTACCGAAATATCTGGTCGTCTAGACTTGTGATCATGCTTCCATATTTGGGACTTGGTTTTTTTTACTCATGGTCATAATTTTTGTAGCAGAGCTATGGCTTTGTTGACTCGTTCGCCCCTCGGTTGTCATGCCCCGATTCGGAGAATCATACATCCTCGCTTTGATTCACGCTGAATCGTTCGTCCTCACTAAGACGTGATACCGTAATAGTCTGGAGTTGCACTTGTACAAGGCGTGCTCGTGTACATTTTATAAAAGAGGAATTTTGAATAGAGTTCGCAGCAAGTTCACAAAAAAAATGAAGAACACATATATAATCTGAAATAAGCTCTTTATTGATAACTTTGCATAGAAAAATATATGGCTCTCAAACAGTCGAGATGAAATGCCAAACTTGGCTTATAACTTGCAAAAATATTGAAATGAGATACAACTTATTTCGTACATCATATCCCTTTATTAAAAATACGACAATAACCACCTTCTTCAAAATGCCTTCTCCTTCAAGTGGAAATTTTAAGGAAGTGTGAAGCTTCTAAAGAGTCGGACAGCAAGCCTTTATCGTCTAAGATTATCTACTAGGTTTCCAGCACCTGTGGAGACGAGGGTCAGCAATTACCACATATGTACTGGTGAGTGGCCATAACCAATCTCACCATAAATCAACAATAGTAAATTATGTGAAGTACACTACTGATTTGTGATCCTTCTATTTTGCCTTAGGGTCCATTAACAATTCGTATTTGATAAAAAAACATAGGCAGTACATATTGATGAGAGAAACATAAGAAATACATCTTGCTCACCAATTTAGTGAATCTTACCCACGGTGGATATCATTCCTTGTACATTTATGAATAATACTTACTCTGCTTGCATAAGACATTGTTAGCTATGAGACCTGTTTATATGAAGGTCATTGGCAACACGCCATCTTGGACCTTCTTACTGGTATAATGGCGCCCTTCGCAGTACGGGTAGCTAGCCCTACTGAAGGTCCCGTATACCGATGCTATAGTACATCGACACCAATCCTTATTAACCTAAGGACGAACCAGATCTATGGTCGCGGAGTACCGTTCGAGGAACTACCTTGTGCACAAGTTGTCCATGACCATGCACGTAATGCAACTTAGCTCATAAAAAACATAACATGCATGATAATAGCATCTCCCACACGTAAGTCGTAGTTCCTATTTCATCTTGCCAACTTTTCTTGAGCCCTAGGCTCGCATACCCACTTATCCAACCAAGGGACGATTCATTCTATGTTACCATTCTTTCGAACCGAAGTCCGATATACTCACCGCCCAACACTTGGGTCATTGCATCACCTGTTCAATATTTAGAATCGCAGCATACAAGGCATCATTTGATTTGCAACATAATCCTAGCCATGTGATAATTTATCATTTATTATCTTTCTGGGTTACTAAGCATCTTTTATTAAGCAGCAAATACAATAACAAGTCATCCTTTGTTAAGCATAATGATCAAGGGTCGTCGAAGGATCAAAGCCACTCACTTGTTGGTAAATTACTGAGAGAAAGAGGTCTTCTACGTAATGTCAAGCTCGGTTTACTATACTAGCACCTACATTGGCACCAACATTGAATCAATATACTTCTTTCTCTTTCTCTTTCTTTTAGTTATTCGATATGAATAAGCAAACAGTGAAAGTAAATCCATGAAAATACTCATCAAAACCAATCACGAAAATGTACACAAAAACCAACAGTAAAAGTGACATCGAAAACTAGCAGGGCTAGGGTCTCGAGGCAAGCGACTTTTATATAGAATTCTTCCCCTAAGACGCATGCCACTGCATCTTAGGCATCATTTCAAAAGAGTCCAATCCATAACGATAAAAGGATCTCAATTCATTATCCCGCGATCCTGGTAAAGTTTCTCCAAGTAAAGTTTCCCCAATCTCATCCGACTAGGCCACTCGGCCCCTAGCCAGATTCGTGCTCCGCAACGGGATCATGGCACTACATATTAATACACTAACAAAAAGTTTTTGTCCCGAAACTTAAAGAAAAACCCACCTAAATCGGATAACAAAGGAAAGTTTTTCTTCATATCCACTTCAAGTTCCCAAGTTGACTCCTCGACGGAATGATTCCGTCAAAGAACTCGAACCAAAGGAACAACTCGGTTCCGTAACACCTTGTCCTTCTTGTACAGAATCTGCATGAGCTCCTCTACATAAGACAAGTCAACTTGCAGTCCTAACCGACCAAAGTCTACTACATGACTTAGATCATGCACATACTTTCGTAGTTGGAAAGCATGGAAAATATCAAGCACTTTAGCCAATGTCGGTGGTAGCGCGATCAGATAGGCAACTGGGCCGACTTTCTTAAGGATTTCAAATGGGCCAATAAATCTCGGACTTAGATTCCCTTCTTACCGAATCGCATAACTCCACACATCGGTGAAAATTTTAAAAATTTATGGTCGCCCACCATGAATTCTAACGGTCGTCGATAAGTATTCGCATAACTCTTCTACCAACTTTATGCCATAAGTAACTTCTTCCGAATCATGCAGACCTTCTCGACGGCCTGCTCTACCATTTTCAGACCAAGCACTTGCCGTTCATCGACTTCATCCCAACAAATCGGAGATCGAAATTTTTGCCCATATATTGCTTCATATAGTGCCATCTGTATGCTCGACTAGTAACTGTTATAGAAAAATTCTTCTAGTGGCAAGTGAGTGTCCCAAATGGTTTTCAAATCTATTGCACACAGCCGCAACATGTACTCAAGGATCTGATTCACCCTCTCAATTTGGCCATCAGTTTGTGGATGGTATGCAGAACTAAATTTCAATTATGTTCCCATAGCCGAGTGTAAGCTGCACTGAAATCGTTATACGAATCTTCCTTTCGGATCTGACATTATTGATGCTGGTACTCCATGTAATCGGACAATTTCATCTAAGTATAGCTGAGCTAACCGATCTACGCTCCAAAAAAATTTGATTGTGATGAAATGTGTCGACTTGGATAATCGATCAACGATGACCCAAATTGCATCATTTTCTCGCTGCATCTTCGACAAGCCAACTATAAAATCTATTGTTATATGATCCTATTTCCATTCTGGGATGGAAAGGTTCTGCATCTCCCCGCCGGACCTCTGGTGTTCCATCTTGACTCGTTAACAAGCTAAACATCGCAAGACAAAGAGGACCACATCTCTTTTCATTTTGTGCCACCAAAAGGTCGTACACGAATCTTTGTACATTTTTGTACTTCCCGGGTGCAACGAATACTTAGCATAATGAGCATCCGTCAAGATTTCTTTCTAGAATTCTTCATCCTTTGGGACACATAGCCTCTCTTGTAGTCGCAACGAGCCATCCTCGTGCCTGATAAAGTCACCTGCTTCACCCTTTTCCATCATTTTGTTAATCTTTAACAAGAATTCCTCTGTCTTCTGTGCAGTCTTAATCCTTTCCAACAAACTCGGCTTAAGTTAAAGTTAAGCCAATTGTGCATTTCGGCCATGAATTTGGAGCTCAATTCCTATGCTCTCTAACTCTTACAATCTCCGTTTGTCAACACTAATTAATCCTACGAAGTTTTGACTCAACGCATCCGCTACCACATTGCCCTTCCCTGAGGTGTACGGATCGTCAAGTCATAATCTTTAATTAGTTCCAACCAACGTATTTGTTGCAAATTCAAATCCTTTTGAGTGAATATGTACTTCAAGCTCTTATGATCGATGAAAATCTTGTAAGCCACTCCGTATAAATAATGTTGCCATAATTTTAATACAAACACTATTGCTGCCAATTCCAAATCATACGTTGGATATTTTTCGTACGGCTTAAGTTGTCTCGAGGCATAAGATATCACTTTCCCTCTCTGAGTCAATACATATCCCAAATCTAATCCAAATGCATCACTGTATATCTGAAATTCCTCGACGCCGTCTGAAAGTACAAGGATTGGAGCTGACACGAGGGGTTGCTTCAGGTCTTGAAATCTATCCTCTCACTCGTTAGTCCAATCAAATGATACTCCTTTCTGGGTTAGCTGAGTTAAAAGCGATGCCACTTTCAAAAAATCCTTTACAAGCTTTTTGTAGTAGCCCGCCAAGCCAAAGAAACTATGAATCTCGCTCGCCGACGTGGGTCGTTTCCAATCCACTACCGCTTCAATTTTCTTTGGGTCAACTGACACACCTTCCGCCGAGATAACATGCCCTAGAAATGACACGCTACTCATCCAAAATTTACATTTACTCAACTTGGCATAGACCTGATTTTCCTATAGGGTTTGTAATAATGTTCTCAAATGCTTCACATGGTCTTCTCTACTTTTTGAGTAGAGTAAGATATCATCGATGAACATGACCACAAATTTATCCAAGAAGGGCCAGAAGACTCTGTTTATCCTATCCATGAAGGAGGAGGGGCATTGGTCAGTCCGAAGGGCATGTCAAAAAATTTATAATATCCATATCTAGTTCAGAACGTAGACTTTGGGACATCCTTCGGTCTGATCTTCAGCTGATGATACCCTGAACAAAGATCAATCTTTAAAAATATAGATGCCCCTTACATTTGATTGAAGATGTCGTCTATCCAAGGAAACGGGTACTTATTACGAACTATAACTTTGTTCAGTTCGTGATAGTCGATGCACAGCCGCATCGAACAATCCTTATTCTTCACAAATAACAATGATGCACCCTACAGAGAAACACTGTGTCTGATATATCCCCTATCCAACAGTTTTTGTAACTGCACTTTGAGTTCCTTTAATTTTGCAGGCACCAATCTGTACGGGATCCTTGAGATCGGATGAGTATCTGGAAATGTATCGATAGTAAATTTGATCTCTTGGTCCGGAGGCATTATGGGTATCTCGTCGGAAAACACGTCAGGAAATTCTACTATGACTTCAGTGTTAGCTAAGTCTGTACCATTCTTGCATGTGTTTCGAACAGAAGCAAGGAACCCTTCGCAATGAGAATGTAAAATTTGTCGGGCCGTAGTAGCCGAAATCACCATCGATACCTTCGTTGACGAACCGGTCGAGTAAGAGAATTATGTTTCTTCGGATAGACGAAACACAACTCGCTTCTTCGCACAGTCGATTGTTGCACAACTGTGGACATACAAAAAAAGAAGAAATACTATCTTTTTTTATTGGCACAAGGCACCACAAATCGAGTACGCCTGAGAGATCCTGCGCTGAGGATCCCCGAGTACAAAAAAGAATTCTGGAGAATGTAACGATGGAGATCGAGCGGCAGTTGCTCCTTTACTCCGTTGACACTTCGATCACAAAAGTGGGAGAAAACGTAAGAAAAATGCTAACTCTCGGCTCACTGGCAAGAAGTGCAGCAATTTGGTTCTTGAAAATGCTCTCCGTTCTGTGTTTTGAAGAGGGATGAGACCCCTTTTTATAGTAGTTTCTAAGATGCAATGATGTTATGCGCCCACATGAGAAAACACACTGGTTTTCATGTGGGTGCATGGTCATGCTTTGGGTGAATAGGATGTAGGCGCATGCAGGCTGCGTGGTCATGGGTTGATCGTAGTGTTGACGTGGACGCATGCTTCGGTGCATGATTGCTCGTAGAGACTGACGTGGCCGTACGCTTCGGTGCACATTTTGATCATGGCTTTGACCGAGTCAGAGGATGTTTTGGCTTGGGCGCATAGCCCTGTTTCAGGCTATGCGCCCTCCTTCTGGGGGAGCTTATCTTGGGCGCATAGAGCTTCACAGGGTGGCTTAGGCGCATAGAGCTTCACTGGGTGTCATAGGCGCATATGAGTTCACTTGGGCGCATATGTTCTCATTGGCTTGGGCGCATAAGGCTTTATTGTTGAAATTTTCACGCTTCTACAAGGCCCCCTTCAAAGTTTTCGATACTCGAACGAGTTCAAAATACTTTGAAAGAAGCATGGACCGTCTTCTCGTGATGCAGCGGGCGTATAGCACGGCTCTCTCTTTGGGCGTATAACATTTCTCCAGCTTGTCAGAGAGACGGCTGTTAAGATCTTCCTCGAAAATCTGAACTGACATATTTATCGGGGTAGAATTTGAAGAGGTCCATCCTTCGTACGTTTTCCACGTCAGTAAATGGCAGTCACATAGTGTGCAAGAAGCTGGATCTTCACGTGGGCGCATAAGCCATGGTAGACGCATAGTGCACAATGGGCGCATAGACGCATAGGGATAGTGGGCGCATAAAAAATGGCCTATGCCTATAAATAATCTTTAAAAGAGAGAGAAAGTTTATTATTCTTATTTCTTTTAGAACTTTCAAAAGACTCTTCTTCTCCTTTCTTTACGAACCTTGTCTCCCAAGGTCGCCAAGAGATCTGCGAAGGGCAAGGGGGCTGCACCGAGTGGCTCTCCTCCTGCGGCAGCATCCTCACCAGTCCAGGACCCGATTCTGGGTGAGGCCACGCCTCAAAAACAAAGTCTCGAGCGTTAATTTGTGACGCTCAGACTTTTCATCTGCCTGGATGCATGCGCCTAAGGCAACATACTTCTGTGAGCATTCTTATACGTCTACAGAAGTCACGCGCCAACACTGTGGTGTGCTATGTGCCCACATATTGCCATGTTATGCGCCCATATGTTATTTGTATATTATGCGCCCATGTACTGCTGTACGTTATGCGCCCACATGTTTGTCTTGGGCGCATAGTCCTTTGGGCGCATAGCCTCTTTGGGCGCATAAGAGCCCTTCAGCACTTAGTTTTTTCTACAGATTTCTGAGTCTAACTTTCTTTTCTGTCCTTGCAGTAAACATGTTTGTCCCAGAGCTTGAGGGAATCCCTTTCGGCTCTGCCTATCAAGTCCTCGGTACTAGTCTCATAACGAATATGATCAGCAAGGTTCAAGCCACGATCAGTTAAAACTAGCCTACGGAACGAACACTCGCCATAATTGAACAGGATAAGACCTTCTTGAGGTAGATGATTAATGATGAGAAGCTCGGAGGGACATGCCTTTAGAAGAAGTCGTACTTCCTGTTCGGTGACAGTGTAGGATTCGAGGATGACGTAACGATATGTCTGGAAGACCCTTTGGTAGTTAAGTTATATGACCAAAGAATAGGGTTGCCATCAATGAAGCGCCAATACCCTCTGTCAGCATTTGCTGATCTGGCAGTACAAAGGCAGATGAAATGGAACCTGACCCTTGAACTGCCTGGGGTTGTTTCTGGCAGGATCCAGTTCAATTTTGGTGACCGGAAGAAGGAAACGTTCAAGTGTGTCAAGGGTTCCACGTCCTACTCCATGAGGGGGCTACAACCTGGTGTTATACTGAACGACGTCCCGACTGATCTTCATCCTTATGCTACTGAGACTCTCTCCAACTTGATGCTGTCGAAGAAGGAGTCATATTCGGGAGAAAATATGCGGATGGAAGGCTGGAGACATTCTGTTCCATTCTGGAGTGACCTTACTGGATGGGTACTCTCGACTTACGAGACCACCCTAAAAGTTGTCGGTCTTCTTTATGCCGTTAGGGCCATCCAATATGGTATTAAGGTTAACTGGCCGATGTTTGTCTCCTTGGCAGAGCTGTACAACCATCATACGTGCACCTTCTTCACTCAGGGCGGGGAGATTGATTTGGCCCTTCACGAGATACAGGCAGTATCTAAACTTCCCTGGGGGATGGAGCCATATGCATAATATGTCCCCAGTGATGCAGAGATCTTAGATTTGGAGAAGGAGAACCCTGATATGACGGAGGTGTACAAAGAGTTACTCTGTCACTTTTTTATTTGTTACCAGATTACGAACAAGGGTAAGACTGAAGGGTCCCTTCCACATACGAGGGCCTGGACCAACTATGATTTCACCAGAGAAGGGGGAATGGCCCAGTCTCCTTCTCGTCTTGCAAGCCCTTGACGAGCTCTGAGATAGAGCAGCTGATGGTAGATCACGGAGCTGCGGATGCCGAAGATAGTGATGATCCTGAGGGAAATTCCTTAATTTATTATTTCTTCAGGCAACCCGAGTTTAAGATGTCAGAAAAGGCGGTGCTGACAACTTTCCTGATGATATGGCTTCGTGACTGCATAGTCCCAGGTGGTTCAGGGTCTATTGAGAGAATAAGCCGGGATATGATACTTCTGGCTGTAAAGCTGGCCTTTGGACGCCCACTTGCTCTGCTTCCATCGATGGTCTGTGCCATCCAACGGGGTTTATGATATTTTGTTGTGAACGTGATAACACCTGAAGGCAAGAAGGACTTTGCTAGACTGAGTTACCCTTCCACTATCTGATGGGGTGGCTGGTACTGTATTGTCCCAGATTGATGAACGTCGGGCTGATGGCAGACTCTTTGGCGGGAGATACCTTCCTTCGGAGGTTCAGAGACACGGATTGGACCGTTTGGGTACCTGTTTGTAGGAGGGCTTTAAGTTTTCTGCAGAACTATGAATTCTTCAGAGTATCGCCTCCGTCTGGTAGTGGTCGTACGAGAGACACCCTTGTAGATGAGGGAGCACTCACTACTAGCCTTTCTATTGGAGCATTCCATTGGCTCCAATCCTTTAGGCCTTCCCATCTGGTGTTCAAGAACAGAAACCACACATTCATGGAACCTTGGTTGTCGAGCCACTTTGTACGGTAATTCGACTACAGTCAGCTTCTCCTAGGCAATCTCAGTCCTTATCTCCAGTCGATAGGGAGTTTGATCGACGGGGCGCGTGTATGGGGCTACTACAATGCTGGATGTATAGGGGCAATTTTTACCTTGCCCAAAGATAAACTCGACACCCACATGCTCTTTACTGCTGCTTAGTTCTATATTCATGTTAATACCCTTCCTTCTCGGTATGACCGTGAGCATAATTTTATATCGAAGACCAAGCTTGCCCCTGCCCTTGCTGATATAGGACGAGTGCGCACAATGGAGAGTAGCAGAAAGGAAGGCACCGCGCCCACAGTTGAACCGGCTGCAGCATCGCAACAGAGAGTCGTTGTTGAGGAGCCTATGGTTGCAGCGCCTCGGAGAAAGGATACTGAAGAACCTCTTCCCGACATTCCTCATAAGAGGAAAGCTTCCACCGAACTGGTTCCACGACCCAAAAGGAAGAAGGTATTTATTTTCCGGGAGAGAAAGAAGGTCGCAGACGTGGGTGTCGGCTCGCCTCCTCCTAGAAGGTCTTCTCGGCAGACGGCATTGCAGGCCGTTACCATTCGGGAGGTAGATCCCTTCCTAGACTCTATAGCTGTTTTGGTCAAACCTTTATAGGCTTTCTCACCCTTGCGTTTGTCCTTTGCATAAGACCCTGAAGTTGTAGCTGAGGTGGGTGCCTTCTCATCTGAGGAGGTGGACACGATAAAGATGTCCCCTGCCCGTCCTCGACTGATGGATGAGGGTGGGTCTACTTCAGCTGTAAGAGTTGAGCGATGGGATGATCAGGGCGAAGGCCCAGACCATGATGACAACCAAACGATCAGTCCCTCCTATAACATTTCTTTGGAGGATATGTCAGCGATTGGAGCCGTGATGAGGGACTTAGATGAGAATCAAGTCCAATCGGCTCATCCGCCTGCGGGTATGTTATCTTTGCGCCTCTCTTCGGATAAGATTTTTTGACTTTAATTTTGCGTGATCCTCGTGAGGCTAACCACGACTGTATGTTCCCTTGTAGACAAGGGGAAGGAACCCCTCGCAAAGATAGTCCCAAGCACTGGAGAAGGGACAAAAGTTGTTCCCAGCTCCTCCAATTTTGCTGGTATGGAGGGAGCTATTAGTGAGCCGGTATCGACCACAGAAGGAGAGGTTGAACAGCTTGCTGAGGGGGCTGTTGCTGAATCTGCTCCCGTTCCGACTAGGATTATAGAAGATATCAGGCCTGATACCGCTCAGGGCCTTGATATTATTCTTCTTGAACAGTCTGAGCCTGCTCTTGGTTTCCCAGAAGCCAAGACTGATGGCGTAGCCCAGGCAGGAGTTGAGCAAGCCGAAGGTACAAAATTACAACTCTTTCGTATTTCCCTCTCCCTTTTTTGGTTACTGATGTACATATTGTTTCCTTGTTAGGTTCGGTTTCTTGTCAGGTATCCCTTCCTGGAGCGGAAGAAATTCTCCAAGCTTCCTCCCCGACGACCTCCACTGAAGACGATGAGATGGCCCAGGAAGTCGTCAAAGCTTTCTACTCTGTGCTGAAAGTAAAGCTTCTTGGAGTCCTGAATCGAAATGCTACCTTTGGCCCTGTGAAGGCTATCACCGAATGCCAAGTGGCGGCCCTTGAGAGCATTGCCGGTTATGAAGAGTGGGCCAATACTCTGAGAAAAGTTCTGAATGACCTGGAGGGTCAGGTGGCCAGGTTCCGGGATACCAAACAGCGGAGCCCGACATCGCTGTTCTGCGCAGAAGACGAGGCTTTTATCACGGCACTCACGGAGGAGAAGGCTACTTTTCCAGTGAGGAAGGATGCCCTCGTTCGAGAGATCGGTAAATTGGCTGACCAGTATGGCCAGTTCAATGCTGCAAGTGAGGCACGTGCTACCTCGAAGAATAAACTGGCTGTACAGATTACCGAGAAGTATAATCACATTGCACAGATCCAGAACGAGATCGTCCAACTGGAAGTCGACTTGCGGCAACATCTGAGCTGGAGGATTATTTGGCTCAGGCTGTCATGACCGTCACCACTTCTGCCCATTTAGAAAAACAGCTGGCAAAGTTGGAGGGAGAGCATCTGAGTCTGATCCTTTTCGAGGATGAAGCTGCTCGTCAAGGAGAGGCGCGCCGTCGAGCTACCGCGAAGTCTGAAGCCGAAATCGCGGCTCTAAGGGACAACATCAATCGCCTATGTATCCCTTAGATTATTTGTTTGTAACTATTTTTTTTCCAGCCGTCATGGCTCTTGTACCTTTTTCCGTCTCTTAATAGACGTTCAAGTAAAGAATAAAGAATCTTTTCAAAATGAATGTGGTTTTGTGAAATATTGAAACTAGAGATAATGTGGACGTAGCAAGGATATTTCTGGTGGGTATTCCGCTGGGGAATTTGATGTGGACCTATTATCCATTTTATATTCAAGTTTTTTTGAATATAGATAATAAGTTGAACGAAGCTGCGAGTAGAGGTAATATGGACGTAATATCGGAGGATGCTCTATATCTAACCAGAGGTAATATGGACGTGGAAAGATATATTATGTTAGGTGGGGAGTGGATAATTCAGAGGTAATATGGACGTGATTATCTTTGATGAATGCTTTGCTCAGAGGTTATGTGGACGTGGCAAAACATTTCTTAATCATTCCACTAGGGAAATAATTATCGGAAAACAATTCAGAGGTAATACGGACGTGACTTGTTTTCGTCAAACCGAGTTTGGACAGAGTCAAAAACGAGAATGATTCCACTAGGGAAATATTTTAGAGGACCTATTATCCAAGGCGTATTCAAGACTCTTGAAATACGGATAATAGTTAGATAATTTTACGAATCACATAAACATTGCACTGTACATTTACATGACTGAACATATGTGAACATCATGTAAAAAAGGTTACACATAGTATTTCTTCAGGAACTTGCCATTGATAGGCATCATGAGCAAGTCACCATCAGGCTTGGTTAGTCGGTATGTACCGTTAGAATACACTGATTCTATGATGAAAGGACCCTCCCATTTAGGCTGAAATTTTTCTTTCATTTTGTTTGTCATGACCATTGGTCTTCTCACTGCTAAGACTAGATCACCAACTTGGAAGATTCTTTCCTTCACCATTTTATTGATAGCTCTGGAAAGGCGTGCTTTGTATAGCTCAATGCGCTGCTGATCTAACAAGCATTTTTCGTCTAGCGCTTCGAGCTCCTAGAGTCGCAGACGGTAGCTTTTTTCGGTAGTCAACTTGCTGGCTAAGGCTCCTCGAAGAGAAGGAATCTGGATTTCTAGAGGAAGAACTGCTTCGCTCCCATAAACCAGAGAGAATGGCGTACTGTCTGTTGGAGTCCGAACTATTGTACGATAGGCCCATAGACATTCGCCGAGCTTCTCATTCCAATCGCGCTTGTTTGAAGACATGAACTTTTTGAAAAGTTTTATGATGGTTTCATTGAAGGCTTCTGCTAGCCCGTTAGCCGTTGGATTGTAGGCAGTAGAGGCTATATTCTGGATTCGATTCCTATCGCAGAACCGATAGAATACATGGCTTACGAATTGTGGACCATTATCATGGATGATCCTGCGAGGTAGGCTGAAGCGGTAGATAATGTGATGTTTGATGAAATTGATCACGTTTGATGCCTTCACTTCAGTGAGCGGTATAGCTTTCGCCCATTTGGAGAAGTAATCGGTTATGGCTAGGATGAACGGATGTCTTCTGGAAGATGACAGGATGATTGATCCTATGATGTCCATGTCCCAGGCTTCAAAAGGCCAAGATGCTGCCGTCGGGTGTAGAAACTCTGAAGGTTGATAAATAAATCGACGTAGAACTGGCAGGCTCTACACTTTTTTTGGATATTCAACAGCATCTGCTATCATTGTGGGCCAATAATAACCCATTCGTTTGAGGCAATCTTGCAATTTGGGGCCTGGTTGATGTACACCACAAACTCCGTCGTGAGCTTCCCGGAGTGCATGTTTGGCTTCTGTGTCTGATAAACATCGTAACAGTAGCCCGTCGTAAGAGCGTCGGTATAGCATCTTTGTAGTTGTGTCATAGTAAAATCTGAGGGATCGCCTTTGGATAGACACTGCTTCCTTCGGGTCCTCGGGAAGAATTCCATAGACGACATAGTCTATGAAAGGAAATCTTCAGTCTTTAACATCGACGTTTGTTTTTGTTGTGTAACTGTGATGAATATACAAGGCAATTTTCACACAGAATAGTTCTCGACCAGATACTGTGATCGACTGCTGAGTATTGTTAGGGACGGTTAAGGAAGCAGCGAGACCGGCTAGAGCATCTGCTTCTATATTCTGTAGTCGAGGCATGTGCTCGATGAAGAATCCAGCAAAAGTAGATGCAAACTCGATTGTTGCTCTGTGATAGGGGATGAGATCTTCGTGACGAACTTTATAATCCCCTCGGACTTGACTAACTATTAGCTTGGAATTGCCGTAAGCTTCTAGATAGTCAACTCTCAGTTGTTTTGCCAGTTGCAGGCCGATTAATAGGGCATTATATTCGGCCACGTTGTTCGTGCATGGTTCCAAGAGAGAATATGCACGATATATAACAAGATGATCAAGTGATACGAGCACGACGCTACTCCAGCCACAATATTTTCTTTAGGTCCTGTTCTTGATGCACCGTCAAAGAAAATTTGCCAAATAAGGATTTCTTCAAATGCAGTGTTAGACTCTACTACTTTATCGAGGATTTCGTCGTAGAGTTTGGAAGATTCTGGCACCGGATGAGCTGCTAGAAAATCAGCTAATGCTTGGCCTTTTACTGACTTCTGAGGAACGAAGAACATATCGTATGGAATCAACAGCATTGTCCATGTAGCTAAATGGGAATTAAGAGAACCCGGTTTATTCATGAGTATTCTGAGAGGGTTGACTTTAGATATGATGTGGATAGTCTGCCCAGACACATAGTGGCGTGTCTTCTGGATGGCAAATACCAGTGCAAGGCATTCCTTTTCCATAGGTGCGTATCTGTGCTTGGCACCCACCATTGTGCGGCTGAGGTAGTAGATTGCCTATTTATGGCCGCCTTTATTCTTCTGAGCTAATAGGGTGCCAAGAGAATGGTCCATAGTGCAGACATATAGTAAGAAAGGCTTCCCCATTATTGGAGCTACCAATACTGGGGGCATGTGAGATACTTCTTGATGTCGTCGAATACGTGTTGACATTGTTTAGTCCAGACGAAAGATACGCCTTTCTTCATGAGCTGAGTGATTGGTTGACACCTTCCAGAAAGGTTCGAAATGAATCATCTGATGTAGGCTAGCCTTCCTTGCAGTCCGCGTAGCTCTTTGAGGTTTCTTGGAGGATGCATATCGAGGATACCCTTCACTTTCTTCGGGTCAAGATGTACCCTTTGAAGTGATAACGAAACTAAGGAACTTGCCGCTGGAGACTCCCAGAAAAGACTTGGTTGGATTCATCTTGAGTTGGTGTGCACACATTAGTTCGAACGCCGTTCTCAAGTCTTGGAGGTTGTTGCCCTTGAGACGACTTTTGACTGCGATATCGTCTACATAGCACTCCACTGTTTTGTGCAAATGATCGTAAAAAATTGTGTTCATGGCTCGCTGGTATGTCGCCCCTATATTTTTCAATCCGAAGGGCATCACCGTATAGCAGTATACCCCCAACGGTGTTCGAAAAGATGTGTGCTTCTCATCGTCGGGGAACATCTTGATCTGGTTGTAGCCTGAGAACCCATCCATGAAGGACATCCGCTCGAAGCCGCAAGTATTGTCGATCATTACGTCGATGATCGGTAGAGGGAACTCGTCTTTTGGGCATACAGAGTTTAAATTACGGTAATCGATACAGACTCAAACTTTACCGTTCTTTTTTATGACTGGAATGTTGTTGGCAACCCAGTCAGGGTATTGTTCTTCGCAAATGAATCTACTGGCAATGAGCTTCTTGACTTCATTCTCGATGGCCTCCATGACATCTGGTCGGAATCGTCGTTGTTGCTGCTTCACTGGCTTAGCTTTAGACGAAATATTTAGGCGGTGCATGGCGACTTTAGGGTCCAGGCCTGGCATGTCTTCATAACTCCATGCAAAGACGTCGATGTATTCTCTTATAAGCTGTATAAGAGATTGGCGTTCATCGCCAGATAGACTTTTACTGATGAAGATTGGTTTAAAAGATGATTTATCTCCTAAATTGACTTGGATGACTTCGTCTTCGGTAGGTGGTTCACGTTGTTCGAAGCACAGCTCCCACCTAGTATCCATCTTTTAAGCCTATTGTTCAAGCTCGATTGATTGGACATCATCCATAATTTGGTCAACTGAAACTATGTTGGCGGACAGAGTTGCTTTGAACATGTCACTAATTCTGGAGTCTGAGTCCTAGAGGCAGCAATCAAAAGAATGAGAACAATGATCTGCTTCATCATCTGATCTTTCAGGAGTTGTTGGAGGAGTGACATAACCCAAGCCAACACCGTTTCATTGATAGTAGTTCTCGGGTTTGTCGGGAGGAGCGAAGTGTCATATTGGCAACCGTCGTTCACCACCGTAATTTAGCCCCTGGTCGCTTTTGATATCATATACCATATTCTGGATGATATTCTTGGCCTGTCAACTATATTGGAAAAGTTGTATTTTTCCAGAGTCATAATCAGCTTCCGTATTGTGCTTGGGAGAAGTAGAGTCCGGAACGAACTTTCTTTCGCCAATTATTCGACCGAAGATGATTAGTTCTTCGTCCTTCTTTTTGGTTGAAATGATGAAGTAGTGGATATCTTCTGGGTAAACTTTTTCCTGCAGGTGAGGCGTCGTGACTGGCATGCAGAGGTGTGGTCCTATGCCGTGCTCTAGAGCGTATATCGTATCTATGTAGTGGTTTACAGATTAATAGACATCGGAGTAATTCAAAGATAAACCTTTACTAAAAAAATACGCAAGCTCTTCTTCAGGGATAACATCATCCGCTGAAGGTACATTATTATGAGTATTGATATACTCATTGAGAGGATCATCATCTGGAAGAGGAGCCACAATCTTGGCCAAGTTCACCATGTAGGGTAATTCTTCAGGATTGGGAGGACGGACTTCAGCAGGTTCCTCCCGAGGTGTCTTGCAGAGAGTGATGGTCAATGGTTTGACCTTGTCAGGATTCTTCTTTTTCACCCAGATTGTGAGAGGCTTCGGAGTACTTTTTGGATTAGTACGTCCTTTGACTTGGATAATCAGGGGACCATTATTGGAGGATTAACTTGCTTCAGCTTCATTGTCAGCTTCGTTGCCGTTATTCTTGGGGAGGCTGAGATTGGTAAAGTACCGAATCTCTATAGTAGGCTTCGATGTCCTTAAAAGGATCGACATCGGCGTCTTCACGACACCATCGTTGTTGACGTACTTGAAGCACTGGTGAAGTATAGAAGGAACGATCATGTTCTCGTGTATCCATGGACGTCCCGACAAGACGTTGTAGGATACGTTGGCATCGATCACATAGTAGAAAACCACCGTTCGGAGATCATCGATCTGGCACTTGAGACAGATCTTACCCAGTGGGTGGCTTTGACCAACATTGAAAGCCATGATAGTTGTATTAGTTGCAGATAGCTTGTGCAGAGGGATTTTTAGAATTTGAAGCAAACTTCTAGGAATGATACTGAGGAAGGATCCTGGATCGATGTGCATGCGTTCCACCTTGATCGTCCCGATATACCCTGTATAGTATAGGGGTCTATCATGACAATTATTTTTGAGTAGCATGTCCTACTGTGAAAAGGTGATGTTGGGCACCACTTCCATAGTACTGTGACAGTGGGGACAGGAGACAGGGTCTTCAGCGGAGGCTTTGACTTCAGCGAGATAAGAGTCGGCATGTAGTAATGCCTCACTTAAGGCCTTCCATCTTTCTTTGGAGAGTCGTAATAGATCGAATAGAGACAACCTGGCAGGTGTATTGGCCAGCTGTGCCAGTATGTCAAAGTTGTAGGGCCGATCTATGCCTTCGGGAGCTGGCGCCTTCAGAGACTTGTAAAATCGCGTCTCCTTCTGCTTAGCTTTATCGATAGTTGAAGGCTTAGACGGGCCGGCTTCTGAGCTTGTAGGGGTAGCAGGAGCTTGAGAAGGTACTGCTTCTTCTTGTGCGGGATCGTACGTCCGAAGATAAGCCTTCCCCGATCGTATCTCGCCAGATAGAACCTCGTAGATGGGAGAAGACACCATATGACATGACTTGTATTTTTTGTCTCTTTTTGCTTTGGGGGATACCACCCCGTGTCATTTCTTGCACCAGGTCCGGATGAATCCACATGATCTCATCACGTTCACGCGTGAGTGGCACCAAGGTTGAGTTGCGAGCTGGCGGCAGATTGATGACTTCTATTATTACCTTGGGGATCGGGACCACGCCGTCTGGGACTTCTATGGGAGGAAAGTCACCAAACTGAAGAGAGATCATGTTAGAAGATACGATCTTGTCTTCAGCTTCGAGGTTGATCACTTGGCTGTCGATAAGCTGTTGTATCTTCTTCTTTAGGAGGAAGCAGTCCTTGGTGAAATGATGTACGTACTGATGATAGAGACAGTACTTGGGATCGTGGAGTTGGTTCGCCTCTACAGGACGTCGTGGTGGAGGCAATGTCAGCTTATTACCCTTTGTCAATGTGTAAAAAATGGTAATGACATCGTCTTCGTCAAAGGAGAAGGTCTCCTTAGGCTTGTCGGAGGTGCCCTGAGAATTGGAAGCTCCCTTGGAAGTGTCGACCTTCAGGACTTCTTTTCCTTTACCCCCACGGACAGGGATAGTTTGAGGATGCTTGCCCTTGTCTTCAGATTTGGGTGTTTTCAACCCCAGTAATTCCAAATTAGGAACGTCATTTTCAGTAGCATCAGCGGCCCCAATAAAAGCGGGCCATGTATCATACTTATGTATACCTAGACCGAACTTTACTGTAGGAAGGAAGTTATATCGACAAGTATCCATAAGTTCTAAGTCTGGTAAGTCGAAGGGCATCTTCAGTGCTAGCCGCCTGAAGCGTTCGATGAAGGCAATGACAGATTCAGTCTTCCTTTGCTTGGTCTCGATGAGAGTGGACATACTAACATGCATGCCACTCACATAAAACCTGTTGAGGAACAACCTTTCCAAGTCTTTAAAAGAATTGATACAGCCATCAGGCAGACTGCAGAACCATTCGAAAGCTACCCCATGCAAGGTGCTAATAAACAGCTTCGACAAGAACGGATCGTCCCTAGGTAAGTGTAGAGTCTGCGTGTTAAAGTATGTCATGTGTTGACGAGGAGAAGTCAACCCGTCAAATAAATTTAGCATCATCGGCTTGTAGTTAGGAGGACAAGTAGCATTCTCCCATTCAGGAGGATAAGGTTGTGATATCCCCATCTTCTGAAGCTCGTCTTTGTGTGAGATGGTGTCGAGACGGGCAACTAGGGAATCAATTACATCCTGTTGATTAAGCAGGTGTTGGAAAACGGCTGCTGAACGGTTATCAGGCGTCGTTGGCGAAGGACCACCCCCAGCATTTGCAAGATTTGGGGAAGACGCAACGGAATGATACTCTTTTTGTAGTGAAGGAGGGTTGTTGCTATGAGCCAGACTAGCGTGAGCCGAGACGTTTTGTTGAGGAGTAGGGACAGCCCCAGCTACGTGGACCACCGTGATACTGGTAAGCATATCAGTGATCTTGGCAAATGCTGTTTTAAGACCCTCTAGCCGTTTGCTGGTCTGATCACTGGCTTCTTCAGGTCTTTCTTCGTCTGCCATGTATGTAGAAAACATGCGAGGATGAACAGAGGAAACAGTACAACTGGTACTGATACTGTCTGTCTTCGAGTTGACAAGTCCTTTATCTTTAGGTAGAGGAGGTAAATAGTCGCCATCAGACTCGGAGGGATCATCGTCCTCTGGAAGGCTACCTCTAGTGTGAAGGTTATCCGCTTCAGACTCTGAGGGAATACTACCCCCAGCTTGGGAGTCCTCGTCATTCATACGGAATCTTGCCTTTGACCGAGTGCCCATATAGACTCCTTCAGATGTGACAGCCTGCTGGCCATCTGTTGGTAAACTTCTTCTCACTCTCGTAAAACTGAGAGAGAAAGTTGGGTTTGTGGTCCACCGTCTTTGATTGGAGCTTCCATAAGGGGGACCCCATGAAGCCATGTTGAATGAGACACACAGCGGCTTTTCATCGTCAAAGAAATACAGCCGTCGAAACACAGACTATCTCTGAGGCACTCTTATTGCTTTGGAGCAGCAACAGTTGATGACAATACTGGTGCACGAATGTGCACTATAAATTATTATGTCCTCCCTCGCTTTACGCTTATGATTTATCATGTCGCGTAAGTCAGCAGAAAGGAGTTTTGCCTTAAAACCCATGTTACATGCATTGCTGAGCTTTGCATACGGGTTTGTTAGGATAGTTGGCACATCCAGACTTAGTTCACGTGCAGGGGCAACCCCCACACCTAAGATCTGTGATGTCCTTGAAGACAGCCTCGTGCTATATGCGTTGGGGCCTATCTTTTTGCTGTGGGCGCATAGGCCTTGGAGAATGGCTTTGGTCGCATGCTTCTTGGCAGCATGTCTGAGCCTCCTCGATGTGGGCGCATAATATGGATCAGTTGAGCCTGGGCGTATAGCCTTGGGCGCATGACCTTGGATGCCCAATCTGTCGAAGACGGAAGCCTTCTGATTTGAGTTATACGCCCACACACCTCCTTGGGCGTATAGCTTTGGGCGCATGCTCGGTGGAGCAGTGTTGTTTTCTTCCAGCTTTGCCTCCTTCATTTGTGAGCCTAGCTGGGTTTGCCCAGAGTGTCGAACACTTCGATTCTTGGCATCGTCGTGCTTTTCTTTGCCAAGTCTCGGGCGTTGAACACTCTGTTGTTGGTTGCACAGGAGAGAAGTCGTTGGGCTAGTAGAGCCTGGAACTATGTGAGCCTTCTTCATTTGGGGAGCTTCTGTGGCAGAGCCATGCGCCCATGTGACAGAGTCCTCCAGTTGCATATCTGCTATGACACTAGCAGGATATGCACGACGAGCCTTCGGAAGCCAAGTCTTGCGAGATTTGTTTGGCTTCACTGATTTTGAGGGAGTAGAGCCGTCCCTCGAGGGCATCTCTTCGAACACCTGTGGATCGAACTTTACGATCAACATCTTCTGAGTGCTCCCCACTTTGTCGGTATCGGATTGCGTCACCACCTTCTCGTCAGAAGAAAAGGTAGTCCCCCCCAGAGTCGCCATTTTTGTGGACACACAGAAAAAGAAGAAGAAACGCTATCTTTTTTTATTGGTGGAAGGCACCATAAATCGAGTACGCCTGAGAGATCCTGCGCTGAGGATCCCCGAGTACAAAAAAGAATTCTGAGGAATGGGATGATCGTGATCGAGCGACAGTTGCTCCTTTACTCCGTTGACACTTCGATTACAAAAGTGGAAGAAAACCTAAGAAAATTGCTAACTCTCGGCTCACTGGCAAAAAGTACAGCAATTTGGCTCTTGAAAATGCTCTCCGTTCTGTGTTTTGAAGAGGGATGAGACCCCTTTTTATAGTAATTTCTGAGCTGGAATGATGTTATGCGCCCACATGAGGAAACACACTGGTTTTCATGTGGACGCATGGTCCTGCTTTGGACGTATAGGATGTAGGCGCATGCAGGCTGCATGGTCGTAGGTTGATCGTGGTGCTGACGTGGCCGCATGTTTCGGTGCACGATTGCTCGTAGAGACTGACGTGGCCTTACGCTTCGGTACACGTTTTGATCATGGCTTTGACCGAGTCAGGGGATGTTTTGGCTTGGGCGCATAGCCCTGTTTCAGCTTATGCGCCCTCCTTCTGGGGGAGCTTGTCTTGGGCGCATAGAGCTTCACAAGGAGGCTTGGGCACATAGAGCTTCACAGGGTGGCTTGGACGCATAGAGCTTCACAGGGTGTCTTGGGCGCATATGAGTTCACTTGGTCACATATGTTCTCATTGGCTTGGGCGCATAAGGCTTTATTGCTGAAATTTTCATGCTTCTACAACAACATGCACTTAACCAATCCATTCTCAGAATGATATCATATTCCTTGATATCAAAAACAATTATATCCAACGATAGCTTTCTATCTCCGATACATATGTAACCCTCCCTACAAATCATGTTAGTAGGCATCTCCAATCCTGATAGTACTAACACTAAGATATACATTTAGCATTGAAATTTTAAATCCATGTTTCTTAGCATAATCTACAAATATGCAGCTATGTGTGGCACCAAAATCAAATAAAGTACGTGCATGAATGCCACTAAATAACAATATACCTATCACGACAGTATCTAATGCAAGAGCCTCATCTTGTGTCGATGCAAAGATTCATCTCTCAACATCGGGCCTCTGATTCTGTGCTAGCTGATGGTGTCGTGGTGCCTTTCCACGATTCTGTTGGAAGTGTTGTCGATGTTACTACCTCGGAGGGTTGTGCTGGGTTCTCCCTCTTTGACAGTCTCGAGATATATAGCCAAATTGATCGCACTAATAGCATTCTCCTTCTAAGACATGGAAGTCATTAGCAATGTGCCCTCTGTTGCGGCACTTAAAGCAGAACGGTCCCCCTGATTGGGTCACTGATAGCCACCATGATTCTGGCACTTTGGTCCCTGATATCCACCCCCATTGATTGGTCTCTTGTTATAAACATTCTGCACGGACACTTGCACTGGCGCCATCGCAGAAAAGTATGGGCCCAACTCCTTGGCGCATTCATAAGACTCCTAGAAGGTCTTATACTTCTGTATGATGACTTGAGCTTTTAGAGCAGGCCTCAGACCGTGCTCAAACCGACGAGCCTTGGACGCCTCATCGGTAAACTTTGTAATGGCATACTGAGACAGTCATGAAAACTCTGCCTTATACTATTTCAAGGTCATGTTTTCCTGTTCCAGCTTCTGGAACTCTAGTTCCTTTGCTCACTGCTCAGTCGAGGATAAATACTAAGCGAGAAAACCTCCGAGAATTTTTGCCAAAGAAATTTTTGTCGTTTTATTTGCTCCCGCAAGAATCATTTTCTGACTTTGCCACCAGTACTATGCATTGGAAACCAGCAGTAGTTTCACACATGATACCCTCTTGGATCTAGTAATACCCAAGGATTCAAGTTGATCCTCCACTTCAACTAGCCAATCCATAGCAATGGTGGCTTCTTCCGTCCCCTTTAATAGAATATTGCAGATTTTCTTGAACTTAGTAATGTCGATCACGACACTTGCTTTCTTAGCGGCCTGGGGTTCTTTTGCCTTCACAATCTCGCTCTTTCTTGATACTGGAGTGCCTTGAGCCCCATTGTTCACCACTGGTCCAACCAACTGTTGCAGGTTATCGAACTGCTTTTGTTGGGCTTCAAATTGCTTCGTATTTTGCCTCTGCTGGCTTTCCATCATAACCAACATCCTTTCCATCGGGTCGGTTGAGGCTACCACCCTTGAGCCACTCGAGTTGTTCATGGTGCCCATTTTTATCATCTCTGCAACACAGAGAAATTTTGTTAGTCTCATAAAATATCTATGGACTTATTTTATGGAACATCTTATTTCGGGACAGTAAAACCAAAGTTTTCAAAATTCAATAAAGCTTGTGTCGTTTTCAAAATCTAAACTAAGAAATTCCTAAGGAAGTAAAGCCGTACTCTGATACCAAACTGTCACACCCCGATTCAGAGAATTGTTTGTCCTTGCTTTAATGCATGCCGAATCGTTCGTCCTCGCTAAGACGTGATACCATACAAGTCTAAAGTTTCACTTGTACAAGGCATCCTCGTGTACATTTTATAAAAGAGATATTTTGAATAGAGTTCACAGCAAGTTCACAGAGAAATTGAAGAACATAGATAAAATCTGAAATAAGCTCTTTATTGATAACTTTGTGTAGGAAAACATAAGGCTCTCAAACAGCCGAGATGAAATGCCAAACTTGGCTTACTTTCAGAAATATTAAAATGAGATACAACTTATTCTATACATCAAATCCCTTTACTAAAAATGCGGCAATAACCACCTTCAGCAAAATGTCTTCTTTTTCAAGTAAAAACTTCAAGGAAGTGTGAAGCTTCTAAAGAGTCGGACAGTAAGCCTTCAGCGTCTAAGATTATCCATTAGGTTCCTGACACCTGTGGAGATGAGAGTCAGTACATTACCACATATGTACCGGTGAGTGGCTGTAACTAATCTCACCATAAATCAACAGTAGTAAATTATGTGAAGTACACTACTGATTTGTGATAGGTCTATTAACAATTCATATTTGATAAAAAAACATAGGTAACACATATTGATGAGAGAAACATAAGCAATTCATATTGCTCACCAATTTAGTTAATCTTACCCATGGTGGATATCGTTCCCTGTACATTTATCAATAATACTTACTATGTCTGCATAAGACATTGTTATCTATGACACCTGTCTATATGAAGGTCACCAGCGGCATGCCATCTTAGACCGTCTTACTAGTATGACGGTGCACCTTGCAGTGCAGGTAGCTAGATCCACTGAAGGTCCTACATACTGATGCTAGTACGTCGGCACCAATCCTTGTTCCCCTAGGACGAACCGGGTCTGTGGCTGTGGAGTATTGTTCGAAAAACTACCTTGTGTACAAGTTGTTTATGACCATGCACGTAATGCAACTCTGCTATTAAGAAATATAACATGCATGATAATAGCATCTCCCACACGTAAGTCGTAGCTCTCATTTCATCTTGCTAACTTTTCTTGAGCCGTAGGCTCGCAAACCACTTATCCAACCAAGGGACTATTCATTCTATTTTACCATTCTTTCAAACCGAAGTCCGATATACTTACCGTCCAATTCTTGGGTCTTTGCATCACCCGTTCAACATTTAGAATCATAGCATACAAGGCATCATTTGATTTGCAACATAATCCTAGCCATGTGACAATATATCCTTTATTACCTTTCTGGGTTCTTACTAAGCATCTTTTATTAAGCACCAAACGTAATAACAAGTCATCCTTTGTTAAGCGTGATGATCAAGGATTGTCGAAGATTAAAGCCACTCACTTTTTGGTGAATTGCCGAAAGAAAGAGGTCTTCCACACAACGTTAAGCTCGATTATCTGCATTAGCACCTGCATTGGCACCAACATCGAATAAGCATACTTTTTTTTTCTTTCTCTCAGTAATTCGATATACATGCACAAACTGTGAAAGTAAATCTATGAAAACATTCATAAAAAACAATCACAAAAATGCAAACAAAAATCAACAGCAAAAGCGACATCAAAAACCAGCAGGGCTACGGTATCAGGACAAGCGACTCTTATATAGAAGTCTTCCCCCAAGACGTGCCCCACTGCATCTTGGGCATAATGAAGAAAGGATCTCAATTTATTATCATTATCCCACGATCATGGTAAAGTTTCCACAAGTAAAGTTTTTCCAATCTCATCCGACTCGGCTATTCGGCTGCTAGCCAGATCCACGCTCCGCAATGGGATCAGGGCACTACATCAGTAGCACAACACGTTGCCATAGGTAATTGCTAGTACGGTTGGGACTGGTATTAGGATTGTCCTTAACTCCATATTTGCACTTAGATGGTTATGGTAGTTACCCTTCGTTTATAGATATTCTTATTACTGTTACTTGGCATGTATATTATGTACCTTGCTAAGTCCCCTGAGGACCTGGTTATTCTCCAAGCTTAGACGACACGGAGGGCTCCCGGAGGCATATGGTTCTAGAGTCGAGACCAGAGACGTACCGGTGTAGGAGGACGAGATAGTGCCAGATGATTTATCTTGAGACATGTCATTCTCTATTTTAGGCAGTGCTATTTATTTTTTTCAGTTCAGTAGACTTGTAGTTGAATACTTATTTTATTTCTCTTTGCTATGGTGACTGGCTATTTTCCCGTACATACATTACTTATATTTACTGCTGGACAGTCGATGTTATTACTATTTTGGACTAGATATCTTGTGTCTTGATCATTCTGCATGGATGAGATTTATCACTGTACCATGTGATCTGTGACTTGTATTGTATTGTTGTTATGAGTTTATTATCATGATATACAACTTAAGCATTTTGCTAATGGATATTTTATATGGTTTGGGCCATTGGTGACGTGATGCTGGCATGTATTCGTATACCTAGTCCTACGTATTTTGGGACTGGCGTTACTATGAATGAGTAGGATGACTCTTAGAAGAGCTGTTTAGATAGATTGAATTAGAAGAGAGCTGGGGTTGCGAGATTGAGGATATGCGTAGGAGGAGATTTGGTTCTTGGGAATTGCTAAATTGTTGCCATTGGAAGAACATGATTGCATTGAGATTGTGGCTCGGTATCTTATGGGATTATATCAATGGATTATACTCATCTTGAGGTGACATATATATATATATATATATATATATATATATATATATATATATATATATATTCCTTACCTACTAACCTAAATAACCTAGCTACCCTTAATCCGTGAGGCTAGGCAATCCGAGCCCACCAGGACTCGAACCCCCCCATATATATATGCGCTCTGAATGTCACAGTAATATATATATATATATATATAGGGAACAACCAGCTGGATTTGATCCTATACCCTTCCCTAACTGATACTTCTACCTCCCCCCTCTGCGCTGGAGTTGACCTCGTGAGCGTCCTCGCTATCGCTGACCTCGCCCAAGCTGATAGGCTCCAACAAGCCAGGGAAGCCGGCTCCCTAGACCCCAGCAACCCTCTCTGTGCGCTGGCAGAGATTGAGATGGACGAGGCCTCCCCGACGGAGAAAGTAGCAGACAACTCAGTTCAGGGAATCACCGAAATAGAGACCCCGAGAGCAGCACCGGATGACCCCGTCACCGCTGTCACGCCCCGAGTCGGCAACGTTCGTCCCCGATGTTAATTTTGCCGATTCGATCGTCCTCGCTAAGGCGTGATGCCGTACGAGTCTGGAATTGCACTCGTACAAGGCAGAACATTGCGTTGGTTTTGATATTAATACGCCAAGTTGAAACTTCACAAATCACATCAGAATTTAAGACGCAGTATAGGAAGATAGAAATGCTTTTCATTTATAGCTTGCAACGAAGTGCAAGTCGTAATTACATTGGATGCCGTTGCGGCTACATTGATTGAAAACAGAAAGAAAATACATTCGACAAGTTGCCTGAACTACGCTTGCCGTCCTATACATTCGCCCCTTTATACATAAGCCGTCGACTTGAATTGGCTTCAAAATACTTCAGCATAGAAAGAGCTTCAAAACGCCTCTCTGCACTTCAGCTTCGTTTTAGGTTGGAGCGCCCGCCGCACCTGGGGAAATTGGGGGAGGGGATTAGCACACTTGCTAAGTGGATGAGACGAACCAACTCGTCTAAACCGACTCTGATTGTTAGGGTAGGCATGCTTTAGAGTTGTCTTTCTATTAGAACAAAATGAATTCAGTTCATATTCGATAGCCGTCTTTGAGTAATAAAGCATACAGTATAACATCGCAGTTTATCATATTTCTTACTACGGCCGTGCTCGTCCCTGCATGAAAAGAGATATAATATTTACACCTGCATACAACAATTGGTGAGCATGCAACTATCTTATATGCGGTCATTGGTGCTACGCACCACTAGGAACTTAATCGAAGTTGGCATGCGACGCTACCCTTTCAGCCTAGGTTGCAAGCCTTACTGAAGGTCCTGCATGCCTCGCGCCGAAGCACGATAAATTATTCCCCCTAGGACGAATCGGTTCCGATGCCCCGGATACCGTTTCGAGGAAAACGAACTTGTGCACAAGCTGTCCATGACCATGCCTATGTGCGAACTGTTTCATATATGCAACAATTTTGTATAGCGCGGATAGTATCGAACGGCATTATCATTTCTCGCAACTCATGCAACGATTCATTTTCCCCAAAGCCGTACACCGATTTAGCGTCCCGTTGGCACCAAATTGTCCGAGGCATCATAACCCATGATCGACGTTTCACATTATTTTGCAGCACGTGAAATAGTCTATCTTTTTACTAGAACCTTAAACTTTTCTGTTTATGTGAGAAACTTGTATTTTTCAGAGTATATTACTCAAAATCAATACGTTTTTCCTGAGTTGACCTTAGTGGATTGGTATGCAATTAACTTGGCATCGTTCGATTTGAATGAATTCGAAGCAAGGAATAAGTTTGCGGGACAGAGTAGAAAAGAAGGGTCGAATCACCCACCGATTACTTTGCTTCGTACCGATCGTCCAAGCGCTACGCAACGTCAATCCTTAGTTATGCGAGCTCCTGCAATGGCACCAACGCTTTGTTAGAATTCCTTCTTTTTCCCTTGCATCGAAATTGTAATTGCATCCCTGAAAACGACGCGAAAGCACTTCATCAAGTCCAGCGGCAAAGCTCCAAGAAAACCATACAACGGTCCGGTCCCGTCGAAGGAACTCTTATAGAGAGCTCACTCGCCGAGACGCAGCCCGCTACATCTAGGACTTATTCCAACAGAAGTCGTTCCATTAGTTGGATCGATTCTCGTAACTTCCGTCCAAATCGATTTGAATCGATGCCGCAAGGCGTTATCGTTTACCAAGCTTAGCGATCGAGTCAGATGGCCATCTAAGTTCCCGGCCGATCTGACTCGGTGCAAGCATATTATGAAGTTTCGTCGCCTATCGAAAGTGGGGCGCTACATAATATACCACTAAGAAAAAGTTTCGTCCCGAAACTTAAGAACAAGGGTCTGACCTTAATTTAGATACACAACGCCGGGTACTTCTCTATCATCTCCACCTCCATCTCCCACGTCGACTCCTCGACTGAATGGTTCCGCCAAAGCACGCGGACCAAGGACATCGATCGATTGCGTAGCACTTTCTCCTTGCGGTCCAAAATTTGAATAGACTCCTCCGAGTAAGACAAGTCAGTACGTAGCTCCAACTGATCGAAGCTAACCACATGACTTGGATCGTGCACGTATTTTTGAAGTTGTGAAACGTGGAAAACATCGTGCACATCAGCTAAGGTAGGAGGTAGTGCGATCCGATAAGCAACCGTTGCAACTCGCTCAATGATCTCGAAGGGGCCTACAAATCTCGGGCTCAACTTGCCTTTAACGTCGAACCGCATCACACCGCGCATGGGCATTACTTTCAGAAACACATGGTCCCCGACCAAGAACTCTAACGGTCGTCGACGAAGATCTGCGTAGCTCTTTTGTCGACTTTGTGCGATGCGGAGTCTATCTCGAATCAAACGAACCTTTTCGACGGCCTGCTCCACCAGTTCCGGTCCAAGCACTTGTCGCTCTCCGACTTTATTCCAGCATATCGGTGAACGACACTTCCTCCCGTAGAGCACTTCGTATGGAGCCATCTGAATGCTCGATTGATAACTGTTGTTATACGCAAACTCCGCAAGCGACAAATGCGTATCCCAACTAGTCTTTAGGTCGATCGCACACAGACACATCATATCTTCTAAGATCTGATTGACCCTCTCCGTCTGACCGTCTATTTGGGGATGTTACGCCAAACTAAAGTTCAGTTTGGTCCCCATCGTCGCTTGGAGGCTCGTCCAGAAATGCGATAGGAATCGCCCGTCTCCGTCCGAAATTATTGAGGCCGGTACCCCGTACAGTCAAACAATCTCATCGACATAAATTTGCGCTAACCGATCGACGTTCCATCCTACTTTAATTGCGATGAAGTGAGCCGACTTGGTCAATCTATCAACAATGACACAATCGCGTTATTCCCCTGCGGCGTCTTCGAAAATCCCACAATAAAATCCATCGAGATATTATCCCACTTCCACTCGGGAATGGCGATGTTCTGCAGCTCCCCGCCTGGCCTTTGGTGTTCCGTCTTCACCTGCTGACACGCCATACATTGCGATACGAACGTAGCCACGTCTTTCTTCATGCTGTGCCACCAAAAGTTTGTGCGCAAGTCCTTGTACATCTTGGTGCTTCCAGGATGTAACGAGTACTTCGCATAATACGCCTCCGTCAGAATTTCTTTTCTGAGTTCGACAGTTTCAGGAATGCAGAGCCTTCCCTTTAATCGCATCATCCCATCTCCGTCTTCCGCAAAGTCAGTTGCCCTTTTCGTTGAAATCAGCTCGCGCATTTTCTTCAGGAATGAGTCGTCCTCCTGTGCGGTCTTTATCTTGCTAAGCAGGCTCGATCCTAACTTCAGCTGAGCTAGGTGCAGGTGTCGATACTCAATTCCGAGTTCGATACCCATCGCTTCAAGGTCTCGTCGTATATCGTTGTTTATGGCCAGTGTTTCCATAAACGTTCTGCTAAGTGCGTCGGCCACCACGTTTCCCTTGCCCGACGTATACTCGATCGTTAGCTCGTAATCTTTTATGAGTTTGAGCCAACGTCGCTATCATAGGTTGAGTTCCCGTTGCGTAAATAAGTATTTCAGGCTTTTGTGATCTGTGTAAATTCTGCATGCCACACCATAGAGATAGTGCCGCCATAACTTCAACGCAAAGACGATCGCCGCCAATTCTAGGTCGTGCGTCGGGTAGTTTTTCTCGTGCTGCTTCAACTGTCGTGAAGCATAGGAGATGACTTTGTCTCTCTGCATGAGTACGCACCCGAGGCCAGTTCCCGATGTGTCGCTGAATATCTGAAAGCCTTCTGGACCGTCTGAAAGTACAAGGATTGGAGCTGAGATGAGCCGTTGCTTCAACTCTTGAAAGCTGGATTCACAGTCGTCGCTCCATTCAAATACTACTCCCTTCTGGGTAAGGCGAGTCAGAGGTGACGCTAATTTTGAAAAGCTTCGCACGAACCTACGGTAGTAGCCCGCTAAGCCCAGGAAACTCCGAATGTCGCTAGCCGAGGCAGGTCGTTTCCAATCCACCACTGCATCAATCTTCTTTGGGTCCACCGCGACACCTTCGACAGAGATTACGTGCCCGAGGAATGTCACGCTACTCATCCAGAACTCGCACTTACTCTGCTTGGCGTATAATTTGTTTTCACGCAGAATCTGTAGTACCGTCTTCAAGTGTTCTGCGTGCTCTTCTCGATTCTTTGAGTAGATAAGGATATCGTCGATGAACACGACTACAAATTTATCGATTTGAGATCGGAAGACTCGGTTCATCAGATCCATGAACGCGGCTAGGGCATTCGTCAAACCGAACGGCATGACGAGGAATTCGTAATGACCATATCGAGTACGGAAGGCAGACTTCGATACGTCATCGGACTTGATCTTCAATTGATGATAGCCTGAACGAAGATCGATTTTTGAAAATACTGACGTGCCTTGCAGTTGGTCAAACAAGTCGTCGATTCGTGGCAAAGGATACTTGTTTCGGACGGTCGCCTTGTTGAGTTCCCGATAGTCGATGCATAGCCGTAACGACCCATCCTTCTTTTTCACGAACAGTACGGGAGCTCCCCACGGAGGGATGCAAGGGCGAATAAATCTGCGGTCTAGCAACTCTTGTAATTGCACCTTCAGCTCCTTCAGTTCTGCTGGAGCCATTCGGTAAGGCGCCTTTGATATCGGCCGTGTATCCGAAAAGGTATCGATGCTGAATTCAATTTCTCGATCCGACGGTATTCCGGGCATCTCGTCAGGAAAAACGTCGAGAAAATCTGCCACAACATCAATCTGCATTATGTTTGTATTATCCGTCCGTGTGTCTCGAACTGATGCCGAGTATCCCGCGCAGCCGGAAAGCAGCATACGCCTCACCGAGATTGCCGATACCATCATCACCGTCTTCGAGGCCGTGCCATACGAATATGAGAACTCTGTCTCGCCAGGAAGATGAAACACCACTTTCTTCTTCGTGCACTCGATCGTTGCACGACAAGCGCCCAACCAATCCATGCCCAGGATTATGTCGTAATCCTTGATGTCTAGCACGACGGCATCCAATGATAGATATCTTCCTCCGATGCAAATGTGGCCATCCCTACAAATAAAGTTTGCAGGCATATCGGCTCCCGACGGAGTGCTAACGCTAATATTTATATCTAGTGATTGCATGGTTATTTTATTTTCTTTCACATAATCAGCAGATATAAAGCTATGCGTCGTACCCGAATCGAATAGTACTCGAGCAGGTATATCTTTGTAGAGTAATATACCTGTTACAACCGTATCAGACGCAAATGCCTCATCCCGAGTTAAGTTATAAACTTGGCCTTGAGCTCCGTGGCGTTGCTTCTGCGGGTTCACAGGCACCGTATTTGCGTCTTGTAGCGTAGGCGCTTTATATGGATTCAGAGTGTTCCTTGGTGGGTTGTGTTGATTCGGCTTCCCCGCCTGACAATATTGACTGAAGTGGCCTAGCTCGCCACACTTGAAGCATGTTCTCAATCTATAATCGGGTGCTCGGTGCCCACGCTTGCCGCATCTATTGCAATTTACTGCGGCAAAGTGACCACGATTCTCAGACATGTTTGGGCGTTTTTGTACTCCCGATCCTCCAGCGTCATTAGAACGCTTTTTGAAGTTGTTGCGAACGACGGGCACGACCCTTTGTGACATACGACCAAAGATCCGCTCACTATCAAGTGCGGCTTCGTAGGATTCACGATAAGTTTGGCATCGTTGGTTCATGGCGTCCCTACGCAGTTCATCGTTGAGGCCTTGTTGAAAACGCTCGCACCATTCTTCTTTGTTGGGCAGGAAGGCGCCGGCAAATTTTACAAGTTTCGAGAAGCTTGCATCATAATCTTCAACACTCATATTCCCCTACCTCAACATCATAAACTCATCCCCCTTCTGTCGACGGATGGCGCGAGGAACGTACTGCTCAAGGAAGGCTGTCTTGAACATTTCCTAAGAAATCTTTTTGTTGGCATCGGCTTCACAGATCTCTTATTTCTTCGCCGCCCACCAGTCATGTGCTCTTAATTGTAACTGCAGCGCCGCACAGGCCACCCTCTGGGACCCTTCGATGCAGAGGAGATCGAACAAGTCCTCCATCTCTGCGAGCCATCCTACTATCACGTCGGGCTCTGCTCGGCCGTTGAACTTTGGCGGGTTCATTTTGCGAAACTCCTTCACTTTGAGCATGAAAGAAGAGTTTATTATTTGCGGGGAGACTTCTTCCTCCTCGTCTTCTTCTGGATTACCGTGCTTTCCCTCGAGTACCGCGTCCGTCGCCTTGGTATCGCCTGCCATCCTGCTCACTATCTGAGTCAGGACGGTCATCTGCTTCTGCTGCACATCAAATTGGGCTTTGAATTACATCTGAAGCTGTTGCTGCTGCAGTTCCATCAACAGTAGCATCTTCTCCATAGTTGTCTCGCTAGGGCCAGTGCTTTTTGTGCTCGACGTACTATCCACGGCTTGGGTTGTTGGGCCGGCAATTTTTTATCTCGCTTAGTCATTCCTACAAATAGTGTAAACCCGTTAGTATTTTTCAAAAATATCTACGGGCTTACCTGTATGGAACTTGTATTTCACGCAGCTTGCCGACAAGCATTCAATCGAGCCATCGCAACGGACATTCCAACAATGAAACATCTTTCGAAAATCCGAAGAAACATAACTGTGCTCTGATACCAATTTGTCACGCCCCGAGTAGACAACATTCGTCCCCGATGTTAATTTTCCCGATTCGATCGTCCTCGCTAAGGCGTGATGCCGTACGAGTCTGGAATTGCACTCGTACAAGGCAGAACGTTGCGTTGGTTTTGATATTAATACGCCAAGTTAAAACTTCACAAATCACATCAGAATTTAAGACGCAGTATAGGAAGATAGAAATGCTTTTCATTTATAGCTTGCAATAAAGTGCAAGTCGTAATTACATTGGATGCCGTTGCGACTACATTGATTGAAAATAGAAAGAAAATACATTCGACAAGTTGCCTGAACTACGCTTGCCATCCCATACATTCGCCCCTTTATACATAAGCCGTCGACTTGAATTGGCTTCAAAATACTTCAACATAGGAAGAGCTTCAAAATGCCTCTCCACACTTCAGCTTCGTTTTAGGTTGGAGCGCCCGCCGCACCTGGGGAAATTGGGGGAGGGGATTAGCACACTTGCTAAGTGGACGAGACGAACCAACTCGTCTAAACCGACTCTGATTGTTAGGGTAGGCCTGCTTTAGAGTTGTCTTTCTATTAGAACAAAATGAATTCAGTTCATATTCGATAGCCGTCTTTGAGTAATAAAGCATACAGTATAACATCGCAGTTTATCATATTTCTCACTACGGTCGTGCTCGTCCCTGCATGAAAACAGATATAATATTTACACCTGTATACGACAATAGATGAGCATGCAACTATCTTATATGCGGTCATTGGTGCTACGCACCACTAGGGACTTAATCGAAGTTGGCATGCGACACTACCCTTTCAGCCTAGGTTGCAAGCCTTACTGAAGGTCCCGCATGCCTCGCGCCGAAGCACGATAAATTATTCCCCCTAGGACGAATCGGTTCCGATGCCCCGGATACCGTTTCGAGGAAAACGAACTTGTGCACAAGCTGTCCATGACCATGCCTATGTGCGAACAGTTTCATATATGCAACAGTTTTGTATAGCGCGGATAGTATCGAGCGGCATTATCATTTCTCGCAACTCATGCAACGATTCATTTTCCCCAAAGTCGTACACCGATTTAGCGTCCCGTGGGCACCAAATTGTCCGAGGTATCATGACCCATGATCGACGTTTCATATTATTTTGCAGCACGTGAAATAGTCTATCTTTTTACTAGAACCTTAAACTTTTCTGTTTATGTGAGAAACTTGTATTTTTCAGAGAAGATTACTCAAAATCAATACGTTTTTCCCGAGTTCTTGACCTTAGTGGATTGGCATGCAATTAACTTGGCATCGTTCGATTTGAATGAATTCGAAGCAAGGAATAAGTTTACGGGACAGAGTAGAAAAGAAGGGTCGAATCACCCACCGATTACTTTGCTTCGTGCCGATCGTCCAAGCGCTACGCAACGTCAATCCTTAGTTACGTGAGCTCCTGCAATGGCACCAACGCTTTGTTAGAATTTTTTCTTTTTCCCTTGCATCGAAATTGTAATTGCATCCATGAAAACGACGCGAACGCACTTCATCAAGCCCCTGGCAAAGCTCCAAGAAAACCATACAGCGGTCCGGTCCCGTCGAAGGGACTCTTATAGAGAGCTCACTCGCCGAGACGCAGCCCGCTGCATCTAGGACTTATTCTAACAGAAGTCGTTCCATTAGTTGGATCGATTCTCGTAACTTCCGTCCAAATCGATTTGAATCGATGCCGCAAGGCGTTATCGTATACCAAGCTTAGTGATCGAGTCAGATGGCCATCTAAGTTCCCGGCCGATCTGACTCGGCGTAAGCATATTATGAAGTTTTGTCGCCTATCGAAAGCGGAACGCTAGAGCCGCGACCCTGAGAGCTCACAAAATCCCCCACCGTAAGAAGAAAAAAACTCCTAAGAGCCCGCGTCCATGACCACTAGGTCAGCCACCAAGCTCAACATTCACCCTCCCCGTAACCATCCCAATGCTTCACATCCTCTCCTGGAATGTTAGAGGGCTGGCCAATAAACCGACCTTGAGGAGATTAATGTGCCTCAAGAAAACCCACCGGATCGACATTTGTGATCATCGAACCCAAAATCCCCAGAGAAAGCTCAAATCCATCCAGCTTCAACTCGGTTTCCAGTCCGCGGTAGCCGGGTGCCACGACATATGGATCCTCTTCACGGCCGAATGCAAATTTGACATTGTTCAGGACTCGAATCAGACGCTATCCTGCTGGCTGGAGCACCCCACTCTCACTTTTCGCTCCCTCTTCTCCGTCGTCCACGGCAACTATAATTTCACCGCGCGCAAGCTGCTTTGGGACACTCTGATAGACACTCACCTCCACCTCAACAACCTCCCATGGCTCTATGTCGGAGACTTCAATACGATCTCGCACAGAAAGGAGAAATCAGGGGGGGCACCCTCCCCCTCAGCCGCCCATGAACGACTTCAATTCCTTCATCTTTAACGCCCACCTGTCCACCCTTCCTTTCTCCGGCAACGCCTTTACCTGGTGCAACATGCAGGAAGGCCCCAGAAGTCAATACTTCCGGCTCGACTGAGCCTTGGTCGACAACCGCTGGTCTGACATAGATCTCATTGCCAACCTCTCTCACCTCAACTCCACCGAATCGGACCACTCCCCGCTCCTTATTGAGATCTGTTGCAACTCAAACCTCATCAAGAAACCGTTTCATTTTCTGGATTTCTGGAGACACCACATCAATTCAGAAACACCGTCGCCACAGCCTGGTCCTTGACAACTCACCCCAACCCCCTCGTGCAGGTGGCAAACAAACTCAAGGCTACCAAGGATGCACTTTCAGCTTGGCGCAAGCTCGTCTTCGGGAACATCTTCCAAGAGATTAAGACGGCGAAGGATGACGTCACCCGTACGGAGATCCGGTACACATCTGACAGATCCACGGACACTCGTACCGCTCTCCACCTCACTAAAGCTCTCCTTAAGTCGCAGCTGAAGGTCGAGATGAAATTCTAGAAACAGAAAGCCAGATTGACCTGGGATGCTGAAGGCGACATAAATTCCAGCTTCTTCCATGCCTGTGTCAAAGGTTGCAGACAACAACTTAATCTGCACCTGATCTTCGACAAGAACGACATCTTACTTAAAGACCAATACAGCATCCACTTGGCAGCCACTAGCTTCTTCACCAAGTTATTCTCCAAAGACGTTGTTGTTAAAGACGAGGCTTTTCTGGCTCAGGTCCCCAACTTTATCATTGAACGCGAGAACGAGTAACTTCAGACCCCCCCTCCGCGGAGGAGGTTAAGTCGGCCATCTGGGCCCTTAGTGAGCACAGCGCCCCCGGACCTGATGGTTTCTCCGGTGTCTTCTTCAGATCTTGTTGGGATATCATCGAAGCGGGCTTTCTCGAGGCCACTGTGGCATTCTTCCAAGGTACGAGCTACCCCAAATCCATCTCTCGTGCCAACCTCATCCTTATCCCAAAAAAGACAACCCAAAATCCTTCAAAGACTTCAGACCGATCAGTTTATGCACCTTCACTAATAAAATCATCTCCAATATCATCGCGGTCCACATGTCCACTGTTCTCTCCAAGATCATCTCCGAGGAACAAAGCGGCTTTGTTCCTGGGCGGAACATCACCAACAATATCCTCCTCGCCCAAGAAATGATCACGTGCATAAAATTTCCGTCCAGGGGAGGGAACGTCGCCATCAAACTCAACATGGAGAAGTCTTACGATCGTCTGGACTGGCAATTCATGATTTGGGTGTTCAGGGCCTTCGGGTTCTCAAAAATTTGGATTGACATCATCTTTCGATCCATAAGCAACTCTTGGTTCTCCACAGTCATCAACGGGCAGGCTGCCGGTTTCTTTAAATCTAGCCGTGGGGTTCGACAGGGTGACCCCCTATCTTCCACCATCTTCATCATCGCCGCCGAAGCTCTTAGCAGAAACCTGAACAACATGCCAAACACCCCCAGATTCTACCAATTTCATACCACCACTGGCTGCCCTCTAATTATACATCTGGCGTATGCGGACGATATCCTCATCTTCTCGGCCGGAGACGTTGGTTCGGTGGAGGTGGTCAGCAGAACACTTGAAAAGTACTCTAAATGCTCCGGCTAACGAGTGAACACTAACAAAAGTGTCATCTACACTCATCACAAAGCGGACAGGAACCACTCAGCAACTCTTGCTAACCTAACCTCATTCTCCATCGCTTACCTTCCATTCTCATATCTGGGGTGCTCGTTGGTTTACGGCAAAGCTAATTCGGGCATTTTTGAAGGGCTAGTGAACAACATCAAAAGTAAAATTGAGGGTTGGCATAATGCGACCCTATCTCCAGGCGAAAAGATGATTCTGATCAAGCATGTCATATCTTCCATCCCCATCTACACCCTGGCCGTCTGCTCTCCACCGAAGAAGGTATAATCCACGTTAGAATCCCTCTTCGCCAACTTCTTCTGGGGACACCTCGACGGAAAAGACAAGCACCACTGGGCCAGCTGGGACACCATGGCCAAACCTACTGAGGCAGGCGGTCTTGGCTTCAGCAGACTTTCTCACATCATCGACGCCTACTCCATGAAGTTGTGGTGGAAGCTCCGCTCTGATAGCTCCATCTGGACCCGGTTCATGAAGGCTAGATACTTCCAACACTCCCACCCCGTGACGATAATTGCCAACAATCGATCCTCCGCTTCTTGGTGCCGTATCCTTCACGACCGACACCTCGCCGAACCCTTTATCCGACTACAGCTAGGCAACGGCAGCTTGTCGCTCCGGCACGAGCGGTGGCTCTGCAATACGGTCCTCCAACTCTCTCCAACCGCCCCCCTATGTACGAGATCTGAGACCTTTGGGACCCCGTCTCGGGATGGAGGTGTGACCGGAGCCGAGATTGGCTAGGACGACAGCAACGACCGACCTTGCAGCCACCGAGGTGAAGCTCAATGACCTCTCTGACGCCTTGAGGTGGTCTCCCACCCCTGGTGGTACCTTCACAATGGCATCTACCAGATGCGTCGTGAGAGGCACAAGCTTACAGTCTCCGTCGATCGTATCTTTTTGGCACTCCTACATCCCCAGCAAATGGTCCGTTCTGCTTTGGAGGGCTCACCGTAAGAAACTTCCTACCGACGACTCCCTCACCTCCATCGAATTTAGCCTCGCTTCCAAATGCCATTGCCGCACTAAGCCCCGATATGAAACTGCAGAACACATCCTGCTCACCAGAGACCTCGCCACTCAGCTTTGCAATGACCTCTCTCACTGTTGCGGGCAGGATTCGCACCAGAGGCTTCAACAATCTCCTCGCCATCTAGGGCTCCTCTTACAGGCAACAGATCATCGCAGCTGTCGGTATCTGCGTACTTTGGAAGAACCAGAACAAATTTAGGTACGAAGGACACCAGTACAACACCTCACAGCTGAATCGAGAAGCCCTCCGACAAATTCTCAAGATCAGAAGGCACTATACACACTCTTCGGACCGTTTTTGGCAGGCACTGACCTAACCTTGGGGTTGGGTCCGGCCCCCGCATCGGGATTGTGCCCTCTTTTTTGTTTCTTCTTTCTGGTCGCGCGTGGCACGTTTACTTGTATAGGCTTCGACATTTTGCGCCTAATACATCAATAAAGATCCCTTTTTCATACCCGGTCATTTTCCATTGCGCTTTCCATTGCGTGAGCTTTATATATATATATATATATATATATATATAAATATATATTTTTTTTTTTTGCCACTCCGTCCCCCGCCCCGGTCGGCGTCAGGTGGGTGGGCTGGCCAGTTGGCCTCCCCAGGCCGGCCACACCATTCGGAGTCTTCGTCCCGCTAGGTGGTTTCCCCACCTCCCTTGGCTGGACGGTCGCCGTCTGGCCCTCCCCCCAGTGGGGCTCCCACCCTCACCTCGCCGGCTCTCCGCCTCGCAGGTTCTCTCCCTACCTTACCCCCTTCCTCCCTCATCCCCGTCGGTGCCGCCGTTCTTGGTGGCAGCGGAGCCTCCGATCCAGGCGACCCCTTCGCCGGCCGCAGATCCGCCTAGTGCGCCCGTTCAGTCACCCCTTCCCTTGTCGCCCGTCCCGCTGCTCCTCCAGGCACGTCTCCCCCTCCGACGTCCCAGGCACCCCCGTCTCACGCCACCCCCCTCACACGGCCGGGGCCTCCTCCTGCAACGGCGGACCCTACCAGCTTGGAGGCGGCTGCGTTCCTAACCCTTCGGTGGCCGGGGCCCCTCCCGACTAACGGCGGCACGGGCACAGCCACTGCCTCCTCCCCCCACCCTCGTCGGTGCTCCCCCCGGCGTCGGAGCCTACTCCCTCGTGAGCCATGGTGGCCGTGCTGCCGCCCACGAGCTCGTTACCGACCACCGCGCTGTGGCCCTCCTCCCAGCCTTTGGTCAGTGGCTCCTTTTCTACGGTGGCGCCGCGCGCCGCTTCCTTTGAGCTCCAGCACTCCCTCCGCCGCATGGTGGCGGACCCCTCCCCCAGCAGGCGGTAGGCCGGCGGCCGCCCGGAGGTCGAGCTCCTGCTCCCTCCCCCCGACGGCCCGATCGTTCCCCCCTCCGCCCCCTCGGGCTTCTTGCCCTCAGCCGGAGCCCCCACTCCCGGGCCCTCCCCATTCATCCCCTCCTCCTAACCTCCCCCCTCCCGATCGCCGCCCTAACTCCAGCGGCCGTTGGCGGTCCGCTCCCTCGGCGGAGCCCCCGCACTCTTCCAGACCGTGCACGGGGGGGGGGGGGGGGGGGGCGAGGCTCCTCGAGCCGTGCGCCTCCCCCATACCTCGGGCAGAGTGCCGCTTTCTCGGGCAGGGCAACGCCCTGGTTCGCCTACCCATACTCCTTCCAACACCTCGGGCCACGTACCCGCCTCACTCCTCTATTTTCGAATTTTGAATTTTGTATTCGAATTTCAAAATTACGAGACTCCGACATAGGGCTGAGCCCCTGCAGTCCCTGGTCATAGCGGGACATTTTGACCTTTTGTTATTTCGAAATTTTCGTAATTTCGTACTTAGATTAACTGCTTTTTATGTTTTTTACAACCTTGTTTATCAGAGCGCATTTTGTGCTTGTCGGCTCTGTCACCGCCTGTAATGCTCTTTCAGAGCTCCCCTTATTTCAATAAAAATGCCTTCTGTTAAATATATATATATATATATATATATATATATGCAATTTTAGATTTTATTTGAGGCAAAGTCGGATGGTCACTACAAGGACAGAGGCTTTAGGCCACAAATCTTGGGCGACCAAAAAAATTTAGTCGTCCAAACTAATATTTAGCGACTAAAAAAATATTTTTGTCGTCTAAAGTCCTCTAAATTTTAAAAAAATTGTGAACTCTCTAGCGACTATTAATTAGTTTAGGCGACAAAAAAATTCTTTGCAAGAGAAAACTAAGACCACTATAAAAATATTCTCACCTAAAGTAGAGGAAGTAGTAAATATAAAACGACTAAATAAAATATTCTAGCCTAAAGTAGGGGTTTCTCACCTAAAGGAGTGGGAATACTAAATTTAAGATGACTAAGAAAAATATTTTTCGTTTAAATTAGAGGGCGATACTAAATTTAAGACGAGTAAAAAACTATTCTTATCTAAAAGAGGGATTTCTCTTTTAAAGTAGGGAAATACTAAATTTAAGACGACTAACAATATGTTCTCGCCTAAAGTATGGGGAATAACAAATTTTAAACCAAAATTAATTTTAAGTGATAGAAGAAAATTAGGCATCTGCCAACCCAAAAAGAGATTATGTGGGAACACATTTCCATTGACATACTTTATAGCCATACCGATGTGGCAAGTGATATGGCATGTCCATGTCAGCCTTAAAAAGAGAAATTAATTAATGGCCAATAACTACCAATTATTGACATGTAGATGGACAATTTTGGCATTTAATTACCAATTTTTGGCATGTAGATGGGTAATTTTGGCTTGTATAAGCAATTCAAACCCAAAGGTTAATGAGTAATTCTATGGGGACACATTTTCATTGATATACTCTATAGCCATACTAATGTGACAAGTGATATGGCGTGTCCATGTCAGCCTTAAAATAATGAATTAATTAAATGCCAATAATTATCAGTTTTTGGCATGTGCATGAACAATTTTGGCATTTAATTACCAGTTTTTGGCACGTAGATGCATAGTTTTGGCATGTGTAAGTAATTAAGATGCAAAGATTAATTTAGGTCAACAGTTTTTGACTTTCCTGCCTCAAATATTACCACTTATTTGTTGGCTCGTTATTAGTGATAAGAGATGACAAATTCTTCTTCAATAGATCCACTATTTTTAGGATCATTTTTTTATTGCATTTAATTTGGGATACATTAGCTATTAGGAAAAGTCTACAATAGAAACAATTTGACTTTTATGTCTCAAATATTGCCATATAAAATTGCTATCTTGATATGAATCATAAGGCTAAGCCATCATTTGCAATTCATATCCCATGTATTACTATTGAGTTTCTTACTCGTTATGGCTGATTGTGTAGTTGAACATGGTAATTAAAGAAAAAATTAGGTCTTAATTACTGTCTATACATGCCAAAACTGCCCATCTACATGCCAAAAACTCGTAATTAAATGTCAAAACTGTCCATCTACATGCCAAAAACTTGTAATTATTAACCTTAGGTTGATATGGACATGTTATATCACTTGCCACATCAATGTGGCTATAGAGTATGTCAATTGAATGTGTCCCTATAGAATTACTTACACAAAAATATATACCTTTTAAACTAAAAATTATAAAGGAAACAAAGATAGTAGAATATATGAAATCTTTTTTCAATTTAAGTGCATCCATCTTGTTCCCAAATTTAAACTTAATGTATGTATATATCTCCCAAGAATATAATATGTAGCAGTTTCGGCAAGAAAAAAGGGAAAAAAATGTAGGACAAAAGAGACGTACTCCTCTCGATTGTTCTATAACAAATCAAAAGTGTCTTCTATTACTTTGTTCTCCCACAAATCCAAAGTATCTTATACTATTCAATTAGTGCACTAACACATCTTTCATGTTAGTCCCAAGCATATTACATCAGAAACAACTTTTCAGCTTCTTCTTTGTAGTTTTTTTTTCGTTCTTTTTCAAATATTTCTCCTTTATAATTTCATATTAACTTAATCTGCTAACCTACTTTTGTCTTAGATGCTATGAAGGCTTTTTTGGAAAGACCACTAGTAGGTACTCAAGTCCCATTATTTCTACTAAAGAAGAAAATGATGGATTACTGGTGACAAATAGATCCCAGCACATTCAAAGTTCAAAGACCTAATTATTTTAGATATATTTAGGTAAAGCTATGTATTATTTATTATGTGGTAGGGCAATTCGTGGAGCTGGAAGGGGGCGAGTTCGAAAAACTAGGTCATATTATTCATCTAATACATCTTCAACTACCCTAAATAAAGAAGTACAAGAGTTGCTGCTGGCCCAGCTTTAGATAGAGACGAAAGCTAGAATGAGAGTTGCTGAACATGAGGAACAAAAGGCTCAATGGGACTTTGTGATACAACATCCACAAGTACTTGTTCTCAGATTCTCAATTTTTGAACCCACTCATTTATCTCATGAAGACAATGAAGATGAAAACGATGAAAATGGTGATGAGAGTGACCACAATCCATCTCTTACATAGATTAGATCTTTTATGGTTGTAGTTTACTAAATACTTTTGTTGACAATTAGTTTATTTTTGTGGACTAAATAATCATTATTTTGAGTTATGATAAATATAATATAATAATATTCATATGTGATTATATTTAATTTACTTCCATTTATTGAGAAAAAAATTATATGGTACGTGATACGATTAATTAAATGTGTAGTCCCCATAGACTATTTTGTAGGACTAATTGTTTGCTCGCCTCATATATGGCACACACAATTCGCTATCATGCAAAATCCTTTACCACAATATACTAGTACCCAAAGATTACCTAAAGTGAGCAGAATTAGTGTCTTATACGATCAATAATAGTCGCCACATACTAACTTTGGTGGTCAATAATAGTCTCCATATATTAGCTATTACTACCAATCATAGTCGCCACAAAGTGTCTTAGGCGACGAATAACAGTGGCCACAGGCTATCTTTGGCGGTTAATAGTAGTCTCCACGCACTACCTATTATGACCAATCATAGTGTCCACGGAGTGTCTTAGGCAACAAACAATAGTCACCACATACTACCTTTAGCGGTCCATAGTAGTCTCCACACACTACCTATTACAACCATTCATAGTAGCCATAAAGTGTCTTAGGAGAACAATGATAGTCGCCACAGTCTTACTTTATCGGTTAATAATAGGCTCTATATACTACCTGTTGCGGCCAAGCATAATCGCCACAAAGTGTCTTAGGCGACAATCACTATTAAAATCTACTATATTAGTGACGTAATTTAGTGACGTTAGTTAAAATATCGCTAATTCTTGCAATTTAGCGAAATTTACGTTAAACGTCGCTAATCGTCGCTATTAGCGACGAAAATTACGACGTTCCAGCGATGTATATTAATTAAATGAGCTTTTTGTCGCTAAACGTCACCATTACGTCGCTAATAGCGATGAATTTAGCGACATTCCTAACAATGTCGCTAAATTTTAATTAAAATCTGCCCCCCTCGGATTCATTTTCCCCCATTTCCAATTTTCACTCTCTTACTCTCTCTCCTCACTTTCCCCTCCGGCGCGACAAAATTTCCCCTCCGGCGCGGCGAACTCTCCCCTCCGGAACGACGAACTCTCTTCCCTCTCCGGTACGTAACTCCTCCCCCTCTCTCTCTATTTTAGTCGTGGGTTGTTGGAGGGGGTGCAGGTGGCTCGGGGGGAGGGGCACGGGGGGGTGCGGGTGGTTGGTGGTGAGGGGCTGGCGGGGAGGGGCGGGAAGGATGCGGGTGGTGGTGAGTGGGGGATGGCTGGGGGGAGGGGCACGGTGGGTGAGGGCGTCTGGGGGTAAGGATGGGGGCTGGGGGTGGTTGGGGGGTACGGAGGTGCGGGGCTGTGGGGGGGGAGGGATAGGGGCCGGGGGGTTGTCGGGTGGTGAGTGGGGGGTGGCTGGGGGGAGGGACAGGGGGGTGAGGGCAGCTGGAGGTGAGAATGGGGGCTGGGGTGGGAGGGTTAGGGTTCGATCCAGTGCCAACGAGTGGGAATAGATTATAATAAAAAAGCAAGTTGTCGAAGACGAGAACTCGAAGATGAACCGATGTGGATCTCCTCCAACGAACTCTTCCGAATCAACCAAGGACTTCATTTCTTCTTACCCTTATTGAAAGTTTGACATGTGTAATTCACATCTTAGTAGTTTTCAATAAGGTGAAGGGATAACAATATAATCCTCTTCCACTATCTGAGACACTATGGACCATCGATAATTGATCAAACCTGATCCAAAACCGTAACTTTCGCTTAGCTCAGTACGATCGATATATTGGCAATATGATGTTAGCACATGAGTGGTATGCCGAACCCGATTTAGGTTCTCATTTTGAAGCACCGATATACCGGCTCATACGAGCCTCAGTCGAAATCTTGTCCTCTCCGAACTTTTTTGACACATGGATGATGCTCTTGTGGATGTTATCCAAGTATGAAGGGACCGACACAAAAAAGAAACATGAACATAGAGCATCAATCATTATTATTTTTTCCTTGTGCATAGCAAGTGGTCATCTATGCACAATTATGCAATAATAGGCAAAAGTAACCAGCCAATGACTCTTTGGGGGCCCATTTGAACTATATTTTGAGGATGGATAACCTGCTCAGATGCCTATGTTTCGAGCCTGGCTTGTTTGGCCATTGCATTGGGCTTCCAAATGGATGTAGCATAACTGCAGTCCAAATTAGCCCATGTAAAATGTGTGCCCATACTAAAACCAATTTTGCTTATTCAGTCAATTAGGGGTGGACCTACTGACATAATAAAAGCAACTGGCATCTTTTCATAGTATATATTTTTTTGGAACAAAGAAAGCAACTACATGATCGATGAAGAACCATTCTCCCATACCTTCACTTCTGTTTGCATCATGTGTCCGATCCATCTCCTTTTCATAAGGCGTATATATGAGCTACTTTCCCTTATAGTTATCGCTGCATCATCACCAGAGCTGCGAAGATTTTATAGTTACCACAGTTTTCCTTATCAGGACTGCGAATACATCATAGGTACTAGAGTTTCCTTACCAGAGTTCCGGAGTACTCCGGGTCGACACAGTCAGAGGGAGCTGGAGCTAGCACCTCCTAGCAGCCCCCGGTCGCCGCAACTCTGTCAGATGACGAGCTGTGGATGAGGGCCATTGTTGGCATGCGTACTATGGTACGGGCTCCTATTGTTCCTTTATTGTCTCACAGGCCTCTAGGACCGCCACTAGTGTGCTCGGCTCCGCACAGACGGAGGAGTCGCTATTAGCCCAGCAGAGTATCGATGCGCAGATCGCAGCTCTCGTGACGAGATGCTGCAGAGGATGGCGGCATCGCAGCCGCATACGGATGATCCTACGCTCATCTCATATTTTGAGAGGCTTGAGGAGTCGACTGAGGTGCTACGACAGATTTCCTGTGCTACGTAGGAGACTACGCAGCGGTTGGTCGAGCAGATCTAGCAGTTCCGCGAGATGGCTACGGAGCGACCATCTGGTACGCCGGGAGCATCGTCTACATCCAGCGGTGCACGGAAGGGCATGCTCGTCAGCCTGTCACCGGAGGAGTATCAGACGATCCTTGTATTGCGACGACAGTCATCTGGTGGCGCTTCTCCTCCAGCTTCGGCTCTAGCTCCAGGCGATCAGTAGTTTTGTTTTTGCATTTTCGGACTTTGTACTCTACATTTTTACTTTGTACGTATTTAAGGATATTGACTTTGTTCTTTATATTTGTTCCTTATATCAGCTGTTCAGGATATTATTTGTTCTTTATATGTTTTATCTATTCTGGAATGTATTGTGCGTGCCGGTGTTGAGTGTTCCACCGAAGGGGTCGACGAACCCAGGTGTATTTCAGCATTCTGGATTCTAGATTTTGGATTTTGGATTTCTGTTGGATTCTGGATTTTGCATTATGGATTCTATATTTATTTCCAATTTAGCGACGTTTACATACGTCGCTACGTTTTAGCGACGTTTATATACATCGCTAAGTTTTAGCGACGTTTACATACGTCGCTAAATTGCTGAAGTGGCAGACAATCTGATGTCACCACATCGTCGCAAAACATCGCTAATGTGTCACTAATCGGCGACCACAAAGAAACATCGCTAATAACGTTGCTATTTAGCGACGTTATGACCGTCGCTAATTTACGTCGCCATAGCGACGTTTTTTTCGATTAGCGACACACTTTTTTTCGTCGTTTCCAAAACGTCGCTAACTTAAGTTAGCGACATTTTGGCCGAGATTAGCAACGTTTATAAACGTCGCTAATCTGACAAATTTTTGTAGTGAATGATACTCGCCATAGACACCAATTACGACCAATCATAGTCATCATAGACAACCTTGGGGGAATAATGATAGTCGTCACATACTATCTATTGCATGCAAATATAGTTGCTATAGACTACCTATGCCAACTAATTTAGTCCGTAAAGGTACCTCCCTTAAAAAAATCTTACAACCTAAGGCGAAAAAGCCTTATTGGCCAAAAGTTTGGAACAATAAAGGCATTTTCTTGCAACAGTATAGTAGCCAAAGATCTTTTAAACTAAAATGTTTAATTAGTCGTCCCAGACTTTGGGTCAGGAGCCTGAGGCGATGATGCTTGTGGCCAAGGAATTTAGTGGCGATAAACCTTAGGCAACTAATTCTACATTTATGCATTGCCTAAAGCGCTTATCCTAGTAGTGGGTGTATATAGATGATCATACTGTAAATGATTTGACTGAGATATGTATGATAGTGATTTAGACTCGATACTTGTTAGATTGATAGATTCTCGAAAGTTGGAATGGGGATGGATATTCAATAGTGATTGAAGCTTTGATGCGGTAAGTCAACAAGTTAAATGATATTGAGGATTGATCTTTTGAGATTAAATTAGATTGTGATTCAAAAATCATGTGTTGAAAGAAGTGATAGATGGTGGTACGACCTATGGATTTGAATTGATCGTTCGCCAGGTAACATTATGATTTGGATAGACGGAACACTAGGGATTGAAATGAAATATCAATTGGATTTTGCCTTGAGGGTATGGATGCTGGATTGATAAGGATAGGCAGTGTGATAAGTTATTAAAGACTTATGAGAATATAAAATAGATGGATTGATGTGGATGGATAGATTAGAATATTATGGCTCTTTGGAATATAATATAGTTGGATTTGATTATGTCCCTTTTGATTTAGAATTTTTAGCCGCATGCTCGGATAGATCGCCTTAGCCCAGATTTAATTCACCCGTGCTTGGGTCTTCATTTGGCTCATTGATGTTTTCAATGTTAATTGCCGAATGAGTTGAGTAGTACAGTTCTACATGAAGTGCATTATTGATAAAAGCAGAGGATATTGGTAAAACTTTAGAAATAGATTTGGATTGAGTTGAGTGGTATAAGTTGTTCTATAGATTTGGAAAAGAGTTACTTCGAATATTTGTGCAGTATGCAAAAGGATTTGGTCTAGTACAGATTTATGGAGGCTGCTTCATATTTGTTTGGATCTTAATCGGCATGTGCACTCGAAGAATCAACATGGAAGTTTGAATAAGAGATTGAACATGAATTTGCTTCATTGGTCAAGTGATGCAATTGAAGGAGTTTGCTTTTATAAGTTTGGAGGATGAAACTTCTTTTGAGTGGTGTATTATGTAATGCCCCACTCCGTACGACGTATTGAGATGGTTCGTAGGCTTGATCGGTCATTTGAATTGGGTTCATTAAGAAGATGTTGCAGAGATTCTACTCAGTTAATATTGATCGACGTTGTTTCAGGTTGGTGGTTTCGATTAACCTTCTTTGCTTTGCCTTCGTACTTAATAAAAATGTTGTTATCAATTTATACTTCTACGCCTTGACATAGTAAGCTAAGTAAAAGAACCCACATATATAAAAGAGTGATATCACTTTTGTAACTTGTTGCTATAGAACATGGAATCATAAATTACTGATGTGGGCTTGTGTAAAGTAGAACTGTTTTCATCCTACCACATGAACTATCTAGACTTGCTGCTATCAATATGCATTTTGTATTGTTGCAATACCTTATTATATCGTTATAGCACTGTGGTAGAGTATTATATAAAGAGTTGTTCTATTGTTTTAAATAGGATGATTATTGCCCAATTGTTTCAGGAAAATGGTAACATGGAATGAATTGGGGTCGTTGGGTCGCTATGTCAATATCTCTGAATTGGGAACTACGTAAGTATAGAATCCCTGGACTGGAAAGTTTGACACGAGTGTTTGCTCGTGTTATATGGTAAATGATGTAAACCCTAAAAATTTCATTATAGATTTATTTTTATTTTATTTTGATATTTATACGTCGATTATGAATACGTATATACGAAGTATTTATTTTTGTAATATTATCATTTTTTTAATATAGAAAATATATATTTTGTTTCAAAATATGTATAAGTTAAATATATTTTATTTTGCTTTGAAATATATAAAAGGTGTTCCGTCGAATTTTAGTCAAAACTTTATTTTTAACTTTTTTTATACAAAGGCTATTTTAATTGATATACAAATATAGGTACCAATTTCAAAATAATATGTATGTAAATAATTTATACTACTTGCGTGCGAGGTACATGAAAATATATTCATGTATAATTTGTAAAAAAATTAATTTTTGAAAAAATTATTTGGATTCATTTTTAAATTTATGAAAAAGTATTTTAAATTATTGGAAATTATTCTATTTATAAAAATGACATTTTTAAAATTAATTAGACATTAAAGTTTAAAAATGTCATTTATTACGAAGAGAACAGTTTATTCTCTTTCCTTCGTGTCGTGCATTCGAGGCATTTTTAAAGGTGGGATCTATCTCTTCTGAGTCTCGTTAATTTAATTTGTGATTAGATATTATTGGCTTTGTTTTAAATTATTTTAAATTGAAGGTGGGATTATCCATTGAGGTTTTAAATTTTCTACTCCTTGTCTAACTAGGAGTCTCTACCTCCTATATAAGGAGACCCCTTTGCTCTTTTTCCTAGAAATCCAAATAATTTGCACAACCCAAAAGTCTCCAAATTTTTTGTCGTGCACCGTGTTCATGTCCACCATCTCCGTGTCAGCCATGACGGCCACTGGTCCGACCCCGGGTGTTTTTCGACTATGTTCGACTTTTAATACAAATACATAGGAAACCATCCTTGTGCCACCCGTGGGACACGTGTAATGCCCCACTCCGTATGGTGCATTACGATGAGTCATTGACTCGAAGAGTTGCGTTGACCCGATGAAGAATCGATGCGGATCAATGCAAGAGTTACGTTGGCCCGAAGGAGAGCTTTGAGTCGATTCAAATCTATAAATCGAAGTGATGCAAGACATAAGTCTGATTCAAAGAAATATTGACTTTAGTTGATTTCGTGTGCCGGTTATGCTTTAATGCTGAATTATAAGAGGTCGGCATTTTGCCTTATCCGCAACAGTGTGCGCAAAACCAAAACCTCACCTTGCAATAGACTGAGGCATGGACATGATAGGCCGAATCGATCGAGTAGTTCAACAGAGCATGAAGTGCTCGAATGGCTAAGTCAGAAGAGTTGGCCGTGCAGCAAAGTTATAGAATCGAGCCGCATTAACTCGGTGAGACGACAAGGCATATCGGTTTTAGGTGGGCGGGTTCTTGACCTTTCTCCCTACTCATGCATACCTAATAAAATGTATCCTTGTATGCATACATTGCTATCGAGTTAACGAACATGGCTCGAATCGAGTAAAGGTCTTAGTGTGTGTTGAACATTAAGATAGAACATTAAACATTGAACAATTGAGGAGATGTACATCAAGTACACGGGTCGCGGTAGGACATTGATGGTGGAACATTGAAAGACAATATCGAGATGTGCATCAAGTGCACTGCTCGAAAGAACATCAAACATGAAGGCATAGAACATAGAAATATGGTATCGAAGCATGCCTCGAATGCACGACACGAAGGAAAGAGAATAAATGCGTCAAAAATGTGCGTACGTGCACGAGACTCAGAAGAGATAGCTTTATTACGAAGAGAACAGTTGTGGCGTAAATATTGTGACGGAACTGTCGAATGGTGCATTGTAACAATGAAATAGAGATAGGCGAACTTGTTTGGTTTTATGAAACTCATGCACATATTGCATGGTCAATGGACTCGGTTGGCCAGTGGAAGGGCGATGCTTCCTTCGAACGTAGGATCGTCGGGGCACCGAGACCGTTCGACCGCGGAGGGAATTAAGGAGTATTCGTCGTGTACTTCAGTTAGACGGGTTGCTCCCTCCTATTGATGCGATAAGACACAATACTAGTAAGTTTGGGATCCTTTAGATATTGGGCTAGCAACCCGTACCAAAGCGACCATCGGCTTACACATTGAGATACATGTCCATTATGGTACGGAATGTCGTGACCTTTCATATAGATAGGGCCAGTAAACTTGAGATTAGAATTGGGTACAAATGCAGAACCTGCTACCCTTATGCTTATGCTTAAGTTTGATTTGTTGGTTGCGTGATTTGTTGGTTAGTTATGCGAATTATTAACAATTTTAGGATTAAAGATTAGAGATCTGAGATGGAGGTGGGCACGATCACTATGCTTATGTTCATATTATGTCTAACCGTATCTGTTACAGGGACATGATATTGGACACCTTTATGATTCAGTTGCTTTTGATAACATGCTTTACTGCTTACATTACCATAAAACTGATCCTAAGACAATAATAGAAAGATCACCAAATAAAGATGCATGCTTTACTAAATTTATCTAGTGTTGGTTTATGGCGAGTGGGTCTTTATCAATACAGCGAGGATGAAAGTACTAATCCTCCAATAGTTTGCTCGTAGGTTCAGGATATGTTTGGCTTGTGGCGGGGCTTGGCTTGGACGTGCCGATGTATGGAGTTCTTAGCGTTTCGAGGCGAGCTACCGCATTGGCGTTCAGACTTGCAACGTGAAGATGTTCCGTCGAAGATTACTTGTCGGCTATAAAAAGGCCTAATATATGGCACAATGAAATCCTTTGTGAGCTAGAGAGATCATGAGTGTTGTAAACCAATTGTCATTGTCTATGAGTTGGGCTATTGAGCGGCTTTGTAACCTTCAGTTCATTTATCAATATAAAAGATTCTTATTATGTACTCTGTTCCCTTCGACTGTGAATGCTTTTAATTTAAGTTAAATTTATGTGAATCTGTCATCTTGCCTTGCACGAGCGCAAATCCAGGCTCGTACGACATCACGCCCCAGCGAGGACGATTGACTCGGATGATTTCCGGGTCGGGGCGTAATAAGTTGGTATCAGAGCGGTTCCATCCTTTGGACCGTGAACGAATCACTTTGATCCTCAGTTGCTTCGCTATCAAAATTGGTTGACTCTAAGTTATTTTCAAAAATTGCATGACTCATGAATCTGCTTGATGCTATACTAGATGTTCCATACAATAAGTCTGTATTATATTGCGTACGTCTGCCACAAGTATGACGTGACTATCACGCTATCTTCTAATGTCATCGAAGAATGTTAGTTGTAAAAAGTACAACGAATGGGAGATGTCGGCTGCACGAAGTGCAAGAGTTACGTATTATTGGTTGCACGGAGTGCAACAAGCCATGAGTCATTCGTTGCATCAGTGTAACGAGTCGATATATGGAAAGATGCATGTTATGTGTCTATACGAATGTGTTGAACATAATTGACTAATGACTTTGAGTATCGAGAATAAATCGTTGTACAAGTTGCAACGAACGAGGTTGAGAAATCGCGAATGTGATAGGTCAAGTTGGTCGCTAAGTCGAGCTTGAGTAGGCGAATATGTAAGTCGACCGAGTTGTGTCAAGCTTCGAAGTAGGCGAACGGGTATGTTGGACGAATGTTGAGTGGAGCTTTGAATAAGCGAATGTTGCGTGTGTGATCGGTATGATCACCAAGGCATAGCTAGCTCGAAAATGACTACCGAACTTGAGTGAATGATAGTACACGTTGTCCAAGTTGTTGTACCCAACTCGAGTAAGCGAATGCTAGAGCTAGGATCGAAAAAGATTGCCACGAGATAGTTAATTTGAAATAGATGTCAGACCTATGCAAAGTATAATATCGAGTAGTGACTCGATTTTGAGTGGTATATGTAATACCACTTGTGCGATTAGTACAGCAAAGTATTGTATCGATAACGATAGTGTAACACCCTATTTTCTAAAATTAGGGATTTTTGAAAAATTATTATTTTTATTAATTATTAAGTGTGTTTAGGGCATGATATGATTTTTGGTGATTTCTAGTGTGCTTAGAACCATTTCCTAAGTTATGCTAAGTCATGACTTATGACTTTATGATTTTGTTAGTATAACTTAGTGTAAACCCTAGTTTTCTCTAACCTAGAAGTTGCCATGACCATGTGAGCTTAGCCATAGGCTTAGAACATCAAATTAGTAGTTTTTGGCCAAAAGGGTATTTTGGTAATTTACTAAACTTTATTTGAGATTATGTAATTTTAATATTATTTAATTCTTGGTAAGTCTCATGACTAGTCCCTAACCTATCCCACCCTAATCTAGAGGTTAGCCACTAACCTAGAAGCTTTAGGAAGGATTTTTGGTTAAGGGTTGAAGTGAGAAAAATATCTAGTTTACCTTTATTTGATATTTTCCTTAAATCACTCCAAATATCTCACCCTTTACACAAAGTCCATGCCTTAGCCATGAAGGAAGGGCAAGGACACCCCCCATGCCATAGCCGGCCAAGGGTACCCCCCTAGCTGGTACACACTTCTATATAACCCTTTGTATTCATTCATGAATAATTTACATAAATTTAATTCCTAGAAAATCCCATTTTCTTCAAACACCCACAACTTGATCATTCTTGATCCAAATTCTCTAGTCTTTTGCATTGGGACCCTACAACATCAAGGGAGCTAAGGAAGGCTAGCAATCAAGAATTTGGAGGCTTTGGACATCATCAAGTTGAAGGACACACACCCCCCTCTTCTTTGATTTTCATTGGTTTTGCACAAATAGGTAATTTCCCTTAAACTTAGTTAAAACCCTATTTTTTCTTCATAAACGCATTCATGTAGGACTACCATAACTATGGGTAAAGTTTGGTGGAAATTAGAAGTGGTTTGGTGTCCGTATCGGACACGTATCCTAAGCTAGAAACCCTTGTTTGGTGAAATGCCACAATGGACTTGTTTTTGTGTTTTTGTAAAACAAATTACACAAACTTGTAGCCCTAGACTTGCTGATCACTAAACACGTGGACTGAGCACATTTTCATGCTGTGTCCGTGTCCAAATTGGACACGAACCGACCGCACGAGCCCATCATGCATGCCCTGCTACCCGACACTTCGTGCGCACAGCTCAGGCCACTTAGACACGTGTAACTTGACACAGACAAGGGGGCAATGTCTGCGAACATGCCCCCAAAGTCTCGTGTCGCGTCGTGTCGTGTCGAGTGAGAAAACTCACTCGTACTGGACACGTGCTGTCAGCACACACGCGCGCGGGCACGACTTTGAGCGTGTCGTGTCGCGTGGACACGATACTAGAGTGTCTCGTAGTGACACGGGCATGAAGCCCTACACGTGGCGTACACGTGGACATGAGCACGTGGTATGTCGTGTCCTGTGTCGTGAGTACGATGCGTGTAACCGAGTGCACGACGCTGTCGTAATACGCGTGTATCAGTTGTGTTTTCACGACTGATACGGTGTTCGTTCTGTGTCCACGAGTGTCGTAGATACGTGTCAGGGTGTGGAACGTGTAGCCCTATGTGTGGGCTACACGTGTGTACGACCACGAGACGTGTTGTGTCTCGGGGTATGTCCACGAGCACGTGGAACGCGTGCACGACGCTGTGCACGCGTGTGAGCGTATCAGTATACCCGTGTGGTGCTTTTGGGAGTTTGGACACGTGAAACCGTGTCGTGGTGTCGTGTCAGGCACCTAGGACACTAGTGTATATATAGGGTGTCAGTTACCAACCAATAGGATCGAGCCTTAGCTCGTTTTAGTGTGTGTAAATCGTGTTACCCTATTTCGAGTGCACAGTGCACTGTTTCTTGATTTTTAGGATATTTTCCAGTTTTGTATAAACGAATTTCAAAACCAATTTGATATGTTTTATACATTGTACTAGTGTATTTTAGTGTGTATATACATAGTATATATGTATATGTGAGTGTGGGTGAGTTTTGGGGATAATTGGTAGTGTGTAGGTGTAGTTGTGTGTGTATATACATAGGAGTGTATATATGGACTGTGTGTGTGTGTGTGTTGAGTGCTGGATTTGGTTCCAGGAACCACCCCCTTCCCTTCCTGTCCTGTCCAGCCTTACTCTTCCTTACTGTTATGTCCTGCACTCTCTCTCACTCTATATCCCTCTGTCTCACTGTCCTTCACTCACTCTCTCATTCAGTCTCTCTCTCATTTCCTTTCCCTCTATATATATATGTAATATATATAGTTGTATATATATATATATAAATGTATATATATAAAGGATATATATGTTTGTATTAGGTCTCATTAGGTCACATATAGTGTGTTATGTGTATGAGGGTTTTGTATTATATATAGTACTTATATATTGGTATTGGGTAGTATGTAGATATATATATATATATATATATATATATATATATATATATATATATATATATATATATGTATATCTTCTAGTTATAGGTTTATATGAAAACCCCATGACTAGCCTATGGCCAAGATCACTAGCCTATGGCTTGGGGCTAGCCCTAATGGCCCAAAACCCTACTTGTTGACCCTTGTTGACTAAGGGTTGACCAAAGTCAACCTTAGGTCAAAGTTGACCTAGTTAACCTAGAAATGACTAGGAATGACCTAAAACAACTAGTTTGATTAGTTTGACTAAAACCCTAACTTGTTGACTAGTGTTGACCTAACTTTGACTAGTTTGACTTTAGAGTTGACCAAGAGTTGACTTTTGACCAATTTAACCTAGAATCATGTAGTATGCATAGTAGACATCATTTTTACTATTTAGAACACATTGTGACTTGTGTTGCTCTGATCAGGAGCCAGACACCTCTCCTCAGACAGCATATTCTCTACAGACATTCACACAGCAGGCGAGTACATTCTCTGACCGTTTCATACTTGTTCAGACTTTACTTCTCGCTCTAGATTACTTAACTTGTTGCTGTCACATTGGTAACACGGATTGGTACTATATGGATCTTTACATGAGATGTTATCCCTCTCGGGCGCATCGGGTACTTCATGTTATGTGTGTTTCACTATCATCATGTACTCCTATACTTCCATCATTCATGTGCACTCATGTGATCATGTACTCTCATGTTTACTGAGCCCTCATGTATACTATCATGTGCACCCTTTCATGGGCCCCATGTGATATCATGTATAATAACGTAACTTGTATAGATCCTTGTGTATTGATTGGGGAAACGGGGGAGTAGAAGTAGACATGTGAATAATTCCAAAGTAGTGTAATCATGTGCAAACTCAGTAGTGTAATCATGTATAAATTCTAGCCATTCACATGCCTATCTTGTGCTCTACATCACTAGTCACTTACAGTTCTCTATATACAGTAGATATTTCATTACAGCTATCTCTTTTACAGCGTATATTTCCTTTCAGCAGTTAATGTATCTTACTCTATTGCCTGTATCGTAGTTCTTAACCTGATATGAACTGCGTGAGATGTATTGTGCTCGTTCCTGTCCTGATTGGACCTGTTGAAAATATTACAGAGGATGAGGACGAGGCATGGGTGACTACTTATTATGGAGCAGGACTAGATGACACTTGTATTGAGGACCCTCAGCAGGATCCACCTGCAGCTGAGGATGTTGTTCCAGTAGTCTAGACCAGTTTAGTCGACAGTCTTTTCTATATTTACATTTTGTCTCACATTCTGAGTTGTATTTTGAGATGTGGAGATGTATAGACTCTTAGACTTATTGTATTATGAGTTGACATTCTGGATGTTATGTATCCTAGACACTTAGACTTATTTCATCTATGCTATGGTTCTCTTTGAGTTACTATCTATCTTCTGTCTTTCATTCTTCTACCTTAGATGTGATTGAGACTATATGTTGTGATGTTACCTCCACTCGGAGAGTATAAACTGTACAGGTACCTTATATTGTTAGATGATTGACCTAGGACAGCGTTCTACCGCCGACACTGCGGCGTAGGCTGGACGTACCCACTTCTCGTGCCCTTACTCTAGGGTGCGGGTCGTGACACGTTTTTAGTGGTGGCCCATACAGGTCCAGTTTATGTGGTGATATTCGAACTAGAGTATCGCCACAGCCTGCAGTAGAAAATAAGATGTAGTTGAGGTACTTAATCACATTAGGAAAAACTCTTATCTAAATCCCTGCTATCTAAATTCTTGCTGATATTGTCTTTCTTTTGAAAAAAATAAATAATAAACTGTCTCCTTTGACTATATCGTTTCTTCTCCGTATTGATTTTCTTGTTGATCTGTCTTCTGGATGGTGGAGACACGATCGCAGCGTCTCGGTCCAGGTGACACCACTGAGAGGTCTGCCACCTCTCGTCCAGCTCACCAGGACCCGGGAACTGCAGCTCCCCTTACTCCAGCTCATGTGGGAGCTTCTGCCACATTTGGGGGTGCACCTCTACTTATTCGGGGGACCATCCCAGCTACCCCAGACATGCCTCCCCCGCAGTTTCGTCAGCCTCAGTTCCAGCAGCACCAGCAGCACCAGTAGTACCAGCAGGAGTACCAGCAGCAGATGCTATCTGGATTTGTGGATGCTGCACAGATGTTTACATATTTTCAGCAGTTCCTAGAGTCGCAGCAGACCCAGCAGCAGCGTCAGACGACGGCATTTACCAGAGGCATTGATGAGGTCCATCAGCTGGCTAGAGTGACGATGGAGAGGTTGGCAGTCCAGCCACAGGGAGGATCAGGACAGCCGCGACAGCAGAGGATTCCGGGCATATAGGACTTCAAGAAGATGAACCCCAGGGACTTCTTGGGGACAGAGGGGATTCTTTATGCTGATGACTGGATTGAGCACATTGAGGAGATCTTTCGACTGGCGGAGATACCAGCCGGACTCCAGATCGAGGCAGCAGCCAGCCAGATGCGGGATCTTGCCCGTACCTGGTATCAGACGGACCCGAGAGTAGGCACTCCAGGGCAGACATGGAAAGCTTTCAAGGAGCTCTTCAAGGGGAAGTTTTTCCCGGATCAGGCAGTCGGTGCTTTGGAGACCCAGTTCGAGAACCTGGTTCAGGGGAACCAGACTGTAGAGGAGTATTCCGGTAAGTTTTGCCGGTTAAGCAGATTCGTGGAGGGCCTTAGCGAGACAGCGAAGGCGAGGAGGTTCAGGAAGGGCTTGGTCAAGGAGGTCAAGTCCTTGACCAAGAGTGACAGGAATGCCACTTTTGAGGAGATCCTATCAGGAGCGATGGCGGCTGAGGATGATCTTGAGCTGAAGCTCAAGAGGGACCGTGACACCCAGGGAGCTGGCAGCAGTGGAGGACAGGCCAAGAGGTCTCATTATCAGTACTAGCAGCAGAGGCCATTCCAGCAGCAGAGGCCGTTCCAGCAGGTGCAGCAGCCGAGGCACCAGCAGCAGGCACCCAGGCAGCAGGTCGTCAGTTGCTCTTTCTGCAAGAAGCAGGGTCATGGATGGAATGACTGCAGAAAGAGGCTTGGCAGGTGTCTACTATGTGGTTCTGGAGACCACCAGCTGAGGGAGTATCCCATGTCTTCGGGACGACCAGTTCAGGGAGGCGGAGCCAAGGCTCCGGCAGGGCAGCAGAAGGGACCTTTGCCAACTCAGCAGTAGAGGTTCGTCCAGCATCAGGCCAGGGGTGGTCAGCATGGACGAGCCTATGCCATGGCAGCAGAGGATGCCGAGGTTACTGGAGAGCTGATAGCAGGTTCTATTCTTCTCGACTCTATTCCAGCTTATGCATTGTTCGATTCTGGGGCTTTCCATAGCTTTGTATCAGTATCTTTTGTGATTCGACATCATGTTATATCTGAATCGTTGCCTAGGACTTGCAAGATTACGACCGGGGGTGGCATTATCCTCGTTCTTGATATTTACAAGGAACGGAGAGTAGTTTTGGGAGGCCGAGAGTTGGATGTGTGCTTGCTCGTAATGCCACTACCGAACTACGATATTGTACTCGGTATGGATTGGTTGAGCATGCACCATGCCAGCATAGATTGCCGCGGGGGTAGAGTTCTGTTCAGAGCGCCAAGAGAGCCAGAGTTTGTATATTCCCGACGGCAGGCAGAGCAGACTTGCGGAGTTTTCTATGGAGCTTCAGTCGAGGAGCAGCCAGCTCCACATTCTTTGATTGCTGAGTTCATAGACGTGTTTCCAGAGGAATTGCCTGGGCTTCCACCAGACAGAGACGTTGAGTTCTCGATAGACTTGGTTCCAGGTACGGAACCCATTTCTCAGCATGTCTATCGGATGAACAACAGCAAGCTAGTGGAATTGAAGAAACAGGTGGATGAGTTGCAGGACAAAGGCTTCATCCGCTCTAGTTCTTCACCTTGGGGTGCACCGGTACTCTTTGTACTAAAGAAGGATGGGTCGGTACGTATGTGTATCGACTACAGGGCACTCAACAGTCTGACGATCAAGAACAGATATCCACTGCCGCGGATCGATGTTCTCTTCGATCAGTTGAACGGAGCTCGGGTATTCTCGAAGATTGATCTGAGGTCAGGCTACCATCAGGTAAAGGTGAAGAGGGAGGACATCCCGAAGACGGCGTTCAGGATACGGTACGGCCAGTTCGAGTTTATGGTGATGCCGTTTGGGTTGACGAATGCTCCGGCGGTGTTCATGAACTTGATGAACAAGGTATTCCACCAGTACTTAGATAAGTTCGTGGTGGTGTTCATCGACGACATCCTGGTGTACTCGAAGACCGAGGAGGAGCACGAGGAGCACTTGAGAGTGGTCCTGGAGACTCTCAGACAGGAGCAGCTTTACGACAAGCTCTCGAAGTACGAGTTCTTCCTTGATAGAGTTGACTTCCTGGGTCATGTAGTGACTGGAGATGGGATCTCAGTCGACCCGAGGAAGATATCAGCAGTTGAGGCTTGGGCAGCGCCGACATCAGTAGCAGAGATCAGGAGCTTTCTGGGATTGGCAGGCTACTACAGGAGGTTCGTCCAAGATTTCTCCCGGGTTGCAGAGCCGTTGTCTAGGCTTACCCGGAAGGACGCAGAGTTTCTCTGGTCAGAGGAGTGTCAGGCCGCTTTCGATGAGTTGAAGAAGCGGATGACGACAGTCCCGATTCTGACATTGCCATCAGGATCAGGCGGGTTCACTATCTACAGTGACGCCTCGGGGAAGGATTTGGGTTGTGTCTTGCAGCAGCATGGGAAGGTGATTGCCTATGCTTCCAGGCAGTTACGGCCCCATGAGAAGAACTACCTTACCCATGATTTAGAGTTGGCGGCAGTTATCTTTGCTCTGAAGCTGTGGAAATACTATTTGTATGGAGAGCGTGTGGAGATATTTACAGACCACAAGAGCTTGAAATACGTGTTTACGCAGAAGGAGCTGAACATGAGGCAGCGCAGGTGGCTGGAGCTGATAAAGGACTTTGATATTCTTCTGCAGTATCACCCAGGAAAGGCCAACGTAGTTGCTGATACGTTGAGCAGATATCCGACAGCTATGTGCTTGACGATGGATCGTCACTTGTTAGCGGACTTGGAGAGCCTTGGGATCGAGGTGATTGTGCCGGGAGTGCAGATGCAGATGTTGGGCCTCCAGATTCAGTCGGACTTGATTGATAGGATCAAGTCGGCTCAGTTCGATGACGTTTCTCTATGATGCATCAGGGAGCAGGTCAGACAGGGATTTGCGGACGATGAGTTCACTCTTGCAGGAGATGGCGCATTGAGGTACGGTTCCAGACTGTGTGTGCCCAGTGGAGACTTTCGGGAGCAGGTTATGCAGGAGGCCCACCGTTCTCAGTACTCGATACATCCGGGAGCCAACAAGATATATAGGGATCTGAGAGAGCATGTATGGTGGAGTGGGATAAAGCGCGAGGTAGCACACTTCGTAGCTAGGTATTTGATCTGCCAGCAGGTCAAGGCAGAGAGGCAGAGGCCAGGAGGACTGTTGCAGCCATTGCCCATTCCGGAGTGGAAGTGGGAGCACATCACGATGGACTTGGTTTCGGGATTGCCGCGTACTCCAGGAGGGAAGGATGCGATTTGGGTCATCGTCGACAGGTTGACCAAATCGGCCCACTTTTTGCCATTCAAAGTGGGTTTGTCTACCGAGAAGCTATCAGAGATGTATATGAGGCAGATAGTTAGGCTTCATGGGATTCCAGTGAGCATTGTATCGGACCGAGACAGCCGTTTCACTTCACATTTCTGGAGGAGCTTGCATATTAGCTTGGGCACTTAGCTCAAGTTTAGTACCGCATACCACCCGCAGACAGACGGACAGTCAGAGCGGACCATTCAGACTCTGGAGGACATGTTGCGGACTTGTGTCCTGGACTTTGGAGGATCTTGGGAGAGTCACCTGCACTTAGTAGAGTTTGCATATAATAACAGCTTTCAGGCCAGCATCGAGATGTCCCCTTTTGAGGCACTGTACGGGCGTAGATGTCGTACACCCTTGTCTTGGGACGATGTTGGGGAGCGAGTTTTATTGGGGCCTGAGATGGTTGTAGATGCAGCAGAGAAGGTGAAGCTTATCAGAGATCGGCTTCGCGTGGCGCAGGACAGACATCGGCATTGGGCCGACAGCCACCGCAGACCTTTGGAGTTTTAGGTACAGTTTAGAGATAGGATTAGAATTAGGTTGTCTTGTTGTGTTTTGTTAATCATGTTTGTTTATCATAATTAAATTGAGACCTTGTTTGTGATTAGGTCGGAGACCAGGTATTCTTGAGGATATCTCCGACACGTGGCATGATACGTTTTGGTGGAGGTGGAAAGCTTAGCCCACATTTCATCGGCCCTTTCGTTATCAGCGGGAGAGTCGGTGACATGTCTTACAGGCTAGACTTACCACCAGTATTGGTTGGAGTCCACAACGTATTTCACGTGTCGCAATTGAGACGGTACGTGGCAGATCCTAGCCATGTACTTGATCATTCCGAGATCGAGGTGGGTCCTACTCTTCGTTATCCAGAGCAGCCTGTTGAGATTCTGGATCGGCGGGAGAAGGCATTGAGGAACCAGACGATACCATTGATTCGTGTCGCATGGAGGCATCATTCTCCAGGCGAGTCCACCGGGGAATGGGAGGATGAGATGCGCGAGCGATACCCTTATCTATTTGTACCTTGAGGCATGATTTCTATCCTTCTCATTTTAGTTTCAGTTTCGTCTTTAAATTTCGAGGACGAAATTATTGTTAGGAGGGTAGACTTGTAACACCCTGTTTTCTGAAATTAGGGATTTTTGAAAAATTATTATTTTTATTAATTATTAAGTGTGTTTAGGGCATGATATGATTTATGGTGATTTCTAGTGTGCTTAGAACCATTTCCTAAGTCATGCTAAGTCATGACTTATGACTTTGTGATTTTGTTAGTATAACTTAGTGTAAACCCTAGTTTTCTCTAACCTAGAAGTTGCCATGACCATGTGAGCTTAGCCATAGGCTTAGAACATCAAATTAGTAGTTTTTGGCCAAAAGGGTATTTTGGTAATTTACTAAACTTTATTTGAGATTATGTAATTTTAATATTATTTAATTCTTGGTAAGTCTCATGACTAGTCCCTAACCTATCCCACCCTAATCTAGAGGTTAGCCACTAACCTAGAAGCTTTAGGAAGGATTTTTGGTTAAGGGTTGAAGTGAGGAAAATATCTAGTTTACCTTTATTTGATATTTTCCTTAAATCACTCCAAATATCTCACCCTTTACACAAAATCCATGCCTTAGCCATGAAGGAAGGGCAAGGACACCCCCCATGCCATGGCCGACCAAGGGTACCCCCCTAGCTGGTACACACTTCAATATAACCCTTTGTATTCATTCATGAATAATTTACATGAATTTAATTCCTAGAAAATCCCATTTTCTTCAAACACCCACAACTTGATCATTCTTGATCCAAATTCACTCTAGTCTTTTGCATTGGGACCTACAACATCAAGGGAGCTAAGGGAGGCTAGTAATCAAGAATTTGGAGGCTTTGGACATCATCAAGTTGAAGGACACACCCCCCTCTTCTTTGATTTTCTTTGGTTTTGCACAAATAGGTAATTTCCCTCAAACTTAGTTAAAACCCTCTTTTTTCTTCATAAACACATTCATGTAGGACTACCATAACTGTGGGTAAAGTTTGGTGAAAATTAGAAGTGGTTTGGTGTCCGTATCGGACACGTATCCTAAGCTAGAAACCCTTGTTTGGTGAAATGCCACAATGGACTTGTTTTTGTATTTTTGTAAAACAAATTACACAAACTTGTAGCTCTAGACTTGCTGATCACTAAACACGTGGACTGAACACATTTTCGTGCTGTGTCCGTGTCCAAATTGGACACGAACCGACCGTACGAGCCCATCGTGCATGCCCTGCTACCCGACACTTCGTGGGCACAGCTCAGGCCACTTGGACACGTATAACTTGACACAGACAAGGGGGCAATGTCTGCGAACATGCCCCCAAAGTCTCGTGTCGCATCGTGTCGTGTCGAGTGAGAAAACTCACTCGTACTTGACACGCGCTGTCAGCACACACGCGCGCGGGCACGACTTTGAGCATGTCGTGTCGCGTGGACATGACACTAGAGTGTCTCGTAGTGACACGGACATAAAGCCCTACACGTGGCATACACGTGGACACGAGCACGTGGTGTGTCGTGTCCTGTGTCGCGAGTACGACGCGTGTTACCGAGTGCACGACGCTATCATAACACGCGTGTATCAGTCGTATTTTCACGACTGATACGGTGTTCGTTCTGTGTCCACGAGTGTCGTGGACACGTGTCAGGGTGTGGAACGTGTAGCCTTACGTGTGGGCTACATGTGTGCACGACCACGAGACGTGTCGTGTCTCGTGGTATGTCCACGAGCACGTGGAACGCGTGCACGACGCTGTGCACGCGTGTGAGCGTATCAGTTTACCCGTGTGGTGCTTTTGGGAGTTTGGACACGTGAAACCGTGTCGTGGTGTCGTGTCAGGCACCTAGGACACTAGTGTATATATGGGGTGTCAGTTACCAACCAATAGGATCGAGCCTTAGCTCGTTTTAGTGTGTGTAAATCGTGTTACCCTATTTCGAGTGCACAGTGCACTGTTTCCTGATTTTTAGGATATTTTCCAGTTTTGTATAAACGAATTTCAAAACCAATTTGATATGTTTTATACATTGTACTAGTGTATTTTAGTGTGTATATACATAGTATATATGTATATGTGAGTGTGGGTGAGTTTTGGGGATAATTGGTAGTGTATAGGTGTTGTTGTGTGTGTATATACATAGGAGTGTATATATGGACTGTGTGTGTGTGTGTTGAGGGCTGGATTTGGTTCCAGGAACCACCCCCTTCCCTTCCTGTCCTGTCCAGCCTTACTCTCCCTTACTGTTATGTCCTGCACTCTCTCTCACTCTATATCCCTCTCTCTCACTGTCCTTCACTCACTCTCTCATTCAGTCTCTCTCATTTCCTTTCCCTCTATATATATGTAATATATATAGTTGTATATATATATATAAATGTATATATATATAAAGGATATATATCTTTGTATTAGGTCTCATTAGGTCACATATAGTGTGTTATGTGTATGAGGGTTTTGTATTATATATAGTACTTATATATTGGTATTGGGTAGTATGTAGATATATATATATGTATATCTTCTAGTTATAGGTTTATATGAAAACCCCATGACTAGCCTATGGCCAAGATCACTAGCCTATGGCTTGGGGCTAGCCCTAATGGCCCAAAATCCTACTTGTTGACCCTTGTTGACTAAGGGTTGACCAAAGTCAACCTTAGGTCAAAGTTGACCTAGTTAACCTAGAAATGACTAGGAATGACCTAAAACAACTAGTTTGATTAGTTTGACTAAAACCCTAACTAGTTGACTAGTGTTGACGTAACTTTGACTAGTTTGACTTTAGAGTTGACCAAGAGTTGACTTTTGACCAATTTAACCTAGAATCATGTAGTATGCATAGTAGACATCATTTTTACCATTTAGAACACATTGTGACTTGTGTTGCTCTGATCAGGAGCCAGACACCTCTCCTCAGACATCATATTCTCTACAGACATTCATACAGCAGGCGAGTACATTCTCTGACCGTTTCATACTTATTCAGGCTTTACTTCTCGCTCTAGATTACTTTATTTATTGCTGTCACATTGGTAACACGGATTGGTACTATATGGATCTTTACATGAGATGTTATCCCTCTCGGGAGCATCGGGTACTTCATGTTATGTGTGTTTCACTATCATCATGTACTCCTATGCTTCCATCATTCATGTGCACTCATGTGATCATGTACTCTCATGTTTACTGAGCCCTCATGTATACTATCATGTGCACCCTTTCATGGGCCCCATGTGATATCATGTATAATAACGTAACTTGTATAGATCCTTGTGTATTGATTGGGGAAACGGGGGAGTAGAAGTGGACATGTGAATAATTCCAAAGTGGTATAATCATGTGCAAACTCAGTAGTGTAATCATGTATAAATTCTAGCCATTCACATGCCTATCTTGTGCTCTACATCACTAGTCACTTACAGTTCTCTATATACAGTAGATATTTCATTACAGCTATCTCTTTTACAGCGTATATTTCCTTTCAGCAGTTCATGTATCTTACTCTATTGCCTGTATCGTATTTCCTAACCTGATATGAACTGCGTGAGATGTATTGTGCTCGTTCCTGTCCTGATTGGACGTGTTGAAAATATTACAGAGGATGAGGACGAGGCATGGGTGACTACTTATTATGGAGCAGGACTAGATGACACTTGTATTGAGGACCCTCAGCAGGATCCACCTGCAGCTGAGGATGTTGTTCCAGTAGTCTAGACCAGTTTAGTCTAGGCAGCCTTTTCTATATTTATATTTTGTCTCACATTCTGAGTTGTATTTTAAGATGTGGAGATGTATAGACTCTTAGACTTATTGTATTATGAGTTGACATTCTGGATGTTATGTATCCTAGACACTTAGACTTATTTCATCTATGCTATGGTTCTCTTTGAGTTACTATCTATCTTCTGTCTTTCATTCTTCTACCTTAGATGTGATTGAGACTATATGTTGTGATGTTACCTCCACTCGGAGAGTATAAACTGTACAGGTACCTTATATTGTTAGATGATTGACCTAGGACAGCGTTCTACCACCGACACTGCAGCGTAGGCTGAACGTACCCACTTCTCGTGTCCTTACTCTAGGGTGCGGGTCGTGACAGATAGGCTTAAATTTTGAGTGGTATATGCAATACCACTTAGCGATAGCTATGTCAGGCCGTTTGGTGACTTGCAATAGATTAGGTCAAGATGATTGACTCTGTTACGATAAATTTGCCCTTAACGGATGGAATTGTGTCGAGACTCGAGTGGGAATAACTCGATAGAAGTCGATGCAAGTATGCTTCGATGAGTTGAGTTGAATGATCAGGAGCGGACTCGCATCATTGGACGATGAGTCGAACAAGAATTAGTTGAGTGTAAGCCGAACGATAGGCTAAAAATAGCAAAAGAATTTTGTATTGAGAAAATGATTAACTCGGTCAAATTCGAGTTAAGCTAGTGTTAGGACTTGTTCAAAATGAGTTGAGTAGGTACGAAAAAATTGTACGAACGAATTTGAGTTTGCACGAAGCGTCGGTAGCACAATTTAGAAGTGTGAATTAGGAAAATGAGAATGGATATAGGAATTAGAAATCATGTCGCTCAATGATGATAGCTAGCTACAACGGGAGGGATCTTGATGCGTACAAGAATTGAATCGTATTCGAGTACGGATAATAATAGTGATTGCAATAAATTGGAGTTTACGAGAAAGGAGGATGTTTAGGTTATGCACATCGGCGATGGTATTGAGGCGTATCAAAGATGATATGCGATAACTTGGAAATACTTTGATGGAATGAACAAAACTTATGTTGAGCATTGTCGTTGATGAATAAGATACAAATTAATTTGATGTAAGTTCGGATGATAACGGTGGAAATGCTTCGAAGAATCTGAGAATGGATCGATATATTACTTGGATGGAAACGAAAGTGTCTTGATTGTTTCGACGATAAACACAACGTTGACGTTCTTGTCTTGTGCGAGCGCAACTCCAGCCTCACATATGCATCACGTCGGATTAGGGCGATCATCCCGTGTGAGCACTGGTATGGTGATTCATGCCTAGCGGGGATGTTCGAACTTGCAAGACGTGGCAAATTGGATTTGACTTACGGTTTGATGTGCGAAGGCAAATTCGAGGATTATTGTGATGATCATAGAGTGTGTCAGATATTGACCGTAGGTAGATAGACTCGTACCCGAAGCAAAAAAATATTATTCGGTTAGCGATATCGTTAACGGTAGTGCATGAGTGATTCGAGTAGTAATGGTGCATCAGTTGTGCGGGGTGGCAGATAAATTTTGGATTGATAAATTATGTCAGATTGGGTAAAGTCCCACAGGAATTGTCAGGAATTGATTTGGCTCCGAGATAGGATATAGCATGGTTCGTAGTAACTATCCTTTGTTGATGATCTTCAATTATCGAGCATAGCTTCGGGACAGCTAACCCTAGAAGACTTGACCGCCAAATCAAACTAAATTTTGAAGACCGTAGGACGACCCTACTGAAGTCGTATAAGAAATTGCATCGAGGATGAATGATGATGTAGTACATGTTGAGGATAAGTCTATGCAATTGAGTATCGTGTTTCGGAAGTTAGCGAGTAGCCTTTGACTAGATCGATATGGTCAGATATTTACTTATTGATCGAATGATTATGTAAATAGACTTGGTCGGTCGATGATCAGATAGATAAACGGACGAAGTTATCATAGCGACGCGGATGGACGATTGTGAGAAATTATGTCACGTATGAGTACAATGAATAGGGGAGCAACCCTAGAGATTGTGTCATAGATCTTGACTCATGTAACAGCTAGAGTCGCATACGTTAAGTAAATAATCTATGTTGCAAAATGAACTAGTGGATTGATTTGAAATTGGGTAAAGGATTCGTATTCGATCTAGAATTAGGAGATGAACACATAAGAGACTTGTGTCAAAGTGATTGTTGTCTTTGAGCATCAACGATGCAAGTTAACCTCTTATGTCGGGAAGGATTAAGAACGATGTCGGGATAAGTTTCCTAGCGGGGGTAGCCCCAGACGCGATACGTGGTTAGTTTTGATAACGTAAAAAGTTGTGAGTTGTGAAACCATATGGTCGTGACGAGACATGGGCATGTTGAACTTAGTTCACGCCATTGAGACGAGACTATAAGAATTGTTGCGATCGAATGCGCACGACTTAACACGACGCATATAATTGATGGTCCATATGAAACCTACGACATGAGATATGCAATTTTTGAATCGCATCGTGTGTCGTGACTTTCATTGGATGATCACGTATGCATCAAATATGCACATGCAATAGAATTACGAGAACAAACACTAGAGACCAAGTCCGATCGAAAGTACGAGATGGAAAGTAATCGAGGATGAGAATTTACCTATTGGCCTTGTTCTAATATCCTACAACTGAGCTTGGCTAAAATGCATATATTGGTAGGATGCCTAAAATATGTGTATGATCCAAACTAAGTTGTATATTTCAGACAATAGTGGCACGAGATCGTGCAACGATCTAGAGAAACACTTGGATTGAGTGTTGCTTTCGGTTCAAGGATGAACCTTGTTATGAGTGGTATATTATGTAATGCTTCGCTCCGCACGGTGTGTTACGATGAGTCATTGACTCAAAGAGTTGCATTGATCCGATGAAGTATCGATGCAAATCGATGCAAGAGTTACGTTTGCCCGAAGGAGTGCTTTGAGTCGATTCGAATCTATAAATAAAAATGATGCAAGGCATAAGTATGATTCAAAGAAATATTGACTTTAGTTGATTTCGTGCGTAGGTAGGTTATGCTTTTATGCTGAATTATAAGAGGTCGGTATTTTGCTTATTCGCAACGGTGTACGCAAAACCAAAACCTCATCTTGCAACGGACTAAGGAATGGACATAGTAGGTCGAATCGATCGAGTAGTTCAACGGAGCACGAAGTGCTCGAATGGCTAAGTTAGAAGAGTTGGCTGTACAGCAAAGTTATGGAATTGAGCCGCATCAGCTCGGTGCGACTACAAGGCATATCGGCTTAAGGTAGGCTGGTTCTTGACCTCTCCCCTACTCCTTCATGCCTAATAAAATGTATCCTTGTATGCATACGTTGCTATCGAGTTAACGAGCATGGCTCGAATCGAGTTGTCTTAGTGTGTGTCGAACATTAAGTTAGAATATTGAATAATTGAGGTGACGTACATCAAGTACATGGGTTGCGATAGGACATTTATGGTAGAACACTGAAAGACAATATCCAGATGTGCATCAAGTGCATGGCTTGGAAGAACATCGAACACTAAGACATAGAACATGGAAATACTGTATCAAAGCGTGCCTCGAATGCACGACTCGAAGGAAAGAGAGTAAATGTGTCGAAAACGTGCCTGTGACTCATAAAAGATGGCTTTATTGCGAAGAGAACAGTTGTGGCACAAATGTTGTGACAGAACTGTCGAATGGGGCATTGTGCCAATGGAATATAGAAAGGCGAACTTGTCTGGTTGTATGAAACTCAGACACGTATTGCATGGTCTATGGACTCGGATGGCCCGTGCACGGGCGCTACGTCTCTCGAACGTAGGGTCGTTGGGGCACAGGGACCGTTCGACCGCGAAAGGAATTAAGGAGTATTCGTGGTGTACTTTATTCAGACGGGTTGCACCCTCCTATTAATTTGATAATACACAATACTAGTATACCCCCTATTTTATTTAATATTATTTTTATTTCTTTTTATACTTTATGGTATTTTTCATATTTATTAAATATTTAGTAAATAATATATGATTTTTCTATATAAAAACTAGCTAGTGAAATATAGGTTCTTAGTACATTGCTTGCAAAATTATTTTACTAAGGATACTTCTAAGCATTAGTTCAGTTATTAGCATTTTAGAAATTTTATTATGTTATTATAGTATTTTTATTATCAAATAGCTCGTATTAGTTTATGATTATTTTATTGATAAATAGGTAACCTTGTAACAAGAATATTTAATTTGGGTAATTGTTTTTTTTTCCTTTCTTTCCTTTCTTCATAAAATTTTTCCAACATTTTATTTCTTAAACTTTAGAGGAGAGTATAGATATATGTATACCTATATCTAATTAATTACAAATACCCAAATATATATATATATAAAACTCGTGAGATTTTATAATATCACGAGTTGAATAACTCATTTTCTCTCGATCACCTAGCCGCGCGTGTAAGCGGGTTTGACATACTCGAGATTGATTCAATCTCGAGTTTAAAAGCACTGAATCTTATCAAATCTTAACAGGATCCCTGCACATCCAAATACTCTACCAATTCGACCTAATCACAGATTAAATCCGATTAGCAATCGATAAGAAAGCCGATCGTAAATAGGATTTAAAACATAAAAGTTACACACGCGAACACGTCAAGGGTTCATCACAAATTCTTCTCCTAAAACCCTCTAATCTTCGCAACCATCTATACGAGAGCCTCCTTGACATCCATGCGCCTTACCCTGACTGACTGCAAGTCATCGTCGGTCGCCGCGCAGCCGGGAAGACATCCAAACCCGAGAAAGAAATAGAGCAACTCTGTTCGGTCACATTAGTCAGGTACTCGTGTTCATCACCTTCTAACTTCTTTATCTCGCATTCAATTCATGAACCAATTAGTTCGTCATAAACCCAACATATACGACTACAAGACCTAACAAACAGTTTAATTTTAGATGCCCTAAAACCTAGGGAAAACGAGTTGAAAACTCCGCAAAAAACAACGTTGATACACTCTGTTTATAGCAGTTTCGATACTATTTTGGAAGACAGATTCTGACTATTTTACTATAAATTCTCCAAAATGAATTGAATATAGTTGTAGCCAACCTATAGGGCTTTGCAACGCATTTTGCAGAAGTCGATTTTATAAACTATGTACCGAGAAATCGGTTCCCCAAAATTGACAAAAACCCATTTTCAAAATTATGAAATTTTAATAAAATTTATCGATACAGTGTGTGTTCCGACAAACCGGGTGACGTGGCCGCAACCCATAAGCATCAAAATATGCATATGGAAGTTGTCGACGTGTGGGATTCAATGAAACTCAATTTTGTTGTTCGTGCGCGATAAAATCGAAGCGTATCCGTCGAGATACCCCATATCGGCCCTTTTGCAAGCTAGCCCATAACTTAGTTCACGTTCGTCATCTCGAGACGAAACTTGTGCCAACAGGATCGTGTTATTTTCTGGTCCAGTGTGCCAAGTTTGGTCCGATTCTGAGAATGTCGACCGGAACGCCCTTTTGGCGGGGCCGCGACCCGATCCAACGGACGAATTTGTGTACATCCCACCGGAATCCAACATTAGATCTAAGGTTGAGTTCGTATCGTCAAAACGAACCCATAGACATATAGTTAAATGATTTTAGAGATCGTAGGTACTGGCACACTTTTCAGTACAAAGCGGGTCCAACGGTAGACATCGTTTTTAACCCAAAATCCCAATTTTGCCCTTATGTCTAGAATTGGACTTTTGGGTAGGAATTCCTAGACATTTCTTCTATACCAAACACATTGGTGATTTTTGTTTCAGCATCTGGACACTGTTGCATGAGTTTGACTGTTGTGGCACATTGAGTGGTTGGTACTATCGGTTTCACCAACAAAGGACCCCAGACGGGTACATTTATTATTTGTTTTTTATATTGTTAATTAATATAGTTCATTGTTAGTTATTTAATATTTGATTCTCAACACGCTCATCACACGGATACCACATCTTGTCTCTTTCATATCTTGTCATATTTCTTACCTGTAGTGTCGGAAAGGGAAAGTACCAAGTAGATGTGTGATCTGACCGTAGACATTGTAGACATCGTAGACAGTGTTTTATTTCATGCAATGTAGACATCGTAGATAGTGCTTTTATTTTATTGCTATTTAGACATCGTAGACAGTGTTTTATTTTATGCAATATAGACATCGTAGACAGTGCTTTTATTTTATTTCTATTTAGACATCATAGACAATGCGGTGTAGTGCCCCAGCCGATCACACATCGAAATGAGTACTTCAACACACTTAGATAGTTATGTGCCACGTTCTACCCTTTAAATGCTCCATATATTTTCTTATTTCTAGTTTATTGTATTACCATGTTATAGTAGTTTATTTTATCATGTATTTATGGCTAACATCTATTTTATAGTTGTAATCATATATTGGAACTGCACTCAATGAATTGTACTCGTTATTTCTAATTGGAAACCAATATTTTTTAGATAATCGCCTGCTACATTATGCTTGGACCGTTGGGGAGACATGGGTATATGCTGAGGTCAACCATAGAAGACTAGTTAGATGTGTTGGCAGTATTTTAATATTTGTAATAGTTTATATTTTTCTTTAAATATAAAACTTGTGAATATTATAAGTTTTAGTTATTATGAATAAACAGAAAGTTATTATTTTATGTGATTTGAGCATCATGGCCTTGATAGCGTTCTACCGACGACACTACGACGTAGGCTGGCTTGGACACGCACTCGTATCATAAAAAGCGGATGTGGGTCATGACATATTAAGTTTGGAATCCTTTGGATATTGGGCTAGCAATCTGTGCTAAAGCGACCACCGGCTTACACGTTGAGATACCAGTCCATTACGGTGCGGTACGTCGTGACCTTTCATATAGATAGGGTCAGTGAACTTGAGATTAGAATTGAGTATAGACGTAGAGCTTGCTACCCTTATGCTTATGCTTAAGTTTGATTTGTTTGCTTCATGATTTGTTCGTTGGTTATGAGAATTACTAACGATTTTAGGCTTGAAGATTTGAGACTGAGATGGGCACGATCACTATGCTTATGTCCATATTATGTCTAACCGTATCTGTTGCAGGGACAAGGTATTGGACACTTTTATGATTCAGTTGCTTTTGATAACATGCTTTATTGCTTACATTGTCATGAAACTGATCCTAAGGCAATAATAAAAAGATCACCCAATAAAGATGCATGCTTCACTAAATTTACTTAGTGTTGGTTTATGGCGAGTGGGTCTTGATCAGTACAGCGAAGACGAAAGTACTAATCCCCTACTAGTTTGCTCGCAAGTTCAGGATATGTTCGGCTCGTTGTGGGGCTTGGCTTGGACGCGCCGAAGCATGGAGTCCTTAGCATTTCGAGGTGAGCTACTACATTGGCGTTCAAACTTGCAACATGGAGATGTTCGGCCGAAGATTACTTATTGGTTATAAAGAGGCCTAAAGTATGGAACAATAAAATCTTTGTGAGCTAGAGAGATCATAAGTGTTGTAAACCAATTGGCATTGTCTATGAGTTGGGCCATTCAGCAGCTTTGTAACGTTCAATTCATTTATCAAAAAAAAAGATTCTTATTATATACTCTGTTACCTTCCACTACGAATGCTACCAATTTATGATAAATTTATGCAAATTTGTCATCTTGTCTTGCACGAGTGCAAATACAGGCTCGTGCGGCATCACGTCCCGCAATGACGATTGACTCGGGTGATTTTCGGGATGGGGCATGACAGCATGGCCCCAATACACAAATTTGTTTCGGACATACCCGACACAATCTAAGCCCTATCCCTAACCTAATCCACCAAAACCCAAACATCACCTCCCTCCGATCACCGTCGCTGGCCACGCCAGCGTCACCAGCCCCAAATTCGCTGCCAGCACCACCTCCGAAACGGTGTGGCCACTATCGTCACCCCCGTCTCCCTACACTACTCGACCCTACCGCTTGGGCACCATCACCGCCCCCGATACCGCCGTATGACCACTACAGACCCGATTATCGCTTCCGTCCGATCACCCCCAAACCGCTCCAGCACCCCCAAAACACATAAAAACCTATACCACATACCTCGTAGCGCATCCACCTCCTCCGTAGCCGAGCGAGCCCCGCACCGTTGTCCCAAACTTCGACCTCAGCAGCGCCAACACGCCATCTCCGTAGAGCGCCACCGTCGACTCACTTGACTCCACCACATCCACCTCCATTATAGATCAGATCCGACCTCCCAGCGCCGAGACCCTCACTCCATCGGCTGCTTACGTCCCCTGCTACGTGCCTACTCTAACTACCGAAGCATCGAGCCGGAGCACCCATTGGTGAGACTCTGCTATCCTCTCTGCTCTCCCTCTCTCTCATTCACTGTTTTCTTTCTACTCCCTCTCTCTTCCTTCATCGATGAAGAAAAACGAAAAGGAAAGGGGGGCTGCCTCGTTTTCGTGGAAGGAAAGAGAACGAAAATATCGTGGTATTTGTTTATATTTTTATTTGTGGTTATGTTCTTTTTTTCTCTCCGCTAATTCTCTTCGTTAATGGAGAGGCCAGCAAACTTTTCTATTTATTATTATTATTATTATTATTATTATTATTATTATTATAATATTTTCTTCTACGGAAGATATTTTGTAATAATTATTATTATATTTAAAAGTTAGTGTGTGTGTGTATATATATGTATGTATGTATATACACTGATATTTAGTATAAATATATGTTTGTTAGTGTTATTTTAGTTCTATTATTTATTAAGTATTGTTATTAAATTTTATATTTATATATATATATATATATAAAATATATATATATATATATATATATATATATATAAAATATATATATATATATATATAATTAATTTTGTGACGAGATTAGTAGACCTGGCCCTATAATTATTCCCAAATTGAGAAGCCAAAAAAAATCTTGTTATATTATTTTAAAATATGGCTTTTGACCTAAATTATATTTGACAAAATTAGTTTTTGCTGTAAAAATGATTTTCTAGATTTTCAAAGTATTTTTCAAAAAATATCTTAATAATAAAAGGTAGTTTGTCAATTAAAATTTATTTTCAAGTATGCATTTATCTAAAATATTTTGGGGTAATAAAATATATTCTTCAGGTATTATAAATATTTTTCTAAAATAGTGTAAGTATTTTCTTCGTGAATTTCGATCATTTATCAAAACTTGACCATGGCAAATCGTATTTCATATTCTCTTACGAAACTAGAATTCCTTATGTCGACCCTAGATAATTTGACCGTTCTGTACTTGATGGAACCGTCTGTGCCATCATCGAGGCCATCTTGTGAAGTTATAACACCAAAGTCAAACTCTGTGCTATCTTGATCATGGTACCACACCATGCGTCACTACGAGGTAAGATAACTTGCCATCTACTGTCTATTTACTTTAGCTCACATATTGCATGTATTTATTTATTATTTATGTCCTGCAAAATAAATTGTGCTACATAGTCATATCGAGATACAATTCTACTCTTTAGTTCTATTTCTTGTTGTTAAATTATTTTATGCATATTAAACCTGGAATTAAGATGCCACCCTCGTTTGTGTTGCATTCATTAGCTATGACACGTTTTTGCCACGAAGTCGCGAGTCATATATAGATATCGAACTTGCGTAGCCGCCTAGCCCCCGATACGTATAACCATGCGATAGGATTAACTGCTAATAGTAATTGCATAATTAGTTTGACTTAGCAGTTAGTAGAGGCTATATGTGTTGTGGGTACAACATAAATAGGCATGGGGTGGGGAGGACATTTTCTTAGCGTATGGGCTACCATACACATTACCTTTGTGATCCTACACTCTATCGGAGATGCAGTTTGACGACCCCTTTTACTGCTACAGATGGCCACTAATGTTCTACGAAGTGTTATGTTCTTACTGTTATTGACAGCTTATGTCGCTTCACTAAATGTTATGCTCTTAGGCCCCTGGTGCCCAAGAGGGGACTATGTTAATCCCATTTGTCTAGAGAGCCCATGCGTTGGAGGGTTGTTCTTAAGTTGCATTCACATAGACTGGTTAGGCTACCTTATCCGTTTAGGTATATATGCTTTTGGTTTGTGTACTTATACCTGATAGCGGCTTAGAACAGTATTTTGTCATGAACTAGTGCGCCACACCTTGTTCTTGTTTGGTTGTAGGTGTGGTTCACTACTTCGATGATAAAATACTGAACCTTGTCGTGGTCCGAATACTATATCGGATTATGGCATAGAAAGATACTTCATCATAGATTAGGGTGCCATCTCTTGTCCTTATTTAGTTAGGGGTGTTGACCCAAACTGGATCGCAGTCAACCTAATCTTGATAATTAATAAATTGACATTTGTAATGATCAAACTCGATACATATATCTCCATCAAGCTACAAATCAGACGATTATCACATATCAAGTCAGACGAACATCATCGACGGCTGTTCGACAAATACTGCTGTAACTTGTAAATAGAGTCTATATTTTTACACTTTTATTGAGTCTAGACTGTTGTACGTTGAGTCGCACTGAGTATCTCAACCATAGACTAGATAACCAAAAGCACAACAAACAAAAGACCAAACTGCCAAAGCCCAAAATCAGCCCATGAACGTTCTGTCCCAAAGGAGGCAGAGTTCGGGCCGAATTCTGCCCCCACAAAGAGTTCAGGCCGAACTCTGTCCCCTAAATTCCAGGAGCTAATTTTTAGGGTATGCTCATTGCTAGTTGTCCAACGGCCAAATTTTTGAATATTTTGGACAGAATTCTGGCCGAACTCTGCTCCTAGAACTAGTATAAATAGGCACCGATTTCCCTTATTTCAATTCATTCAATCTTTTCGTCTTCTCTACTCCTATAGCCTATACATCCTAAAGAGCTATACTCTTCTCATCTACTAGCCATAAAAGTTTCCAAGCCTACAAGGTGCTCACTGCGAGTCGACTAGAAGTTTGTGTACAAGAGTCTCAAAGAAGTCGCTTGGAAAATTCTAAGTTTCGCCTCTGCATTTTTGTAAGAAGTTGGCGTGTTCTTCTGTGTAAAGGCACGTGTTTGTACGCTATTTCACAAATAGTGGATTTCAATCCTGAGCAAGAGTTCTCAGGCCTGGACTAGTCCTCCACGAGGAAAACCTGGTTAAAACTGTTGTGTTTGCGTATGCTCTCTGATCTTTATTTACTTTTCGTACTTATACTCTGATTAATTTTTTGTTGTTGGTTATAATTGAATAGAGTTATTTTTAATTGATCATTATTAACACACATACTCTATTTATCCCCCTCTAGAATTGCCTATACGTACTTCAATTGGTATCAGAGCCACGTTATCTTGATACATGATTTACATCCTAGAGTTGATCCATGGCAACCACACAACCCATCTTTACCAACTATGGTGAGGGTCAATCCACAAATAGGCTACCCCTATTTGATGGAACCAACTACACATATTGGAAGACTAGGATGAGTTTTTATCTTAAGTCTCTAGACTTTGACCTATAGACTGTAGTCACTGATGGCTACAAGAAATCTTCCAGAATAACTGTCGAGGGGAGTCTCGTTGAGAAACCCCATGACAGGTATACTAATCAGAAGAATAGACAGGCAAGTCTAGACGCTAGGGCTATTAATGCTCTCTTCTGTGCTATAGATAGGACTGAATTCAACAGGGTCTCCACATGCACCACCTCGCACGAAGTATGGAAGCTTTTGGAGGTGACTCATGAAGGGACCACACAAGTCAAAGAATCAAAAGTCAGTCGTCTGACACAGGAGTATGAGGCTTTCAAGATGAAGCCAAATGAGACGATCACTCAAATGTTCACCAAAATTCTTGACATCGTCAACCCGCTATCTTCCCTCGAAAAAGATTATTCCAACCATGAGAAGATACGCAAAGTGCTACGAGGATTGTCGAAGGTCTGGAATCGTAAAGTCACGGTGATCATCGAAGGCAATGATCTTACGGTCATGTCACTAGAAACTTTGATGGGTAAGCTGATGATGCATGAGCTCGATCTAAAAGATTTTGAAGAAATAGCTCCAAAAGAGAAGGAGATTGTATTGAGAGCTCATCGTCGAAGAACCAGCTCAGAAGACACTGATGACGACGACTCCAAAGATGATGATCAAGCTCTCTTAGTTCGAAACTTCAAGAATTTTATACACTTCAACAAAAAGAAGAGAGAACAAAGAGACGATAAGAAAGAACCTACCTGCTTCGGATGTAAGAGGACGGGACATGTCAAGAAAGATTGTCCCGTATAAAAGAAAGGAAGCAGGTACGACAAGCCATACAAGAAGCCAACTACAAGAAAGTATGCCAACACTAGCATCTAGCACGAAAGCGAGGCTAGTGATTCAGATGAGGAAGAGGACTATCCACAAAACACAGCTAACGTATGTCTATTGGCGACTTCAGATAAGGTAAAAGATTCTTTTAATGATTTCTTATTTGTTGAACTTGGTGATGCTTTTAGTGATCTACTTGAAGATCACAAAAAGGTACTCAATAAATATAGACATGCAAAGGATAAGATCAAGGACTGTGAAACCGAGATCCATAGACTTTCATGTTTACTAGATAATGTTAGAAATACTACACCCACGGAAAAGACTAAAGAGGTATCCAAGCTTAAAATAAGCTTACACGATGCCGAATCAATCATTGAGAAACAAACACTTGATATCACGGCTTTAAACAAAGAACTTGCTGAAGAGAAAAATAAGTTCAAAATTGCTACAGGTAGAATACACGGTCTTACCACTAAATATGATGTGTTAAAGGCTGTCTCTAAGAAATTAGAGATTAAACTGGACAAGCAGGTTATTCAACCCCAAGTTCAGTCTCTTAGTCACAACACTTACAAATACGAGACAGCTCAACACAAGAAATCACGTCACCACAAGAACACTCATCCACATGCTACACAAAATCATGCTTTTATGTACATATATTCACATGCAGCACGTAAAACACACACATGTAAACACCATCATCATCCTGCTGCACTCAATCATTATTATCATTATGCTGTTGTACACAGTCACTATAATCACTCTACTGCTGCACGTAGCTATCATTACCCCACTTATAAACATCACTATCAACATGCTCCTAATATAAACATGCATGCTAGATGTACATATTGTAGTTTACATGGACACATTTCACCATAATATAGGATTAGAAGATTAGTTGATAAAAATATATATGCATGGGTACCAAAGTCTAACCTTTCAGGACCCACAAGAATCTGGGTACCAAAGGTCACATCTACTCGTGGTGTAGGTAGACCTTCCCTCTTCAACTAGAAGCAAGTGGATTCTCGATAGTGGATGCTCATGACATATGACTGGAAATGTAAATCAATTCGCAACATTATCGATAAAAAAGGAAGGATACGTTTTCTTCGGCAATAACCTTAAAGGCTATATTATAGGTAATGGTACAATTGGTTATCCTCCTTCTCCCTCATTAGCGATGTCTGTTTAGTGACCGAGTTAAAGCATAACTTTCTCAGCATTAGTCATGTTGTTGATCATGGATATGATATTAACTTAGGGAAAACTAAATATTTTATCTATGATAGATCAACTGGAGACATCAGTTTTGAGGAGATAAGGGAAGATAACATTTATATCTATCTAGTGATACTAACAGTGCAGAAAGATGCCTTTACGCTCACAAAGACGAAAAGCTCCTATGGTATCAACGTCTTGGTCATGCCAACAAGGATACTATATCCAGACTATCCACCAAGAAGCTAGTCAGAGGACTGCCAGATATCACATTTAAGAAAGACATGGTATGTACCAAATATAAAAAGAATAAGGCTACCAAATCTTCCTTTAAATCCATAAATACTGTAAGTACTACCCGACCATTGCAATTACTTCATATGGACTTATTTGGTCCTAGTAGAGTAGCCAGTCTTGGTGAAAAACTCTACGCTTTTGTCATTGTAGATGATTTTTCAAGATTTACTTGGATTTTTTTTCTTACGAACAAAAGTGATACAATTTCTATTTTCAAAGTATTTGCTAAAAAGGTCCAAAATGAAAAAGGCTACATGATTAATCGTATCCGAAGTGATCATGGTGGCGAATTCAAAAATTTTGATTTTGAAAAGTTTTGTGATTCAAATGGTTTTAGTCATGAATTTTTGTGTCTAAGAACTCCTTAACAAAATGGTGTTGTGGAGCGAAAGAATAGAACTCTTGACGATATGGCTAGAGTTATGCTAAATCAATTCTCTCTTCCGAAATACTTTTGGGTAGAAGTTGTCAGCACAACATGTCATGCTTTGAATAGGGTGTTGATTCGACCTATTTCGAAGAAGACACCCTATGAGCTTTGGTTTGGTAGGACTCCTAACGTTTCTTACTTTAGAGTGTTCGGTTGTCGCTGTTTTATCCTGAATACCAAAGACAACTTAGACAAATTTGATGCCAAAGCTGACGAAGGTATTTTTCTTAGCTATGCGGCCAAGACTAAGAGATATAGAGTGTTCAACAAACGCTCTATGATTGTTGAAGAGTCTACTAATGTAACTTTTGATGAGGATAATAGTACAACTGTCATTCCCGACGATGATGAACTGTCAACCTCTACACCTATAAATACAACGTCTGAAACCAGTTCCCCGGAGGAATTACCAAAGAAGTTTCACTTTACCCCCTCTCATCCAGAAAATTTGGTTATAGGTAAAGTATCAAAAGGGGTAACTACTCGATCTTCTGTAAGAGATGCTATAGCTAGCACTGCATTCATTTCTCAAAGAGAACCTAAAAATGTTTTAGAAGCTTCTAATGATGAATTTTGGATTTTTACGATGCAAGAAGAACTCAACCAATTTGACAGAAGCCGAGTTTGGGAACTTGTTCCTAAACCTGCTGGCCACTCAATAATTGGCACTAAATGGGTTTTTCGTAACAAAGTAAACGAGGACGGTTCAGTCACTCGCAATAAAGCTCGTCTCGTAGTCCAAGGATACAACCAAGAGAAGGGTATCGACTATGATGAGACGTATGCTCCTGTTGCCCGACTTGAATCCATTCGGATGCTTTACGCATTTGCAAATTTTTAAAACTTTAAACTTTTTCAAATGGATGTGAAAAGTGCTTTTCTAAACGGTTATATCAAAGAAGAGGTTATTGTCAAACAACCACTTGGTTTCGAAAATCATAAATTTTTTTACCACGTTTTTAAACTTAGGAAAGCTCTCTATGGCCTCAAACAAGCTCCTCGAGCTTGGTATGATCGTCTTAGTACTTTCTTACTTGATAAAGGTTTTCCAAAAGAAAAAATCGATACTACACTTTTTATAAAATCTCTTGATGACACAATTCTTTTAGTACAAATATATGTTAATGATATTATTTTTGGGTCAACTAATGAGGGTCTATGCAAGGAATTTGCCTAGTGTATACAGAACGAGTTCGAGATGAGCATGATGGGGGAGCTCAACTACTTCCTTGGACTGCAAATCAAACAACTCTCGCAAGACGTCTTCCTCAGTCTGTCGAAATATGTAAAGGACATACTAAAAAAGTTTGAGCTTGACAGCCTCAAACCGATCATCACCCATATGGCTACTACAACAAAGCTGGAACCTGATGAAAGCAGCAAACCGATCGATCAACATAAGTATCGAGGTATGATTGGTAGTTTATTATATTTAACTGCTAGTCGCCCCAATGTTATGTTTAGTGTTTGCTTATGTGCTAGATATCAAGCCAATCCTAAGGAATCACACATGACCGCAGTTAAGCGTATCATTAGATATCTTAAAGGAATTATTACGGTAGGCTTGTGGTATCCCAAAACCACTTCCTTTGACTTAATCGGATATTTCGATGCTGATTTTGCGGGATGCAAAGTCGACCGTAAGAATACTAGTGGCACTGTCATTTGTTAGGAAAGGCGTTAGTCTCATGGTTTAGCAAGAAGCAGAACTCTATTGTACTATCCACAACAAAAGTTGAATACATCGCAGCTGGTCGTTGTTGTGCACAGATTCTGTGTATGAAGCCAACCCTTGAAGACTACAACTTATTTTTTAAGCACATACCTATCTTCTGTGATAACACTAGTGTAACTAATCTGACCAAGAACCTAGTATGCCACTCACGCACAAAACACATAGAGATTAGACATCACTTTCTACGTGATCATCAACAACAAGGCAAGATTAATTTAGAGTTCATAGACACTAAACATCAGCTAGCCGACTTCTTTACCAAACCACTGGCCGAAGAGTGCTTCAATTTCCTTTGTCATGAGTTAGGGATTTTGGATGAAATGGTCATAAAATAAATTGGCCTGCGTAAATAACGATTACGACATATATCTTTATGGTGACTTTGCTATGGGTACAAGCCGAAAGGGTCATTCTGACAATAAAACGTAAAAGCCTAAGCGACACGGTGCACTAGTCTTCGGACTACCGCTAGCTGGGATCCGACCCCTACAGCTATCCCATGGCAGTTTCATCATAATGATCGCTGTCTTAAACCATTATTTATTATATGGCTTAATTATTTTTCTGACTTATACAATTCAAACTTTCAAATTCTAGACGTTTTCTCTCAAAACTTAGCCATTTTTCAAACTTTTATGTGTTATGGAACATGGAGGCAGAGTTCGGGCCGAACTCTGCCTCACACAGAGTTCGGGCCGAACTCTGTCTCACACAGAGTTCGGGCCGAACTCTGTGTCCATGTTCACAGAACCTCCTTTGGTTCTCAGCCATCAATCTTTTTGATCCGATGGTCAGAATTTCACCCGACATGCTGCCCCCGAAGCACTTAAACCCGAGAAAACCCCCTCTCTCCTTACTTAAATCTTCTTCCACCTTCCTCAAACACATTTTTTCTCAATCCCTAACCCAAGAAATTCAATTTCAGGGCTCCTCTCCTTTCCAAACTCAAGATCTAAGACTCCTTGGTAGAGGCAAGAGAAGAAAGAGTAATAATGCATCATCTTCCCATCCTCCTCCTCCTCTTGCTCCTCTAATCCATCCTTTATTCAATCCACCACCACACAAGACCCCAACACCTTCAATGAACAACTATTTGTATCATTGGATGCGTCCAATGAATGGTTTTTCAATTTTCGTTCACAAAGCGTGTATGCGGGACATCCGATAAACTTTACAACATTTTCGGCTTATGATTCACTATTCCATGACTTAAACTTGATGAATTAGTTACTACGTCATCTATCGTTTATTTGAACGTGATACAAATGTTCTATTACAACTTAACTTTTGATGACACACAGATTTATTCCCGTGTCACCGGTATCGATATTTCGTTTGATGACTTTGAGCTTGCTGGCTATCTTGAGATCCCAGAACCCAATTCTTGGGAGAAACTTGTCGACGCCCGACGATTTTAATTTTTTGACGGATCTTCGCTTGAGAGCTTCAAGGATGACTTGTGTACCATTAACACTCGTCCCCACAAGCTACGGGCAAAATTCCTCAACCCGTACTTTTATGAACTTTGTCGGATTATTTTCTCTACGATCTTGCCTAAAGCGGATTCGACTGGTGAAGTGTCCAATCTTGAGATATCTGCACTCTATCACTTGCACTTCCATGTTCCATTTAACTTTACTCGCACTATGATGGACTGGATGATTAGTGCGAGAACCAAGCCCCGATCATTGGTCTATGCTATATATCTGTCGATGATCTTTCATGCATTTCATATCCCACTTGATGAGTGTTAGTTTCTCCCCGCCCCTGCCTATCTGTCTAAGGCACGGAGGCTTCTAGCTGCTGTTGAGTCCCCTGCTGAGTCTGAGCACTCTGAGTCTGATACTCGTGCTGATCCTCCGGCTCTTGTCGACCCTGAGCCCGAGCCACCTGCTACCCTTGAGTCCCTTCAGACTATGCTGAGAGATTATTTTTGCTTGGAGGACGATCGCTGGATTCAGCTATATTATCGTACTACCCTACAGATGACGGCCATCAGCAATACCCTGCATGACATCCAGTACTCCCTGGCTACTCATCCTATAATGTCATACCCTATGGTATGGGACCCTTCTCGCGAAGGTTTCCGTGTCGACGACACTTGGGCCAGGCGGTACCAGGATCCGGATGCAGCGTTTGTTGATCCACGTCGCTCTTCCAGCGGCGTATCTGATTCTGCTATTCTTTTTTGTGCTCCGTGACGGCCGTGGTCCCCTTTATGATGTTGCTGCTGATTTTTAGGATTTACTTTGTTTCTGTACTTTGTAGTTTCATTCAGTTTTATGTAGTTGAACACTTTGTATTGTACTTCTTTATGCTTAGCTTCTGTTTGGATAATTACTTGCTAGTTATCTCTTACTTTGGATTTGAGCCTGTGTTGTGTGAATGAATATTTTCTTCTTGAGTATTCTTTATGGGGGAGCATATATTTTATTTTGTTAAATGCCAAAGGGGAAGAATATGTAATATTTGCTTGTTTTAGGAGCATTGGATAAATAATTGTGATATGTGTATGGATATTTGTTTTAAAGCTTCAATACATATTATGCTTGGACAAGTACTTGTATCAGGACTTCTCTATTTACGGGGGAGCTGACATGTCCATCTATGGGGAGCTATATATATGTCCATGTATGAATGTTGCGAAACGCAAATATCGTAATTTTGCCAATTATCAAAATCGGGGAGATTGTTGACCCAAACTGGATCCCAGTTCACCTAATCTTGATAATTAACAAATCGATATTTGTCATGATCCAACTCGACACATATATCTCCATCAAGCTACAAATTAGACGATTATCACATATCAAGTCAGACGAACATCATCGACGGCTGCTCGACAAATACTGCTGTAACTTGTAAACAGAGTCTATTTTTTTGTACTTTTATTGAGTCTAGACTATTGTACGTTGAGTTGTACCGAGTATCTCAACCATAGACTAGATAACCAAAAGCTCCACAAACAAAAGACCAAACTGCCAAAGCCCAAAATCAGCCCATGAATATTCTGTCCCCAAGGAGGCAGAGTTCGGGCCGAACTCTGCCCCCACACAGAGTTTGGGCCGAACTCTGTCCCCTAAATTCCAGGAGATGATTTTTAGGGTAAGCTCATTGCTAGTTGTCCAACGGCCAAATTTTTGAATATTTTGGACAGAGTTATGGCCGAACTCTGCCTCCCAGAACTAGTATAAATGGCACCCATTTCTCTTATTTTAATTCATTCAATCTTTTCGTCTTCTCTACTCCTATAGCCTATATATCTTAAAGAGCTATACTCTTCTCATCTACTAGGCATAAAACTTCTCAAGCCTACAAGGTGCTCAGTACGAGTCGACTAGAAGTTTGTGTGCAAGAGTCTCAAAGAAGTCGCTTGGAAAATTTCAAGTTTCGCCTCTGCGATTTTGTAAGTAGTTTGCATACTCTTCTGTGTAAAGGCACGTGTCTGTACGCTATTTCACAAATAGTAGATTTCAATCCTGAGGAAGAGTTCTCAGGCCTGGACTAGTCCTCCACGAGGAAAACCTGGTTAAAACTGCTGTGTTTGCGTATGCTCTCTGATCTTCATTTACTTTCCGCACTTATACTCTGATTATTTTTTTTGTTGGTTATACTTGAATAGAGTTATTTTTTAATTGATCATTGTTGACACACATACTCTATTCATCTTCCTCTAGATCCTACACGTACTTCAGGGGGATGTTACGCTAATCCAAGGGTGGAAGTATTGGACCATGTTATGATCCGATTAACTTATTATTGAGCAGTTTATGTTCAGTTATATGGCATTTTTTTTTTGTATCCTGTTATATCCCTCTGATGAGATGGTGATCTCTCCAGGTGTGTGTATTTTTCTTGACTTTCTGCATGTATTCCAGCCAAGATCGTGATCTTCTCCTTCCTATCGAAGATGACATGCTCTTGGATCATGCCTTGCTGCTCGCATTCTTATTTTTATATTTCCATCTTTTTAGCTTCATGATGGTAGTAGATTTGTCTCCATCCAGTAGCATATAAAAATAATATTTTATATTTAATTCTATAAAATCTCTATTCTTTATTTTGTGGATGAGATTAGTTAGCCATGATTATACTATATTTACAGCTTAGGTATATTTATTATACGTCTGGCATGTTTACGTAACCAGTCCTCCATATTTTGGGACTGGGCGTTACATGTTTTTGTGGTAGCTTATGCATGTCAACAAATAAATTATTTAGTTACATGATTGTACAAAGCAAGCCTGCATATAGTTAGAGTTTAGAATCTTATCACATACTTGATCTCCATCCTTGATTCCATTTTTGAACTCTCATTTGACTGCCTTGATTTACATCTTGCTTGATTCCTTTCTACCGTAAATCTTATTCCTCGTGCTTAATAGAGGTTAGAAAGGTGGCTTGTACTAGGTGTATATGTTCCATTGTTCAATTATACTACTAGTTTAACTCTTGTAGTTGGGTAGAATGCGTCACAACCTAGCATTCCCTTTGTTCTTATGACCCATTAAAGAGGACACTAATAGATTCACCTAGACTATAAGTTTAGAGGTACCTAACCCTATTGTCGGCCAGTGCCTTGGACAAGAAGACAGTAGGACAACTGTAGAGGCACAAACATCGGACGAGTCTTAGATTTTGTGGAACTTGAACTATTTATACTTTCTTTCAATCGGAATCTCGCGTACTTATATTTTTGGACTCTCTTGACTAATGTTGCTATCATAGCCTAGTTTTGCAAGCTTATTTTTTATCGAGCTTGTCCAGGACGTGTTTTATTGTGGACGCCCCCTAACATGTTGTCTAATTAGAACCTATGCATTATGGTCTGATCAATCTAGTGCACTTGGTTCACTCTACATATGATTATTCTATGTGGATTGAGATATAGTTAACAAATATACTTGCGCTCTAGGATATCGTTCGCAACTACCTTGATAACTTTCTTTTGAACTATTCAATCGCCTTTGAACCCCATATTTGTATTCGATCACAACTTCCTTGAACTCTTTATTATTTTTCATCTTCACCTATTTCAGAAAGAGAAGACCCTCATGCTTAGGGAAAGATAGACACAGAGTACCCCTAGTGGTATATACACAAGTGTAACTAGCCATCGGCCAAACCATGTGACTACAACATCGTCTCGAGTTACTCGTCCTTTTCCTCGACCCTATATCTATTATCCCGACCTTGTAATCATTTGAAACTTAAGAATGATTAGAATCTCCCTTTATCATGCCCCAACTAGGAGGTTAATTTTCTCTCAAGGAACCACTTATTATGAGTCTCTAATTATTTTCTTCTTGATTTTTATCCTTAAGATCCTCGTGCTTTAACTAGCAACTCTCATCCATTGTTCAACCCATACCACGACCTTTTGAACCTAACCATATTTTCCTTCCAATCGATTTGCTTCTTTCCTTCAGGATTTTACTCCTCTGTAAATCATGCAACCCTTGTTCTTATATCCCTTGTGTGAAGATGGGAATCGAGTCATGACACCCTTCAATTACAACAGGGCTAGATTAGAACACCCTATGATGATATAGTTGGATAAGAGAATTATGTGATTATGGAGTATTTAAGATAGGGTGGTATATTAAATTTTAATAATTTTCTAAACTATACCCGTTGATTTATTTTTGTTATCTAAAACATCTGTTCACCATTGAATTCCATTTCCGGCTCTTTGCTTAAATATTGAACGTGTTCGTATCAAGAAACTCATGTATCTTCTCAAGCCTACCTACCCTAGTTATTCATAAATTTCGAGGACAAAATTCTTGTAAGTTGGATATGATATAAACCCTCTAAAATTTCTCTATAGATTTTTTATTTTGATATTTATACATCGATTACGAATACGTATATACGAAGTGTTTACTTTTGTATTAATATCATTTTTTATATATAAAATAGATATTTTGTTTTGAAATATGTATAAGGTAAATATATTTTATTTGGCTTTGAAATATATAAAAGGTGTCCCATCAAATTTTAGCAAAACTTTGTTTTTATTTTTCATTATATAAAGGCTATTTTAACTGATATACAAATATAGGTACCAATTTCAAAAATAATATTTATGTAAATAATTTGTACTATTCGTGTGTGATGTACATGAAAATATATTCATGTATATTTGTAAAAAAATTAATTTTTGAAAAAGTTTTGGATTTATTTTTAAATTTGTGAAAGTATTTTAAATTATTGGAATTTATTTATAAACATGGCATTATTTAAATTAATTAGATATCAGCGTTTAAATATTTATGGTAATTTAATTTGTGATTAGATATTATTGACTTTGTTTTAAATTGTTCTAAATTAAAGGTGAGATTATCCATTGAGTGTTTAAATTTTCTACTCCCTGTCTAACTAGGAGTCTCCACCTCCTATATAAGGAGGGCCCCTTTGCTCTTTTTTCTAGAAACGCTGGTAATTTCCACAACCCAAAAATCCCCAAATTTTGTGTCGTGTATCGTGTCCGTGTGCACTATCTCTGTGTCAACCATGACGGCCTCGGGTCCGACCATCTGTGTCTTTCGATTATGTTCGATTTTCAATACAAATTATACACAGCAACCCATCCTTGTGCCCGACACGCCGGACATGGCCCCAATACACAAATTTGTGTCGGATACACCCGACACAGTCCAAGCCCTCTCCCTAACCTAACCCTATTTCTGCCTCCGCCACCCGGCCCTGCTCACCGCCACCACAGAAAAGTGCCGCCACCTTCACCACGACCCGAGCCCCTCTCTTTCCCCTTGGCATCGATCACCTCCCTCGCCAAAACCCAAATGCTACCTCCCTCCGATCACCGCCGTTGGCCACGCCAGTGTTACCAGCCCTCAATCTGTGGCCAGCACCACCGTCAAAATGGTGTGGCCACCGTCGTCACCCTCGTCATCCTCCACCATACGACCCTACCGCTTGGGCACTATCATCGCCCCGATACCACCGTGCGAAAACCGCAGACCCGACTGCAGCTTTCATCCGGTCACCCCCAAACAGCTCCATCACCCCAAAAAACACACAAACCCACACCACCTACCTCGTCGCACCTCCACCTTCTTCATTGCCGAGAGAGCCCTGCGCCATTATCCCTGACTTCGACCACAGCAACGCCAACACGCCACCTCCCTAGAGCGCCACTGTCGACCCACTTGACTCCACCGCCTCCACCTCCATCATAGACCGAATTCGACCTCCCAGCGCGGAGACCCTAACTCCACCGGCCTCTTTTATCCCCTGCCACATGCCCACTCCAGCGACAGGAGCACCGAGCCGCAGCACCTGCAGGTGAGACTCTGCTCTCCTCTTCGCCCTCCCTCTCTCCCCCTCACTGTTCTTGTTCTACTCCCTCACTCTTCCGTCGTCGGTAAAGAAAAACGAAAAGGAAAGGGGGGCTGCCTCGTTTTCGAGGAAGGGAAGTGAACGAAAATATGATGGTATTTTTCTTATATTTTTATTTTTGGTTATGTTCTTTCTTTCTCTCCACTAATTCTCTTCCTTTAATGGAGAGGCTAGCAAACTTTTCTATTTATTTTTATTTGTATTATTTTTTTTTATTATTATTATTATTATTATTATTATTATTATTATATTTACTTCCATCAGAAGATATTTTGTAATAGTTATTATTATGATATTTAAAAGTTTGTGTGTGTATATATATATATATATATATATATATATATATATATATATATATAATTCCTTAAAAATTATTTTTGTAACAAAAGATTAGTATACTTGGCCCTATAATTATTCCCAAATTGAGAAGCCAAAAAAATCATATATATTATTTAAAATATGGCTTTTGACCTAAATTATATTTGACAAAATTAGTTTTTGCCTTAAAAACGATTTTCTAGATTTTTAAAGTATTTTTCAAAAATTATTTTAATAATAAAAGGGTAGTTTTCCAATTAAAATTTCTTTTCAAGTATATATTAATCTAAAATATTGTGGAGTAATAAAATAAATTCTTCAGGTATTATATTTTTTTTTTCTAAACTAGTATAAGTATTTTCTCCATAAATTTCCATCAATTATAAAATCTTGACCATGGCAAAACGTATTTCATATTCTTTTATGAAACTGGACTTCCTTATGTCGACCCGAGCTACTTTTATTGTTCTTGACTCGATAGAACCATCTAGGCCATCTTGTGAAGTTGTTACACCGAAGTCAAACTCTGTGCCATTGTGATCATCGCACCACCCCAGGCATCACTACCAGGCAAGATACTTTGCCTTCTACTATCTATTTATTTTAGCTCACATATTGTATGCATTTATTTATTATTTATTTCCTGTAAAATAAATTGTACTATATAATTATATCGAGATGCAATTGTACTATTTAGTTATATTTCTTGTTATTATATTTTTTTCTATGCACATTAAACCTGGAATTAAGAGACCACCCTCGTTTGTGTTGCATTCATTGGCCGTGACACGTTTGTGCCATGAAGTCACGAGACGTATACAGATCTTGGACTTGCATAGCCAGTTGACCACTGGTACGTATAGCCGTGCTATTGGATTAACTTCTAATAGTAATTGCATGATTAGTTTGAATTAGCAGTTAGTAGAGGTTATATGTATTGTGGATACAACATAGATATGCATGGAGTGGGGAGGACATTTTTTTAGCATTTGGGCTACCATGCACATACCTTTGTGACCGTACACTCCACCTGAGCTACGAGGTAACGACCCTTTTTACTGCTACTGACGGCCACTGACGTTCTGCAAAGTGTTATGCTCTTACTATTACTGACGGCCACTATCGCTAAGCTAAACGTTATGCTCTTAGGCCCCTGGTGCCCAAGAGGGGACTATGTCGATCCTATTTTAGCCAGAGAGCCTATGCGTTGGAGGTTTGTTCTTAAATTGTATTCACATAGACTGGTTAGGCTACCTTATCCATTTAGGTATATATACTTCTGGTTTGTGTACTTATATCTGATCGTGGCTTGGAATAGTATTTTGTCGCAAGCTAGTGCTCCATACCTTGTCCTTATTTGGTTATAGGTGTGGTTCACTGCTTCGATAAAATATTGAACCTTGTCGTGATTCAGATACTATATCGAATTATGGCATGGAAAGATACTTCATCATGGATTAAGGGGTCATTTCATGTCCTTGTTTGGTTGGAGGGACAGTACGCTAATTCAAGGGTGGAAGTAATGGACCATGTTATGATCCGATTGACTTATTGTGAGCAGTTTATATTTTGTTATATGGCATATTTTTCTGTGTCTTGTTACGTCCCTCTGAGGACCTCGTGATCTCTCAAGGTATGTGTGTGTTTTTCTTGACTTTTCACAGGTGTTTCAGCTAAGATCGTGATCTTCTCCTTCCTATCGGTCATGCACTTGAATCATTCCTTGCTGCTCGTATTCTTATTTACTATTTCCATCTTTTTAGTTTCATGTTGGTAATGGATTTGTCTCCATCCAGAAATATGTAAAGATGACATTTTATATTTGATTCTATAAAAGCTTTATTCTTTATTTTGTGGATAATATTAGTTAGCCATGGTTATACTGCATTTACAGCTTACGTATATTTATTATACGGATGGCATGTTTATGTACCTAGTCCTACGTATTTTGGGACTCGAACGTTATATAGGATATGTCTATATATATGATGGATAGAGATGCCTGATTATTTCAGTTGTGTGCCATACATATATTTTAGAATAGATGTTCACGTAGTTGCATGGTCATGGAAAAGTTGTGCACAAGGTAAATTCTCGAATAATCATCAGAGCATTGGGATCATGTTAGCGCAGGAGAATAATGCTGATGTACTAGCGCGGCAGTGGTAGTAGCTGAAGTACTAGCCTAGGTGATTAGGAACTTTCAGTAGGGCTTACTGCCCATATTGAATGGATCACTGAGGAAGGAATCATCATTTTGCAACGCCTCTCAGAGGGCGTCTCAAGTCTCTTTACAGAGATAGAGAAGCTCGAAAAGTGACAGCCTGGCTGGAGTATTGGCAAGTTATGCCAATATATTAAAGTTATAGGGCTTGATCGGCCCCAACGCTGAGTCTTTCCTTCACGTCTTATTAAAGTGAACCCCCTTCTGTTTCTACTTATTATTGACCCAAACTGGATCACAATCAACCTGATTTAGAGAATTAACAAAATAATATCTGATATGATCCAATACGACACATCAAGTTTAAGATAGAACATCATCTACGATCCAATACAACGTATCAAGTTTAAGACAGACGTCGTCAAGAAGCTTGTTACATTGCAAATGTATTTGTTCTCAGTCTGTAATTTTTCAACTTATTGAGTCTAGGAAAATGTACGTTGGGTCGCACTGAGTCATCTCAACCCCTAGACCTACTTCTCCAAGCTCCACCATACAAAACAAAAACAATCCCTAAACCAAACCAAATCACTCTAGCCCATATAGAACTTCTGGTCTGAGGATGACAGAGTTCAAACCGAACTCTGTCTAAGCGAACACGGGCCGAACTCTGTTGTCATGATCTGCACCCACTTTTTGGGATGCGAGCGCGTAAACAAGCCAGCTACGCATCAAGCGGACTCCAGCCCAACACGAATACGTAAACGCTGTCTGGACTATGGTAATGTGCCTAATCATGGTAAGGCAAACTATATCTCAATCCACAATAAGAGTATAAAACATGAGTGAACACTATGGGTCGTGGTCTGCAGCCCACTAGCATACATGTCTGATTAGACTCCAAGAAATAACATGAGTCTATAAAGTGAGCTAACAAGCAGAGTATATCATGATAAGAAATAAAAGCACGAACGGATAACAAACATAATATCAATACATGGATCCTGAAAGTATATCACGAACATCTACCATCCTGCTCTGCTAACTAACTCCATACAGTCGCTAAACCTGAAGAGATCATTAGGTCCTCAGGGGACTAGTAATATACATAAAACAGGCCTATCTAACAGTTTATCATGCATGAAAAAATAAATAGAAACGAGATAGAAACTGACAAGTGACTACGAACATGGACATGAGAACAACTACACATAAAAGAACTGCTGGAAGTAACAAGTGAACAAGAGATCAACGGATACCAAACCCTCGCCCGGAGTGGACTCGCAAGTTTGAACTAATTACTAACCCTCGCCCCAAATGTGGACTCACAGGTTAGCTCACGACAAACACCCTCGCCCTGAGTATGGACTTGTAGGTGCAAACATATCAAGATAAACACCCTCGCCTCGAGTGTGGACTCGCTGGTGCAAATGGTCAACCGTCGCCCCGATTGTGGGCTCGCAGGTTGAGAAAACGAAATAAGAATTAGCAGTTCAGTTACACGCACTCACTCCATGACACGATACAACTCAGTTAAGGTACTTGTGTCAACCCGGTACGACTCAGTCAAGATACATGTAAGGACAAGTCTCGTATAATCTATAATGTCAAACTCTGGACTACGACGACATATAAACGAGACAATAAGTAATATACATGATATGAATAAAAGCATACCAATCAAATCAATCCAATAAAACTAACTGATGACATATAACTACTAGATAAAGAAATAAGCATGCAATAAACTGTAGAGGGAGGCAAGGTATACTTGCCTGGTGGTAGCAACATGTCTCGCAAATAATTCGTCAAATCAAAGCATCATAAAATCCAAACTCCCGCAAATGCCTCCGGATGCTGAAACAGACATTGCAATGTTTTTAGAATAGTCAAATTAGCTAAAATTACCTACCCATAAGTCCAATTCTGGACACAAGGGCAAAACGGTCATTTCGGGTCAAAATAATGTCCGTCGTTGGACCCGCTTTGCACCGAAAAGTATGCCATAGTCTACAGTCTCTAAAGTCATCAAACTACATATCTACGGGTCTGGTTTTTCGATACGAACCCAATCGTATGTCCAAAGTTGGATTCTGGCGGGTTGTGCACAAAATCGCCCGTTGAGTCCGATCGTGGGGCCCGTAAAACGGTGATCCGATCAACTGTCTCAGAATCAGACCAAACTTGGCATATTGGACCAAAAAATAATACGGTCCTATTGGCGCATGTTTTGTCTCGATTTGACGAATGTGCACAAAGTAATTTAGAAATTTGCAAAGAGGTCGATATGGTAAATTTTGACGAATACGCATCAAATTCGTCGCGCACACGCGACCAATTTGAATTCCGTCAAAGTCCACACGTCCGCGAAGTCGATACACATCTTTTGATGCTTTCGGTTCGCGATCACGTCACCCAATTTGGCGGGACGTACGTCTTATCGGAGAATTTCTATGTTTTTCTAAAATATTTTTTTTGATATTCAAACTGGATTATCTTACTGTATGAACAACTAGAACCAAAAATAATGATAGGGTTTCCATGTCCTATAGGTTGACTAAATCATTGTTCAAAAGATTTGCCAAGTAGGGCACTGGATAGGCCAATACTCGCCTTCCAATTTAGTGGTCTGGGACGAATTTTCTGTTCAATTTGGACAAATTTCTTATGATTTTGTGATTCGATTTTCTTAGCAATTAATGTCGTAGAACTCTACCTACTTTATGGGGATGAAAGAGGGATATGATGGGATCATACCTAAAAAATCCGTTCGTGATTTGGTGGATTGGCGAGGGAGAAAGGCTGCTGCAAAGTAGCCTTCGCTGCTACCATTACTGCTGTGTGCGGCTGCTATCGTGGCGGGTTGTCGCGCGCACGGCCGGCCTCCGGCCGCTCTGGCGGCTCACGGCGGTGGCACAAAGGGTGTTGGAGTGGTCGCCGACGAGGTGGTGAGGAGACAGAGGTGGGTGCGAGGGTTTATTTAGGGTTTCGATCTCCTCTATTCGGTTTATATACCAACTGCTATACAAGATTTGGGAGTCAGGTTTTAGGTAGAGGGTCTGGGCTCTGCTGTGCTGGGAGAAAGATGCTTGGCTGGGCTTCCTTATTGGGTTTGGGATTGCTCCCCTTTGGGCTCGAGTTGAGATGGGCTGGGATTTACTTATATTTCTGTAGAAGCATAAAAAATACTGCTTTTAGTCCCACATCGGAAAGGAGAAAAAAAGAAAGGGCTCACTCGATTCTATAAATAGAGTCCCCTTGCCTCCTTTGAAAAGGGTACCAAATCTCTTCCCTCCTTGGACTCTTCCTACTATGCACCTTCGGGTGCTAAGTCGAAGAAGTCTAGGGCAGTGCGGGCTCAACAAGCCCAGTCAACTGTCCAGCTAACACACTCGTGTGCTCGGGATACCCGGGCCCACAAAATGAGTGCAAAGGTTGACCGAGATGTCCTTGACTTACGAGATGTGATCCTTCACAAGCGCAAGGAAAGAAAGGGGTTCTCCATACGGCCCAAAAATCAACATGAAGCTTCATGCGGTTCAAAACCGAGGAATCTTCATGCGGCTCACAAAACCCAGGAAGCTTCTTATGGTTCAGAAACTTCATGCGGCTCAGAAACGTCATGCGGCCCAGAAACTTCATGTGGCCCAGAAGCTTCAGGCGGTGCAGAAGCTTCATGCGGTTCAGAAATCGCATGCGGCTCAGGAATCTTATACGGCTCGGATAGCTCCATACGGCTCAGAAAAGAGCCACGTGGCCCTAAGTAGTTCTCCTCTACAGCTGGCCACAAAGCAATTGCCGCATTAAATGCCCTGACGGCAGCTCTGACAAGTGACAGCTCTGACATAAAGTCGAAATAATGACTCTGACATGATGGTGTGTTCCTAGGGAAACGAAGAAAATCTTTGTTACAGCTGGCACGATCCACCGACCCCGAAGCTCCATATGCGGCTGCCACGTTCATGTGGCTGCCATGCTCATATGGCTGCCTCTCTCATGCGACTGCCACGTTCATGCGTCTGCCATGCTCACACGGCTTCCTCTTTCATGCGGCTGCCACTCCTATGCGGCTGCCACTCCTATGCAGCTGCCACCTTCATACAGCTGTCATCTTCATGCGGCCGCCTCCCTCATGCGGATGCCATCTTCATACGGTTGCCCACTCTCATGCGGGCACCACCTTCATGCGGCTGCTACCTTCATACGACTAGGATTGTGAAGGGGCCACCTGTATGCGGCTCACTTAGAGGCCGCACTCATACGGCCCTGTCAGACGAGACACGTGGCGATCCTTACGACAGTTGAGACACGTGGCTGTCTTATCCATACGGAATTATGGCTGCTCGCAAATCATAACAACCAGATTTAGTACAATCACCATAATTACACATATCAAATCAGATTTGTTGTAATTAAGCAAATTAAACATGTGGCGGGAGATCCGAGCCTGTCATGACAAATTATGAAGATTCATTGCAATCAGCATTAATTGCCCATACGGATTTGGCGCAATCAAGAATTAACTGCCCAGATGTAATGCAATAAAGATTAATGGTCCAGATGATCGGCCGTCGACTTTTCAAGGGAGAAATCATTACAAACCCTAATGATCACACCCCCACTTCTATAAATAGCAAGGTGCCATTCCCTTGCAAAAGAAGAGGAGACCCGGAGAACTGGAGAATTGGGAAGAAAAAGAGAAGGAGAATTCCAGAGCGAAAGAGACTCTCTCCTATGCATCCCGAGAGCATTTCTTCACCAGAGCCAAGGCTACGTCCGATCGTCCAAGGAGTAAGGCAGAGCTGCCATCGCTTTCCCGAGCCTCTACCGTCACCTCCCAGAATCAAAAATAAACAATCGTACTTAGATTGTTGTACCTAGGTTTTCGTCCCTAGGCTTTCTTTGTACGAGCGAGTTTGTATCATGAGTCTAAGTTTAGTCCTCCTATATAATTGTTCTGTACTTTTACAATCAATGGCAAACACGATGGTGACTCTGCTGGGGACTAACTTCTCCACGACTGAGGAGTTGGTGACGCAATCGGACGCAGCCAAACTTGGCTCTACTCAACAAATGCTGGTCGCCCGGTTCGACCAGCAGACGTTTGAAGAAATGCTCTCCGACGGGAGCGCTGGCCCGGTCCAGCGGTGAGCCCGTACGAAGAAGGCCCGCAGGGAGTGGAGGCCCAAATCATTTTCTCCTTCCCAAGCACTCGAAGGAGTACTCTCTGTTGCCCAAGACGGCAAAAAAGACCCTCTTGCGGCCCCACTTCAGACCATAAAGGACTCTGCTGTCCCCAAGTCCGACAAAGGAAAACACTACGATGCTGGACTTGCAGGGGCAAAGAGGAACTCTGTGCGGTCTAAGAAGAAACCGCATAGGGACGCCAGCCGCATGAAGACTCATGCGGCTACAGAAGCCAACCGCATGCAGAAGACTCATGCGGCCAAAACTCTCAGCCGCATGAAGGAAGCTCATACGGCCACACATGATAGCCGCATGCAGACAGCCTGCACGGCCACCGCTCCTAGCCGCATACAGAAGGGTCATGTGGCCAGACATGTTAGCCGCATGCAGATAGCCTGTACGGCCACCAATCCCAGTCGCATACCATCTGCTCCATGCGGCTGACGGTTAGTCTTTGATCGCCTCTCATGCGGTTCTGACTCGAAATGCTCCCCAGAGAATGTGCCAGTCTCTGTACGACACCATTTGGACTCCTCTCACTATACACCCTCGGGTGTTAGAACAAGGAAGTCTAGGACAGCACGGGCTCGGCGAGCTCAGTCAGCTGTCCCAACCCCTGACAATCCGAGCGCTCCGCTCACTGTTATACGGGCCTCCGATGGAAAGTTGTACCGAACCACTCAAGTCCAGCCCCCGACGGTAAACGGACAGAGTGGTTCCCAAAAGTCTCCCAATAATCAGGGAGCAAACATGGTGCCAATACACTCGGATGCTCGAGTTTCCTGGGCCCACAAATCGGGTGCAAAGGTTGCTCGAGACGCAACTAACTTGCGTGATGTGATCCTTCACAAGCGCAAAGAAAGAGAAGAAGCCTCGGTGTGCAGAGAGTCCTTCCCTGGACATCACTGCACTCAAGTCATTGTCAACTGCTGCTGTAGCAAGGCGGCCACACAAGAGGACCGACAATCCGTCTTCCGACGACTACAACACCCAAGCTCAGAAGACGAGGCACTTCTCGTCGCCTCCTACAATTCTTCTCAGAGGATCCCTGGTAGCGGGAGAGGAAAGAAAACAAACGTCTCCAGCCCTAAAATCTCAACCAAGAAACTCTCTTCTAAGCGGTTGTCCACGACTGCCACAGGAGGAGTTTTCCAAGGTACTCGCTCAAAGACGAAATCTGCCACGCTTGGAGAATCGTCGTCCACATCTCTGGGAGGCGCTGGAGCTGGGGGTAGCACTCCTCCAAACATCTGCGACAACCCGGTGTTCTAAGAAGATAATCCAGGGGAAACGGTTTCCCCAACAGACGCAGCAGGTTCCGACGTCCCCGAGGACGTCCGCGACTCTCAAGACGAGGCAAGCTCTGAAGCTTGAGGTACCTCTGTAATGCCCTGAATCCGTTGCGGAGCACGGTGCGGGCTAGCGGCCGAATGGTCGAGTCGGATGAGAATTGGGGAAACTTTACCAGGATCACGGGATAATAAATTGAGATCCTTTCCTCGTTATGGATTGGACTCTTTTGAAATGATGCCCAAGATGCAGTGGCGCGCGTCTTGGAGGAAGAGTTCTATATAAGAGTCGCTTGCCCCGAGACCGTTGCCCTGCTGGTTTTTGATGTCGCTTTTGCTGTTGGCTTTTGTGTACGTTTTCGTGATTGTTTTCGATGAATGTTTTCATGGATTTACTTTCACCGTCTACGTATTTCATATCGAATAACTGAGAGAAAGAGAAGAAGTATGCTGACCAGATGTTGGTGCCAATGCAGGTGCTAACGCGGTGAACCTAGGGTGACGTTGCGTGGAAGACCTCTTTCTCTCGGCAATTAACCAACAAGTGAGTGGCTTTGATCCTTCGACGATCCTTGATCTTCGCGCATAACAATGGTAGACTTGTTATTGCGTTCGGTGCTTAATAAAAGATGCCTAGTAATAATATGGGAAAGATAATGAAAGATAAATTATCACATGGCTAGGCTTATGTTGTAAATCGAATGATGCTCGTATGCTATATGAATTGTCTAACTGGTGATGCAAAGACCCAAGTATTGGGCGGTAAGTATATCGGACTTCGGTTCGAAAGAATTAGTTAAACATGAATAGTCCCTTGGTTGGATGAACGAATATGCGAGCCTATGGCTCAAAGTAAGATGGTAAGATGGCAAGTTAGAAAGATGGAAAAATGGCAAGATAAAATGAGAACTACGACTATGTGTGGAAGATTCTATTATCATGCATATCATGTCCCTTATTAGTTAAGTTGCATTGCATGCATGGTCGTGGACAACTTGTATACAAGGTAGTTCCTCGAACGGTACTCCGAGGCCACGGAACCGATTCGGCCTAGGAGGAACGTCGTGCTGAAGTAGTAGCACAGTGCTGAAGTAGTAGCACGGTCTTTCGGGAACCTTCCGGATGGGCTAGCTACCCACCGATGAAGGGGAGCCGTCCGACCAAGATGTCCCAGATGGCGTGTAGTCAGTAACCTTCATATAGACAGGTGGCATAGCTAACATTGTCTTATGCAGGCAGAGTAAGTGGTATTCATAAATATGTACAGGGATGGCTATCGACCGTGGGTAAGATTCACCAAATTGGTGATCAATATGAACTGCTTATGTTAGATCAACATGAATTGCTTATGTTTCTAACATCACTGTATGCTCCTTATATTTCTCATCGAATATATGAATTGTTAATGGACCCTAAGGCAAGATAGAAAGAATACAAATCAATAGTGAACATTCATATAATTTTACTACTGTTGATTTATGGTGAGATTGGTTACGGCCGCTCACCAGTACATATGTGGCAATGTACTGACCCTCGTCTCCACAGGTGCCGGGAACCTAGTGGATAATCATAGACGCTGAAGGCTTGCTGTCCGACTCTTTAGAAGCTTCGTACATCTTGAAGTTTCCACTTGAAGAAGAAGGCATTTTGCTGAAGGTGGTTATTGTCGCATTATTAATAAAGGGATATGATGTATGGAACAAGTTGTATCTCATTTCAATATTTCTGCAAGTTGTAGCCAAGTTTGGCCTTTCATCTCGGCTGTTTGAGAGCCTTATGTTTATGCAATATAATTTCAAAGATATCAATAAAGAACTTATTTCAGATCATATCTGTGTTGCCAAAACTTCTTTATCATCCGCTGCGAATCTCTATTCAAATGTCTCTTTTATAAAAGGAACACGAGCACGCCTTGTACAAGTGCAATTCCAGACTTGTACGGCATCACGCCTTAGCGAGGACGAACGATTCGGCATGAATCTAAGCGGAGGCGAACGATTCCCGAATCGGGGCGTGACAACCTCTCCTTCTGAGTCTGAACCAGAGGAGAACATTCCCACATACCCTGATGACTTCTCTGTACAAGGGTATGACTCAGAGGGTGCGTCCTCCACTGTCCCTTTCATCTTTCCTCATGCGAGGACGGTATTCATGACAGACATCAACCAAGATGGTTCCAGTGATCGCCAACACATCGACACTCTGGAGGCCATACTGCACGCCTTGGTGAAGTCTGTGGACGAGATCAAAGCGGCCCTTCCAACTCTGCAAGGGAGGACGTCTAGCCAAACAAGCTTGGGTCCTGCGGTCAATGCAGACTCAAACTCTGCTGCACCAAACCCGGGCGACAATCCCCCAACAATAACGGCTCCCACTGCTGCAGACGAGGCCAGAGAGGCGAGACGAGAGGTCCAGAAACTCCGGGCCATGTTCCACGCCCGAGAAACTTGCCAAGACCTCAGGATACGACAACCGTATCCGGCTGCATGGAGAGATGTTCCCTTCCCACCAAGATATAAACCATTCAACATCAATCCGTATGATGGAAAGACATCTGCAAGCAGGTACATCACCTACTTTGAAGTCACAACCGACCATCTGTCTCATGATGATGCCATCCTCACGCGGTTGTTCATTAGAGCGTTAGAAGGGGTCGCCTTTGACTGGTACCGCAACTTGTCGGACAACTGCATCCATTCCTTCGTCGGCTTCAAACGCATGTTTCAGGAGAGGTTCTACGAAGTAGGATAGGACGTGACAATGTCCACCCTCATGGACGTTGTCCAAGGAGAAAAGGACCTGACAAGGAATTATATCGAACGGTTTCGTCAAACCGCAATGAAGTTGCCTTCCGGTAACCCGGATTCCTCCTTAATTAAAATTTGCCAAAAGAGGCTGTTCCCCACAATCAGCCTCTGGATGGACGAAAGTCAGTTTAAGGATTGGAAGACTTTTATTATCAGCGCCACTAGCATAGAAGACAAGTTGAAGAAAGCTCGCCAACTGGGATTGCACATCTCGGAAGGAGAGGACAAGGGCAAACGTCCTAATACCAACAAACAATAACGACAAGTTCCTCAAGAAGTACTATGTCTAAACGACACCTTCCAACTATCTTTCGAATTTTGAGTCATATACCCGCAGGTATCGCTGAACTTACACTTCGACTTCAAATCTCCTAGATTGTTGAGTTATGTACCCTCTGGTACCGCTGAACTTACAGTCTGCCTCCAAATATCTCAGATTGTTGAGTTATGTACCCTCCGGTACTGCTGAACCCATAGTCTGCCTCCAAATATCTCAGATTGTTGAGTTATGTACCCCTAGTACCGCTAAACCCACAGTCTGTCTCCAAATATCTCAGATTGTTGAGTTATGTACCCCGTGGTACCGCTGAACCCACAGTCTGCCTCCAAATATCTTGGATTGTTGAGTTATGTACCCCCTGGTACCGCTGAACTTATATTTGGCCTCCAAACATCTTAGATTATTGAGTCATATACCCCTAGGTACCACTGAACTCACCTACATTCATCCTCAAAATATCCCAGATTGTAGAGTTATGTACCCTCTGGTACCACTGAACTTACATTCTGCTTCCGAATATTTCAGATAGTTGAGTTATGTACCCTGTGGTACCGCTGAACTCACATTCTGCCTCCAAATCTTCCAGATTGTCGAGTTATGTACCCGCAGGTACCGCTGAACTCCCATCCTGGTCAATCTATATCACATCTTTTGGGTATTAAGTCACGTATAATCATACCTCTGAACTTTCTTCCTAAAAGGAGCTCCTTCCTTATGATCCACTACCCGTACTTCCAGTGCACAAAAAGGGTAACAGATCCACAAATTTCCTAAGACAACCATATCGATGCTACCTCTGAGTTGTTTTACTTCCATCAAAAACAAACCGCCCCCTCACATAGAACTTCCATGTCCTCATTACCTCTGAGTTGTTCTATGTACCCCTTCATGGAGCCCACTCCTGCCATGTCCTCATTACCTCTAAGTGGGAAGGCTCCATCGAAGAAACCCTCATATTTATCACGTCTTTATTACCTCTGAGTAGGTATGTTGGTTTATCTCTTGACTTATTATCTGTACCCACAACCGGAGTACGCCAAGGATAATAGGTCCACAAATGTCTTCCGACGACCACGAATGTCCTCTGTTGACCGCAAATGTCCTCTGTTGACCACAAATGTCCGCAGTCGACCACAAATGTTGTACTAAGTTTTCTAGTACATGCCACTCTTTCCTTATCATGTCTTGGGAGCCCAGCTGCTCCCTGGCATTCTTTAAATACCAAGAACTTCCACAACCCCCTCATCGCAAAGTTGTTCTATGTATCCTCGTTTGGGTCCACTCCCACCATGTCCTCATTACCATCAATCCCATATTTACCATGTTCTTACCACCTTTGAGTAAATATGATGGTTCCCTCTCTCAACTTATCATCCGTATCTAAAACCAAAGTACGCCAAGGATGATAAGTCCGCATAAAATCTCCAGCGGAAATACCCAAACCTATCACGTCCATGCTACCTCTGATAGGATTGCCTCACCTAAGCAACTCTACTTTCCATGCTTCTTTTTCAAAGTATTCTAAATTTGCAATTTGGAAACTTTGAAGGGGGTCTTGTACAAGCAAGGAAAATACTGCTTTTAGTCCCATATCGGAAAGGAGAAAAAAGAAAGGGCTCACTCCATTCTATAAATAGAGCCCCCTTGCCTCCTTTGAAAAGGGTACCAAATCTCTTCCTTTCTTGGACTCTTCCTACTATGCACCTTCGGGTGCTAAGTCGAAGAAGTCTAGGGCAATGCGGGCTCAACAAGCCCAGTCAACTATCCAAACTACTGACCATCAGAGAGTCCCGCTAACTGTCATGCGGGCTTCTGATGGAAAGTTGTACAGAACCGCCCGTGTCCCACCCCCGGCGAAAAATAGACAGGGTGGTTCTCAAAAGTCTCCCTACTAGCCTCAGATCAGGGAGCAAATATGATAGTCCCAAAAGTCTTCCTGCAATGATCCAGAGCAGTATTTTGCTAGCCCTACATCAGAGAGCAAACATGGTGCCAATACACTCGTGTGCTCGGGATACCCGGGCCCACAAAACGAGTGCAAAGGTTGACCGAGATGTCCTTGACTTGCGAGATGTGATGCTTCACAAGCACAAGGAAAGAAAGGGATCCTCCATGCGGCCCAAAAATCAACATGAAGCTTCATGCGGCTCAAAACCCAGGAATCTTCATGCGGCTCACAAAACCCAGAAAGCTTCATGCGGTTCAGAAACTTCATGCGGCTTAGAAATGTCATGCGGCCCATAAACTTCATGCGGCCCAGAAGCTTCAGGCAGTACAGAAGATTCATGCGGTTCAGAAACCGCATGCGGCTCAGGAATCTTATGCGGCTCAGATAGCTCCATGCGGCTCAGAAGAGAGCTACATGGTCCTAAGTAGTTCTCCTCTACAGCTGGCCACAAAGCAATTGTCGCAATAAATGCCCTGACGGCAGCTCTGACAAGTGACAGCTCTGACATAAAATCGAAATAATGACTCTGACATGATGGCATGTTCCTAGGAAAACGAAGAAAATCTTTGTTACAGCTGGCACGATCCACCGACCCCGAAGCTCCCTATGCGGCTGCCATGTTCATGCGGCTGTCATGCTCATACGGCTGCCTCTCTCATGCGGCTGCCACGTTCATACGGCTGCCTCTCTCATGCGGCTGCCATCTTTATGCGGCTGCCACTTCTATGCGGCTGCCACTCCTATGCGGCTGCCACCTTCATGCGGCTGCCATCTTTATGCGGCCGTCTCCCTCATACGGATGCCATCTTCATGCGGTTGCCCACTCTCATGAGGTCACCACCTTCATGTGGCTGCTACCTTCATACGGCTAGGATTGTGAAGGGGCCACCTGTATGCAGCTCACTTAGAGGCCGCACTCATGCGGCTCTGTCAGACGAGACATATGGCGATCCTCACGACAGTTGAGACACGTGGCTGTCTTATCCCCTCAGAATTATGTCTGCTCGCAAATCATAATAACCAGATTTAGTACAATCACCATAATTACACAGATCAAATCAGATTTGTTGTAATTAAGCAAATTTAACACGTGGCGGAAGATCCGAGCCTGTCATGATAAATTATGAAGATTTATTGCAATCAGCATTAATTGTCCATACGGATTTGGCACAATCAAGAATTAACTGTCCAGATGTAATACAATCAAGATTAATGGTCCAGATGATTGGCCGCCGACTTTTCAAGTGGAAAATCATTGCAAACCCTAATGATCACACCCCCATTTCTATAAATAGCAAGGTGTCATTCCCTTGTAAAAGAAGAGGAGACCCGGAGAACTGGAGAATTGGGGAGAAAAAGAGAAGGAGAATTCCAGAGCGAAAGAGACTCTCTCTCCTATGCATCCCGAGAGCATTTCTTCACCAGAGCCAAGACTCCGTCCGATCGTCCAAGGAGTAAGACAGAGCTGTCGTTGCTTTCCCGAGCCGCTACCGTCACCCCCCAGAATCAAAAAATAAACAATCGTACTTAGATTGTTGTACCTAGGTTTTCGTTCCTAGGCTTTCTTTGTACGAGCGAGTTTATATTGTGAGTCTAAGTTCAGTCCTCCTATATAATTGTTCTGTACTTTTACAATCAATGGCAAACAATTTTATCTTTCTTTTTCTATTTATTTCTATATTAATATGTATATACCAACCTATATTTACACCCTTGAGAGAATAATAGGTTCTACACATATTTTAGATATATACTAATAATATTTATAAAATATCCTAAATATATCCCTTGTGGCAACATATATTCCTTAGTTATATATATATATATATATATATATATATATATATATATATATATATATATTTTTATTTTTTTATATATATATATATATATATATATTCATATATATATATATATTAAAAATATATATATTTTTAATATATATATATTTTAATATATATATATATATATATATATATATATATATATATATATATATATATATATATATATATATATTTATGTACAAATAAAATTCTATTTTTTATGTACAAATATATAAGTCTAATTTACATACTTGTGTATACAATCATATATGCACAAGTGTTTGTAGTCTAGAAATCACGAGTTCTGAAAATACATTATCTAAGAAGGTGTTATTATATACTCAAAACAAGCTATCAATTTATGGCAAATACATATATATCATGTAACAATTATTTATAAAATTATATACTTATTTAATCACCAAAGTAAATACACTAGCTATATCTACACAATTGTTATCTCCATTGTGATCTTTGGACGTACAACATGACTACATGGGTTTGGGCTTGATTCGGGTCCAATTCGGACTGAATTGGTACAACCGGGTCACCTAAAAGTCAATAATCTTATTAATAAATAATTTAAATGCCTATAGTGGTTAAGTCGCAACTTGGCCTGGTTTTCCTAGTAAGGACATCACTATGGCTCGGCCTTCCCTACCATGGCTAAAATACTAGTCAAGGTACGTCACTGCACTATCCGTGCCACGATTTCTAGTCGTCTTGTACTCAAAAACTTAACCATGACTAAAGTCATTTTAATAACAATTAATAAATTAAATGTTTATAAAATTCCAAATATTCACCATTTAAATCAAATAAATAATAATAAAATATTTCAAAATTTCTGGGAAGAGGAGTTACAAATCTGCCCACCTTAAAAATAATTTCGACCTCAAAATTCTAATTAATAACTATTCCTTAAAATTCAAAAAGAAAGTCTACTTTTACCTTAATCTCCTTAAATTTTAATTCCTCAAAAATAGTTTATATCCTTCTTCTAGCCATTTTGTAACTACGAAACCTCAAGGACTTCTACCCACCTTTGGTTACACTACTCCCTCAAAGGTATGTCACTAAAACTTTATAACCTTCCATCTAGTTGCTAGAATCGTTACCCATAGATATCTAAGACATATGGCATCTATAATCCTCTCATACCTATCAAACAACCAAAAATTAAATAATCAAGCAATATTATACTATAACTTAAGAATTTCTGGTAAATTCTAGACAGTATGATCGTTCGTCATCCTAAAATAGAAAGAGATAAAAATTCATGGATCGTAAGGCAAGGAAGAATAATCGAGAACAAATATGAAATTTTAAGGACGTAGAGAAATTTCTAGGAGAATTTTCAAGGTAGTGTGGATTGAGATTTCTAAGATTTAGTCATAGTCGCAGGCTCGTATCAGTACAGTTACGTAACCGATACGATATGCTCTGACCTGCATGGACCACCAAAAAAACTTGTCACGATCCGTACCCGCTTTCCGGGATGCGAGCGCGTAAACAAGCCATCTACGCATCAAGCGGACTCCAGTCCAACTCGAATACGTAAACGCTGTCTGGACTATGGTAATGTACCTAATCATGGCAAGGCAAACTATATCTCAATCCATAATAAGAGTATAAAACATGATTGAACACTGTGGGTCGTGGTCTGTAGTCCACTAGCATACATGTCCGATTATACTCCAAGAAATAATATGAGTCTATAAAGTGAGCTAACAAGCAGAGTATATCATGATAAGGAATGAAAGTACGAACGGAAAATAAACATAATATCAATACCTGGATCCTGCAAGTATGTCACGAACATCTACCATCCTGCTCTGCTAACTAACTCCATGCAGTCGCTAAACCTGAAGAGATCATCAGGTCCTCAGGGGACTAGCAAGATACATAAAATATGCCTATCTAACAGTTTATCATGCATGAGAAAATAAATAGAAACGAGATAGAAACTGACAAGTGACTACGAACATGGATACGAGAACAACTACACATAAATGAACTGCTGGAAGTAACAAGTGAACAAGATATCAACGGATACCAAACCCTCTCCCCGAGTGGACTCGCAGGTTTGAACTAATTACTAACCCTCGCCCCGAAGGTGGACTCACCGGTTAGCTCATGACAAACACACTCACCCTGAGTATGGACTCGCAGGTACAAACAGATCAAGACAAACACCCTCGCCCCGAGTGTCGACTCGCAGGTGGAAACGGTCAACCCTCATCCCGATTGTGGACTCACAGGTTGAGAAAACAAAACAGAAATTAGCAGTTCAGTTACACGCACTCACTCCAAGATACGATACGACTCAGTCAAGGTACTTGTGATAACCCAGTACAACTCAATCAAGATATATGTAAGGACAAGTCTCGTATAGTCTATAATGTCAAACTCTGGACCACGACGACATATAATCGAGACAATAAGTAATATACATGTGTCATGCCCCAGAACCAGAATACTGGAGAGCGGGGGCAGACATAGCCAGCTACGTATATTGAAGTGCAACCCACCTCGCTATACGGTCACGGCTGTCTAGATACATGAGGGTTTAACTACAAGCCAACAGTCTCTTATGGTCATGAACAAGCCTAGTATCTTAATCACAAGCAAGTAAGTGTTACAAGATGTAAGATCACCAAATATACAATAGTAAGGCATCCCAAACATTACATATTCAGCTGATCATGAAGCTAGTCGTTACAAAATATCGAGACTAGCAAAAGTTTAGTCATACATGATCAACCCTAGGATCTGTTAATCATGTCACAGCTTGTAGACAGACAGTAAATAAAGGTACAACCGAGCTAACAAGTGCTCGTCAGCTAAACGCATCAAAAGAATAATTTTTACAATTAAATGGGAGGACAAAAGAAACCCACTCGTTGCCAGGGTTACGCCTGGTGCTCACCATCTGGCTGGAAGGTAGGTAGATCCTCTAGAGCAGCTCCGATATCTGGCCATACAAAACCAGCTGGGTTAGACCCCAGAAAGAGCAAGTGCCACAAAGGAGGCTTCACTTAGGAACTAAAACCAGCATAACACAATAGAATATAAAAGATAATAAATAAAGAACTGATAATAATAGGGATAACCACAGTAAACTGAGTACGAGGAAACCATTCAAGTAGCCAGGTCACAACCCTTAAACCAAACAAGGACCGAGGTTGTAACCCTTCACCTGAATAAAAACCCGTCTTAAATACTATTGGTACAGTAAGGACAATAAACGAAGAGAGGACACAGAACTGCTCCGGAAGCCAGGTTACAACCCTTAAACCAAATAAGGACCGGGGTTGTAACCCTTCGCCTGAACAGAACTGGACCCCTGATCTTTATTGTTAAGGCCAACATAAGTAATAAAGCATACTATTGAAGTAAAGTAAAACATGACGAGCATGGCATGGGGTACACTAAGACAATAAACGAAGAGAGGACACAGAACTGCTCTGGGAGCCAGGTTACAACCCTGAAATCAAACAAGGACCGGGGTTGTAACCCTTCGCCTGAACAGAACTGGACCTCTGATCATTTATTGTTGAGACAGGCACAATCAATCGTGTCAGGTCACAGTCTTGTACAGGATCAAGATAAGACTAAGCTGGAATAAACTCCATTCAATCAATCACGGCCAATCAAGAAGTACGGCTTGATACTCTTAACTAACTAGGGTTATCACAGGCCTAGTTACTAGCAAGATGTAATGAGATTATCCCCAACAGCCACAAGCCCTGCAGACCATCCGGTTATCCGGGTCGAATATCCATTTATGAAGGGTACACCATATGACTGTGTGCTGGAAATGTGCCCTACTCGTCGGTAGGCTACAAGTCCACTGAATGCGCCCAGATAACGGGATTGCCTGTAGCTGGGAATCTCTTTATGTCTACTGAATTATTCTAGTTATTAGCCTTAGTCAATTACGGTAGGTATCCCTGACTATGGTACTCAGGGATCCCCATCCTAGACATGATGCGAGACAGTACTGGTTTATTTGTACAAACACAATCGTCTACGGTGTCCAGGTCATTCGTACTTGTCATGTCAGGCTAGCTGTCGTAACAGCATGTCCTGATATATCATGTCAGTTTACTTGCTAAGAGTGCGCCACGGCGGGCCACTATCGTGTTCAGGAATTATGCCAGAATTTACATGTTATACGCATAAAGGTGATATTTCAATTTAATAATAATAATAATAATAATAATAATAATAAAAGGCACGACTATTGAAGGAATCATGCGGCAGAAGACACACGCGCCTATGCGGCTGGGATTGCGCGCTCATGCGGCTTGGAGCGGGCGACGCATGCGACAGCAGGAATTCGAGCTTATGCTGCTGCAAAAATGAGGGGCTCATGCGGCAGCGGTATGGCAAGGCCTTATGCGGCTGGAACTTAATACGACTTTATGCGGCTGGAAAGGCAAGTGCTTATGCGGCAAAGGGCTAAGCCCTCTCATGCGACTGAATCAAAGGCAGAGCCATGCGGCAGAGTTTCAATTGGAGTCTTATGCGGCTGAAGAATGTCAATCTTTATGCGGCTGAGAATTAATGTGTCAAGCGACTGAGTCAAGTCAAGGCCTCATGCGGCTGGGTTGCTGCCCATGGCCTTATACGACTGGAAATGCTTGTCGTATGAAGACTCATGCGGTCAAGTATTTCCATGTGGCCAGGACAACTATACGGCTGTACTGTTCTTCTTCTTCACTGATCCGAGAAGAACACCATGACTCCAAACGTCCAAGCTCCATAAACCCTTCATCCGGAGTCCAAATCCAAACTTCCATAGGTCGAATTAGGGCAGAACGAAATGCTCTACAACATCGAACCATCAAAACTTAGAAATAACAAAGCTAAGTAGATCAAAACCCAAGAAATCCGAAAATAAAATAAACTTAGATCTATAAGAGTTTAGCCATGGAAATTGAAAATGCCAAGCACTAAAGAGTCTTAGAATGTTGCAAGGAAGAAAATAGAACAATAAATCTTGAGTTTTCTCTATGAAGCAATATGTACTTGCCTAAGCTCTCTCTCTCTCTCTCTCACTCTCCTGGTGGTTGAAGAAGTAATGGTGGAGAAGAAGAAGTAAATGAAGAGAGAGAATGAGGGGAATTGATTAAATAAGAAGGGTGGTGGTAGGTAGGAGGGTTCACCATTGGTTCATGATGAACCAAACCAAGCCGAACCAACCCAAGAATAAATCAATCAATGAAATACTAGAATAAATTAAACAGGAAGACATGCAATACGGGTCAAATTATGTATATGTATACCAAGATACGTAATACGAACCACAGGCGTTACAACTCTACCCACCTTAAAAGAATTCCGTCCTCAGAATTTAATTAAGAGGCTAGAGGGACAAGAGGAAGCTATACTAATCACAAGCAAGCTATAATAATCAAGCAATCATGTAATTATTTATGCAAGCAAGGAATTGAAGGCATGAGGCATAAGAAAGATATTATACCTCACGAGTCAAACAGGTCATGATATCGCGATCGGATATCATCCTCACGCTCCTACGTTGACTCACTCAAAGAGTGATAACCCCAAGCAACACAGACTAACTTGATAGTCTTGTTCTTGAGTGTCTTATCTCTTCAGTCCAATATAGACACGGGCCTCTCCTCATACGAAATGTTGGTACCAACAACCAATTTCGAATGATCCAGGATGTGGCTCGGGTCCGGAATATACCGTCGCAGTTGGGATACATGGAATACGTCATGTACCTCACGCAACGACGGCGAAAGAACGAGACGATAGGATACATCTTCTACTCGCTCCAGAATATTAAACGGTCCTATATACCTAGGACTAAGCTTTCCCCGTACGTCGAAACGAATGACGCCACGGTTAGGCGAAATCCTCAGGAATACATAGTCGTCGACCGAGAATTCAAGGGGACGCCGATGAGAATCGGCCCAATGACGCTGGCGATCTTGGGCAACACGAAGATGATCTCTGACTCTCCTAACCACTTCAACGGGCTTAGCAATCATTTCTGGACCAAGCATCTGTCTCTCTCCAACATCATTCCATGCTAGTGGGGATCTGCACTTCCTGCCATACAGTGCCTCGAACGGTGCCATCTGGATACTAGCTTGGAAACTATTATTGTACGAGAACTCCACCAGGTGCAGGTGATCTTCCCATGAACCACCGAAGTCGAGCGTGCAAGATCTCAACATGTCTTCAAGAGTCTGGATCGTGCGTTCCGACTGACCATCTGTTTGCGGGTGATATGCTGAGCTGCATTGGAGGCGAGTTCCCAAACTCTCTTGTAGGCTACGCCAAAAGTGCGACGTAAATCTAGAATCTCGGTCCGAGGTGATACTGACTGGCACACCGTACAATCTGACAATCTGTCGGAGATACATTTCTGCTAGCTGAGCCGTCGACTGACCAACTATGAACAGGAGAAAGTGAGCCACCTTCGTGAGCCTGTCTATGACAACCCAAATAGCGTCTCGACCAGCTGGGGATCTAGGTAATCCAGTCACGAAATCCATGGTTATATGCTCCCACTTCCACTCTGGAATTGGCAAGGGCTGAAGAAGTCCAGCTGGCCTCCGATGTTCAGCTTTAACTTGTTGACAAACTAAACAACGAGAGACAAACTGGGCTATCTCCCTCTTCATGCCATTCCACCAAAAGTGCTGGTGGATATCACGGTACATCTTCGTACCACCAGGATGAATAGAATACTGCGAACTGTGGGCCTCTGCCATGATCTCCTGTCTGATATCTCCACTGGGTACACAAAGACGCTTACCATGTCGAAGTGTACCATCTTTATGAATGTATAACTCTGGTCTTCGTCCCGCCTCACACTCTGTTCTGAGCCGCTGAAGCTTGGAATCTGCTGATTGTGCCATCCGGACCCTCTCGACTATAGTGGACTGAACTTGCATACTGGCCATCAATGCCACATTGGTAGGAAGGACAACTTCTATACCCATCTTCTGAAGATCTGCCAACAACTCTGGTTGCACTATCAGAAAATAAAGTCCGGCTCTCCTGCTCAATGCATCTGCAATAACGTTGGCCTTCCCAGGATGATACTGCAGGTTGACATCATAATCCACAAGCAGCTCCAGCCATCTTCTCTGACGCATATTAAGATCCTTCTGGGTGAACACATACTTCAGACTCTTATGGTCGGTGAAAATCTCCACCCTATCTCCATACAAGTAGTGCCTCCAAAGCTTAAGTGCAAACACTACTGCTGCCAGCTCCAAGTCATGGGTTGGGAAATTTCTCTCATGATCATGAAGTTGTCATGACACATAAGCTATTACCTTCCCATGCTGCATCAGAACACATCCTAAACCTCTGCCTGAAGTATCACAATACATTGAAATCCTTCGGTTCTATCTGGATGCGTGAGAATAGGAGCCGTCATCAAGCCTCGCTTCAATTTCTCAAAGGAATCCTGGCACTCTGCTGTCCAAGCAAACTACACATCCTTGCGGGTTAACTGGGTCCATGGCGCTGAAATTCGAGCAAAGTCTGAAACAAATCGTCGGTAGTAGCTGGCCAAGCCAAAAAAACTGCGAACTTCGGCAACTGTACTGGGTACTGGCCACGACTCAATGACCATAATCTTCTGGGGATCCACTTCAACTCCTCCTCTGGTGATGATATAACCCAAGTACGAAATGCGATCGAGCCAGAACTCGCATTTGCTGAACTTGGCATGCAGCTGGTACTCTCTGAAAATCTGGAGAAAAACTCTGAGATGATGCTCATGCTCCGCTTCATTCTTGCTGTAGACCAGGATGTCGTCTAGGAACACAATCACGAACTGATCCAAATAAGGCATAAAGATACGATTCATGAGGTCCATGAATACGGCCGGCGTATTGGTGGCTCCAAATGGCATCACAAGGAACTCCCAATACCCATACCTAGATCTGAAAGCTGTCTTCGGGATGTCCTGCTCTCTGACTCTGATCTGATGGTATCCTGATCGCAAGTCGATCTTCGAAAATACTGCTGCCCCCTCGAGTTGATCAAACAAGTCATCTATCCTCGGAAGAGGGTATCTGTTCTTGATTGTCACTGAGTTCAAAGTACGATAATCTACACATAATCTGGACGTACCATTCTTCTTTTTCACAAGAAACATCAGGGCTCCCCAAGGCGATACACTAGTACGAAAGAATCCTTTGGTTCTGAGTTCTTCAATCATCTTGTACAATATCTCTAGCTCTGACGGCGCCATCCTGTAGACTCTCTCTGACACTGGGGCTGTTTCGGGAATCAAGTAGATGGTAAACTCGATCTCTCGCTCTGGCGGCATCCCTGGAAGCTCATCTGGGAAAACATCTGGAAACTCTTCGACTATACGAGGTAACTGTACTGTTGCTACTGCCATTCGCAATACGGGAGGAGAAGGTTCAACTTCGCCTCGGGAGAAGGAAAACTCCGGCTCACCTGGAATGCTAAAAATAACCCTGCCAATGTGGCATTCTATCCTAGCATACTGGTCCCTCAACCAATCCATCCCTAAGACCACATCATAATCGGCCATCGAAAACTCTATCAATCTAGCGGGAAACTCTCTACCGCTAACTACGATCCGACACGAGAAAAACACTCTATCTACTCCCATAAGTCCGTTACCAGTAAGTATATTGAGCCTTACTGATAATGACTCGGGCTCCAATCCTACCCGTGTCGCGAATCATACAGACATAAATGAATGTGAGGCACCAAAATCAAATAATACTGAAGCTGGAAAGGTGTCGACGAGAATAGTACCTGCCACTACCTCACCTGGTGCTATTCCTTCTTCTCCCATGGTCAAAGCCAACACTTGACCATGCCCTCTGGGTGCGGGTCCCTGTTGCTGAAAATTCCTCTGCCTTCCCTGGATCTGGGCTTAGGCTTGGGCATACTGCTGCGGTCTCTGCTGTTGGAATGCCTGGGCCTGCGTCGGCAATGGCCTCGGGAGCGGGTACTGCAGCTGCTGCTGCTGCTGGACTGGTGCTGGTCCTCTAACTGAAGGACTAGAGAAGGCTGACGAACTCCCCATGTTCGGGCAGTTCCCAACCCTATGGTCCGGGACACCACAAACCAAGCACAAACCCTGTGCTCTGCGACACTCTTATACCACGTACACTGGCTTCCCGCAGTATGAACATCCTACTACGGAAGACTGCTTCTGCTTCTGCTGCTGAGGGTGCGTCTGGATTGAATGCTGAACCGACGTCACTGAGGCCGCCCGCCTCGGAGCTCCAATGGTCAAAGCCCTGGCTGCCGGGGCTGGTGCTGAAGACTGATTCATCTGGCTGTGAGATCTCTTCCGACCTCCGGTCCTATCCACGATCCTCTGGGAGGTATACTCATGCCTCTTAGCTGCTCTCAATACTGCATCAAAAGTCTGATGTTCAAACTGCTCTACTGCCAACAGAATCTCTAGGTGGAGCCCCTGCTGGAACCGCTGGGCTCTATCGAACTCGGTCGCCACCAAGGTGAGAGCAAACCGACTAAGCCTGGAGAACTCGGCCGTATATCCATCGACCATCCTGCCCATCTACTTTAAATTGGCAAACCTCGTCTGTAGCTCGTATCGAGCTACAACATCAAAATACTTGGTCTGAAATCTCTCCCTGAATACTGCCCATGAAATAGGGGCCACTAATCCATCGGCCTGCACCGCCCACCAGCTACGGGCGAGATCCAATAGCTATAGGTGCACCACGGCCACCTTCTCGTTCTCTGGAGTCCTGGCCGCTTCTAGAATCACCTCCGTGTCCTGAAGCCATGCATCTGCAGTGATCGCATCTTCACTGCCATCGAAGAAGGGAGGGTTCAAGCGCTTGAAGCTGTTGGTCGCACTATTACCCTGATGACCTCCTCTGGTCAAAGCATCTGCCACCGCCTGGTGTAAGGCATCTCCACGACGATCCTGGGAGGCTAATAGGGACCTGATGAGACCCACCAAAGTGCCATCGTCAGGCTTCGCAGGCTAGACAGGCAGAACTGGTGGTTCCCCTTCGGTAGGCATGACTCTGGAGGCTACTCCTGAATGTGCTTGATCTCCAGGTTGCTGCTGGTCCGCAGGAGGTGCTCCGCCTTGCTGATCGGTAGGTACAGGAACAATGTCGCTGAAGAAGATGATATAGAGAACAATAAGGAAGGACCAGGACAGATCAACGATACAAATATGTGATCAGGTCAAGATTCTCAGGGATTTAAAGATATGAGCAGAGATCAAGGGCAAGTACTGATTGAGACATCTATTCGGTAAACCCTCACATATCTTGCTTTACAAAGCCTGTATGGGCTACCACTTAAACCATGTCACGCCCAAGAACCAGAATACTGGAGAGCGGGGGCAGACATAGCCAGCTACGTATATTGAAGTACAACCCATCTCGCTATACGGTCACGACTGTCTAGATACATGAGGGTTTAACTATAAGCCAACAGTCTCTTATGGTCATGAACAAGCCTAGTGTCTCAATCACAAGCAAGTAAATAAGTATTACAAGATGTAAGATCACCAAATATACAATAGTAAGGCGTCCCAAATATTACATATTCAGCTGATCATGAAGCTAGTCGTTACAAAATGTCGAGACTAGCAAGAGTTTAGTCATACATGATCAACCCTAGGATCTGTTAATTATGTCACAGCCCGTAGGCAGACAGTAAATAAAGGTACAACCGAGCCAACAAGTGCTCGTCGGCTAAACGCCTTAAAATAATAATTTTTATAATAATGTGGAAGGACAAAAGAAACCCACTCGTTGCCAGGATTACGCCTGGTGGTCATCATCTGGCGGGAAGGTAGGTAGATCCTCTGGAGCGGCTCCATATCTGGCCATACAAAACCAGCTGGATCAGACCCCAGAAAGAGCAAGTGCCACAAAGGAGGCTTCACTTAGGAACTAAAACCAGCATAACACAATAGAATATAAAAGATAATAAATAAAGAACTGATGATAATAGGGATAACCACAGTAAACTGAGTACGAGGAAACCATTCAAGTAGCCAGGTCATAACCCTTAAACCAAACAAGGAACGGGGTTGTAACCCTTCACCTGAATAGAAACCCGTCTCAAATACTATTGGTACAGTAAGGACAATAAACGAAGAAAGGACACAGAACTACTCCGGGAGCCAGGTTACAACCTTTAAACCAAACAAGGACCGGGGTTGTAATCCTTTGCCTGAACAGAACTGGACCCCTGATCATTTATTGTTGAGAAAGGCACAATCAATCGTGTCAGGTCACAGTCTTGTACAGGATCAAGATAAGACTAAGCTGGAATAAACTCTATTCAATCAATCACGGCCAATCAAGAAGTACGGTTTGATACTCTTAACTAACTAGGGTTATCACTGGCCTAGTTACTAGCAAGATACAATAAGATTATCCATAACAGCCACAAGCCCTGCAGACCATCTGGTTATCCGGGTCGAATGTCCATTTATGAAGGGTGCACCACATGACTGTGTGCTGGAAATATGCCCTACTCGTCGGTAGGCTACAAGTCCACTGAATGCGCCCAGATAACGGGATTGCCTGTAGCTGGGAATCTCTTCATGTCTACTGAATTATTCTAGTTATTAGCCTTAGTCAATTACGGTAGGTGTCCCTGACCGTGGTACTCAGGGATTACCATCCTAGACATGATGTGAGACAGTACTGGTTTATTTGTACAAATATAATCGTACACGGTGTCCAGGTCATTCGTACTTGTCATGTCAGGCTAGCTGTCGTAACAGCATGTCCTGATATATCATGTCAGTTTACTTGCTAAGAGTGCGCCACGGCAGGCCACTATCGTGTTCAGGAATTATGCTAGAATTTATATATTATACGCATAAAGGTGATATTTCAATTTAATAATAATAAAAGGCACGACTATTGAAGGAGTCATGCGGCAGAAGACACGCACGCCTATGAAGCTGGGATTGCACGCTCATGCGGCTGGGAGCGGGCGGCGCATGCGACAGCGGGAATTCGAGCTTATGCGGCTGCGGAAAAAAGGGGCTCATGCGGCAGCAGGATGGCAAGGCCTTATGCGGCTGGAACTTAATACGGCTTTATGCGGCTGGAAAGGCAAGTGCTTATGCGGCTAAGGGCCAAGCCCTCTCATGCGACTGAATCAAAGGTAGAGCCATGCGGTAGAGTTTCAATTGGAGTCTTATGTGGCTGAATCAAAGACAGAGCCATGCGGCAGAGTTTCAATTGGAGTCTTATGCGGTCGAAGAATGTCAATCTTTATACGGCTGAGAATTAATGCGTCAAGCGACTGAGTCAAGTCAAGGCCTCATGCGGCTGGGTTGCTGCCCATGGCCTTATGCAACTAGAAATGCTTGCCGCATGAAGACTCATGCGGTCAAGTATTTCCATGCGGCCAGGATAGCTATACGGCTGTACTGTTCTTCTTCTTCACTGATCCGAGAAGAAGAACACCATGACTCCAAACGTCCAAGCTCCATAAACCCTTCATCCGGAGTCCAAATTCGAACTTCCATAGGTCGAATTGGGGCAGAATAAAATGCTCTACAACATGGAACCATCAAAACTTAGAAATAACAAAGCTAAGTAGATCAAAATCCAAGAAATCCAAAAATAAAATAAACTTAGATCTAGAAGAGTTTAGCCATGGAAATTGAAAATGCCAAGCACTAAAGAGTCTTAGAATGTTGCAAGGAAGAAAATGAAACAATAAATCTTGAGTTTCCCCCATGAAGCAAGATGCACTTGCCTAAGCTTTCTCTCTCTCTCTCTCTCACTCTCCTGGTGGTTGAAGAAGTAATGGTGGAGAAGAAGAAGTAAATGAAGAGAGAGAATGAGGGGAATGGATTAAATAAGAAGGGTGGTGGTAGGTAGGAGGGTTCACCATTGGTTCATGATGAACCAAACCAAGCCGAACCAACCCAAGAATAAATCAATCAATGAAATACTAGAATAAATTAAGCAGGAAGACATACAATACGGGTCAAATTACGTATACGTATACCAAGATACACGATACGAACCACATGCATTACAATTTGATATGAAGAAAAGCATACCAATCAAATCAATCCAGTAAAACTAACTGATGTCATATAACTACTAGATAAAGAAATAAGCATGTAATAAACTGTAGAGGGAGGCAGAGTATACTTGCCTGGTGGTAGCAACATGTCTCGTAAATAATTTGTCAAATCCAAGCATCATAAAATCCAAACTCCCGTAAATGCCACCGAATGCTGAAACAGGCATTGCCAATGTTTTTATAATAGTCAATTTAGCTAAAATTGTCTACCCATAAGTCCAATTCTGGACACAAGGGCAAAACGGTCATTTTGGGTCAAAACGATGTCCGACGTTGGACCCGCTTTGTACCAAAAAGCATGCCTGATTCTACGGTCTCTAAAGTCATCAAACTACATGTCTACGGATCCAATTTTTCGATACGAACCCAACCGTATGTCTAAAGTTGGATTTCGGCGGGCCGTGCACAAAATAGCCCGTTGAGTCAAATTGTGGGGCCCACAAAACGGCGATCCGATCAACTGTCTCAGAATTGGACCAAACTTGGCATACTAGACCAGAAAAAAGATACGGTCCAATTGGCACAAGTTTCGTCTCGATTTGACGAATATACACAAAGTAATTTGAAAATTTGCAAAGAGGTTGATACGGTAAATTTTGACGGATACGCATCAACTTCGTCACGCATACGCAACTAATTTGAATTCTGTCAAAGCCCACACGTCCGCGAAGTCGATATGCACCTTTTACTACTTTCGGTTCGCGACCACGTTGCCCGGTTTGGCGGGACACACGTCGTATCGAAGAATTTTGATATTTTTCTAAAATATTTTTTCTTATTTTTTTTTATTTTCAAACTGGATTATCTTACTGTATAAACAACTAAAACCAAAACTAATGATGGGGTTTCCATATCCTATAGGTTGACTAAAATATTATTCAAAAGATTTACCAAATCGGCTACTGGATCGGCCAATACCCGCCTTCCAATTTAGTGCTCTGGGATGAATTTTATGTTCAATTTGGAAAAAAAATTCGTGATTTTGTGATTCGATTTTCTTAGAAATTAATGTCGTTGAACTCTACCTACTTTATGGGATGAAAGAGGGTTATGATGGGATCGTACCTAAAAAATCCGTTCATGATTTGGTGGATTGGCGAGGGAGAAAGGTTGCTGCAAAGTAGCCTTCGTTGCTGCCATTGCTGCTATGTGCGGCTGCTGTCGTGGCCGTTTGCCCTATGGACGGCCGGCCTCCAGCGGCTCTGGCAGCCCACGACGGTGGCACACAGGGTGTTGGGGTGGTCGCCGGCGAGGTGGTGAGGAGACAGGGGTGGCTGCGAGGGTTTTAGTTAGGGTTTCGATATCCTCTACCCGGTTTATATAGCAACTGCTATAAGATTTGGGGGTCTGGTTTTAGGTAGAGGTGTCTGGGCTGTGTTGTGCTGGGAAGAAAGAAGCTTGGCTGGGCTTCCTTGTTGGGTTTGGGATTGCTCCCCTTTGGGCTCGAGTTGAGCTGGGCTGGGATTTACACCTATTTCATATTTCTTTTTATATTTATTTCTATATTAATATATATATATATACACAAACCTATATTTACACCTTTGAGAGAATAATAGGTTTGACACATATTTTAGATATATACTAATAATATTTATAAAATATCTTGAAATATATCCCTTGTGGCAACATGTATTCCTTAGTTATCTATATATATATATATATATTTTTCCTTAGTTATATATATATATATATATATATATATATATATATATATATATATATATATATATATATATATATATATATATATATACTAAAACTCAACAGTGCTTTCCGATGCCCAGTCTTCGGCCGGGACCAACGATGCGGTAGCCAGGGCTCCGTCCTCAGTCGCTTCGCCGCCCCCCTTCGATCGGCCATTGTTCCCCCCTCGCCCGTCCTCCCCGCCCTCAGAAAGATTCTGGCAGGCTCAGACAGCGGGCTTCCTTGATCGGGACAATCCTTTTTGCGCTCTGACGGAGTGCGAAGACTGCAACATTTCCCCTACAGCTGTCGCTGTCGTTTACTCGAGTTCCAACCGGACTCTAGCTCCAGTCAGCACCAGCACCGAAAACAACTCTCTCAAAAAAAAAAGAAATCCAAGAAACAAAGGCAGCGTACGGCGATGACCACGAGATCCGCCGCAAAGCTGCAAAACCCCCCTACCTCATACTCTAATGCCTAACATCCTTTCTTGGAATGTTCGAGGCATTAGGAATAAACAGAGTTTGAATCGGATCAGCAGCATTACCAAATCGCATCGGATTGATCTACTTGTCATTATCGAACCCAAAATACCTCACAAAAGAATGAAAGAAATTCAACTCAAGCTGGGATTCCCCTCCGCGATCACCGGGTGTCACGACATTTGGATCTTCTTCGCGGCAGATTTTCGATTTGGCATTATCAACGACTCCCCTCAAGCCCTCTCCTGTTGGGTAGAGCACCCCGTCTTCAAGTCCCGTATTCTCCTTTCGGCCATCCATGGTAGCAGCAGCATCCCGGAGCGTAAACTTCTTTGGGAGCTTCTGTCGGGCCCCTCCCTTCCTCGCGACGATTTGCCATGGCTTTGCATCAGAGATTTTAACACGGTCTCTTGCAGAGAGGAGAAATCTGGCGGTCGTGACCCCCCTCTTTCGGCCATGGAGGACTTCAACAATTTTGCCCTAACCGCACACCTTTCCGCCATCCCCTTCCACGGCAACTAGTTCACTTGGTGCAACATGCAAGATGGTACACGTAGGCAGTACTCCCGCCTTGATCGTGCCATGGTGAATAACTGTTGGGTAGATTTGGGGTTGACCAGTAAGCTGTCGCACCTGAACTCCACTGAATCTGACCATTCCCCCCTCCTTCTTGAGATCAACTCCACTCATAATCGCATCAAAAAAATCCTTCCGCTTCCTTGACTTCTGGCGCCACCACCCCCAGTTCATGCACATCGTGGAAGAGGCTTGGGCTTCTGTCTTTCACCCGAATCCTCTGGTCAGATTTGCTACCAAACTTAAAGCCACCAGGAAAGCCCTTACGGCTTGGAGCAAAATTGCGTACGGAGACATTTTTCAAGCCATTAAGGATGCTGAAGACGATGTAACACGTGCAGAGATTGATTTCACCCTCATCAGTTCCCAGGAGAATCGTTCCTCTCTCAACCTCGCCAAGGCCATCCTCAAATCTAGAATCAGGGTTGAATCTGAATTCTGGAGACAAAAGGCTAGATTAACCTGGGACTTGAAAGGGGACAAGAACTCTGCCTTCTTTCACAAATGCGTCAAAGGACGCAGAAGCTCTCTCAAGATCCATCGCATACGCGATGATAATGGCCAACTGCTGGACGATCAGGTGAACATCCAGACGGCAGCCACGAACTACTTCTCCAACAAGTTTGCTAAAGAGGCCGTGTTGAAAGATGACGGATTTCTGTCCGAGATCACCTCCCTGATTTGTGACAGGGATAATGAGAGCCTCCGCGCTCCTCCCTCTGTCGATGAGATTAAGACAGCTGTGTGGTCCATTAATGCCAACAGCGTCCCGGGTTCGGACGGATTCAACGGGGTGTTCTTCCGCACTTGCTGGAATATCATTCGGTCCGACCTCGGGGAAGCCACTACCGCTTTTTTCAAGGAGCCACTTATCCGAAATCTATATCCTCCGGACACATCATCCTCATTTCCAAGAAAGACAATTCGGACACCTTCAAAGACTTCAGACCCATCAGCCTCTGCACTTTTACCAACAAAATTATCTCTAAAATTATCGCCTCCAGAATGTCGCACATCCTCTCCAGAATCATCTCCGAAGAGCAAAGCGGCTTCGTCAAAGGTCGCAATATCACCGATAATATCCTCCTAGCTTAAGAGATGATCACTTGTATGAAATTCCCGTCCAGGGGGGGAACGTTGCCATCAAACTGGACATGGAAAAAGCCTACGATCGTCTTGATTGGCAGTTCATGATCTGGGTGTTCAGAGCCTTTGGTTTTGCGGAACTGGTTATCGACATCATCTTTAGGTCCATCAACAACTCCTGGTTTTCCACTGTCATCAACGGCGAGCCTCAGGGTTTCTTCAAAGCTACTCGAGGAGTTAGACAAGGAGACCCCCTCTCCTCCACCATTTTCATCATCACGGCTGAAGCCCTGAGCAGAAACCTCAAAATCATGCCGAGATCTCCTGGGTTCCAACACTTTCACACAACGACCGGCTACCCTCTCATAACTCATCTTGCGTACACGGACAACATCCTCATTTTCTCCGCTGGCGCTATTGGAGCCATTGAGGTGGTTATGAGAACCCTTACTAAGTACACCCGTTACTCTGGGCAAAAAATCAACAACAGCAAGAGCGTGATCTATACGCATCATAAAGCCGATAGAACTCACTCGGCTATGCTGTCCTCCATGACCTCCTTCTCCACAGCGTACCCCCCTTTCCTGTACTTAGGCTGCCCGTTGGTGTACGACAGAGCGAACTCTGGGATCTTTGCTCACATGGTTGGCAATATTCGTCAAAAAATTGCGGGATTGCACAACGCCACCCTTTCCCCCGAGGGGAAGTTAATTCTTATTAAGCACGTTTTATCCTCCATCCCCATATACACCCTAGCGGTGTGCCCGCCCCCTATCAAAGTGCTATATTCTATTGAAGCCATCCTCGCCAACTTCTTTTGGGGTCATCTCGAGGGACAGAACAAGCATCACTAGGCCAGTTGGGCCACCATAGCCAAACCTACTGAAGAGGGGGGTCTGGGATTCTGCAGGCTCGTGCACATGGTCGATGCTCTTTCGGCAAAATTGTGGTAGAAAATACGCTCTGGAACCTCGATCTGGACCAGGTTCATGAGAGCGAGATACTCCAGATTCTGTCACTTAACTGAGGCATCTGCCAACTGCAGATCCTCAGCATCGTGGCAGCGCATCCTTCGTGGTCGTAGCCTGGCAGAACCACACTTACGCCTGACCCTGGGCAATGGTCATTCACAGGCCTGCAAGGAACGCTGGTTGGGGGATGATCTCCTCAGGCCCAACGCTATTACTCCGCCGCTGTTTGAGATCCACGATTTATGGGATGAGGACGCGTCAGGGTGGAATTGGGATAGGGTTCGTGATTGGCTGGGCCCGGCAGCCTTGGCGAGCCTAGGTGCTTCTAATCTGTCGATCAATGACGCTCATGACGTGCTCAGATGGTCACCCAACTAGGGAGGCGTGTTCACCCTAGCTTCGGCCAGAGCCAACATCAGAGACATACATCCCACGACATCCCCTTCCGCCAAGTTTTGGCACTCGTGCATTCTGACAAAATGGTCCATTCTCCTCTGGCGTGTCGTGCGTCGAAAACTCCCCACCGATGATGCCGTCAAATCCTTCGGATATAGTCTGGCATCCAGATGCCACTGCTGTGTTAATTATCATCCTGAATCTGTCGATCATATTCTGCTTTCTGGGGAGTCTGCCTCTCATATTTGGACTCAACTCCACTTCAGGTACAAGATGGAACCCACAAACGGGGGCATCAACGATCTGCTGGCCAGATGGAACTCGTCTTACGGCCATCAGATCGTCGCTGCCGCTGTAATGTCCCAAATTCGTGATACGTATTTAGTGTACGTATACATGTTTTGGTCCCATATTTTATTTATTCATGGTTAGTTGTCTTGGTTTATTTTGCATTGGCTTGGTTTTATTGTCATTAATAGTTTAATTACTTTTAATGATTCATTAGTTTATTTGGGCTTGGTTTATTCCTGGGTTGGTTTGGCTTGGTTCGGTTTGGGATTGCTCTTGGTTTATCATGAACCAAGGGGTGAACCCCCTACATACCACCACCACTCATATTTATTACCTATTCTTCTTTCTCTCTCTTCATAATCATCTTCTTCTTCCTCATTTACTTCCTTACCTACCAAAGAGAGGGAGAGAGAGGTCTAGGCAAGTGCATCTTGCTTCCATAAGAGAGCTCATTTTTATTGTTTCATTAGCTTCTCCTCATGTTTCTAAGACACATTAGAACTTGTTATTTTCCATTTTGAGGCTTAACTTTTTGTAGATCTAGGAATTAGTTATTTTCGGATTTTGGTGGTTTTGATCTATCAAACTTCTTTGTTTTCAAGTTTTGATGGTTCTATGTTGTAGAGAATTTTATTCTACCCAATTTTGACCTTTGAAAAGTTGGATTTGGACTTATTTTGACCAAGTTATGGACTTTTGAAGATTTAGGTTCAACCATGGAGTTCTTGCTGTTTGGAGAAGACAGTGAGCAGTGCGCGAGCTTTTTAGCTTGAGCCACTGAGTTGCGCGCGCTCTTTAGTGCAGCGCAGTCCCCATACGCTGCCTTTTGGGAGCGTATGTCTTACATACGCTCACTTGTGTGACAAGGAGTCGTATGGAGTCCATACGCTGCCTTTTGGGAGCGTATGTCTTGCATACGCTCACTTGTGTGACAAGGAGTCGTATGGAGTCCATACACTGCCTTTTGGGAGCGTATGACTTGCACTGAGCGTATGACCTGAGCGTATGACCTGAGCGTATGGCCCTTGGCTGACTTGGTCTTATGTCAGCGTGCCAGTTTGGTTTTATTTTCCTTAAGCTTGGCTCTTCTATAGCCCTGTATATTTATATTTTATTAGATATTTTACGTCCATTTTATATCCTTACGTCTTTTGTCCTGAACTTGATAATCACGAATTTACTTGATATGTTTGGCATTGATAGTTGAGCATGACGTGATAGTGACCCGTAGTGGTGCACTCCTGACATAATAGCCTGACATGACCTGATAGTGGCCCGTCGTGGTGCACTCCTGACAAAGTACACTTGGCATGATAACCTGACATGATTATCTCGAATAGCTGTTGCGACGGCTACCTGACATGACATGACCTATTTAATTAATCATGACACCGTGGGCGATTGTGCTTGTACAAATAATCCAGTCCTGTCTTGCATCATGTCTAGGAGGGGACTCCTGAGTACCACGGTCAGGAGTACCTACTGAAATGGACTAAGGTTAATAATTAGTATAATTCACTACTCATGAAGAGATGTTCCCCAGTTACAGGCGATCCCGTTATCCCGGCCGTAAATGTTTGGACTTGTAGCCTGCCGACGAGTAGGGCACATTTCTAGTCCACTGTTATGTGGGCACTCTTGATTGTCACCTTAAATAATTGAACTCTATTGTCACTCTAATGCATTATACTCTCTAGATTGTCACTATAATGATTGCCTGGATAACCTAGATAGCTGCAGGGCCTGTGACTACTTGGAGCATCTCATTGTATCTTACTAGTAACTAGGATTGTGATAACCCTAGTTAGTTAATGTAGAAAGCCGTAGGCAATGATTGGCCGTGATTGATTGGATGGAGTCTAATCCAGTATGATATTGTCTAGAATTGATTGATTGCAAGATTGTACCAGAATGATTGAATTATTGTCACTCCAGATTGTCACTATAATGATTGTCACTCCAGATTGTCACTATAATGATTGTCACTCCAGATTGTTACTTGACCTGATTTCTTATATTTATCTTACCGATAAATGGTGAGAGAAACCAAGTTCCGTTCAGACAAAGGGTTACAACCCCGGTCCTTGTTTGGTTTACGGGTTGTAACCTAGCTATCTGAATAGTTCCATGGTTATCTTATCGTATATCATCCTGGCATGCTTTTCCATATGTCCTATCTTTTAGTGATTCTATGCAAGATTGTCTTTTATAATTACCTATCATGCTTTTTCTTAAATTACTGTCTCTTATTATGTAATTATATTATTGTGTTAATTTGCTGGCTTTAGTTCTTAAGTGAAGCCTCCTTTGTGGCACTTGCTCTTTCTGGGGTCTGACCCAGCTGGTTTTGTATGGCCAGATACCGGAGCAGTACCAAAGGATCTCCCTGCTTTCCAGCCCGATGGTGGTCACCAGGCGTAACCAGGGCATCGAGTGGGTTTCTTTTATTCTCCCACTGTAATATTGTAAATTATTCTTTTGAGGCGTTTAGCCGACGAGCATGTGTTAGCTCGATTGTACTTACTTACTGTCTGCCTACGGGCTGTAACATGATTGACAAGCCCCGAGGGTTGATCATGTATGACTGAACTCTTGCTAGTCCTCACATTTTGTAACGACTAGCTTCATGATCATCTGGATATGTAATGTTTGGGACGCCTTACAATTGTATATTTGGAGATCTGATATCTTGTGATTATTATTCGTTGGTTGAGATTGAGACAATAGGCTATTTTATGACCTTAAGAGACTGATGGATTGTAGTGAAACCCTCACATATCTAGACAGCCATGACCGTATAGCGGTGTGGATCCCATTCCGTTATACGTAGCTGGCTATGTCTGCCCCCGCACTCCAGTATTCTGGTTCTGGGACGTGACAGCCGCCGCATTTTGGGTATTATGGAAAAATAGAAATAAATACAGATTCGAGGGCCGTCAGTTCCCGCCTCCTCAATTGTACAACGAGGTGGTTCGACAAATCTTCAAAAGAAAGAGGTGTTGCTCTCACACCTCGAACCAGTTTTGGGGCGCCCTGGGCTGCTGACTGGGGCAGGGTCGCTGTTCCATCGGGATAGCGCTTTGACCGCCTAACCTTCTGATGCTCGGTCCTGTTACCGTTTTGTGGGCAACACTTAGTGTGTTTTTTTTTTGCTTCTTTCCTTGTCTTTGTTTTGGGTCGGTCGTCGCGCGAGGCGCGCTTACTTGTATAGGCTTCGGTATTTTGTGCCTATCATTCAATAAAGGTTCGATTCCAAAAAAAGAAAAGAAAAAATATATATATATATATATATATATATATTTATATATATATAAAATATATATATATATATATATATATATATATATATATATATATATATATATATATATATATATACTAAAATTTATACAAATAAACTTCTATTTTTATGTACAAATATATAAGTCTAATTTAAATATTTGTATATACAATCATATATGCACAAGTGTTTGTAGTCTAGAAATCCTGAGTTCTGAAAATACATTATTTAAGAAGGTGTTATTATATACTCAAAACAAGGTATCAATTTATGGCAAATACATATATATCATATAACAATTATTTATAAAATTATATACTTATTTAATCACCAAAGTAAATACACGAGCTATATCTACACAATTGTTATCTCCATTGCGATCGTTGGACGTACTACATGACTACATAGGTTTGGGCTTGATTCGTGTCCAGTCTGGGCTGAATTGGTACAACCGGGTCACCTAAAAGTCAATAATCTTATTAATAAATAATTAAAATGCCTATAGTGGTTAAGTCGCAACTTGGCCTGGTTTTCCTAGTAAGGACATTACTATGGCTCGACCTTTCCTACCATGGCTAAAACACTAGTCAAGGCACGTCACTTCACTATCCGTGCCACGATTTCTAGTCGTCTTGCACTCCAAAACTTAAACATGACTAAGGTCATTGTAATAACAATTAATAAATTAAATGTTTATAAAATTCCGAATATTCACCATTTAAATCAAATAAATAATAATAATAATATTTCAAAATTTTCGAAAAAGAGGAGTTACATCTGCCCCCTAAAAATTAGCAACCTGATTTTTAGGAATACATTGCTACGAGCTGTCCAACATTCGAATTTTTGAATATTTGGAACAGAATTCTGGCCGAACTCTGCCTCCCCTGACTATTATATATAGGGCTTGATTTCTTTCGTTTCAAATCATCTTTCACTCTCATCTTCTAAGCCTTATATGCTCTAAGCCTTACTCTTCCAATCTCCTAGCCACAAAACTTCCTAAGCCTTAAGGTGCTCAGTACGATTCAGCTAGAAGTACTGTGCAATAGTTGAAAAGAAGTCACTTGAAAAATTCTAAGTTTTGCATCTGCGAAGTTGTAAGAAGTTGGCATGCTTTTCTGAGTAAAGGCATGTGTGTACCCTATTTTACAAATAGTGGATATTAATCCTGAGCTAGAGTTCTCAGGCCTGGACTAGTCCTTTACGAGGGAAACCAGGTTATATCGCTGTGTTTGCGTGTGCTCTTCTAAACTCTTATACTTTCTGCTTTATTACTCTCTGATTATATATTCTTTTAGTAGTTGTTTTCTGGACTTAGCATAGAGTTATTTTTTAATTGGTCATTATAGACAAACTCTATTCACCCCCCTCTAGAGTTGCCTACACGTTACTTCAATTGGTATCACAGCTCTGGTTTCTTAATAAAGGATTAACATTCTAGAGCTGATCTATGGAAACCACACGACCCATTTTCACCAATTACGGTGAAGGACAGTCCACTAATAGGCCACCCCTATTTGATGGAACCAACTACACTTACTGGAAGACACGAATGAGTTTCTATCTGAAATCTCTAGATTTGACTTATGGACCATAGTCACAGATGGTTATAAGACGCCTGCTAGAATTGTTGTTGAAGGAAATCTTATAGAGAAATCCCACAACAAATACATGGATACAGAAAAGAAATAGGCTAGTCTAGATGTTAGGGCTATTAATGCTCTCTTTTGTGCTATAGACAGGACTGAATCCAATAGGGTCTCTACATGTTCCACTTCACACGAAGTATGGAAGCTTCTAGAAATGACTCATAAAGGAACCACCCAAGTCAAGAAATCAAAAATCAGTCGACTAACACAGGAGTATTAAAAATATATCTTTTCTTATATTATTACTTAGATTTCCTTTAAAATATATTTTTCATAATTAAACTTTTGCCTATTAATAATTATCAGTGAATTTCGAGTCTAGTCGATTAACGTATAATTCACAAATTGATTAATTAGAGATATAGCAAAACCTTAGACTGGCAACTAAGTCATGTTTCACTAAATGTAGGGTTCAGTTCCAGACTTTAGCTTGAGTGTTTTTCTTCGTCACCTACATCACCAGGAAACCAAGACAAGTTTCATATTATTCAAACTTGTATTTTAGTGATAATTAAATACTTTGTATCACTAGAAACATTATATCGACACTTGACTCATGGGATTTCCTGCGGATTCGATTGATTGCTTGATTGACTCATTGACTTGGGATTGGGAAGTAGTGTTAACACCTATGGTCAAAGTCCCTTATTGCCTCATTGTGGATAGCTGAAGCCCCACCTCACTTTAGCTGAAGTCAGACTGTGTTCAATAGAATACATATTGCCTCCATCTCCAGCTGGCCACAGGATGTTACACGCTCAAAACACTATCGCTAGTTATAGATTGCATCATATTTATTTCCATGGATTTTCTGCTTTACTTCTTCTTTATTATTATTTAGAGAATAAATTATGTTACAAAAATTGCTTATTGTATCTTTAGTTATTCATTAAAAATGCTGGAATAGATATATATGTTCTTGCTCCCCTCATGACTTGACACCAATATTTTAAGTGATTGCAAGGACGAGGTTCTAGCTTTTAGTTCTTACTACAGAACCGACTTGGGTTCCGAGGAGATAGTTGAACCTGGACAGGGAATCCAAGCGTTTTAACCACACGTTGTTGTCTAGTTTCTTTTCTTGTTTTTGAAAGTTGTAATAAGGATAATTATAATAACTTAACACACTTCTGCTTGTGTGTTTTGTTTCCAGGTAGACATTGGTTCCAATATCAATATTTTAAATAAAGTTTTATTCCCGTATTTAGAATGTTGTTCTTGAGTTGCTACTGATTGGTACAGCTTACTGTCGTCGTCTCACAACGGTGCAGGCTGGGCATGAACCGACTGGACCCAGTATATTGGAATCGGGTCGTGACATATTTTCAGTGGTGGCCCATGCATGTTATATTCTGTAAATTTGGTCTTGTCAACTTAGTCTATACAAACATGCAGTCCTTCAATACGACTTTAGGTTTAAGAATGACTTTAGGAAAACAGACTTTAGAAATAATTAGAACACTTAGACTATTTTCAATCCATCACAACATAGGACCGAATTATCTATTTATAAAATCTATTTTTGCTTGCCTATAGTTTCGTAGGTTACCTTGCTTATGTTTATACCTAAACCTTCTAGAGAATGGTGAAAGGAAATACATTCCGCTCTGGGCCTGTAGTCGAAGAGGCTTCATCCTCTGAGATTACCCCTACTCAGGCCCAATCTAACCCTTCTCCGTTGTAGCTCACTGATCGCCCTCATGCTGTACGAACTCCCCATATTGCCTATACTTCAACAATGCATGCAGCATCCCTGATTCCTCTGAGGACCATACTACCACCTGCTGATATGAATCCTCCCGCTGCCCCACCGGTGCCAGTGGACACACTGAGCTCGTAGGCCTATTATGAGGAGTTTTTGAAGCCTAGAGGGCCCAAGCTAAAACCAATCGCAAGCAGACTGTGATTATGAGAGAGGGCATGGAGAATGCCCTAATGTGGCTATGGCAACACTAGACTCATCATAGTCAGATCAGATGTCTGCCAAGGTAAAATAAGGATTATTTGTTATGTTTTATGTTTCATTGGAAAAATTTAAGTCTGACTAATAGCCTATTATCCAGGAAAAGGTCAGGAACATTAAGAATTTTACGAAGTTAGACCTGCACCCTTTCAAAGGAACAGAGGGCCTCATCTATGCAGATGAGTGGCTGGATGATATGGAACGACTCCTCAACGTCGCTCGACTCCCTGTCGACCTTATGGTAGAGGCTATCGATCTATAACTCAGGTATCTGGCCAACATTTGGTACAAAAATGAGCCAAGATTCCAGATTGAAAGAACCTCCTGGCATTCCTTCAAGAAGCAGTTCAAGCGAAAGTTCTTTCCGGAAGTCGCCCTAGAAGCTATGGGGAGGCAGTTCCATAATCGGAAGCAAGGAGATCGCACCATCGAGGATTATGCAAGTGAGGTCAACCGACTCGGTAGATTTGCACCCCACCTGGTGGAAGACCAAGTGGAGCATGCCAAGAAGTTTCGGCACGGATTGCAAGAGGAGATCCGTACTCTGGTTGCCACTAATGATGCGAAGACTTCTAACAAAATGCTGAAGGTGGCTCAAGACGTAGAGGCCAGCTCGCCTGCCCGACCCAAGAGGGAACACCCAGGATCCAGCAGCAACTACCAGGGCAACAATAAGAGGCCCAACAACAACAACAACAATAGGCCATCTTACCCTCAGCAGCAATAACAGCCAGCAGCACCCAACAAAGTACCCCAGAACTATCAACAGAAGACGACCAACTGCGCCTATTACAAGAGGCCGTGTCACATGGCGAATATCTGCAGAAAGAACTTGGGACATTACCTTGCTTGTGGATCTTACACCCACCAAGTGAAGGACTGTCCAACTGCATTCAACAGGACTGGAGATGGACAGCAGAGAGTTTAACTATCCACCCAGCAGCAGCGTTACAACCAGCAGAGAGCCAGACGAGCTTTTGCCTTGGCTCTTGAAGAGCCAGAACCAGAGCCAGAGACTGAAGGAGATGTCATCACAAGTGCCTTTTTTACTAAATTCGCACCCGGCATTAGCTTTATTTGATTCTGGGGCTTCATATTGCTTCATATCATCAAACTTTATTGTTGTATATCACATAAATATAGGGTGTAGTAGGATGATTTGTAGAGCAATGACCAGAGGTGGACCTATCCGAATCACGGAGGCTTGCTCCTCCCTATAACAATCTTAGGTCATACATTCCTAGCACCCCTTCTAGTAATGCATCTCCCTAACTATGATGTAGTCTTGGGGATGTGTTGGCTGGGTAAGCAGCATGCCCTGATAGACTGTAACCGGGGTTGTGTCATCTTTAGTCCACTTGGAGGACCCAAGTTCGAGGTGGTTCAAGCAACGGAAAGCATGAGTTATATCTCCCACACCTCTATCACAGAAGATATCGGACCCCCTCATCCCTTTATAGCAGAATTTCTAGATGTCTTCCCCAACAATCTTCCAGGATTACCCCCTGATCGAGACATGAAGTTCACTATCGATCTAGTTCCTGGCTCCCCACCTATCTTACAATGATGCTACAGAGTCAACCCCAAGGAGGCCAAGGAGATGAAGGACCAGATCGACGAGCTCAAGGCCCAGGGATTCAACAGGAGTGGAGCTTCACCCTGGGGGCACCAGTCTTACTTGTGCCCAAGAAGGACAGAACCGTACGGATGTGCATAGACTACCAAGCATTGAACAACATCACCATCAATAGTAAGTATCCTCTGCCTAGGATTGGCCATCACTTCGACCAGTTGAACGAAGCGAAGGTTTTTTTGAAGATTGATCTCAGGTCCGGATATCACCAAGTCAAAGTACTGAAAGAAGATATTCCAAAGACAGCATTTAACACCAAATATGGATAATATAAGTTCTTGGTCATGCCCTTTGGTCTTACAAATGCTCCAGCAGTGTTCATGAATCTCGTAAACTAGGTCTTCCAGGAGTACCTGGACCAGTTTGTCATTGCCTTTATCGATGACATTCTGATTTACTCGAAGACCAGAGAGAAACATGAGCAGCACTTGCGAATAGTCTTGGAGACATTAAGGAAGGAGAAACTATATGGTAAGCTATCCAAATGCGAGTTCTTCTTAGACAAGGTAGATTTTCTCGGCCACGTTGTCACAGGAGAAGGCATATCAGTGGATCCGAAGAAGATAGCAGCCGTAGAGTCATGGACAACACCTTGTAGAGATCAGAAGCTTTTTGGGCTTAGCTGGGTATTATAGGAAGTTCGTGAAGGACTTCGCAAGGATTGATGAGCCCACGACAAAGCTGATTAGGAATAATAAAGAATTTGTTTGGAGCGAGGTATGCCAAGCATCATTTGAAGAATTGAATAGAAGGTTGACATCAGCACCAATATTGTCGCCACCCTCAGGATTAGGTGGATTCTCCATCTATAATAACGCTTTCGGCAAGGGATTGGGATGTGTGCTACAGCAGCATGGAAAGGTAATTGCTTATGCTTTTCGGCAGTTATGAGACCATGAGAAGAATTATCCGACGCATGACCTAGAGGTAGCAGCGGTCATATTCACCTTAAAGCTTTGGAAGCACTACCTATACGACAAAAAAGTAGACATATACACGGACCACAAAAGTCTAAAGTATATCTTTACACGGAAGGAGCTCAACATGCCCTAGAGGCGATGGTTGGAGCTCATGAAGGAGTTTGATGTCAATTTGTAGTACCATTCGAGTAAGACTCATGTAGTTTCTGATACGCTTAGTCGGTACCCGATGAACATGTTTCTGACAAAAAACTGGCATCTGCTAGAAGACATGGAGAAGCTTGGGCTACAGATTGTGTTACCAGAAGCAGTGATGTTAAAGCTTGGAAAAGAAGCTACTATACCAGGAATGGACTCACCCATGATGCAATTACAAGTAAAGTCTAGCCTAATCAACAAAGTCAAGGAGACTCAATTCCAGGATGAGATACTGTGCAAGCTGAGAGACCGAATATTAGCCGAAACACTTGAGGGTTTCTCTATAGCTGGAGATGGAACATTAAGACATGGCACGAGGCTTTGCGTGCCGACTAGTGAATTGACGAATAAACTGATGAAGGAGGCACACCATTTGCAGCATTCCATTCTTCTAGGAGCAAAAAAATGTAGAAGGACATGAGAGTATACGTATAGTGGCTTGGAATGAAAAATGACGTAGCAAAATTCGTCTCCAAGTACTTGATCTGCCAGTAGGTGAATGCAGACCGTCAGAGGCCAGCAAGATTGCTATAGCCGCTTTCCATTCTTGAGTGGAAATGGAAGCATATTACTATAGAATTTGTAACAGGATTGCCTAGATCCCAATGAGGGAAGGATGCAATCTGGGTAATTGTAGATAGACTGACCAAGTCTGTCCACTTTATCCCCTTCAAGGTTGGTTTATCCACTGAGAGGTTAGCAGCTCTTTACATACGAAATATCTACCGGCTTCACGAAGTTCCAGTCAGCATCGTATCAGACAGAGATAGCCGATTCACCTCATATTACTGGAAGAGCCTGGAGGAAAGCTTGGGTACTCAGCTAAAGTTTAGCACCGTATACCATCCACAGACTGACGGGCAGTCAGAAAGGACTATTCAGACGCTTGAGGACATGTTAAGATCTTGTGTTTTACAGTTTGGAGGATCTTAGGAGGATCATTTACACATAGTCGAGTTCTCTTATAATAATATCTACCAGGCCAGCATCCGCATGACACCGTTTGAGGCATTCTATGGACGTCGTTGCCGCACTCCACTAGCGTAGGACGATGTAGGAGATCAAGTTATGCTGGGACCAGAGATGGTTACGGATGCTGTAGAGAAAATAAAGATGATCAGAAGATATTAAGGATTGCACAGGACCGCCAAAAGCATTGGACAGACAGTAAGTATAAAATCTCAAAATATATAAAATATTTCCATGCGCCATTCACTGTTGGTGCCGTACTCAAATTATTAGATGGCGCCATGATCAGATGGCACACTAAATTAGATGGCACTAAACTTCACATGGCGCCAGCTGCCACGCGTCCATGTTCCTCAAGAAGCTAAACGACTATCATCATGACTGACAGCACGTTAGTCAAGGAAAATCTCCTCGAATCCAGTGTGCATAGCGCTCGATAGGAATTGTCAGAGTCATCATTATTGCAGTTGTCTTTTACTATGCACCATGTAGAGTTGGCACGAAGTAGGTAGTACTTCACAGTTTCAGTTAACTAGCGCATTCCCACAGATAGCGCAGGGCATGCGCTATCTAGCAAATCAAGCGCCAATTGATCAAATTATCATCCAGAAGCAGTTAGATGACTTGGCATGCATGCCACTAATCTTTAAGAACGTGTATGTGACACTGACCACGACCAAGCGTATATTTCTTATAGAATGTCATGCGTCCCCAGCAGTTAAACTAATCGTTCGTACAAATGGATGATGGCGCGCCAATTGCAAGTGTGCGCCAATCAGGATAACGACTTAACAATTATCTTAAAATTCTATAAATAGAGTTCCAAATCACTTCACGAGCATCACTAATGTTCATAATCTCCTGAACGAATTGATGCAGCACTTCCAAAGGCTTTCCTCTTCAACATCTTATCGTCCAATAGATAAAGTGATCGTCTTCTGATCAGATTCCTACAGTTGTACTTCCCTAGAATCAAATTGTACTCTTATCTTTTCTTTTACTTAGTTTGTATTTAAATTTTTATTTTTGTAAACAAAATGGTGACTCTGTTGGGGACGACTTTCTCCTTTGACGAGAAAGTGACAACTCAATGCGATATTGTGTCAGTCGGCACGACGCAGAAGACTTTGGTCGTAAAAGTCGACCAAACAGCCTACGAGGCCATGATTGGCGTAAGGGGTGCCAAGCGCTCATCTACTACTGTTGTCTCCAAAAATAGGAAGACTCGCACCATCTGGACTCCAAAGTCCTCTAGTACATCAATCATAGCTCATGCACAAAGTAAGGGGAAGTGCTCTGTGGCTATTCCTTATTCTTCACTAGTTCTGAACTTAGTAGAGAATACGCCAACCACTGCCTCGACGCCAATCAAGGGACAGCACTATATGGCTATCTTTTATCCCTTCCAACATGTGCCAACCACTGTCTCGGCACCAAACAAAGAAAAATGCCCTGTGGCTACTCTTCACTCTTTTCTAGTTCAAAACTTGGTGGAGAATTTACCTATCACTTCCCCTGCACAGAAAAAAAAGAAGCGCCCTATGGCCTCTCCGTATCCTTTTCCAGTCCTCGACTTGGTGAAAAATGTATCTGGTTGTGCCTCTGTGCCAATTAATATAAGAACACTTCATAGTAGAAACTCTACTTCTCTTGGCAGAGACAATCAAATCGATGTCAAGAAAATAGACTCTACTCGAAGCCCACTTCCTGCTGCCCATCTGTGTCGTGCCAAATGCACTGGAACAGGGTGCACAGGGCAGCAGAGCATTATGCCCACTACTCATCAAACTGGCCAGTGCCAATCAAGCCAAAGTTAGGATCTCCCTACCTAGCACATATAAAGATCAAGACAGGGAAAACTGATGGTGTCTCAGATAGACATGCAAGTGGCGTACCACTCTGACTTGTGCGCTCATCTTAACCAGCACAGAACATAACCAACATCATCAAATTATATGGTGCATAAAGAACAACCTGCGCCACTTACCAAATTGTGCACAGTCATGAAGGCTTCTAAGATCAAGAATCCTTTCACCTATGCCAATGAACTCGACACTTCCCTGTACACTCAAGGAATACAGAATCTCAGGAACAGGAACCATGTCCCTAATATATTCAAGGAATATGTACCTTCTTCTTCTCTTTATCTTGTCAATGTCACTGATCTCTGTAAGATTCTTGTACAAAAATAGAAGATTGCAGGACCTTCTCATACCCCTGTAACTCCACATCAAGAGCATCACTGTAATCAGCACCATGAGATAGTGATCAAATGTTGCTGTCAATCAGCTAAACGGTCTGTCTTTGACCGCTTGAATTATGCTCAGACTCCTGAAATGATTATAGTGGACGAAGATGAATTATTGTATGCTTCGGTCAATACTACGTCCCAAAGTACTAGGGTGGAAAACGTCCAAGACGTCACGCATCCCGCAATCCTAGTCAGCAATACCTTGATCGAATCCATGACTCCGGTGAAGGAGTTTACCCAAACACAAGATCAAGAGGTCGAGACTTCCTCAGTCAAAGGAATCTTCCCACTCCTCATCTTGGAGATGTAATCGGTCAAAGAAATCTTCCTGATTCTAACCGAGACTTCCTCGGTCAAAGGAATCTTCTTACTCCTCATCTTAGGGGTAGTTCGTTGCATGACTTCGATACCGATAGCGAGGACTTTGATCGGCCTAACTTATCCACTAGTTTATCATCGGTGGCTAGAGAAGTGACTGTCTACGTCGCTAATGAAGAACAAGATGCTTCTAGCTCCGTCAGTCAGGAGCAGTGGATCGCTGCTTTAGAGGCCAACTTAAACACCATGGCTGAAATAGTTATAAGTATGCATGATGTGATTGTAGCATAACATACTGTTCCACCAGTTGTGAATCCAATTCTAACTTAAGTACACATAGCAGCATCTATACCTGTCAACACCGGCCTGGGAGTACAATCCCCTCTCAATGCTACCATGCCAGCTCAGGCTACTCCAAGTTAGTCTGGAGCCGGGAGTGGTACTTACCATGCAGTTCTACCTTCTAACACATCAAACCAGTTTGCCACTCCTCAGGCATCAGGATATCCTCTTGAGGTAGTAAAGCTTCTGCGTAATCAGTTTGAAGCTTTTAAGCAGAAAGATGGTCTACAGAAATTAGGGATCAAATAACCCTATCCTGTAGAGTGGAAGGAAGTTCCATTTCCACCCAAGTATAAGCCTCCAACCATAATACTATTTGACGGCAGCACGTCTCCTAGTCAATATCTCCATTTTGAGGTGATGACTGACCAGCTCTAACAAAATGATGCTCTACTCACTAGAGTATTCGTTGGGTGCTTAATAGAGGTAGCCTACGACTGGTATCGTAGCTTACCAGATGGTTGCATAACATCTTTTGCAGCACTGAAACAAATGTTTCTGGAATGGTTCTATGAAAGAACAAATGACATGACCATGTAGGCCCTTATCAAGATCAAACAATGGCCTAATAAAATTGTTGAACGTTTCATAGAGCCCTTCCGTCGTGAGGTACTCAAGATGCCTTTGGGTACTCCAGATGCATTGACTATAGATACATGTAAATCAAGTCAGCATGTGGACCGGACCCACATAATTCCAAGATTGGACTTCCTTCATAGTAAGTGTCAGGGCAGCTGAGGACAATACTGACAAATTCAAGCAGCTAGGCATCCAGATGCCTAATCTCGACAAAGATGAGCATTCTAATACCAACAGTGGTAGTCGTCAGAACAACCGCAAAGGCAACGAAGCTTTAGCCATCAATATGGGTTAGTCAACACCTACCACGACGATGCCTCCATAGAGAGCACCACGCCCCAAGGAAGAATATTCCTTTGACGAGGATGATATTCTAAGCATATTTGATTGTCTAATCAAAAGCAACAAACTTCAACTGCCCGAAGTTAAACGGCCACATGAAGTAGGTGAAACTGACAATCCTAAATATTGTATGTATCACAGGTTCTTGGGGCATCCAACCAGGGCATGCTATGTACTCAAAGGGAAGATCCAAGAGCTGATCAATACCAAGGCAATCACTCTTCAGCAAGATGAGAAGACTGTGACTGCCAATGTCATCTCTCTGTAATTCGATGACTTTCCTGCTCATCTGGTACAGGATGGAGTCATCCCTATTCCAAAAGCCACCTTGGAGATCGTCAATCTCTCGCCATCACGAAGTGACGGTCTTATACCTTTGTCAACCGATAAAGGGGAGTAGATTCACCCTGACTTTGTCACTGATTTTTGAATCAAAGACACCTGCTCCTTCTACCAAGACAAAAAAGGCAGCCAAGTATAATTCGTGTCACATGACATCACTGGGCAGTCATCTTCCACCTTTGGATGCTACATTCATTCCAGTGGCGGTTTCACCTTCCTCTTCCGAAACGGTAAGACCAAAGCCAAAAATTAACTACCAGCCAGAATTCTAATTGTACAGTCAACAGTCCCGTGAACTGATGATAAAGATGGGATTTGATTTAAAGAAAGCCCTGGCTTGAATCATAGGAAAGGGTCTCTTATACCTCTTTCTCTACGTCTTCAACACAATTAATCCCATGTCGGCCAGAGATTCTGGACAGATCATTCATCTCTCCAAACGAAGTCTGCCAGAAATGAGACTCGAATAAAGAACTGTAACATGGTTTCCTTTGCACCAGTTTCGGAAGAAGAAGCTATAATTGGTACCAGATCTAGGAGGCTCTATCTTAGAGACTATCCAGAAGGTCAAGAGAATGTTGTTACTCTTCCTTCTATCTCCGATGTCCCTCCGATATCTTCTCTTCCTGTCTCCAATTTTCCTTCGGTATCATTTTCCCAAACGGAACATGTTCCTACCAAACCGACAGTAGCTGACAAGCTTGTTTTGACAAAAGCTTGAAGAAAACTCCACTTTAAGGACTCGAAAAGCCGTATAATTTTGACATATTAGCTCAACTGGCCAATACTCCGATAAGATTATCAATTTTTGAACTCCTGCGTCTCTCGAGGGAAACTCGAGAAACATTAAGTGAGACTTTGATGCAAACTAACGCTTCTCTGTCCCATCTTAAGAAACTGGACGAGGAACCAGTGGCATGCTTTCATTGTCATAGTGTGATGGAACTGATTCCCAATATCACCTTCACTCAAGATGATATACTTCTGGAGGACAATCGACATGATCGACCTCTCTATTATACAGGGTATGTCGATACCATGAAGGTCGATCGCATTCTAGTCGACCCCGGATCTGCACTCAATATTATGTCAAAGACTATTAGATGCGTTGAATCACAGTTCATAACCTCTCTACAACTATTACGACCATTCTGGGGTTCGATTCCGGGAGAAGTGAACCATTGGGAAAGATTCACCTAAAAGTCTTAATTGGCAATCTCCGTACGAAGGTCACTTAAAATGTGATTGACAATCATGTCTCCTACAATATATTATTAGGAAGGTCATGGTTGCATGAACATAACATCGTACCATTCACTCTCCATCAATGCTTCAAATATATTGATGACAACGGAGAAGTCCGGATGGAAGTGGCTGACCTTAATCCCTTCTGAGGCATCGAAGCAGATTATACAAACTCAATAATGTATAAAGAAGAGTTCATGAAAGTCATACTGGCTATGGACACTGAAGAAGACCGAAAAGTGAGTCCGAACGATATTTTGGTGATTCCAGTCAAGCGACGCACTTTTCACCCCCTCTCTTCTCAAACGCTGACCATCAATCTCTCTCCTTCTACCAAGCATCCTCCTGCTGAAAAGATGGAACATAGGGAGCTCACCTCTTCTGAGCCTCTTGTTATCGACCTTCGTCGTAACAAGCCTTCTTATTCTCCTCTTCTTGTTATCAATCTTGGCAAGCCATCAGCTAAGATTAAAAATACTATTTTAAATAATGATTTAAATATCAATAAAGTAGCATCTCCTTTGCAGTATATTGATGTCAATTATTACACACGATGTTATCTAGAAATCCTGGATAAGTTCGAACATCTTACCTTAGGAGCAGTTCGACCTTTCTAAGATAAGATATCACTCGAATCAGTACAAGACTCATTCTTTCTAGTTCCCTTCCGGAAGAAAGATGAGAATCCTATCCTCTTTAGTAAAGGATTGAATCAAAAGGCTAAAGTTGATAGCGATTCTGAAAATGACAATAATAGGCTACTTCAACTACGTCATTATAGTCAACAATCTAAGAACATCATCCAAAAGATGGGCTATAATTTCAAATCCGGCCTCAACGGTGGTAAGGGAAGACGAATTCTTATTCGTAAACCTGTTCTAAAAGGAAAGTCACTACAATATTATAATAAAACAAAGCATGGGTTAGGCTACACTTCATCAATCTCAACCCCAGATGTTTCTGAGTCTGACAAAGAAGAATGATCTAACTCTTCTGACTCTGACAAAGAAGAATGATCTAACTCTTCTGACTCTACATCATGGGATTCAGACACCAGTATAGGACATATTCATCGAGTGACTCTATCTTCCAATATGGTGACCGCTGAGTTCTCAGAGGATGATAATGACTTCATCGAGACTCCTGAAACTGAGCCTTGGACACAAAGGATGGATACTCAATGGAAATTTTTCTTCGAGCAACGTGAACCACCCACTGAGGATCAATTGGTCCAGATCGACGTCAGAGATAAAACTTCTCCAAGGCCAATCTTTATTAGCAAAAGTCTTCCAGAAACAGATAAACAAGAACTGATCCAGCTCATTAGGGAATATATTGACGTATTCTCCTGGAGCTATGAAGATATGTCGGGATTAGATCCTCAGATCGCTACTCATAAGCTCAATATTCTGCCAAATGCTAAGCCAGTCAAACAACAACAATGTCGATTCCAACCTGATATGATGGATACCATAGAAGCTTATCGCTTGCAGCTTTGTCAGAGAGGAACAACATCCGGACTGGGTAGCTAATGTCATCCCAGTTATGAAGAAAATAGGGAAGGTCCGAGTCTGTATCGACTTTAGAGACCTTAATAAAGCTTGTCCCAAAGATGAGTTCCCTCTTCCGATCACTGATGTCATGATCGACAATACTTGCGGGTTCGAACAATGTCTTTCATGGACAGATTCTTCGGATATAATAAGATCAGGATGAACCCCGAAGATGAAAAATATACATCTTTCTGCACTCCTCTAGGAGTTTACTGCTACACAGTCATGCCATTTGGTCTTAAAAATGCTGGTGCAACCTACCAGTGGGCCATGAGCACTATCTTCCACGAGCATTTATGGAAGACAATCAAATGCTATGTTGACAATATTGCTGTCAAAAGTTGTCTAAAGGAAGATCACATCCAAGATTTAAGAACTATCTTCGATCTAATATGTCAACATCAACTCAAGATGAATCCCACCAAGTCATTTCTAGGTGTCTCTAGTAGCAAATTCCTAGAATTCGTTATTACCTCTAAGGGTATACATGTTGACCCCGAGAAACTCAAAGCCATTCAAGAGATATGTCCTCCATGCAACCTAAAAGTGCTACGAGGATTCCAGGGACGGCTTGCGTACATCAGAAGATTTATCTCAAATCTCTCTGGACGATGCAGACCATTCACTCAAATAATGAAGAAAGGTATGTCTTTCGTCTAGACTAATAAATGCCAGCAAGAATTTGAAGACATAAAGAGATAGTTGATGAACTCTCCAGTCTTGGTTCCTCCAATCATAGGAATATCCTTTCTGATGTATGTTCGAACAATGGATCATTCCCTGGGTGCCCTGCTAGTACAAAAGAAGAAAGAAGGTCACGAGCAAGCAATTTACTATCTCAGTCATACAATGATTGGTACTGAATATCGGTACAGCCCTGTGGAAAAAGAATGTCTAGCCTTGATGTTTGTTGTCCAAAAAATACGATATTATATCACGGGCCATACTATTCATGTCATCTCCAGAGTCAATTCTCTACGAGTCTTGATGAAGAAGCCCAGTACATTCAACTCCAGACTCGCTACATGGGCCATATTGTTAGTACAATATGATATGGTTTATGTCCCACAAAAATTTGTTAAGGGTCAAGCCCTAGCTGACTTCTTGGCTACTCATCCAATTCCTGAAACTTCTAAACTCTATGATAAAATTTCTGATAAAACTCTAGAATCTAATACGAATTTCAGAAGGAATAATTGATTGGCGTCTATTCTTTAATGATGCATATAGAATTGGCCCCAATGGTATCATTATCGCTGGAGTTGGGATCGTTCTCGTATCACCAGAAGGACTACCTATTCAAAGAGCCTATTCCCTGGATGAGCCATGCTCTAACAATGTTGCTAAATACAATGCTCTACTCATCAGTCTCCAATTAGCTAAACAGTTGGATATCGAGTAACTTTTAAGTATACGGAGACTCTAAACTGATTATCAATAGGTTAGAGGCACGTATGAAGTTCGGCATCAAAATCTCATTCAATACCAAGAAGCAACAGTCAAATTGGCTGCATCATTCAAAGGGTTCTTCATTGAATATGTACGTCGAGCATGCAATATAGAAGCAGATGTATTTGCTAATCTAGCAGCAGTATTAGCGATTCCTGTAAAAAGACAACAGTTGATCGTCATCACTAACAGGAAAGTATTCTTTATCAAAAATAATCTGCATCTTAAATCCAGCAATTTAGTCGAGATTTATACTACTAGCGAAGACTAGAGGGCTCATTTTATCGACTTTACGGTACATGATATCTTACCTGAAGATCCCAAAGAAGCAACGACAATTAGTCGGCAGTCGCTTCGATTCTATTACAATCACTCATCCAAAATACTATATCGACGATCATTTGACGGTATGCTCCTACGGTATCTTGCGGAAGATGAAGCAAAGTAGATACTACGTGAAGCTCACGATGGTGTCTGTGGTGTACACCAGCCTGGTCCTAAGCTACATGATCGAATTCGACGTATAGGATACTATTGGCCCAACCTGGTGACGAATGCGATTGACTATGCGAGGAAATGTCGAGCATACAAATCTATACGAATTTCATTCATCAACCATCAAAATTCCTACATCCGACTACAGCATATTAGCCTTTTGAAGCTTGGGGCATTGATGTCATCGCTCCTATCAATCCGCCCTCATCTCGAGGACATCGATTTATCCTAGCTATAACCGATTACTTCTTAAATTGGGCAAAAGCTATACCTTTAGCAGAAGTCAAGACAAGCAGTATCATCTATCGATTTGGTGTTCCTCGACGAATCATCCATGACAATGGATCTTAATTTGTCAGTCAGAAGTTCACTCTATTCTGTGATAACAATCGGATCAACAATATCGCTTCTACAACCTATAATCCTACAGCTAACGGTCTAGCTGAAGTATTCAACAAAACAATCATCAAGCTTCTCAAGAAGTTCATTTCTACCAATAAATGAAACTGGAGCGAAAAGCTTGGAGAATAACTATGGGCCTACCGTACTACCGTACGCACTCCGACTGGCTGTACACATTTCTTTTTGGTGTATGGATGCGAGGCCGTCTTACCACTAGAAATTCAAATCCCATCACTGAGAATAGCTATTGCCAACGAACTCACAATAGAAAACAATGATCATCTTCGACTTCAGGAGCTTGAAGCACTGGATTAACCCATAACATCTACCATATCATTGCAAGCATTACCTTTTGAAACCCAGTTATTTTAAGAAATATCCTATTCTTGAGTCCCAATTGACCCAAGGATAATCAACAGATATACAAATTCACATCCATATTATCTCAGAATTCTATTATCTACATCAACGACTTGTCAAATCACCTCTAAAAATTCTATTATCTGTATTAAACGACCCTCATTGATAATGTTGTTTCAAAAAGATAACATCACAGCAAATAAACCAATAAAAGGGTTATTTATTTCTATCTCCATAAAAAGGAGTAAAGGACTACATTTGCAAAGAAAGGAAAGCAAACTACATCTTAGAATATATAAAAAAAACTATATCAAAGTAGGACACATTGAAGACAAAAAAGATATTTTATTCGTTTGCCCGAGGATGGCCATGCTGAGGCAGGTACCACTCCTTCAACCATCGTACATAGGAAGGCCCTAACTGGTTAAGGTCATCCATAGGAGCTGGGTGATTGGATCTCCTGGTACCACTGCCTTCTGAAGTCGGCTCTTCCTTTATAGGAATTTGGACTTTAGGAATTATTTCCTCTTTAATAGTCATTGGTTCCTCTTTGATGAAAGGAGATGTTACTTCCTCTTTGACAGCGACCTCAGGTTTTGGCGTCACCATAGACGTTGCAGAAAGGCAAAAGGAAACAAAAGTTAGAATCATTCTTCGAAAAAATTATGACAGAGTATTAGTCTCTAAATGGCGCACACATTTAAATTTTGATTCACGCAGACAATTATAACAGTTCTCAGTTCAGTTCACAGATGGCGCATGACATTGGATAACTAAATGAATTATGTGTAAAACCCCTAAAACTTTACTATTATTTTTTTATTATTAAATTTGGTACTGATTTAAATTTTTGTATTTTACATCACGTAGTTGTATTTTACGTCGCGCGCGAAATTTTATTTTTCGTAATTGCTCGACGAGTCCGAATATGTGCGAGCGCAATATTTTAGAAAAACATTTTTTTCCATTTTTATATTTTCAGAATAATATATAATAATTACTTTATTTTTATCATTATAAAAAAAGGGCGTAAGATATAATTTATGTATAAATTAATTCTCAAAATTATTATTTATTTATCTTAAATTATTTTAAAGGTATTTTTGAAGTAGTTCCTATTAATATTTAAATTGATTTTCGAAATGTATTAATATTAATATTTTATTATTCAAAAAGATATTTAAATATTTATTATTTTAAAAATTATTATTATTAGTATTTTTGAAAATGTATTTCGAAATTTTTGTGGCGATTTAAATCTTGATTTAAATTTATAGAATTATTTAAATAGTTAAATATTTGAAATTTGATTTATTCCATTTGATTTTAAACTAAAAATTTAATTAGATCTAAATTGGATTTGATTTGAATTTAGATTTGATTTCATTGATTTAATTTAATACATGAGTTATCAAATTGGGTTTTAAATATTCCTAGTCCTTATCCAACTGGGAATTCCCATATCCTATAAATAGGCAGGTACTCCTCCATAAATTCCAACCATCCACAAATTTTCCCACCCACGTGAGTGCATCATGTCCATGTAATACCTCCCCATCCAAATTCTTATTCCATATTTTTTTACATATACAATTCCAACCATTCCGTGTCGGACACACCCCGACACAAAATCCTAACCCAGCCCTAACCCTAAATCTAGCTGCCGTCCCTGGCCGCGACAACCACGCAACAGCATCCTCCGTCCAATCCCAGACCAGACCCGCAACCGCACTGCCTCGCCACAGCCCAGCCACCATTCGACCCCGGCCGAATCCTGCCAATCCTAGCATCATCTCCACGCCCCGATAATTTCCTGAAGCAACCAACAGCCCCGCAAAACCCGCATCTCATCTCCATCACTACCACCATCGACAGCCAGCATCTTGACCATCCCAGGCCGGCCGAGCACCCCATCCGACATCCCCCTCATCCTACACCAAGCCCCTGACACCAGGCCAACTCCGACCGTGCTAGCAATACCCAGGTCGAGCCCAAAATTGAGGACTACCACCAACTAAAAATAAATAAATAAATAAATAAACCAGCCACAGCCACCCCGACCGGCCGCCACCGCGATCGGCCATCCACACAAACCCCCAAAGTTCATCCCTACCACCACCATGGAGAAAAACCCTAAACTTACCCGGTCGCGCTCCGCGACAAGCCTTTCGTCGTGCGCCGCGCCAGGCGTCCAGCCATCGGCGCCGCCTCGAGCGTGCACCCCCTAGATTTTCTCCTCCGTCCGCGCCAGCGATGACCGCCGACCTAGCTTCCATCTCAGGCGCCTCACTTACCGCCGCTGGACCCACCTCTCCACTCACAGCCGCCCGATCAGACCCGCCCCCGCCGTGCGCGCGGCAGCGGCCGCACTCCGCCTCCTTTCCCGGCCAGCGCGTTCGCCCCTTCCGGCCGTGCCTAGTCCGTGTGGCCGAGCTTCCGCTCCTCTCCACCGTTCGCCGCCTCCCCTTTCCTCTCGTCGGAGGCGCGCCGCAGCTCCCCTCGTCGAGCACCGCCGTTTCCCCCTTTTTCCTTCCGTTCATCCCGTCATCCCTCTGCCTCGTACGTCCGGTCGCCGCCGCCCGTAGCCTCGTCGCCGGCAGCCACTGAGAATCCTTTTCCCCCTTCCTCCGCTCATCCTCTTCCGATCTCTCCCTCCCCCTTTTTTTTTCCTTTTCTTATCACTCTCTCTCCCCTCCTCTATAAGGAGAACAGCAGTACTGTGGTTCTTTTATTTTTTTATATTTTGTTTTATTATTATTATTATTATTATTATTATTATTATTATTATTATTATTATTATTTATCATTATTATTATTATTATTAAAAGTATTATTATTATTATTATTATTTGTCTTATTTAAGAACTTTTGATGCTTTTAGTACTATTGGTATGATTTAATATATAGGGTAATGTAATATTTTGTCATAATTAATATTAGTAATAATATTTTTGGTAATTTTATAAAATAAGTATAGGAATATAATTGTAAAAAATATTATTACCAGTTGATTTATCTATAGCTCTTGAATTATAAATTCGCTAACTTACAAAATTTAGTTGTAGTCTAAATTTAATTTTTTTTAAACAAATAAAATATTTGGCTTAGAGACTAAGGTACTATTACTTTAAATATATTATGTAATTTTTCAAAACTATTTCTAAACAAAAAGGACCAGACTAAGAAGGTCATAAATATATTATGGTATTCCTTTATAGATACTTTTGACCTAAATTTTAGTTGGATTTTTAGTTAATTTTTTTTCCAAGTTATTAAATAAATAAATATACAAGTAAGTTATGATTGTAGCCATAAAAACGATTTCTCCGTATTTTCGAACATATATTTTGATGAGGTTCAAAACTATTATAAACTATTTTCAAGTATATTTTTCACCAATAAAATATAATTTTCAATGATTATAATTAGTTTTCTCAAAGTCATAAATATTATTTATTTCATCTCTTGATTATCCTTCTATCCGTGACCAAGCCCATTATTCCTAATCCCTCGCCAACTTGAAACTTCTTTATATTGTCCCTAACTAATTTGGCCGTTCTGGACCCGATGGAATACTCCGTGTCGTCAACAGAGGCTCCCTTGCATAGTTGTAACACCGAAGTCGATCTTGTGCTACCTTTATTATACCACACCAGGCAGCTCACCAGGCGTCGCAACAGGCAAGTATACCTTGCTAATTAAATGTCAAATTATTTATTTTTTGTATTATTTATTTTGTTTCATATTGTTAGTTTCCTTTATTATAAACTGTGCGTCCAAGCCACACTTGGGTGCAAGCGACTCTATTAGTCGTTTTACTTTACTATATGCATGTTAACTTAGTGTTAGCGGACTACCTTCTTGTTGGGGGACATCCTTATATCTCCTTTGGCTATGACACTCACACTACACGGTTTGAGACATGTTGCTAGGGACACGACTTATTGACTAGTTATCTCTAAAGTTGTGTGACGGTAGATGATCGTAACTGCTATGACTAGGGTTTTAGAGACTCAAGCAGTTACAAAACTGGACGAGCCATGGACATGACTTGAACAGTGTGGGAAATATTGGGGGAGGACAGTCGCTAGTGCGTATGGGAATCCAAACAGGTAAACCACAGTCTACGGATGGAACTGTGGCAATTTATTTGCAGATACCCTCTGACGTTTTGGACGTTACGGCCGGATACAGATGACTGGATGCCAGTTACATACACATAGCCTAAAATCCCACCCATGCGCATAAAAGTTGTCCTCTAAATTGCACATTAGGCGGTTAGAATCTCATTTTGCATATTTGTGTCTAGGATAGTCTTTTATATATTATTTTATTATTCTGACAGTTTATATTAGCTTGTTCTTCCTGTATCCTGCTACGTCCGTCTGAGGACCTGGTTTTTCCCCAGGTGTGTGTTCATGTCTTCCGCAGGTATCCTAGCCAAGGCCATGGTCTTCTCCATTCTTTCGAAGACGATTGCGCTTGGTTCGTCTTGCCATTTTTATCGCTCGATTTCTTGTACATTTCTTTCATTGGGGTAGTTGGTAGTGGACTTTGTCTCCGCCCAACGATTGTATCATAAATATCCAAGTTGATTTTTATATTATTATTCTTTTTATTGTGGATGAGATTTAGTTTGTCTTGGATTAGTATATTTTACAGCCTATGTATACATACAAGGCCCCTGTACTTCGTATGTATACAGCTGGCATGTCTACGTACTTGGTCCTACGTATTTTGGGACTGGGGCGTTACATTGTACATGCATCCTGATTGATGTAATTTGTGCAGCATGGCAAAACGTGCATCATAGCATATGGCACATGATGTACTGAAAATGTGCAATGAATGATCTAGCTAACACTCTGAAAGAGGCAGCGCATTTTGAGAATAGCATAAGCGCCGACTAGCACTCTGAAAGAGGCAGTCGACGTTGGCCTTGATTACGCTAAAGTGGATGGCGCGAGCTCTGCTGCCCATCTTCCTCGACTGTTCATTTACCTTCATGAATGGAGTGGGCCTCCTCGGTTTTCATCGATGGCGACGCGTGCTGTGGCGCACTCTGTGGTGTCGCTCGCGACGGAGTTCCTACAATATTTTTGCCTTCTGCGGTGGTGGATTTCTTCGGTGCCATGGACGACAGTGAGGAAAGCTTCGTGAACTTGGAGAAGAATACGAAAAGAGATTGAAGAAAAAAATTTAAATAAAGAACTACTCACTCCTCTCAATGGGCTATTTATAGCCTAAAATCTATTTGTAACAGCCGCACCAATCGCGCACAAAACTCGGGATCAGTTGAGATTTTGTCATGCGCCAATCACGCAGGACCGCTTCTTATTCAAAGTATTTCAAATTTTGAAATTTTTGAAATTTTTAAATTTTAAAAACTTTGAAGGGGGTTGTTTGCCATGAATTATAAAAGAACAGAACAATTATATCGGAGGACTGAACTTTTACTTCACAATACAAACTCGCTCGTACAAAGAAAGCCTAGGGACGAAAACCTAGGTACAGAAATCTAAGTACGATTGTTTATTTTAGATTCTGGGGGGTGACGGTAGAGGTTCGGAAAAGCGACGGCAGCTCTGCCTTACTCCTTGGACGATCGGATGCAACCTTGGGCCCGGTGAAGAAATGCTCCTGGACGTGTGGGGAGACTCCCTTGCCTTCAGTTGCTGGCTCTCTGGATGTCTCTGTAGTGCTCTCTCTCTTTGTCTGCTCTCCTCTGGTGCTCTCGTGCTCTAGAAAATCTCTCTCTTTTTTACATGGGAATGGCACCTTGTTATTTATAGAAGTGGAGGTGTGATCATTAGGGTTTGCAATGATTGCCTCCTTGATAAGTCGGGGTTAAGGATCAAATGAATCTGGGCCATTAATTCTGATTGTAGCAAATTTAGGTAATTAATATGGATTGTATCAAATCTCTGTGGGCAATAAATGTTGATTGCCATGAATCTTCGTAATTTATGATAGCTGCCACGTGTCCAATTTGCTTGATTTGATTTGATCAGGGCAATTATGACGATTGCAACAAATCTAATTTTGTTAGGATTTGTTAGCACCCATAATTCCAGGGAAGATAAAACTGCCACGTGTCTCAATTGTAGCGAAGAGCGCCACGTGTCTCAACTGGACCGTCCTGGCCGAGCCGCATATGGGGGGTCCTCTCAGCCGCATAAAACCTGCAGCCGCACGTGGATGGGCAGCCGCATGAGGATAGGCAGTCGCATGCAGAGGGGCAGCCGCATAGGGATAGGCAGCCGCATGCAGATGGGCAGCCGCATAGGGATAGGCAATCGCATGCAGATGGGCAGCCGCATGGGGATAGACAGCCGCATACAGATGGGCAGCCGCATGGGGATAGGCAGCCGCATACAGATGGGCAGCCGCATGGGGATAGGCAGCCGCATGCAGATGGGCAGCCGTATGAAGTGAGCGGCCACATGGAGTGGCCTCGAGACTTATTAGATTTTGCTATCTATAAGAAGATTTTCTTCTCTTTCCCATGAACACGCCATCATGTCAGTCATTATTGCGTCTTTATGTCAAAGCTGTCATGGCTGTTTATTTGTCAGAGCAGCCGTCAGGGCATTAAATATAGCCGAATGTAGAGAGAAGAACTATTGAAGGCTACGTGGCTTCTTCCCGAGCCGCATGGATCTATCCGAGCCGCATGGACCCCTGAGCCGCATGGACTTCTGAATCGCATGGACCCCTGAGCCGCATGGACTTCTGAACCGCATGGGGATCCTGAGCCGCATGGGGATCCTTCTGTTAGAGCCGCATAGGTCTTTCTTTATTCTTTTCCATGCTTCTACAAGACCTCCTTCAAAGTTTTCAATTTGCAAGATTGAAATACTTTGAATAAGAAGCATGGCCATGTAAAGACTCTTCGGGTGGCGGAGGAGGAGTTAGCCGCTATCCGCGTATCTTTTCGTTCGGAATTTGTCTCCCTGGTGGCAAGTTCTAGCACGCCTCCTTCGATGTTGCCGGCCACGATTCCTTTAACGCCGTCCTCTACGGAGGTTCTGGACGAAGCGTCACAGGACATGGTGGACAGCTTCTGTCACCACTTGAAGATAGGGGTAGCGACTGCTGTGGAACGAGGGACCTCTTTTGCCTTGGCCCAGCAATGCGCCCAGGGTCATATTGATATTCTTAAGACTCTTCCCGGTGGGACGGGGGTAGCTGTGCTTCTGGAGGCAAAATTGCTGGAGGCTGATCAGCTGGTGGCCCAACTTCAGATGCTGCGACAAGCTAATCTGTCTGCTGCTATAGATCAGGAGCACGATTTCCTCATAGCTGCTGTAGAAAAGATAAGGGCTGCTCGGGATAAGAACAAGCCGGTCATACTGAAGGACCTTCGCGATCTGTCTGATCGATATGATCAGTTGAGCCGCGAGAGTGAAGATGTTATGGCTCGGAAAGCGACTGCCTCCCGTAGGGTCATTGACACACGGGAATAGATCCTTGAGCTTCAGAGGAAGTTAGCTTTCCTGGAGTCTGAGCTTGAGGCTGCCCGCACCGAAAGGGGGCTAATTATCCAGGAGGCTGACAGAGTTAATCGAGCTTCTGCTGGCCTGGAGCTTGCCCTGAAGAAGTTGGAGGATGGCTGGCGGACACACATGGACTTGGATAATGCGGAGCGGTTGTCCCAGGAGACCGAGCGCCGAGCTAAGCAGCGGCTTGAGCGGGGGACCGCCTTGGTGAAGAACCGTCTTCTGGAATTATGTACCGCCGAACCATAGACGGCTTTTTTCCTTCTTTTTGTTTTCGTTCTTTTTCTTTCTTTAAGTGGGACGTTGTCCCTAGAACATGTAGTACTTTTGCCTTCCAAATAAAAGAGTATGCTTTATTCTACCCTTTATTTGTACTGCTTGTTGTGCCTGTGGTGTTATGGTGGTGTTTGCCCAGCTTGGGGGGCTTATTTGTGGACCTGTTACCCTTGGCATACCTGGGTTTTAGGTACGGATAACAAGTTTGATGGGGATACCTAGAACAATTCTACGGCAGGATGGTCATGGACGTTCCGGGTATCGGGAGAAAGAATGCCATGGAGCAGCTGGGCTCCCGGGGCATGATGAGGAATGATGTGCATGTACTAGGAAACTTAGTACAGCATTTATAGTCAGCAGAGGACATTTGTGGGCCTATTATCCTTGGTGTACCCTGATTCAGGATACGGATAATAAGACGAGAGAGAAAACCAATATACTTACTCAGAGGTAATGAGGACATGGCAAGTATATGGGTTTTACCGCTGAGTCTTCCTACTCAGAGGTAGTGAGGACATGGCAGAAGTGGACTCAACGGAGGATATTTGTGGTCAACGGAGGACATTCGTGGACCTATCATCCTTGGCGCACCCTCGGGTTTTTTTGGGTACAGATAATAAGTCGAGAGAGAACCAACATATTTACTCAGAGGTAATGAGGACATGGCAAATATGAGGGTTTCTTCGATGGAGCCTTCCTACTCAGAGGTAATGAGGACGTGGTAGAAGTGGGCTCCATGAAGGGGTACATAAAATGACTCAGAGGTAACGAGGACATAGAAGTTCTATGTAGTGGGGTGATTTATTTTTTGGCGGAAGTAAAATGACTCAGAGGTAACATCGACGTGGTCGTTTTGGAAATTTGTGGATCCGTTACCCTTTTTGTGCACTAAGAGTGCGGGTACTGGATCATGAGGGAGGAGCTCTTTCAGAGAAATAAGTTCAGAGGTATGATTATACATGACTTACTACCTAAAAGAGTGACTGGAATATGAGTTCAGAGGCACCTGCGGGTACATAACTCGATAATCTGGGATGTTTGGAGGAAAAGCGTGAGTTCAGCGGTACTGGATGGTACATAACTCAATAATCTGGGATGTTTGGAGGAAGAATGTGAGTTCAGCGGTACTGGAGGGTACATAACTCAGCAATCTGGGATCTGTGAGTTCAGCGGTACCGGCGGGTACATAACTCAATTATCTGAGATTTTGTGAATGTGAGTTCAGCGGTACCGGCGGGTACATAAATCAATACTGGGATTCGGAGAATATGAGTTCAGCGGTACCGACGGGTACATAACTCAACAATCTGGAGTGTTGTGGATGTGAGTTCAGCGGTACCGGCGGGTACATAACTCAATAATCTGGGATCTGTGAGTTCAGCGGTACCGGCGGGTACATAACTCAATCATCTGGGATTTTGTAAATGTGAGTTCAGCGGTACCGGCGGGTACATAACTCAATAATCTGGGATTCAGAGAATGTGAGTTCAGCGGTACCGGCGGGTACATAACTCAATAATCTGGAGTGTTGTGGATGTGAGTTCAGCGATACCGGCGGGTACATAACTCAATAATCTGGGCTCAGTGAGTTCAGCGGTACCGGTGGGTACATAACTCAATAATCTGGGATTTTGAGAATGTCATTTAGACATAATATTTCTTTAGGAACTTGCCGTTGATGGGCAACATGAGCAAGTCTCCGTCTTATTTCGCGAGGCGGTAAGCACCGTTGGAGAACACAGCCTCAATGATAAATGGACCTTCCCATTTTGGCTGGAATTTGCCAGCGGTTTTGTGAGTCATAACCATCAGCCTTCGAACTGCCAGAACAAGATCGCCCACTTGGAACGTTCTAATTTTAACCTTCTTGTTGAAGGCTCCGGAGATGCGTGCTTGGTATAGCTCAATTCGTTGCTGAGCCAAGAGGCACTTTTCATCTAAGGCCTCCAACTCTTATAGCCGGCGACGGTAGTTATCGTCCGTCGTCAATTGGTAAGTAAGAGCGAAGCGGAGCGAAGGTATTTGAGTCTCCAATGGGAGAACTGCCTCACTCCCGTACACCAGGGAGAATGGTATGTTCCCAGTGGCCGTTCGGACTGTAGTACGGTACGCCCATAAGCATTCACCAAGCTTCTCGTTCCAGTCGCGTTTGTTGGATGATACAAACTTTTTGAGCAACTTGATGATGGTTTTGTTGAATGCTTCTGCCAACCCATTCGCTGCCGGATTGTATGGCGTTGAAGCAATATTCTGGATGCGGTGCTTGTCGCAGAACCGATAGAAGGTGTAGCTTACGAACTGTGGACCATTATCATGGATGATCCTTCGAGGCAGTCCAAAGCGATAGATGACGTGATGCTTGAGGAAGCTGATCATGTTTGAAGTCTTCACTTCTGCAAGCGGAACATCTTATGCCCATTTGGAGAAGTAATCCGTGATTGCGAGTATGAAGCGATGTCCTCGAGAAGAAGGTGGAGTGATCGGACCGATGATATCCATTTCCCATGCTTCAAATGGCTAGGACGCCACTGTCGGATGTAGAAATTCGGATGACTGGTGGATGAAGTCCGCGTGGACTTGGCAGGCTTTACACTTTCTTGCATAGTCTATCGCATCTGCTACCATTGTGGGCCAGTAGTAGCCCATTCGGCGAAGACGGTCTTGTAATTTTGGGCCAGGCTGATGGGCCCCACAGACACCGTCCTGGGCTTCGCGTACGACTTCTTTGGCTTCTGTGTTTGACAGACATCGACGCAATAATCCATCGTAGGATCGGCGATACAGCATTTTCGTCTCTGTATCGTAGAAGAATCTGAGAGAACAACTTCTGATAGAGGTAGCTTCCTTTGGGTCCTCCGGCAGAACATCGTAGACTACGAAGTCAATGAATGGTTGTCTCCAGTCTGGTGCTTCGGCGATCGTCTGAGCGGAATAACTCACCACGAATTGAACGTTGTTCTTGGGACAGACCAGTTCATGGCCTATCACATCCACTGATTGATGAGCATAGTTCGGAACTGCTAGGGAAGTGGCAAGGCCTGCTAGGGCATCGGCTTCGATATTTTAGAGTCTGGGGACGTGTTCGATGAAGAATCCTTCAAACGATGAGATGTTGTTGATTGCTATTTGGTGATAGGGGATCATGTCTTCATGACAGACTTCGTACGAACCCCGGATCTGATTGACGATTAATTGTGAATCGTCGTATGCTTCAAGATATTCTACCCCCAGCTCTCTTGCAAGTTGGAGGCCAATGACTAAAGCGTTGTACTCGGCCACATTGTAAGAGCAGGGTTCTATGAGGGAGTAAGCGCGATTGATCACTAGTCCGGAAGGAGAAACCAGCACTACCACGACTCTGACAACGATGTTGCGCTTGGGTCCGGTCCTTGAAGCGCCGTCGAAGAACATTCACCATATATCATCGTGAGAGGCCGCATGCGAGTCGGCGATCTCATCTGGGATTTCTTTATATATTCTGGCCGACTCCGAGCCTGGGTGGGCTGCTAAAAAGTCTGTCAGAGCTTGACCTTTAACATCCTTTTATGGAACGAAGATCATATGGTAGGGGGACAGTAATATTGCCCATATAGCGAGGTGGGAGCTGAGTGCCCCAGGTTTCGTCATGAGGACCCTGAGGGGGTGGACTCGTGATATCACATATATGGTTTGCCCCGTGACATAGTGTCGCATCTTTTGAATGGCGAACACCAGGGCGAGGCATTCCTTCTCCACGACGGTATATCGGTGCTCTGGCCCGATCATCATTCGGCTGAGGTAATATATAGCTTGCTCATGGCCTGCATCGTTATTTTGTGCTAGCAAAGCGCCGAGGGAATGCTCCATTGCTCGTACATAGAGCAGGAATGGTTTTCCAGTAACCAGGGCTACCAGGACTGGAGGGTTCGACAAATATTCTTTGATGTTGTCGAAGGCACGTTGGCATTCTTCATCCCATACGAATGAGATACCCTTCTTTATGAGATGGGTGAATGGCTGACATCTCCCGGAGAGGTTGGAAATGAACCTCCTGATGTAAGCTAACCTCCCTTGGAGGCCTCGGAGTTCTTGGAGATTTCTCGGGGGACCCATCTCCACGATTGCCTTCGTCTTCTCAGGGTCTACGTGGATACCCTGGGAGGTGATGATGAAACCCAAGAACTTTCCGCTGGATACGCCCAAGAAGAATTTCGTGGGGTTTATTTTCAAATTGTGTGCTCTCATTCGGTCGAATACCGTCCTTAGATCATGCAGATGATCTTTCTTAGAGCTGCTTTTGACGGCGATGTCGTCAACATAGCATTCCACTATTTTGGACAAGTGGTCTCTAAAGATGATGCTCATAGCTCTCTGATAGGTGGCGCCAGCGTTCTTTAAACCAAAAGGCATGACTGTGTAGCAGAACGTGCATATTGGTGTTCGAAATGATGTATGTTTTTCGTCGTCGGGAGACATCTTAATTTGGTTGTACCCCGAAAAGCCATCCATGAACGACATACGTTCGAAGCCGCAGGTGTTGTCAATCATGATGTCTGTGATAGGGAGAAGGAACTCATCTTTGGGACACTCCTCGTTCAGATTGCGGAAGTCGATGCAGATTCGAATCTTTCCATTCTTCTTGAGGACCGGTACTATGTTGGCGACCAAGTCCGGATGTTGTTCCTCACGAATGAAGCCGCTGGCTATCATTTTGTTGACTTCGACTTCAATCGCATCCATGATGCCTGGACGAAAGCGTCGTTGATGTTGTTTGACTGGCTTCGCATCTGGCCGAATGTTGAGCTTATGAAGAGCAACGTCGGGGTTTAGCCCTGGCATGTCTTCATAGTTCCAGGCGAACACATCGATATATTCTTTAACGAGTTCCAGTAGCGATTCTCGCTCTTCGTCTGTCAGGCTTTTACTAACGAAGATTGGTTTTGGAGAAGAGTCGCTGCCGAGATCCACTTGCATAACCTCATCTTCAGTAGGAGGCTCTCTTTGTTCAAACCGCTTCTCCTATTGCGCATCCAGCTGTTGGGCCCACGGCTCTAATTCAAGGAGTTCAGGAAGGTCTTCACCTTCTTCGTAAGCATCCGCGAATGCCATATTGACAGACAGGACTTGCCTGAAAACATCCCTGATACTGATATCTGAATCAGAAGTTGGTGATCCGGTTGAGTGTGAATGCCAGTCGCATTCCTCATCTGAGCTTTCAGGGGTCGTTGCAGGCGTAACATATCCCAGTCCGTATCGGGTCTTGTTGTAGTAGTCCTGTGGTTTACTAGTCGGGACCGGCGACTTTAAAGGTAATCGTCGACCAGTACCGTACTTCAAACCTGGCATAGTCTCCAGATCATACCTCTATTTTTGCATGAAGTATTTGGATTAGGAGCTATATAGATAGAGAGGCAGTCTCCCGGCGTCCGATTCGAGATCGACTTCTTCTATGGTGAAGGGCAACAGATTATTCCTCCGACCGAAGATGATTCGATGGTCCCTTCCTTTGATTATGCGGTAAGCATCTTCCATGGGAGTGAGCTGATTTGTGGTGTAAACATTTGTCACCGTGTATGTAGGTGAGTGCCTATACCGTGTTCCATAACATACATTATACAAAGCTTATTAAGCTCGATGTAGTTCAAAGATAGCCCTTTATTGATGAAGTAAGGTATCTTTTCTAGCGGGATTACATCATCTGCGGATGGAACATCAGTGTGAGCAGCTACATACTTGGCCAATTCTGGTTCTTCTTCGGTCACCTCCTGTATAAATGAAGACTGAGAGGATGACTTGGGCAACTTGATCATCAGGAGTTCTGCTGGTGGAGCAGAATGTGGAGTCGTTGGCAAACTAGCGACCCCAGTTTGGTACTCGATGCTGGGCAGGGAGTTGTTGGCTCGCTGGAAGCCCCCGACTTTGCATCGGGGTGACGATTCTTCTTGGGAAGACGTATCGTCATTGGCTTGTCGGAGGGATTGAACTTCTTCGTTTGTGGCTGGCCAACTCTAGACAGTCTGATTGTCAGTGGCTCCATTATGGGTCTTGGCGCTTGGCCGGACCTTGGCAGCCGGATTATCATTTGCCCTTCTTGTGCCGAGAGGCTAAATACGTCCTTACGCAGAGCGGCCGTAAGGGGTGCAGACTTGCCGGGTTTGCGAGCTTGGAGGTGGATCGTCAGAGATTCTTCTGATCCTATGGCCATCTTAGTACGAGCTTGCACATCTCCTTCACTAAGGTGCCTCTTCGACTTTTCATATAAGCAGGGAGTCTGAGTAGTAGGATTCGACCCCTTTGAAGGGATCGATGTCGGCAAATTCTGTCCTCACGAAGCCGCGTTTGTCGACATACTTGAAGCACTGGTGCAGCATGGAAGGCACGATCATGTAATCGTGTATCCAAGGGCGCCCCAAAAGGATATTATAGGAAGTATCTGTATCTATGACGTAACAGGTTACTTCTGACTGAAGATCGCCAATTTGGCACTTCAAACGAATCTTCCCAATCGGGTAGCTCCTGCCCGAATTAAAACCGCTGATGGCGGTGCTTGTTGGGGTCAGGCGATGCATAGGAATGCGGAGATGATGTAACAGACCCTTCGGGATGATGCTTATGGAAGAACCAGGATCAATGTGCATCCGATCTACCTTCACATCGTCGATGTATCCAGTGTAATATAACAGTCGATCGTGCAGGTTGGTTTTGATAAGCATGTCCTGTGGAGTGAAGACAATGTTGGGCATCGCTCCTGTGCAAGCGATGTCTTGGAGATCTGCAGGCGGGCTCTCTCCCGTGAGGTTGACCTGAGCTAGATATGCGTCGGCGTTCTGGAGTGCATCGCTCAGAGCCGCGCGAACATCCTTGGAGAGTCTCAGGAGCTCGTATAATGACAATTTGGCCGGTGTGTTGGCTAATTATGCCAAGATGTCAAAGTTGTAGGGCCTTTCCATCCCATGAGGTGCCTCTTTTTGGAGGGATTTGTCAAAGCGAGTCTCCTTCGGCCTAGGCTTGTCGGTCGTCGGAGGTTGGAAATGTCCCGGAGTGTCAGCAGTGGCGGGCTGATGCTCTTCAGCCGAGTTATCTGGAGTAGGTTGGGATTGAGCACCAGACCGAGTGACGACAGCTGTGGCTTCTTTAGCATCTGCCGAGATTGTGCGACATGATCTGACCTTTCTACTCCCCTTCTTACCAATGGAGGGTGGTGTGGACTGAGTCACTTCTGTTACCAAATCTGGAAGGACCCACATGACCTCCCCTTATGACGTGGTGAGGGGTACCAGACTAGTAGCCTGATCTCGAGGAGGTAGAAGATTAGAAATCTCTATTGTCGCCCGAGGGATGGGTATCACGCCATCTTGAGTCTCTGTCGGAGGGAAGCTACCAAACTGTACGGACACCATGTTGGCTGCCACGGTTACTTTCTCGAAATCAATAGCCAGAGCCTTCGAATCGATGAGATGTTGGATGTATCACTTTAGTTGGTAGCAGTCGTGTGTAGCAAGGTGGACGTAGCGATGGTAATGGCAGTACTTTGGGTTCTCCATTTCTGCCGGCCGAGGTTCCCGTCTTGGTGGGGGAAGCTGAATTTTATCTCCTTGTATGAGCATGTCCAAGATGGGCTTGACATGGCCGTCTTCGAAGGAGTAGGTCATTTGTGGCCATTGCTTGTCTGCCGGTTTTGACTCAGGTTTCTAGGCTGTGTCGGCCACCATAGCCTGCTTGCCCTTGTTGTCTCGATTGTTGGAGGAGTTACCACCATTGTTGTTGTTGGTATTAGGGCGCTTGCCCTTGTCCTCTTCCTCCGAGATGTGCAATCCTAGTTGGCGATCCTTCTTCAACCTGTCCTCGGCGCTTGTGGAACTGATGATAAACGTCTTTCAGTCCTTGAATTGACTTTCATCCATCCAGAGGCTGATTGTTGGAAGCAGTCTCTTTTGGAAAATTTCAATTAAGGAGGAATCCGGATTACTGGACGGCAACTTCATGGCAGTTTGGCAGAACCGCTCAATATAGTTCCTTGTCAGCTCTTTCTCCCCTTGAACGAAGTCCATGAGGGTGGACATTGTGATGTCCTGTCCTACTTCGTAGAATCTCTCCAAAAACATGCGTTTGAAGCTGGCGAAGGAGTAGATGCAGTTGTCTGGCAGGTTACGGTACCAGTCGAAGGCGACCCCTTCCAATGCCCCGATGAATAATCGTGTAAGGATGGCGTCGTCATGGGGCAGATAGTCGGTGGTGCCTCGAAGTAAGTGATGTACCGACTAGCGAAGGTCTCCCCATCATATGGATTGATGTGGAATGGTTTATACTTTGGTGGGAAGGGAACATCTCTCCACGCAGCGGGATACGGTTGTCGTATCCTGAGGTCTTGGTAGTTTTTTCGGGCGTGGAACATGGGTCGGAGCTCCTGGACCTCTCTTCTTGCCTCCCTGGCCTCGTCTGCAGTGGTAGGAGCCGACATTTCAGGAAGATTATTGCCCGGGTTCGGTGTCGCTGAGTTCGAGTCTGCATTGATCGTGGGACCCAAGTTTGTTTGGCCAGGCGTCCCTCCTTGCATAGTAAGGAGGGCTGCTTTGATCTCGTCCACGAATTTGACCAAACTGTACAGTATGGCCTCCAGAGTGTCGATGCATTGGCGATCACTGGGACTATCTTGTTCGTCGTTTGTCATGAATGTCGTCCTCACATGAGTAGAAGTGGAAGGGACGGTGGATGACGTGCCCTCCGAATCATATTCCTGTACCGAGAAGTCATCGGGGTATGTGGGAATGTTTTTCTCTGGTTCAGACTCAGAAGGAATAGTACCCCCAGCTTCCGAGTTTGTCTCGTCTTGGGAATTGTGGATGTCCTCGGGGACGTCGGGATCTGCTACATCTAATGGAAGAGTTGTTTCCCCCGGCTCATCTCCTTGGAACATTGGATTGTCGTGAATGTTTGGAGGAGTGCTACCCCCAGTTCCGGCAACTCCCAGTAATGTGGATGATGAATTTCCCCTGTAGCAGATTTCGTCTTTGAACGGGTGCCTTGGAAAACTCCGGTGGTGGGCAATCGTTTAGATGATAGTCTCTTAGTCACAGTGGTTGAAATCTTCGGGCTGGAAACATTTATCTTCTTCCCTCTCCCATTGGCGGGGATTTTCTGAGCAGAGTTGCAGGAGACGACGGGAAGTGCCTCATCCTTTGAACATAGTTGTTGCAATCTTTGGAAGATGGACTACCGGTCTTCTCGTACCGTCGCGTTATTGCAACAGCAGTTGACGATGACTTGGGTGCAGTGAAGTCTGTGGGAGGACTATTTGTACCCCGAGGCCCCTTCTCTTTTCTTGCGCTTATGGAGGATGGCCTCACGCAAGTCAGATGGGTCTGGAATGACCATGTTTGCTCCCTAGATTTTAGGAGACTTTTGGGAACCACTCTGTCCGTTTGCCGTCAGGGGCTGGACTCGAGTGGTTCTGTACAACTTCCCATCAGAGGCCCGCATAACAGTGTATGGGACGCTCGGATGGTCAGAGGTCGGGACAGCGGACTGAGCTCGCCAAGCTCGTGCTGCCCTAGACTTCTTCACTCTAGGGCGTGAGGGCACATAATAGGAAGAGTCTAAGTGGTGCTGGAGAGAGTCAGACATATTTTCTCGGGAGCACGAGAGATCAGGACCATAGGAGAGGCGATCGAAGACCGAGCCGCGTGGAGCAGGCGGCATGCGGCTGGAATCAACAGGCTTCATGCTGCTGGCAATCGTAGCCGCATGGGCTTTTTTATGCGGCTGGAAGTCTCGGCCGCATAAGTCTTCTCCATGCGGCTGTAAATCTTAGCCGCATGAGTGTTATGCATTGGGCTGGCAGTTTCGGCCGCATGGATATCATGCATACGGCTGACAATCTCGGCCGCATGAGTCTTCAGCCTGCGGCTAGTGCCTTTGTTCGGCTTCTTCCTGGAGCACATAGAATCACTCTTTGCCCCTGCAAGTCCAGCATCGTAGTGCTTTCCTCTGCCGGACTTGGGGACAGCAGAGTCCTCTATGGTTTGAAGTGGAGCCACATGAGACTTGCCTTCGCCGTCTTGGGCAGCAGAGAGTACTCCGTCCAGAGCTTGGGGAGGAGCAAATAACTTTGGCCTCCACTCCTTGCGAGCTTTTTTCGTGCGGGTTCGCTTCTGGACCGGTCCAGCGCTCCCGTCGGAGAGCATTTCTTCAAACGCCTGTTGGTCGAAGCGGACAACCATCTTCTGTTGTGTGGAGCCAAGTTTGGCTGCATCCGATTGCGTCACCAACTCCTCAGTCGTGGAGAAGTTTGTCCCCAGCAGAGTCGCCATCATATTTGCCATGAATTATAAAAGAACAGAACAATTATATCGAAGGACTGGACTTTTACTTCACAATACAAACTCGCTCGTACAAAGAAAGCCTAGGGACAAAAACCTAGGTACAGCAATCTAAGTACGATTGTTTATTTTAGATTCTGGGGAGTGACGGTAGAGGCTTGGGAAAGCGACGGCAGCTCTGCCTTACTCCTTGGACGATCGGATGCAACCTTGGCCCCAGTGAAGAAATGCTCTTGGACGTGTTGGGAGACTCCCTTGCCTTCAGTTGCTGGCTCTCTGGATGTCTCTTTAGTGCTCTCTCTCTTTGTCTGCTCTCCTCCGGTGCTCTCGTGCTCTAGAAAATCTCTCCTTTCTTTTGTTAGGGAATGGCACCTTGCTATTTATAGAAGTGGGGGTGTGATCATTAGGGTTTACAATGATTGCCTCCTTGATAAGTCGGCGATTAAGGATCAAATAAATCTGGGCCATTAATTTTGATTGTAGCAAATCTAGGTAATTAATGCGGATTGCATCAAATCTCTGTGGATAATAAATGTTGATTGCCATGAATCTTCGTAATTTGTGATAGCCTGCCACGTGTCCAATTTGCTTGATTTGATTTTATCAGGACAATTATGACGATTGCAACAAATCTAATTTTGTTTGGATTTGTTAGCACCCATAATTCCAGAGAAGATAAGACTGCCACGTATCTCAATTGTAGCGAAGAGCGCCACGTGTCTCAACTGGACCATCCAGGCCGAGCCGCATATGGGGGGTCATCTCAGCCGCATAAAACCTGCAGCCGTACATGGATGGACAGCCACATGAGGATAGGCAGCCGCATGCAGAGGAGCAGCCGTATGCAGAGGGGCAGCCGCATGAGGATAGGCAACCGCATACAGAGGGGCAGCCGCATACAGATGGACAGTCGCATGGGGATAGACAGCCGCATGCAGATGGACAGCCGCATGGGGATAGGCAGTCGCATGCAGATGGGCAGCCGCATGGGAATAGACAGCCGCATGCAGATGGGCAGCCGTATGGGGATAGGCAGCCGCATGCAGATGGGCAGCCGCATGGGGATAGGCAGCCGCATGCAGATGGGCAGCCGCATGAAGTGAGCGGTCGTATGGAGTGGCCTCGGGACTTGTTGGATTTTGCTAGCTGTAAGGAGATTTTCTTCTCTTTCCCATGAACACGCCATCATGTCAGTCATTATTGCGTCTTTATGTCAGAGCTGTCATGGCTGTTTATTTGTCAGAGCAGCCGTCAGGACATTAAATGCAGCCGAATATAGAGAGAAGAACTGTTGAAGGCCACGTGGCTTCTTTCCGAGCCGCATGGATCTATCCGAGTCGCATGGACCCCTGAGCCGCATGGACTTCTGAACCGCATGGACCCCTGAGCCGCATGGACTTCTGAACCGCATGGGGATCCTGAGCCGCATGGGGATCCTTCTGTTGGAGCCGCATAGGTCTTTCTTTATTCTTTTCCATACTTCTACAGGGGTCTTGTAGAAGCTCAAAATATATAAAATATTACCATACGCCATTCACTGTTGGCGCCATACTTAAATCATCAGATAGCACCATGATCAGATGGCGCTAAACTTCACATGGTGTCAGCTGCCACGTGTCCATCTTCCTCGAGAAGCCAAACGGCTGTCATCATGACTGACAACACGTCAGTCGAGGAAAATCTCCTCGAATCTAGTGTGTGCAGCGCTCGAGATGAATTGTCAGAGTCGTCATTATTATAGTTGTCTTTTACTATGTGCCATGCAGAGTTGGCATGAAATAGGTAGTACTTCACAGTTTCTGTCAACTAGCACTTTTCCATAGATAGCATAGGGCATATGATATAGCAAATCAAGCGCCAATTGATCAAATCATCATCCAGAAGCAGTTAGATGACATGGCGCGCATGCCAATAATCTCTAAGAACGTGCACGTGACACTGCCCACGACCAAGCGCATATTTCTCACAGAATGCCACGCATCCCAATAGTTAAACTAATCGTTCGCAAAAATGGATGATGGTGCACCAATTGCAAGTATGCGCCAATCAGGATAACTACTTAAAGTTATCTCAAAACTCTATAAATAGAGTTCCAAATCACTTCACAAGCACCACTAATGATCATAATCTCCTGAACAAACTGCTACAACACTCTCTAAAGGCTTTCCTCTTCAACATCGCATCGCCAAGGGATAAAGTGATCGTCTTCTGATCAGATTCCTACATTTGTACTTCTCTAGAATCAAATTATACTCTTGTACTTTTCTTTTTCTTAGTTTGTATTTAAACTTTTGTTTTTGCAAACAGTAAGCGCCGAACATTGGAATTTGAGGCAAGAGGCACGGTTTTTGTCAATATTTTCCCTACCAGAGGCACTATCAGATTCGACAGAGCTGGGAAGCTTAGTCCTAAGTATATTGGTCCAATTAAGGTGCTAAGCAGAGTTGGAGAAGTAGAATACAAAGTGGCTCTCCCATCTAACCTCGAAGGTGTGCACAACGTCTTCCATGTATCGCAGCTGAGGCACTATGTATCGGACCCGAGCCATATTATAGATCACTCAGAGCTAGAAATTGGACCAAGTCTCACAGTGCCAGAGCAGCCAGTGGAGATATTAGACCGCATGGAGAAGAGGTTAAGGAACACTGTGATTTTGCAAGTCAAAGTAGCATGGCGTCACCACTCTCTAGGTGAGTCTACCTGGGAGAGAGAGGCTGAGATGATGAGAAGTATCCTCATCTGTTCTAGGTATGTTCTAAACCTCTCTTTCATTACTAGTTGAAATTTTGAGGATAAAATTTTCTAAGGAGGGAAGGTTATAAAAACCCAAAAATTTGGATTAATTAATGAATGGGTTTATATTAGTTATTTACTAGTAAATATAGAACAGTGATTATTATTATTATTATTATTATTATTATTATTATTATTATTATTATTATTATTATTATTATTATTAATATTATTATATATTAGTCGGTTAAATATGGGAAAAATATTTTTTAATCAAAAGATTAAATAATTGTAACGGTCATTTAATTGATGATTTTTGCTAACTTTTAATTTAACTCCATTAGCCAAGCCCATGAGATAGCCCATGCTATAACTTGAATCCATTAACCTAACTCTCTACCCAACCCGTTAACCTAAACCCAATCAAACCCACTCCTCGGTCACCCTCAGATCCACTTCCCTCGCCATAACCTCTCCCCACGTAGCCCTTTTTCTCTTTCATGTACAAACCTCATAGAAACTCATTTTCCTCATAGAAACTCCACAGGACATTTCTTTTCCCCAAAACCTTCACAAATCCTTCATTACTCTCTCCACACTTCTTCTCTTTCAAATCAAAGCACAACACGGTACTTCCCACGACGCCTCGAACATTTCAACATCTCTCTTGGGGAATTTTTGATGCGCCGCCCGACCGTCGATCGCTAGACCTCATACCGACCTCCCGTGTGCCAATAGTCGGTCGTGTCGGCCCCGCGATGTTTCCCTATGGCTCGCCAGCTTCCCACCGGCCGCCAACGACCCCGTACGACGTTCCCCGGCACCGCCAACCCCGTACGACGTCCTCCGGCACTGCCAGCACCCGCCAGCGCTGCCGCACCGCCCCCGCATGCCGTCTGCATGCTTCCCACTTGTCCTCTGATCCCGTGCTCGCCGTTCCATGTGCGTGTCCCGTTCCGTCACCTTTGCGTGACTCTGAGGCCGAAGCCACCCTTCGATTCTCCTGCTTCAAGCCTCCAGTAGATTTCCTAGAACCTTCTGTGTTTAATTCCAGAAAGAGAAACCCAATTTCTGTCCTAACGGAATTGACAGAATAAAATTCTGTCAATTCATGGATAGCTAGTTTCCTAATTTGATCGTATGATTTGTTAATAGGGTTAATTAAATAATTAATGTATAACAGTTAGATTATTACAGGTAATATTTATGCCATTATATAAATCATTAGATTTTATCAATTATTTAGATTAAGTGTTTACGTGGAATGGTTAAATATAATAATTTTTAAATAATGATTTTCGTAGTAAATCATAAAATTCTAGGCCTAAAAGTATTATTAAATATGTTACCATTAATTTTACATAAATAAATATCAAATTAGTTTCAAAAATAGTTTTATTACCAAAAAGGGTATTTTAAATATAAGAAAATATAAACAAATACTAGTTTTAATTATTAAAGCAAAACACATCTATTACCTACTTTGGATAAAACATAATAATTTTTGGGTTTTATTAATAAATGGTTTTTGGAAAAAGACCGATTATTGCTAGTTGATAATTACGAGTATTTTGTTAAAAAGAGCGTTTTGATTTATTATTTTCATAATCATAAACAAATACTAGTTTGTCACCTTATTACTATTTAATGATAATTCCATCTAGGAAAATAAGTTTTACTATCTTAGTATTAAAAACATATCTTTCCTTATATTATTACTTAGATTTCCATTAAAATATATTTTTCATAATTAAACTTTTGCCTTTTAATAATTATCAGTGAATTTTGAGTCTAGTCGATTAACGTATAATTCATAATTTGATTAATTAGAGATATAGCAAAACCTTAGACTGGCAACTAAGTCATGTTTCACTAAATGTAGGATTCAGTTTTGGACTTTAGCTTGAGTGTTTCCCGTCGTTACCTGCAGCACCAGGAAACCAAGACAAGTTTCATATTATTCAAACTTGTATTTTAGTGATAATTAAATACTTTGCATCATTCGAAACATTATATCGACACTTGACTCATGGGATTCCCTGTGGATCTGATTGATTGCTTGATTGACTCATTGAGTTAGGATTGGAGAGTAGTGTTAACACCTGTGGTCAAAGCCCCTTATTGCCTCATTATGGATAGCTGAAGCCCCACCTCACTAGGGCTGAAGCCGGACCGTGTTCTGTAGAAAACATATTGCCTCCATCTCCAGCCGGCCACAGGATGTTACACGCTCAAAACACTATCGCTAGTTATAGATTGCATCATATTTATTTCTAGGGATTTACTGTTTCACTGCTTCTTTATTATTATTTAGAAAATAAATTATGTTACAAAAATTGCTTCTTGTCTCTTTAGTTATTCATTAAAAATGCTGGAATTGATATATATGTTCTTGCTCTCCTCCTGACTGGAGACCAATATTTTAGGTGATTGCGATGACAAGGAGCTGGCTTTTAGTTCTTACTACGGACCCGACATGGGTTCCGAGGAGATAGTTGAACCTGGACAGGGAACCCAAGAGTTTTAGTCGCACGTTGTCGTCTAGTTTCTTTTCTTGTTTTTGAAAGTTGTAATAAGAACAATTGTAATAATCTAACACTCTTCTGCTTGTATGTTTTGTTTCCAAATAGACATTGGTTCCAATATCAATATTTTAAATAAATTTTTATTCCCACATTTAAAACGTTGTGTATGAGTTGCTACTGATTAATATTGCTTACTGTCGCCGTCTCACAACGGTGCAGGCTGGGCATGATCCGACTGGACCCAGTATATTAGGATCGGGTCATGATAATCTCGACAGGTTATGATATTCATATCATTAGTTAGTTTAGTAGACCTAGACAACGTTTTACCGTCGATGTTGTGACGTAGGCTGGACGCTGTCACGCACTCGTACCCCTATAGAGTGCAGGTCATGACAACTGCTGATCTAGGTTTGCTAATCAAGAAGTAGTCGAAGCATTCTGAATGAAGGACTTCTTCTATTTATAGGCATGCACATGTACGATGTGCGAAGGGGTTTTTGTGCACAAGAGCGCTGCACGCATGATATTTCAAGAGAATCTATTATAACCGCACTGTGGGGGCTGCTGTTGAGCTGACACGTGGAAGTTATTGAGATTCTTATGTTGCTGAAATCCTGGATGGATAAAACACCTATTCATCAACGACATGTATCGTGTGCACAATGGTCAAGGATCTCGTTCAGTTTAATCAGAATAGATCTTGATTATATTTACAGAGATGCAATTTAAACAAACTGGATTTGATTGTATCTAAAGAGATACGGTTGCCATACTTGCCATGTGGCATAGTACCATGTTATCAAAGAGCTGCACGTTGAACATCACTGAGGTTGTGCTTCTGGACGTAGCTGTGGTTTTGGACGTCTCTGAGGCTGCGCTTCTGGACGTCCAGTTGATTGTGCTTTTGGTTATTCAGTTGACTGTACTTTTGGGCATGAATGTGCCTTTCAAAGTTGTGTTGGAAGATGTGCTTTTGACTGACATCTACCAACTGCTATCTGACAACTGACAACTTGATAGCTTATTATTTATTTTCTTCTGTCACTTCGTCTGGCATGCCGTTAATGCTGGAGTTATGGCCAAGTATGTGGGCCTCGTTTGGAGCGATGTACTTTTCGGTCTCCGAAGTGCTACGCTTTTGGAGTGCTGAGTCACTGTGCTTTTGGAGAAATACAGAGTCAATGACTTTATTAATTCTTGTCGATTTTACGGGGCTCGAGAAGTGGTGACTAAAGACTTAGTCAAATACTTCATGTAGATGTGATTCATGGCGATGAATTCTAGGTTCTTCTAATTAATTCGGAGCCTTTGACTTGCTACCACTTGGCGTATAGGTTGGATCACACACAGCCTATATAAAGGAAATCTTTTGAGAAAGCTTTTGCTCATTGCTCCTTGGTATTCCTCTGTCATGTTCGATCCCGACTTAGCTTCGGACGGCTGTAGGCCTTGCATTAGTTGAATGTTGGTTGTAGATCTCTTCGTTCAAGGAAGTTGTAGTCATGGTGGAAAGCAACTTCAGAGTTTTGAGATGCACTTGAGCATTTGGCATAAGGGGTTCGAACCTGAACAACATTTTGGAGGTCTTCAAGGGCCAAGATACTAGATTTGGGTTGATTGCCGACCCTTTGTTATGCTGGAAGAGCCACAGGTTGAGCTGGGAGCCTCACGTAGGAGCTACGCCTCCCGTTCTGCTCAATAACTGCTTCATTAGACATATTGGAGCGGGAAAGTGCTGTGCTTCTGACCAGGAAGTGATTCGCTTTGACGAGGAAGTCATTCGCTCTGGCGAAGAGGAGTGTTGTGCTTTTGTGGGCTGCGCACTTATATATCTTTGTAATCATGATTTTAATAAAGCATCTTTTTTTGTATACTATGCTTTTCTGTTCTTTTATGTGCACAGCAATTTTGTGTCTCATGCGCTTTATAGCTGCTGTGCTTTTTCATGCTTTTACAAGGCCCGAGGCTAGACGAATTTTACTTATAAATTTTTTTCCTCCACAGAATATAATTTACATAATTTTTGCCTATGTTATCATGAAGAATTTTTAATAGACCTTTGTAATCATGATTTCACTTATAGGCCTACGTAATCATGAAGAATCTTTAATAGACCTTTGTAATCATGATTTTAATAAAGCATCTTTTTTGTATATTGCGCTTTTCTGTTCTTTGATGTGCATAGCAATTTTGTGTCTCATGCGCTTTATAGCTACTGCGCTTTTTTATGCTTCTACAAGGCCTGAGGCTAGACGAATTTTACGTTATAAATTTCTCGCCTCCACAGAATATAATTTATATAATTTTTTGCCTCAAAAGAAAAAGCCTTTGCCCAAGGCTAGTTTCTTTCTTTTTTGTGTTTGTTAACTATCACGCCCCGATTTCGTAGAATCTATAGCCGTCCCCCGGACGTGATGTCGTGCGAACCTAAATTGCGATAGCACAAGACATAGTCATAAGGTTATCTGAAACACACTATCTAATAGAGTACGTAGAGAAATTGAACAACACATTTGAGACAGAATGAACTTTTTTTATTGATAATAAACATCATTTACAAGACTCTATTACAATCCTTACCGCGCGGGCTTACAATATGACTCGATTACAAAATGAATGCCGATTAGATAGTCGTCCATACATTACATCCCTATGTACAAGCAAAACATTTAAAAGTCCTGTTATCATGGGGAGTCGAGACATCTTTCTTCTGGACAGAATATGAAGTCTTCAAAAGGATCAAAATAAGCCTTCAATACACAAACGATGCTTCAAATGAACTTTCTTCGCCTTGAGTTTAGTTGGCACGCCATTCTTGGTTTGGTGTACCTGTGGAGAGCGAGGATCAGTACGTTCATATGTACTGGTGCATGGCTAATTAAGTACCATGCTCTCATTTGGTTGAAGAAATTATATGACTTCATTTATGATATTTCTAGCCATTCTGATGAATTTCAGACAAGCATATAATAGGCATAATGTAAATTATGCTAGAACTTACCCACGACAGAGCGTGTCGTACAATGTGAGACTTACCATATTCTTCCCTATCAATTGTTATTATTTACGAGCAGTTCGTGTACAATTTCATATGTGATGGTCACTGACACCATAAGCCATCATGGACTTATAGCTTTGTTAGACGGGACCCTTTCAACGCATGTAGCGAGCCCCGCTGAAAGTCCCCGCATAACCCGTGCTAACATTTCGCACAGCTATACCGTGTCTTTGCTAAGCCAAATTGGTCCCATGGCCCTGGGGTGCCATTAGAGGAAACGTTTATTTGTGCACAAGTTGTCCATGACCGTGCTAGACTAAACGAGTTACTCAAGCATGGTCTATATTATAAGATAACCATTTTCATCGTGTCATGTCTTGTCGTGGCATAATTTATATCAATGAGTCTACCTTTTCTTTAACACAGTTCTATATCATGAATAACATAGCAAGCATGTAGAAGTTCTATAGAATAAGCAGATGTGTCTGTGCAATTGTATCTAACATTTCATTCGCAACGATGTTATCAACTGATTTAAAAAGCAAGAGCGTCAAGGGGGAGAAGGGTCAGCTACTCACCTTGATTGTTTGATTGAGATGAGAGACTCGTTGGCTGTGCTAGACGATGACTACATGATTACCTGAAATCGTATAAGCAACTGATTAGAACGATGTCACATTCAAAGAGTTCGATACGAATGTGGAGTTCAAAAACGCAAGCCATAAAAACCATCAAAAATATTAACGGAAATGCATTCAGAAAACCAAAGCCAAATAAGCAAGTGTGGCATAAAAGCAGAGCAACGGGAGGTATCTTTCGACAGCCATAGAGTCCATCCTCGAGGCGCAACCCGCTGAATATGGGAATTGATTACGAAGAAGTCATTCCATAACGAGAAAAGGACCTTCATTCAATCGATTCAATCGATCCCGATCAATCGGTTCTGATGAAATCGATAGTGACAGTGTTCCTTTCTCGCGCACCCCGTGGACGAAAAATGGGGCAGGATATAGGGACGGGAAACTACACCATAACCAACTAAGAAAAAGTTTCATCCTCAAAACTTAAGAAAAGAGCCTACCGCTAGGAAAAAAACGAAGGAAACCTTTCCCTCATCTTTGACTTGAGTTCCTAGGTCGATTCTTCGACCGAATGGTTCCTCCAGAGTACGCGAATGAGAAGGATCGCTAGATTTTGAAGCAGCTTATCCTTGCACTCCAAGACTTCGACCGGTTCTTCCACATATGATAATTCTACCTTCAGATCTAGCTCAGCTGATAGACGTAAAAGACATCGTACATACCCGACAATGATGGCGGCAATACAATCTAGTAAGCTACTAGGGTGACTCCTCGCATGGGCATTACCTTCAGAAACACATGGTCGTCTTCCAGGAACTCGAAGGGTCATCTATGGGTGTCAGCGTCGCTTTTCTGCCGACTCTGTACAATCTTCAGTCTTTCCTGAATGAGTAGAACTTTCTGTACGGTCTGTTCCACCAGCTCCGGGCCAAGAATCTGTCGTTCCCCGACTTCGTCCCAGCAAATGGATGATCTGTACTTTCGTCCATACAGGACTTCATACGACACCATCTGAATATTGTATTGATAGCTGTTATTGTATGCAATTCGACCAAAGGTGGATAGACGTCCCAACTTGACTTGAAGTCAATTGCGCAGAGCCGTAGCATGTCTTTGAGAATCTAATTCACGTGCTCCATTTGGCCGTTGGTCTGGGGATGGTAAGCCAAGCTAAAGTTCAATTGGTACCCAGACCTGACTGAAGGCTACTACAAAAGTGTGATAGAAATCGTACCTCCCGATTAGAGATGATGGATACTGGAACTTTGTGCAGCCGTACTATCTTGTCAAGATAAATCTGAACTAGACGATTGACGCTATAAGTAACTTTGATGGTAATGAAATGTGTTGGCTTGGTTATTTGATAAACGATGACCCATATGGCATCATTTCTTAGTAGCGTCTTCGACAGACCGACAATAAAATCTATGCACACAATAAAATCTATGCACACGTGCTGCCACTTCCATTCTAAAATTGCCAGGTTCTGCATCTCCCCACCTGACCTCTGATGCTCAGCTTTCACCAGCTGACAGGCTATGCATTGCGATACGAAGAGTGCAACATCTCTCTTTATCTTGTTTCACCAGAATGTTATGTGGAGGTCCTTGTACATCTTGGTGCTGCCTAGATGCAAGGAATATTTTGCATAGTGAGCCTCCGACAATATCTTATTTCGTAGTTCTGAGTCATCCGAAACACATAGTCGGCCCTTCAATCATAGCACGTCGGTCTCATCTTCTGCAAAGTCGGTCGCCTTCCCCGTTCAAATCAGCTCTCACATCTTCTTCAGGTACGGATCATGCTTCTAAGCGGTATTGATCTTTTTCTGCAGGCTCGGCTCTAACCGTAGTTGTGCCAACTGTCCTCTCCTGAATCGAACCAGGAGGTCGATGCCCATCACTTTTATATCCCGAAGTAGTCTGTTGTTGATGGATAACGAGGTAATATATTTCAGACTTAGAGCATCTGCCACAACATTTTCCTTGCCCGGCATGTAGTCGATCGTCAAGTCATAGTCCTTGATCAGTTATAGCCAAGGCCTCTATTGTAAGTTCAGCTCCCTTTGAGTTAAGAAATACTTGAGCCTCCTATGATCGGTATAGACTGCACACGTCATACCATAAACATAGTGATGCCATAATTTCAATGCGAACACAATCACCGCTAACTCCAAGTCATGCGTATGATAGTTCTTCTCGTGCGACTTCAACTGTCTGGAGGCGAAGAAGATCACCTTGTCTCGCTGCATGAGCACACATCCCAAGCCCTAGCCTGAAGCATCGCTGAATATTTGAAATCCCTCAGTCCCGTCTGGAATAGCGAGTATAGGGGCCAAAATGAGCCGCTGCGTCAGCCCTTGGAAAGAAGCTTCATAGTCGTTCGACCACTCATATACGACTCCCTTTTGAGTGAAACGAGTCAAAAGCGATACAATCTTCCCAAAATCTTTCATGATGTGTCTATAGTATCCCGCCAAGCCAAGAAAACATTTAATCTCACTACCTGACGTAGGCTGCTTCTAATCAGCAACGGCTTCAACTTTCTTCGAGTCGACTGTAATACCTTCGGATGAAATGATGTATCCAAGGAATGATACGCTGCTCAGCCAAAATTTGTACTTGCTTTTCTTTACATACAACTGATTCACTCAAAGAGTCTAGAGCATGATTCGCAGATATTCTGCATATTGTGCCCTATTCTTCGAGTAGACGAGAATATCATCGATAAAGACCACTACAAATTTGTCAAAAAAGGGTCAAAATACCTGATTCATTAGATCTATAAAGGCAGTGGGGGCATTCGTTAGGCCAAATGGCATCACCAAAAACTTATAATGGCCATATCGAGTACGAAAGACTGACTTCGGCACATCATCTGGCATTATCTTGATTTGATGATAGCTCGAGCAGAGATCAATCTTCGAAAATACCGAGGCGCCTTGTAGCTGATCGAATAAGTCATCTATGCGAGGCAGTGGATACTTGTTTCGGATGGTGGCTTTGTTCAGCTTTCGATAGTCGAGGCACAGATGCATGACCCATCATTTTTTTTACAAACAACACGGGTGCTTCCCATAGTGAAAAGCTAGACTGGATGAATCCTTTGTCGAATAACTCTTGCAACTGGATCTTGAGCTCTTTTAACTCTGCAGGGGCTACTCTGTATGGAGCCTTAGAAATTGGTCGAGTATCGAAGAATGTCGATGCTGAACTCAATTTCTCGGTCGGATGGCATACCAGGCTGCTCGTCTGAAAACATGTCAGGGAATTTTGCCACAACGTCGGTTTAACCCGTATTTGCACCATCATGTCACTTGTTTCGAACAGACGCCAAGTAGCCTTCACATCCGGAATGCAACATCCTTTGAGCAGAAGTTGCCGAGATCACCATGCAGGTCGACGATACTTTACCATTCGAGTAGCAGAATTCGGGCACTCCAGATATGTGAAAGGTGACCTTCTTTCTTACACAGTAGATGGTGGCATTGCAAGCGCCGAGCTAATCCATTCCCAGTATGACATCGTAGTCCTTAATATTTAGAACAATTGTATCAAGATACACCTGTTTACCTCCAATACAGATAATTCTGTCTCTACAACCAGTGTGCATAAGTAGTTGTGTGCCCGACGGGATGTTAATGCTAAGGTTAAAGCCTAGAGGTATCACAGAAAATTTATGCTCGACGGCGATGTCCGCCGATATGAAACTACGTGTAGCATCGAAATAAATATTACACGAGCAGGCATATTATTGAAAAGTAATATACCTGTCACAACTATGTCTGAGGCGAACATCTCATCTCGAGTTATGGCGTAGACGCGGCCCTGGGCATTGGGGCGACGGTCTTGGCCAGTTTAATGTACAGGCTGGAGGGCTCGAGGTGTCAGGCCATAGTTATCTGAATAATGTTGCTGTGGCAAGGCATTCTGATTCTGTCTTCGGGTCATGTAGTCTCGAGGTTGGTGACCCTTTTTTCCATAAAAAAGCATCCTCCGTCGAAGACATAGCAGTTGGTGGCATGGTGTCCGAGGTGGTTGCACTTAGTGCAACAAGGTAATAGGTTCTGCCCTTTGTAGTCGCCCTTATTTGGATGCTTTGTAGCGTTATTGTTGCCTTCTGCAGAGCTAGGACGTTTGTGATTTGAGTGGTGCACAACATCGGCAGCGACGAAAGGGTACTGGCTCATATAGCAGGAAGCATGATTCAAAGCATCGCCCGTGGTCTTATATTTTGGTACCACCACATGAGCAGCAATAGAGGGCCGCAGATCCACTTCAAATCATCGTACGTGACACTCCTCTATGTATAGAAATGCACCAGCAAATTTGGATAATTTATTGAATTGTGTCACATACTGTTGCACCTTTCTGTTCCCTTGCCTCAACTGCATGAATTCATTCTCCTTCACTTGACGAACGGCTGAGGGAAGGTACTCGACTTTGAAAGCTTTACGAAATATGTCCCAAGAGATCGGCATTGAGTTGTTGTCGCATCGGATCGCTCGTTTGTACAAGGCCCACCAGTCGTGCACGTTCAAATGTAGTTAAAGTTGTGCATAGGCGATTTGCTTGGATTCTTCAATGTCGATGAGCTCGAAGTGTTCTTCCAGCTCTTTCAAATAGTCGATCGCTATAGAAGGGCCTTCGGTATAGCTGAAGAAAGTACGGCATGCTTTCTTAAACTCTGACAGTTCAAATTTGTAACTTATCGGTGTTGCAGGTTGACGCAAGGGCTCCTCTGAGTCGACTTCGATGGGTCGGACCGTAGGCTCAATGACAGCAGGCACAGTTGCAGAGTTTCCATTGGCCACAAAAGTTTGGACAATCTGTTACAGAGTATCAAGTTGCTTTTGTTGCATCTTAGATTGTGCGTCGAAGCGAGCTTCAAATTAGGCTTGTCGTACCAATGTTTGTCGATGTCTGTTTTCAGATTATTTCTGTTGTACCTCCGTCATCTGTAGCATCCTCTCGATAGCATCGTTAGAAGGTCCGGCCCGCGAGCTGTTCGAGCCACTTGAAGCACTCTGTTCGTTCTCAGCTGTAGGCTCCGTAGGTTCCGCAACCTCTAAAATGCAAAGATAACACATATTAGTCACAAAATATTATGGACTCGCTATATGGAACAACTTATCTCATTGACACAAGATCAAAGGTTTGAGACTCTAGACGGAAAGCCAAAGGATGTAAAGCCGTGCTTTGATACTATTATGTCAAGCGCCGATTCCGTAGAATCGATAGTCGTCCCCGGATGTGATGCCATACGAACCTAAATTGTGATCGTACAAGGCATAGTCATAAGTATCCGAAAAAACAACATCTAATGGAGTACACAGAGAAATTGAACAACATATATGAGATAGAAGGAACTTTCTTTTCATTGATAATAGACATCATTTATAAGACTCTATTACAATCCTTGCTGCGTGGGCTTATAACATGACTCGATTACAAAATTAACGCCGATTAGATAATCGTTCCATACATTACATCCCCATTTGTAATCAAAATATTTTAAAGACCTGTTATCGTGAGGCGTCGAGACATCTTTCTTCTGGACTGAATGCGGAGTCTTCAAAGTGATTAAAACAAGCCTTCAATATACGGACGAGGCTTCAAATGAACTTGCGTCGCCTTGAGTTTAGTTGGCACGCCCTTCTTAGTTCGGGGTACCTGCAGAGAGCGAGGATCAGTACGTTCATATGTACTAGTGCGTGGCTAATTAAGTATCATGCTCTCATTTGGTTGAAGAAATTATGTGACTTAATTTGTGATCTTTATAGCCATCCTGATAAATTTTAGACAATCATATGATAGGCATAATATAAATTATGCTAGAACTTACCCACGGCAGAGCGTGCCGTAAAATGTAAGACTTACCATGTTCTTCCCTGTCAATTGTTATCATTTACTAGCAATCGTGTAAAATTTTATATGTGTTGGTCACTGACACCACAAGACATCCTAGACATACAGCTTTGTTAGACGGGACCCTTTCAACGCAATTAGAGAGCCCCGTTGAAAGTCCCCGCATAACCCGTGCTAACATTCTGCACAGTTATACCGTGTTTTTCCCTAGGCCGAATCGGTCTCGTGGCCCCGGGGTACCGTTTGAGGAAACGTTTTGCAAGCCCACTTCCCAATTTTTTTATAATTTTTTTTATGGTCACTAAGGGTCGTACCTAAGCTCATAAGGGAGCTATGTATCATATTGTGGTTATATGACCCTTAGATAGTTATATGAACACTTTTTAGCTACTTTATATTTAATATAAATTTTATATAATTTTTAGATATTTATTTCATTAAATTGTATATATTTTTAAGGCTTCTAATATTTATTATGAGGCCACTTGGGACTAATATGAGGTAAATTATTTTTACTTACATTCTAGAAGGTTAGATATATTTTTTGTAAATTTTTACAATTTTTTTAGGAATTCTTAGAATTTTATTTGAGTTATTTGGCCTTAGAATGATTTGTAAATTATTTTCTGAAAATTAATTATCCAATCATACCCAGTCAGCGCTGGCCGGGCCCACCCGTCAGCTATTGTAGCGTCCAGTCAGCGGGTGCTGACTGTACCCACCCTATATATATATATATATATATATATATATATATATATATATATATATATATATATATATATATATATATATATATATATATATATATATATATATATATATATTCCACCTTAATGCCCCCACATGGGTTACAAGCTCACGTTACGAAGCTCGGCATATATATATATATATATATATATATATATATATATATATATATATATATATATATATATATATATAAAAGAAAAAAAAAAATATATATATATATATATATATATATATATATATATATATATATATATATATATATATATATATATATATATATATATATATATATATATATATATATTCGCTGAACAGTAAACCCTAATTTAATTCTGGCTGATTTTGAGGAAACTTGTTCCAAGGAGACCCCCCGACTTCCCGAGGCGATTACGGACAACTATGACCTCATTTTTGTGTGCCATTTTTTTTGTTGGATTCGTATTAAGGTATACTTTTTGAATATCAAATTTATTTTTATTATCTCTGAACCTTAATTTCTGTAAAATTTGTAGAGTGTCGGTTGTCCGAAACTTGACACGTTTTAGTGTTTTCAAGATTTCAGGAGAACCAGAAATTGAAATCACGAACCGTTTGAAGTTCCGAAAAGCTAACACAGAGCTCTACGATATATATTTTCCCAAAAATTAATTCATTCATCTAGTATTTTAGTTATTCTGTTGAACTCAGAATTGATCGGTGAATCACCGTTTTGGTCACGATTAGCCATAACGGCGATATCTTTTGACCAGAACGTAAATTTGTGGCATGGTTGATTCCAGCACACTCGTGGCACTGAAATCTACCAAGGTGCATTTTCAAAATCTAGAGTTCACGATGTTTGACTAGATAGTCAATAGCATGCCTCGATTTGCATGCCATGGTTTCCAAAATTGGAAACATGACTTTTGATGGCCAAACTTGCATGTTTAGATTATATTCAGATTATTATTAGGTTTAATTAGGTTTTTAAGTGATTTATTCTAGAATTAACTATTAAAAGATTAGTAACCCACTTAGCCACTGATTCTATGAATTTAGAACTAGAACATTAGAATTGACTTTTAGTTTTCATGTATGGCTCGTGGTACGATGTATATTATAGGTTAACAGCTTCTAGATTGGTAATCCCCTCATCCTCGACTTGTGACTTCGGTTTGTGCAAGGATTCAGGCAAGTACAGTATTGCATTTATGTTTTGGTTCATTATAATGTTTTCTCTATCATTTCCTTGTTTGATATCCCATTAAGATATTGCTTGATATTTTATTGAGATACGATTGTGACACCGTAGTAATTGTATCCTTCTTAGTGTATCATTGATCATTATTGATTGTTAGAGAGTCGGGAGGGGAAATACTCGGTAAGTACATGAACAAACCCAAATATTTTGATTGTGGATAGCTAAGTCATACACCCCACGTATGAGTTAGATGTACCCTATTATTGTGGATAGCCATCGTATGATGTATCGTATAGCCCAGTCGTTTACGTAATAAAAGGTATTTTACACACACATAGTTGTTCCTATTTTTTTTTATCTAGTCCATTATCTTGTTAGTTCATATCTTGTTAGTTCACATCTTGCTAGTTTACATTTTGCCAGTTCATATCTCATTAGTTCATACCTTGCTAGTTATATTCTGCTTGTTCATATCTTGCTAGTGCTAGTTCATATCATGTTTGTTCATCTCTTTGCTAGTTCTTTATATACTCTTTGCCATCATAGTTTCTCGTTGTTCTAATTTATTTTGGATTAACAATAATAATTGCAATATGGTTGTACTCTACTCCTCTCCTGACTGGATTATTGTTATAGGTGAGGATGACGTGTCTACTTTTGCACTATGGACCATACGAGGGAGAGATAGAGACTCGAAGGCCAAACCATAGAAGACTAGTTAGATGTGTGGTAGTTTTTTATAATTTTTAAAGCTTATATTCTTCTTCAAATGTAAAACTTTTAAATTTTGTAAAGTTGATTTAGTTGTTGTGAATGAGCATTAGTATTTATGATCATTTTGTGTAATGCCTGTTGTTCGTATTACGTATTTTTGGAATAAGTGTACGTATTTTATCTTGTATTGCATGATTTCTTGCTTAGCTTCTTCATGGCTTGGTTATTTCTTGGGTTGGTTCGGCTTGGCTCAGTTTTCTTTGGTTTATCATGGACCAAGGGTGAACCCCCTACCTACCACCACCATTAGTATTTATTACCTATTCTTCTTTCTCTCTCTTCATTACTCTTCTTCTTCTTCCATTTACTTCTTCACCTACCAGAGAGAGAGAGAGAGGTTTAGGCAAGTACAACTTGCTTCATGGAGGAACTCCAATTTTATTGCTTCATTCTCTTCCTTACAGCATTTTAACTTACTTTAATACCTGGCAATTTTTACTTTCCATGGCTAGATTCTTGTAGATCTAAGCTTACTTTATTTTCGGAAATCTTGGGTTTTGATCCACTTAATCTTGTTATTTCTGAGTTTTGATGGTTCTATGTTGTAGAGAATCTTGTTCTGCCAAATTTTGACCTATAGAAGTTCGGATTTGGGCTCCGGATAATGGAGTTATGGAGCTTGAGAATTTGGCCCTCATGGTGTTCTTTTTCTCGGATATTTGGAGAAGATGAACTGTGCTTGACTTGACCGCATGAATATTTCATGCGGCAAGTGTTCTATTCAGCCGCATGACTGAAAGTACTTGGCCGCATGAGGGCCAAACTCATCTAGCCGCATATACTCTTCACTTCTTGAGCCGCATGAGGCGTTACTCGTTTAGCCGCATGCGCCCTCCCTGGCTGCATGAGGACCCCGCTTCTTCCAGCCGCATGAATGCTCTGACTTAGTCTCATGCGCCCTCTCTTTCCGCTGGCCGTATGGGACTTTACTTGACCCAGCCGTATGAGAACTTCTTCCCAAGCCGCATGAACTTGGTCCACTTGTAGCCGCATAGGCGCATGACCCCGCTAACCGTATAAGCGCATGGCTCCGCTCCTATCCCTGTCGCATGGATTGTTGCCTCAGCCGCATGCGCTTCCCTCTTTTCGTAGCAGCATATGCTGTTCCCCCTCCTACCGCATAAGCTTGTCTTTATCTCCGCCGCATGGACCCAATTCATCTCAGCCGCATGGACCCAATTCATACCAGTCGCATGCGCCCTCTTATCCCGCTGGCCGCATGAGGACTGATATCCTTAGCCGCATAGGCTTTCCTTTATCAGCCATATGCGCCTGACCCTATTCTGCCGCATGGGCTGCTCTCCTCCCAGCCGCATGAGATTATTCCTGAACCGCATGTCTTTCCTATAGCTCTGTACTGTTATTTTTATTATTATTTTTGCCCATGCTTTGGAACTCCTGTGGTATATTTTATGCCCATTTTATATCCTTACGCCTTTTTTCCTGAACTTGATAAATCACGATTTGATTGACATGATGGAAATGATAATTGTACATGACACGGTGTGACAAGTAAACATGACATGACCTGATAGTGGCCCGTCGTGGCGCACTCTTGACTAGTACACTTGACATGATAACCTGACATGATATATCTGATAAGCTGTTGCGACGGCTACCTGACATGACATGACCTGTATAATTAATCCTGGACACCGTGGGCGATTGTGCTTGTACAAATAATCCAGTCCTGTCTTGCATCATTTCTAGGAGGGAACTCCTGAGTACCACGGTCAGGAGTACCTACTGAAATGGACTAAGGCTAATAACTAGATTAATACATTAGTCATAAAGAGATCTCCCAGCTACAGACAATCCCGTTACCTGGGCACGCCTTGGGATCTGTAGCCTGCCGTCGAGTAGGGCACATTTCCAACACACTGTCATGTGTTGCACCCTTCAAGCTACCTAAGGGTACATGCGTTTCCTGGACGATGTACCCACCTGAATTCAACTCTAATCTTTCAACCCGGGTAACCTGGATGGTCTGCAGGGCTTGTGGCTGTGGATGATTCTCACTGCATCTTGCTAGTAACTAGGCCTGTGATAACCCTAGTTAGTTAAAGTATCAAGCCGTAATTCTTGCTTGGCCGTGAAATAATTGGATGGAGTCCAACCAGTCTAGTCTTGTCCTGATTCTGTTCCAGATTACTGCATGACCTGAATGCCTGTATTTATTTTACCGATAAATGGTGAGCATTCCAAGTTTTGTTCAGACGAAGGGTTACAACCCCGGTCCTTGTTTGGTTTACGGGTTGTAACCTGGTTATCTGAATAGTTCCATGGTTATCTCGTCGTATATCATCCTGATGTATTTCTTTATTTCCAGTTCTTACCTTTATTTATACTATTGTGCTAGTTGCTGGTTTTAGTTCCTAAGTGAAGCTTCCTTTGTGGCACTTGCTCTTTCTGGGATCTGACCCAGCTGGTTTTGTATGGCCAGATTTTAGAGCAGCTCTAGAGGATCTACCGTTTTTCCAGCCCGATGGTGAACACAGACGTAACCAGGGCAACGAGTGGGTTATTTTTGGCTCTCCCACTCTATTGTAAAAATATTCTTTTGAGGCGTTTAGCCGACGAGCACCTGTTTAGCTCGATTGCACTTACTTATTGTCCGCCTACGGGCTGTAACATGATTGACAGATCCTAGGGTTGATCATGTATGACTAAACTCTTGCTAGTCCTAATATTTTGTAACGACTAGCTTCATGATCAGCTGAATATGTAATATTTGGGACGCCTTATTATTGTGTATTTAATGATCATACATCTTGTGACCTTTACTTACTTGCTCGTGATTGAGACACTAGGCTTGTTCATGACCATAGGAGACTATTGGCTTGTAGTAAACCCTCATGTATCTAGACAGCCGTGACCATATAGCGAGGTAGGTTGCACTTCAATATACGTAGCTGGCTACGTCTGCCCCCGCTTTCCAGTATTCTGGTTCTGGGGCATGATATTTTGTTTATTGCGGTCTAAACAGCGTACTACCGCCAATATTACGGCGTAGGTTGGGCTTGGACACGTCTCGTATCCGAAAAGCGGGTGCAGGTCGTGACAAGTTTTTATGGTGGCCTATGCAGGTCCGTTTTCATAAAAGATTGTGAACTCGTGGTAGTACTTAAGTTAGTCGTACTACTGCGAACCTGCGACTAGAAAGTGCTCATTCATAATTAGGATTGATTTTATTTTTAGGAGAATGACTAGGACTAGGAGTCTCTTATTCAATTTGACTCTTGGATAGTTAAGATTATTAAATAGGCCATGTGATTTAGCCAATAATTTATTGAATTCTAGGCCCTATTGGATTAATCGAGGAATTTTCTAGGAGAATATGTTATTTTGTTTTGACATGATGGTAGGATCAAAGGTGGGTAGACTATTCGCTTGGTAAGTTAGGTCTTTCTAGAATTCATGCTCTAATCCTGATAAATTGTTCAAGTTTTCTTTTTGCCCTTTTAGATATCACCTTCATATCGTAAGGTCTGAATTAATTACTTATTTCCATTTTGGCATATTTTTATAGTTTTTGCCTCTGTTATCCATATATGAATCTCACGTTAATTGTTTTATTTAACTTTTCCTTCAACTATTTGAATAACCATGAGATAGAGATTAAAATGTTTATAATTCTCCTATCTTTAGATATTTCCTCCCTAACCATTCATTATATTTTTAAGACTTGAGACTTATAGAACAGATACCTATACTTTTCCTTGGAACTTGTTTGAATTTTTAGAAACTCCTTGGAGATTCTTATGGATATAGATGGAAAAAAAATTCGATGACTTACAATGGCAAGGCAGATGCGTACTGTCCCCTTTTATTTGAATTATTGATATTGCGGGTTCACGGCAGCCAGCAACGGACTAGCGTGGCATGACCCTTAAGTTGAAATAATTTCAAGTAAGCGTAGGTTGTCAAATATTAATAAAACTATATCTTAGTTGCATTATTTGATCCTTTGATTTATTGTGTCAATATTGGATAGAGTTGATAGAGTGTTCGATACCATATTATATTTGAGTTATGATACCAAGGGTTTACTGCAGCCAGATGTATACAGGCGGGGCATAAATTTTCGGTAAGGTGACTTCATGTATACATATGGTTTTTGAATATTATATAGACTACATCCTTTTGGCATATGATATTGATTTATTTTTTATTCTTTTCTTTTATTTCTTGAACCTTTCTATCTTATCCTTCTACTTTTGGAACGTTATTTGGCTCCTAGCAATCTTTAAAACCTATTTGATTTTCTTCTGCTAGATTCCTAATCTTATCTAGATGTTGATTCTTAATCGTATCTTCCGAAATTTCGAGGATAAAATTTTTTAAATTAGGTAGATTTGTAAGCCCACTTCCCGATTTTTTTATTTTGATTATGATTTTTTTTTGTCACTAAGGCTCGTACCTAAGCTCATAAGGGAGCTATGTATCATATTGTGGTTATATGGCCCTTAGATAGTTATATGAACACTTTTTAGCTACTTTATATTTAATATGAATTTTATATAATTTTTAGATATTTATTTGATTAATTTTATATATTTTTAAGGCTTCTAATATTTATTATGAGGTCATTTGGGACTAATATGAGGTAAATTATTTATATTTATATTCTAGGAGGTTAGATATATTTTTTGTAATTTTCTACAATTTTTTAGGAATTCTTAGGATTTTATTTGAGTTTATTTGGCCTTAGAATAATTTTTAAATCATTTTCTGAAAATAAATTATCCAGTCATACCCAGTCAGCGCTGGCCGGGCCCACGCGTCAGCCATTGCAGTGCCCAATCAGCAGGCGCTGACTATACCCGCCTTATATATATATATATTTTTGCTGAACTGTAAACCCTAATTTAATTCTGTCCGATTTTGATGAAACTTGTTCTAAGGAGACCCCCGACTTCCCGAGGCGATTGCGGACAACTCCGACCTCCTTTTTGCGTGCCATTTTTTTTGTTGGATACGTATTGAGGTATATTTTCGAATATCTAATTTATTTTTATTATCTCTGAACCTTAATTTTTGTAAAATTCATAGTGTTGGTTGTCCGAAACTTGACATATTTCGGTGTTTTCGAGATTTCAGGAGAACCAGAAATCGAAATCACGAACCGTTTGAAGTTTTGGAAAGCTAACACAGAGCTCTACGACATATATTTTCCCAGAAATCTAGTATTTTAGTTATTCTGTTGAACTCAGAATTGATCGGTGAATCACCGTTTTGGTCACGATTAGCCATAACGGCGATATCTTTTGACCAGAACATGAATTTGCGGCACGGTTGATTCCAGCACACTCGTGGCGCTGAAATCTACCAAAATGCATTTTCAAAATCTAGAGTTCATGATGTTTGACTAGATAGTCAACGGTACGTCTCGATTTGCGTGCCATGGCTTCTAAAATTAGAAACATGACTTTTGATGGCCAAACTTGCATGTTTAGATTATATTCAGATTATTATTAGGTTAAATTAGGTTTTTAAGTGATTTATTAAAGAATTAACTATTAAAAGATTAGTAACCCAATTAGCTACTGATTCCATGAATTTAGAACTGGAACATTAGAATTGACTTGTGATTTTTATGCATGGTTCGTGGTACGATGTATATTATAGGTTAACAGCTTCTAGATTGGCAATCCCCTCATCCTCGACTTGTGACTTTGGTTTGTACAAGAATTCAGGCAAGTACAGTATTGTATTTATGTTTTGGTTCATTATAATGTTTTCTCTATCATTTCCTTGTTTGATATCCCATTAAGATATTGCTTGATATTCCATTGAGATACGATTGTGACACCGTAGTTATTGTATCCTTCTTAGTGTATCATTGATCGTTATTGATTGTTAGAGAGTCGGGAGGGAAAATACTCGATAAGTACGTAAACAAACCCAAATATTTTGATTGTGGATAGCTAAGTCATACACCCCACGTATGAGTTAGCCGTACCCTATTATTGTGGATAGCCATCATATGATGTGTTGTATAGCCCTGCCGTTCACGTATTAAAAGGTATTTCACATACACATAGTTGTTCCTATTTTTCCTTTATCTAGTCCATTATCTTGTTAGTTCATATCTTGTTAGTTCACATCTTGCTAGTTTACATTTTGTCAGTTCATATCTCATTAGTTCATACCTTGCTAGTTACATTCTGCTAGTTCATATCTTGCTAGTGCTAGTTCATATCATGTTAGTTCATCTCTTTGCTAGTTCTTTATATACTCTTTGCCATCATGGTTTCTCGTTGTTCTAACATATTTTGTAACAACATTAATTGCAATATGGTTGTACTTTGCTCCTTTTCTGACTTGATCGTTGTTATAGGTGAGGATGACGTGTCTACTTTTGCAATATGGACCATACGAGGGGGAGATAGAGACTCGAAGGCCAAACCATAAAAGACTAGTTAGATGTGTGGTAGTTTTTTTATAATTGTAAAAGCTTATATTCTTCTTCAAATGTAAAACTTCTAAATTTTGTAAAGTTTATTTAGTTATTGTGAATGAGTAGTAGTATTTATGAGCATTTTGTTTATTGCGGTCTAGACAGCGTACTACCGTCGATACTGCGGCGTAGGCTGGGCTTTGGACATGTCTCGTATCCGAAAAGCGGGTGCGGGTCATGACACATTTACCTTGGGTACAAGTTGTCCATGATCGTGCTAGAATAAATGAGTTACTCAAGCATAGTCTATATTATGAGACTTAACCATTTTTATCATGTCCCGTCTTGTCATGGCATCATTTAAATCAATGAGTCTATCTTTTATTTAACACAGTTCTATATCATGAATCACATATCAAGCATGTAGAAGTTCTATGGAATAAGCAGATGTGTCCGTGCAATTGCATTTAACATTTCATTCACAACGATGTTATCAACTGATTTAAGAAGCAAGAGGGTCAAGGGGGAGAAGGGTCGGCCACTCGTCTTGATTGTTTGATTGAGGCAAAAGACCCGTTGGCTACGCTAAACGGCGCCTACGCGATCACCTGAAATTGCATAAGCAACTGATTAGAATACTATCTCATTCAATGAGTTCAATATGAATGTGGAGTTCAAAAACGTAAGCCATAAAAACCATCAAAAACATTCACGAAAACGCATTCAGAAAATCAAAGCCAAAGAAGCAAGTGTGGTATGAAAAGCATAGCAACGAGAAGTTTCTTTCGACTCAGCCGCAGAATCCATCCTCGAGGCGCAACCCACTGAATATGGGACTTGATTCCGAAAAAGTCATTCCATAACGAGGAAAGGATCTTAATTCAATCAGTCTGGTTCAATCAATTCAATCGATCCCGATCAATTGGTCTCGACGAAATCGATAGCGACAATGTCACAACCCGCTCCCGAATATTTGAATATATGTCGGACACATCTAGCTTACGCCATAAGACACGATGTAGTAAGCTGTTTTAAACCTTTAATTATCATCAAACTTATATTAGATTAAATTAATCACAGTATCGAGATAAACTAGAAATAAGTCCAAAGATGCCACTTAGTTACATTCCCAAGCAAGAGTAAACTGGAGACAAATCTAGCCAAATGAATGTAACTAGTTATTACAAACCAAAGTTCAAATGCGAGATGTATACTAAGCTATAGGGTATGTATTCCCCAGCAGGGACATTCTCTGGGATGTGAGCTAGCGTATCAGTGGCAGGTCCATAGTATGAATTGCAAAGCAAATCTTCCTCGGTCAATTCACCTTCAATGATCCAATCAAGAAAGGAACAAAGTACAACCCTACAATTTACGCTACTGATACATGGCATGATAAGGATGAACTGATAAAGAATACATGGTTAGTTTGAAAGAAAAGGCAACATGCATGGTTAAAAAATAAAAATAACATACTCATTAGATTCTATAAAGTAAAGACAACATATTCAGGAGATACTTGTAAAAAAAAGATAACGAGTTTATGAGATACTCGTAAAACATATTCAGGCTAGATAGGTAAAGTGCGGCTTTGAAAAGCTAGTAGACATGTGATCGACTATAATAGGAGAACATGTGACATGTAAATGAAGACAACTAGGGGGTACAACATTGACTACACGTGCACAATGTGCAGTCAAGCTCAAATACATGTACTACACTATGGGCGTTGATCACATATTAACTAGACGTTTTTCTCTTCTCAGTGTCGATAATGTGTACAACTTGCAATATGTGATACAATTCTTGTTAAAGAGGATTGTTGCATGAGAAACAGGTTATACTTATAATCATGGAATTTAAAGACAACATGCAATAAAAATAAGATACAATTGGTAACAGAAGCATGCAAATTATATCATGTACAGTTTTGTATGTTGTAGTGTACTTGCCTTGATTTTCGAAGGATTGATGTTAAATGTTGATTTGACATCCAAAGTCCTCAAGCTGTAATAAAGTATAGTGTTTCTTAGTTTAAAGGTTAAGTCCTATCTATGTGTTGTGCTACTTATGGGTCACGTTGAGCTAGACATGGCACACTAGTCCTAATATTAAACATTAAGACTAACACAATATTTAATAACATTAACATTAGGTTTTACTAAGTTTAAATCACAAGTCATGGATTACTTATATTTTACAGGAATTTAATAATAATTAAAAATATTTTATTTTAATTATTAAATAAAAAAAGTATTTATGAAAAAAACGGTCCGACAATATTCGTTTAAATAGTTAGAGGCCTCAAACCACGAGCAGGCACATTATTGATGATGGAACTGGAGATTCCTAGGACCCTTACTTTGGTGTGCGTATTGATCGATAGAAAGTTAAACAGATTTAATACGTGTTCTAACCCTTCATAGACGGAAACTAGGGTTCACGAATTATACCTGCGACGGAAAGAAGACAAGTAGTAACTGGCAATCTTGAGCGGACGACCCCAAGATCTTCTACACGTATTCCTTCCTCGAGTTGGACGTCGTGTGGGCGATGATCTTCCAACCTTTCTTCTCCTTGGCAGCCCTCTCTTTCTCTCCTTACGTGAATCACGAATTTAAAGAAAGCTTCATATTTTTTATCAGTAATATGGCGGCTAGAGAATAGAGGATATATATAGGCTACGAAAGGGACCATGAGAAAAAATTAGGGTTAGGCCTCCTAACGGATCTGGATATCTCGTGTTCAACCCGAACACACAATCCAGGCCCATTAACAATAGCTCGGTCTACTAATGAGCTATTGTTGCACTACCTCCCTAATCCTAAATTATGTTTGTGGGCTCCTTTTATTATATGCTCGTTTGGCTCCCCATGTTAAGATATCGAATGTCCGTCGATCAAATTAAGTTACTAACAACTATATTAATTTGACATCTTTTATCCTTAAGTAGTACCGCTCAACTTTATTTGTCATGTCGGATATAATCTACCTGCAGGATTTATATGACAATCCTTATGAGCTCCTTAAGGGGACATCATCAACCCGAAGTATCGGAACATGGATTCCATTTATAATCAATAGCCCATCATACATACAATACTATTACCCAATTCATAGAGGTTGTTGACCCATAATAAATCTCACTCATTTATAAGTTAAAGTAATGCACATTGTATATACATGTCTGCTATTATATCCGGATTTAAGAGCACAAGCATCCATAATAACAGAGGTGTTTGTTCTCTTTAGTTAGTACAAAGAGAACAACCTCAAGTGGTCATGTTCAATACACACAAAGTGTACTAGTGTAAACCTATAGTCAAGATAGATTAATACCATATTACACTATAACATTTCCAATAGATTGTCCAAGTCCATCTAGGTTGTGAACTATTTATATATTCCATAGAGAACTGATAATATGATCTTCTGTGTGACACCACACACCATATTATCTACAATATAGAATATCAGACATTTGCATTAACACTTGCAACAAATACAATATGCAAACATTTTCCCATATGATTCTCATTCAAAATTTAAGAAAATAAGGTTACTACAAAAGTGATGCTTTTAGTATATAACCCTAACAATCTCCCACTTATAATCAAAGCATTGCTTTTCAGTATACTGTTATAAATCTTCCACTTAAACTTAAAGCCATGCTGCTACACATCTGACTCACATTCCCTCAACACGACTATCAAAAGCCTTAGCTGGTAAACTCTTTGTAAAGGGATCAGCTAGGTTGTCGACTGATGCTATCTTGATCACACCAACTTTTTCTTTCTTTATGAAATCTCGTATCAGGTGGTACTTGCGCTCAATGTGTTTACCTGTCTTATGGGCTCGTGTTTCCTTCGAGTTTGCAACTACACCACTATTATCACAATAAAGTATAATAGACTTAGGCAAACTAGGTACCACATCCAAGTCCAACAGAAAGTTTCTGAGCCAAACTGCTTCTTTGGCTGCCTCAGAGGCTGCCACATATATATTCGACTTCCATGGTGGAATCAGCAATACATTTTTGCTTGATACTCCTCCACACAATGGCTCCACCTCCCAAAGTGAACACATAACCTGAGGTAGATTTCCTGGAATCCCTATCTGACTGAAAATCTGAGTCTGTATACCCCAAGGGAACTATACTATCTGTCTGGTAAACTAGCATATACTCTTTAGTCCTTTTCAGGTACTTCAAAATATGCTTTACGCCAGTCCAGTGCTCTTATCCTGGGTTAGACTGATATCTGCTGACCATGCCTACGGTAAAGCAGATGTCTGGTCTCGTACATAGTATTGCATACATTAAGCTTCCTACTACTGAAGTATAAGGAACTGCTTTCATGTTCTCTATATCTTTAGGTGTCCTCGGACACTGCTCCTTTGATAGAATTCCATGTCTAAAAGTTAAGAAACCTTTCTTAGAATTTTGCATACTAAAACGAGTTAGTACAGTATCGATATAGAAAGCTTGGGATAAGTCCAACATCCTTTCTTGCGATCTCGTAGAACTTTGATCCCAAGAATGCGACCTACTTCTCCTAAGTCCTTCATATCAAACTGTTTGGATAACCATACCCTTACATCAAATAACACCTTCACATTGTTTCCAATGAGCAAGATGTCATCCATATAAAGTACTAGGAACACCACCACGTTTTTATCACACTTTCTGTATACACATAATTCATCCTGACATTGATCAAATTCATAGGATTTTATCACCTGATCAAAACATATGTTCCAAGATATGGAAGCTTGCTTAAGTCCATAAATGGACTTCTTGAGCTTAAAAACAAGATGCTCTTGGCCCTTTTCAATAAACCCGTTTGGTTGCTTCATATAGATGTCTTCCTCAAGAATTCTATTAAGGAAAGCTGTCTTGACAACCATTTGCCAAATCTCATAATCGAGATGAGCTGCAATAGATAAAAGAATCCGGATAGACTTAAGCATGGCTACTGGAGAAAAGGTTTTCTCATAATCGATACCCTCTCTTTGAGTAAAACTTTTTGCTACAAGTCAAACTTTAAAGGTTTTAACCTTACCGTCTGATCCTCTTTTTCTCTTATAGACCCACTTGTATCCAATAGCATTTACACCAACGGGTGGTTCTACAAGCTCCCAGACCTGATTAGAATCCATAGATTCTATTTCAGATATCATTGCTTTTTGCCAAGACTCTGCATCTTTATCTTGGAGTGCTTCATTGTAGGTACAGGGATCATAATATTGTTCCTCAGGGATGAAGTCTGACGACTCTCCCAAGAACATATATCTATCAGGTTGTATCACAACCCTCCCACTACAATGAGGCACTATCGGTTGTGCTGTAACATTTATGACACATTGTGCAGTTATTTGTGTTCATCCTCTTGTACTGTTGGTACTGAAGTACTTGGTGTCTCACCTCTCAGTTCTTCTAGAACAACTCTACTTGTGGGTTTATAGTTCATCACATGGTCTTCCTCTAGGAATCGGGCATTGGTGCTAACAATGACCTTCTGATCCTTAGGAGTATAAAATAAACATCATTTCGTTCCTCTTGGATAGCCTACAAACAAGTGTACTTCTGTACGAGATTCTAACTTATCTGCTTTCCCATTCAGCACATGTGTTGGACTACCCCAAATGCGAACATATTTTAGACTAGGCTTACGTCCAATCCACAGCTCTGTGGGAGTAAGAGGTACTGACTTAGAAGAAACCAAGTTCAAAATATAAGCTGCAGTCTCTAAGGCATATCCCCAAAATGAATGGTAAATCCGAATAACTCATCATTGATCTAACCATCTCCATAAGAGTTCTATTCCTTCTTTCGGCTACACTATTCTGCTGAGGCGTTCCAAGTGCAGTCAATTGGGATGTAATCCCAGTCTCAGATAAATAATCTCTAAACTCTCCAAAAAGGTACTCGCTACCACGATCTGATCGTAATGACTTAATATATTTTCTATGACGTTTCTCCGTTTCAGCCTTGTACTCTTTGAATTTCTCAAAGCACTCAGACTTACAGTGCATCAAATAAATGTATCCATACCTTTAATAATCGTCAATAAATGTGCAAAATATTCAAAGCCACCTCTAGCTTGGATAGTCATAGGTCCACACAAATCAAAATGAACCAATTCCAACACATCTTTGGCCCTATACCCCTTTGCCGTAAAAGACCTTTTGGTCATTTTACCTTCCAAGCAGGATTTACATACTGGTAGTGCCTCCACTTCCAATGAACTCAAAGGTCCATCTTCATCCAGTCTTTGAATCCTTCTTAGGTTAATATGCCCCAATCGTAAGTACCAAAGATATGTTTGGTTCATACAATAATGTTCTTTTCTCTTATTTAAGTTAGATGACATATTATTCATTTTTATAAGTTGCATTGTGAGTGAAATAGGATTAATGACATACAGATTATCATCCAATGCACTAGAACAGATAAAATGTTTATTCTTTCTAATAACAATATTGTCATTAAAATAAACTGAATATTCATCCTTAAATAACATAGAAACATAAACTAAATTCCTTGTAAGTGAAGGTGCATAAAGACAATCTCTTAATGTCAAAGACTTATTTCTACCAAAAGATAAAGTAACATCTTCTAATGCAACGACCGCTACTTTTGTAGCATCACCCATGAATAAGCATATCTCTCCATCACTAAGCCGTCTGGTTTCCTGGAACCCCTGCAATGTATTACAAACATGATTAGTGGCTCATGTATCTACACACTAGGTGCCGGTAGATAACACCGTCTAAACATGTTTCAACTACCAGTAAATGAGATATACCTTCTTTGTTCCCTTGTTTGAGAAGTGGACAATCAGTCTTCCAATGTCTTGACCCTTTGCACTTGAAACATTTGCCTTTCGACTTTTTTACTGTGCCTTGAGGTCCCATGCCCTTCTTTGTTGAGTTTGTCTATTTCTGAATGTTATTCTTCTTCTTACCGCTTTTTGACTTAGAAGTAGAAGCCTTTTCAGAAACAAAAACATGACCACTCTGCCTAAAGAGAGATTCAGCATCCTGTAGCTCTTTTGCAAGTTCTGCCAAACTATATAACCTTTTGTTCATGTTGTAATTAAGGCAGAAATTGTCAAAACTTTTAGGCAGAGTCCCGAAAATGATATCGACCTGGGATTCTTTATCGATTTTAGCTCCAAAGATCTCCATCTCATTCAGATGACCCATCATCTTGAGGATATGATCCCTTACTGGTGTACCCTCAGCCATTTTTGTATTCATCAAATACTTCATAGCAAACTGCCTAGCTGCTCTACTATGATGTCCGAAGAGTTCCTTGAGGTTATACGTCATGTCATAAGCCGTGGCCATGGCCTGATGCTGATGTTGCAGTACATTTGACATAGATGCCAGAATATAACATCGTGCCATCTCATCTACCTTTTTCCACTTCTTATAAGCCTTTTGGCCTTTTCATCAGAGTTAGCATCAGAATTAGGTAGGCATTCCTCAACAAGTACATATTTGTACTCCTCAGCAGTCAAGACATTGTCCAGATTACGTTTCTAGTCAATATAATTAGGTCTAGTAAATTTGTTTTCTTTAAGAATCACCATAAGTGGACTGAAAGAACTCATTTTTAAAAGCCTAAGAATCACATAAATAAAAATTATGTAGGGCAAAAACTTTTTGAATTAATTAAATAAAAGTTTGCCAACACCTTGAACATCATGAATTTAGCATGCCACGATAATATGGACGTATACAAATTCAACTTTGTTCAAGTAGGTACTACCTATTAATTTTACTATCATGTCAACATAACTTTATGACAAATAAAATTAATATGTTGGTCTTGCTCTGATCATACAAATAATAGCAGTGACTCCGATGGGGAGGATACCATTATTTGTATCTAAGTGTATACCATTACTTAATACTAAGTCCATTACCTTGTAATGAGTTCCTTCAGATGGAGAAGTGAACACATACTAGGTAACTTTCTACAATTATCCCTAAGGAAGTTTGTACTGGTGATCCATAATTATACTCATCCGATATGGAGGAAGGCACTAAAGCCAACGCACAAGTATAATTACATCACCTATAAACCAGTAATGGAGACCATAGGATTTATACTAAATAAATATCCTCTCCCACTTAGTTATTTAACAATGAGGGTTTTTCTACTAATTGATATTATGTCCATGTTGTCTATTATTAATATAGGCTTAGTTTTTCAAAAAAATATCCACACAATAATAAATATGCATAATCAGAAAAAGTAAAATGACAACAAATAAGAAAAAATATCCAACTATTATGGTCATCTTTCCTGCTCCGTCCTCAGCTATCCGAATCTAAAATCTGGCGCTGCGCAGATCTATTCGGGGTTCGACCTGCCCGGTCAAGTTGCTGCGTAGATAATGTAGGCTTAGTTTCTTTTAAAGGTTTTGGTTGTCGATTCCTTCATCGAAAATCATTTGTCTGCCTCTAGACTGCTTAAAACCAGCATCTCGTCCGACGTCAGAAATAGCCACCACCGCCATCACGATTGATCAAAAATAATTAAAATTACATCAATCATATGCCTCCCGAAGGAGTTCACACATAATCTAGATTGAAAAATTAAAATAATAAGCACGATCAACCCTCGTGATTTTAATTACAACTATAGCAACAACAACATCCACGACATGTCCGTGGTTTAAACAACACAATCAAAAATATGTATTGGACCATAATAGTTGGATCTAAGATGCCTGCAAAATCGAGTTAGAACAGATCTACATCTACCGACTATTATACAGCGCAGGTTTTATTGGACAACATTGACGTATCAATCAATACGCAGATCCAAAGTAGCTCTAATACCAATTGATGGAACTGGAGATTCCCAGGACCCTTACTTTGGTGTGCATATTGATCGATAGAAAGTTAAATAAGATTTAATACGTGTTCTAACCCTTCATAGATGGAAACTAGGGTTCACGAATTATACCTGCGGTGGGAAAAAGACAAGTAGTTCCTGGCAATCTCGAGCGGACGACCCCAAGATCTTCTGTACGTATTCCTTTCTCGAGTTGGACGTCGTATGGGCGACGATCTCCCAACCTTTTCTTCTCCTTGGCAGCCCTCTCTTTCTCTCCTTACGTGAATCACGAATTTAGAGAAAAATTCAGGTTTCTGATCAGTAATTTGGCAGGCAGAGAATAGAGGATATATATAGGCTACGGCAGGGACCATGAAAAAAATTAGGGTTAGGCCTCCTAGCGGATCTGGATATCCCGTGTTTAGTCCGAACACACAATCCAGGCCAATTAACAATAGCTCGGTCCACTAATGAGCTATTGTTGCACTACCTCCCTAATTCCAAGTTATGTTTATGGGCTCCTTTTATTATATGCTCGTTTGGCTCTCCATGTTAAGATATCGAATGTCCGTCGATCAAATTAAGTTACTGACAACTATATTGATTTGACATCTTTTATTCTTAAGTAGTACCGCTCAACTTTATTTGTCATGTCGGATATAATCGACCTGCAGGGTTTACATGACAATCCTTATGAGCTCCTTAAGGGGACATCATCAACCCAATGTATTGGGACATGGATTCCATTTATAATCAACAGTCCATCATACATACAATGTTATTACCCAATTCATAGAGGTTGTTGACCCATAATGAATCTCACTCTTTCATGAGTCAAAGTAATACACACTGCATATACATGTCTGTTATTATATCCGGATTAAGAGCACAAGTATCCATAATAACAGAGGTGTTTGTTCTCTTATATAGTCAGTATAAAGAGAACAACCTCAAGTGGTCTTGTTCAATACACACAAAGTGTACTTGTGTAAACCTATAGTCAAGATAGACTAATACCAGATTATACTACAACATTTCTAATAGATTGTCCAAGTCTATCTAGGTTTTGAACTATTTATATATTCCATAGGGAACTGATAATATGATCTTCTGTATGACACCACACACCATATTATCTATAATATAGAATATCAGACATTTGTATTAATACTTGCAACAAATATAATATGCAAATATTTGCCCATATGATTCTTATTCAAAATTTAAGGAAATAAGGTTACTACAAAAGTGATGCTTTTAGTACATAACCGTAACATTGAAAAGTAATATACCTGTCACAATTATGTCTGAGGCGAACGCCTCATCTCGAGTCAGGGCGTAGACGCGACCCTGGGCATTAGGGCGACGGTCTTGGCCATTTTGATGTACGGGCTAGGGGCTCGAGGTACCGGGCCACGGTTATCTGGACGATATTGCTGTGACGGGGCATTCTGATTCTGTCTTCGAGCCATGCAGTCTCGAGATTGGTGACCCCTTTTTCCATAGAAGAAGCATCCTCCGTCGAAGACATAACAGTTGATATCATGGTGGCCGAGGTGGTTGCACTTGGTCCAACCAGGTAATGGGTTCTGTCCTTTGTAGCCGCCATTGTTTAGATGCTTTGCAGCATTATTGTTGCCTCCCACATAGCTAGAATGTTTGTGATTTGAGTGGTACACAACGTCGACAGTGACAGGAGGGTACTGGCTCTCAAGGCGGAGACCATGATTTAGAGCATCGCCCATGGTCTTGTATTCCAGCACAGCCACATGAGCAGCGATAGAGGGCCGCAGACCCACTTCGAATCTTCGCACATGACACTTCTTTGTATGTAGAAATGCACCAGCAAATTTGGATAATTTGTTGAATTCTGTCGCATACTATTGTACCGTTCTGTTTCCTTGCCTGAACTGTATGAATTCATTATCCTTCTCTTGACGAACGGCTGATGAAAGATACTCGACTTCAAAAGCTTTACGGAATGTGTCCTAAGAGATTGTCGCTGAGTTGTTGTCGAGTCGGATCGCTCTTTGTGCATGGCCCACCAGTCATGCGCGTTCAAACGTAGTTGAAGTTGTGCGCAGACGACTTGCTTGGATTCTTCAATGCCGAGGAGCTTGAAGTAGTCTTCCAGCTCTTCCAACCAGTCAATCGCCATAGAAGGGCCTTCGGTACCACTGAAGGAAGTGTGGCACGCTTTCTTGAACTCTGACACTTCAAAGTTGTAACTTTTCGGTATTGCAGGTTGATACACGGGCTCCTTTGGTCGACTTCAATGGGTCGAACCGTAGGCTCGGTGACAGCATGCACGGTTGCAGAGTTTCCATTGGCTACAATTGTCTGGACAATCTGTTGCATAGTATCAAGTTGCTTTGTTGTATCTTAGATTGTGCGTCGAAACGAGCTTCGAATTAGGCATGTCACGCCTCCATTTGCCAATAACGATTTTAAGATTATTTATGTTGTGCCTCCATCATGTGCAACATCCTCTCAATTGCAGCGTTAGAAGGTCCGGCCGTGAGCTTTTCGAGCTATTCGAAGCACTCTGTTCATTTTCGGCCGCGGGCTCCGCGGGTTTTGTAACTTCTAAAATGTGAAGACAACACATATTAGTCTCAAAATATTATGGACAATCTGTATCAAAAAATTATCTCATCGACACGAGGTCAAAGGTTTGAGACTCTAGACAAAAAGCCAAAGGATGTAAAGTCGTGCTTTGATACCATTATGTCACGTCTCAATTCCATAGAATCGATTGTCGTCCTCCAGGCATGATGCCATGCGAACCTAAATTACGATCGCACAAGTCATAGTCATAAGATTATCCGAAACACAACATCTAATAGAGGACACAGAGAAATTAAACAACACATATGAGATAGAAGTAACTTTCTTTTTATTGATAATAGACATCATTTACAAGACTCTATTACAGTCCTTGCCGTGTGGGCTTACAACATGACTCAATTACAAAATAAACATCGATTAGATAGTCGTTCCATACATTACATCTCCATATACAAGCAAAACATTCAAAATTCCTACTATCATGGGAAGTTGAGACATCTTTCTTCTGGACTGAATGTGGAGTCTTCAAAAGGATCAAAACAAACCTTCAATACATGTATGAGGCTTCAAATGAACTTGCGTCGCCTTGAGTTTAGTAGGTACGCCCTTCTTAGTTCGGAGTACCAGTAGAGAGCGAGGATCAGTACGTTCACGTATATATACTGGTGCGTGGCTAATTAAGTACCATGCTCTTATTTGGTTGAATAAATTATATGACTTATTTGTGATCTTTCTTGCCATCCTGATGAATTTCAGACAAGCATATGATAGGCATAATATAAATTACGCTACAACTTACCTACGGCAGAGCGTGCCGTACAATATGAGACTTATCATGTTCTTTTCTGTCAATTGTTATCATTTACTAGCAATCACTACAAGAAAAATAGCCTTTCTTGACGGTTTATTTCTTGACCGTCGTGAAAAACCGTCAAGAAAATGGGTTATCTTGATGGTTTACGTCAAAAAAGGACACTTTTTAAGTCAATTTAGCAAATTTATAGCATAATAGTTGACGGTTTTAGAGAATCCGTCAAGAAACATCATTTTATTTGTTGACGGTTTGGTGATAACTGTCAACTAAGGTATGTGTGAAAAAATTGGCGAAACTTTTTAGCTGCCATTTTTGTAATTTTTTTAAATCGTTTATATTTGTTGACGGTTGTGGTTCTTTTTAATCGAGGAACCCAGCGAACTTTCTCTCGATCTCAAAACCCTCTTTCAGAAAATCTTCTTCGTGTCTTCTTCTTTGAACCTACTTCTGAGAAAGAAAAACTCTAAAAGAGGAAAGAAAGAAGCAACCGAAGACGAAGAAAGAAGAAGCAACCATTTATATTTGTTGAGAGCTCCTCTCCATCGACCTCGACGTCATCATCATCGTCATCCTTGCCGACCTCCTCTGCGCCCTCATCTGTGTCGTCTGCCTTGTGCTCGTCACCCGTTGTGCCTCGCTCCTCCGCGTCCCGGCCTCCCATTCCTCTCTTTCCCATATCGATTATTTTTCAAAGCTGCTGAGAAGACGAGCCGGAAGGGCCAGAGGAGGAGGAAAGCCTGGACTTCGACATGAGCAAGTTCTCCAAGCTGCTGAGGAGGGTGTCGATGGTGGAGCTGGAGGTCTACGTGAAGCTGTCCTATCTCGGCATTCTTGCATACAACATTCCCAAAATCAAGGTTTGTCCTCACTTTTTTTCTTCCTCAATTGGGGTTTCTGGAAGTCCAGAAAAAAGTTTGAATCTTTATGGAAATTTTTAGGTGAATTGTTCAATTTGGCTTCTTTTTAAAGTAATGTTGCAGAATTTTTAGTTTGGGTGTGGTTAGGAACAATATAGTTCTTTGAATCTAAGGGGAAAGTTTGTGTCTTTATTAGAAATTTTTGTTTCTGCTATTGAGTTTGGTACTTAGTAAAGACCAACTAGAAGAAAACTTTGTTGGCATCAATGTAGTTGTAAAAAAAAAATTTGTAATAGAAATTGAAAAAGAAAATTCTAGTTTTTTAGGTCACTTTTGAAATGATGTTTATTGGTTAGTAGAAAAATTAGGTCTTCATTAATAAATGGGATAATTTAGCAAATGCCCCCATTCTAAATGTTGAAATTAGCATATACCCCCACTATTTTATTTATCTAACAAATACCCCCATTTTTGATATAAAATAATAAAAATTTAAGATATACCCCCACTCTTTTACATAGGAGTGGGGGTATTTGCTAAATAAAATAAATAGTGGGGGTATATGCTAGTTTTAACATTTGGAATGGGGGTATTTGCTAAATTATCCCTTAATAAATAGGTCGCACATACAAACCTAAACTTTGGAAGTTTCAATTATATGGTTGGAATCATCAACTATTCATTGAATGCCCACCTAAAGCTCATCTGCCTATTTCTATTTCAGTTCAAAAAAATCAATTTTCTTAAAGAAAAAGAAATCTTGAGTGGAAGTTTAATCTCAAGGTTATTTTTGTTAGTCCCGGGGGCTTGATCAAAGATGAAAACTAATGCAATCGAGATCTGAGATGTCACACAAAACTTTGTGATGATCAAACTCAAGATCTACGAATAAAACTAAATAGCCAAATTACAATATGAAGGAGAAAAATAGCAAAGAGAAGATCTCTTGTTCTTCCTTGCAAACGTGTTGCAATTGGGACAGAACAAGTTACAATAATCTAGAGAGATGAGAAGAAGAAGAACAATGCTGGGGTGTCAAAACACCGTTGCTCAAAGCAAGATTCGCCCCACACGATCTGCTTCCAGGAACCAGCAAGTTTGAAGAACTTGTGGAACGCTCGATGTCACCTCTGTTCTGACTCCTCGGATGGACTTGCAATGGCGGCAGCAACTCTCTCTCTCTCTCTTTCTCCTTTTCTGACTTGTATTTTCGTGGTACTCACAAAGGAGGCCAGAAGAGAGTATTTATAGAGAGAGGGGGAAAACCCTAGCCGCCTCATCAGTTATGGAAAGATTGAATCAAATCACAAAAAAGATAGCAACGAATTAATTCTAATCCCACAAAGATAGGAACTGAATTAATTCAAATCCCACAAATATAGTAACGAAATTAATTCAAATCCCACAAAGATAGGATCTGAATTAATCGCATTGATTCACCCTTTCCATAACCGATTTGAAATCTGCACAGTCAGCGTAGCCCTCCATGCGGCAGCAGCAGCAGCAGCCTGGCCGCATGGACCGCTTGGACCGCTTGGGCCGCATGGACCGCATGTGACGCGTGAGTCGCATGAGCCGTATGGACCGCATGAGCCGCATGAGCCGCATGGACCGCATGGACCGCATGAGCCGCATGGCCGCATGAACCGCATGGCCGCATGAGCCGCATGGACCGCATGAGCCGCATGGCCGCATGAACCGCATGAGCCGCATGAGGCCGCATATGAGCCGCATGCCGCATAAGACCGCATGGCCGCATATGAGCCGCATAAAGACCGCATGACTGCTGACGTGCTAAGTACAAAGTGTGCCAACAAAATGCCACATTACGCCTCATGAGCCCGAGTCCGAGTCCGAGTCCGAGTCCGAGCCCGAGCCCGAGCCCGAGCCCGAGTCCGAGTCCGAGTCCGAGTCGCTAAGCCCCTTTGGGGCTTAGCTCCAAGTGGAATTAATCCAAGAGAATGACAAAAGCATTAATGCTTAATCCTTGGAGCCTTATTCTTACCTCCTAGTAAAATCACCCACATGGTTCCCTCCTTAGGGTCACCACCCCATGTGCATCTCTCAACAACACACCCAAGTATATATGTTGAGATAACTCATGGTGCTTTTCCAATGTGGGACTAAAATTTTACAAGGCATGTTGAGAGCAAGCTCTCTCCATGTAAGTAAAGCACCAACAATCCCCTACATATCACAACATATATATGTGTCCAGGGTTGAGCGTTCCCCACAGTAACTGTCCATTTTGCATTAGGATAGATGTCGCTGACGACTTGAATCTTCCCGTATGGGTTAAATAACAATGTGATACAAGAATGGACTACGCCTTGAATTCTGCACCACAATTGTAATTCTTTCCACTCACAAAGTGTAGTTACGTGTGCTTCTGGCTGCACATTAAAGGCCCTGTGCCAGCCTGGTTTCAGTGTATAATTTTGGGCGTCTACAAGTTTACCCTCAAGAGACGGCCTGATATCTCTTTTCATACACTATAGGTGAGTTCTTTATTAAAGAGATATGGCATGAAGCCTTGCGCTTCCTTACGGTGATACGCCGCTATGACATGGCCTGAAGCCGAGGCATTACCCCTACCTGGGAACCTCATCGTAGTGTCATACTACTGTAGCATGAGGTCACAAGCCTCTTTGTAGTGCCAAACTACCCAGCATGAAGCCTAAGGCTTCCTTGCGGTGTTACGCCGCAACGACATGGCTTGCAATGCCGAGGCTTTACCCCTCCCTGGGTACCTCATCGTGGTGTCGTGCCACTGTAACATGGGGCCATCCTCCCCTTTGTAGTGCTGTCTACAACTCTTTAATTACGTCATACAGCATTAGGCTACCTGCCTATTTACGGTGCTACGCCGCTGTGACTTGGCTTACAAAGCCGAGGCATTACCCCTACCTGGGAACCTCATGGTGGAGTCACCCCACTGTAGCATGGAGATTCACTCCTTGTAGTGTTGCTCTACCGTGCTTCCTGTAAAGCACACCAGACATTCACTCTGCCTGAGAACTCATTAAGGCGTTTAAGCCAACCTTCCACAAGATCTATTTTTCCGTAGAAAAATACATAGTAGACAACAGTGGTTATGGGTCCGTATCCCTTCTATGTTCCAGAGAACAAGTACCCACTGTTACCTGATAGTTTTCCAGTCAGCGATCCTCCTTTGAACCAAAAGTTAGATGCCTAGTAGATTTCTCTTTGAACTAATAGCATAAAACTTTATGGTAGGATTACAAAGACACACTATCAGAATGCCTTCAAGCCCATTTTACAAGCTGTGTCATCGACCAACTGGCGCTTGAGGCCCTTTGTGAACGGATCTGCCAGGTTCTCCTGACTCCGAACATCAACCACTGCAATTACACCTCTTTTGATAAGATCGTGTACTGCCCTGTGCTTCAACCGCACAGTCCTCTTCTTCCCGTTGAAGAGGTCATTTGATGCCACCGTCGTAGTCGCCTGGTTGTCACAGTATATCGGTATCGCCGGTATCTGAGACCCAACCACTGAAAGATCATACATGAGCTCCCGAAGCCATTCTGCTTCATCTGATGCAGTTTCAAGTGCATAGAATTCAGATTCCATGGAGAAACGAGAGAGTATAGTCTGCTTCTTTGACTTCCACGATATAGCAGCTCCACCCAAGGAAAAGACATATCCACCTGTGGATCTCTCGCTTTCCACCTCTGAACACCAGCTAGCATCACTGAAGCCTTCCACTACTGTCGGATACCCGTTGTAGTGCAGTGCATATGTCTGAGTCTTCTTGAGATATCTCATTACTCGCTTCACAGCTTTCCAGTGCTCAACCCCTGGGTTGCTTGTGAACCGACTCAGCATTCCCACGGCGAAAGCTATGTCAGGCCTTGTGGCAGTAGTTGCGTACATCAAACTTCCGATAACGCTAGAATACTCCAGCTGCCTGACGCTTTCCCTCGAGTTTGGCTTCAGCTTCTGATCACACCTGTATGGCGTATCGATCCCTGGAAGATCCTTATACCCATAGCGTGTGAGCATCTTCTCAATATAGTGAGATTGTGACAGCGCTACTCTAGTGTCTGTCCGGATGATCTTTATGCCCAAGATGACATCTGCATCCCCCAAGTCCTTCATACTGAACTTGGTTGAGAGGAACTTCTTTGTCTCTGTGACACAGCCTATATACGTACCTAGGATTAGCATGTCGTCCACGTACAGACAAACGATGACTCCTCTTCCATCAGCGAACTTTGTGTAAACACATTTGTCCGTCTCGCTGACTCTGTAGCCGTTTGACCTAATAACTTTGTCAAACTTTTCATGCCACATCTTGGGAGCTTGCTTCAAACCATATAATGATTTCACCAACTTGCAGACTTTGTCTTCAAGACCTTTGACGACAAATCCATCTGGCTGTTGCATGTAAATCTCTTCGGTCAGCTCCCCATTCAGGAACGCCGTCTTTACATCCATCTGATGTATCACCAACTTATGTATAGCTGCTAGAGCGATTAACATCCTGATGGTGGTCATCCGAGCTACTGGAGCGTACGTGTCGAAGTAGTCTATCCCCTGTTTCTGAGAAAATCCCTTGGCGACCAGCCTGGCCTTGAACTTGTCAATAGTTCCATCTGCCTTCATCTTCTTCTTGAAGATCCATTTACATCCAATAGGCTTTTCTCCTTCAGGTAGATCTACCAACACCCATGTGTTATTGGAGGTGATAGAGTCAAACTCGTCATTCACTGCCTCCTTCCAGAAGATAGCATCTCTGGTCTTCATCGCCTCATCATAGGTAAGCGGATCTGCTTCCACATGATAGGTGACAAAGTCATCTCCGAAATCTTTCGGTCTCCTCGCTCGCTTAGCTGACGGCTCTGCGAGTTCTGGTACAAGAGTTGTTTCATCAACAACAGCTTCTTCTTGGACTACTAGCTCGCATGAGATTTCAGTCTCATTTGCACCTACATCATTTTCCGGAATGTCCGAAAGAACAATATTTTTGTCTTTAGCAAACTTGTTTTCAAAGTATTCAGCATCGCGAGATTCGATGATATGATTTGATTCAATATCAAGAAATCTCCGAGCATCACTCTTCTCGGCATACCCCAAGAAGATCGCCTTCATAGTCCTTGTCCCCAGCTTCTGAATCTTCAGATCTGGAAGCTTCACATACGCCAGACACCCCCACACTCGAATGACATTCAAGTTTGGTCTGACTTTGAACCAGAGTTCATAAGGAGTTACGTCCGAAGTTGCATATGGCACTCTATTCAGAATGAAAGTGGCCGTTAATGCAGCTTCTCTCTAGTAGCATTTTGGAAGACCTGCAGTGAGCAGCATGGAATTCATCATTTCTGTTAATGTCCGGTTCTTCCTCTCTGCTACTCCGTTGGATTGAGGAGAATATGGAGCAGTAGTCTCGTATATGATTCCATGTTCTTTGCAGAACGATGCGAATTCATGAGACCTGTACTCTCCACCTCGATCACTTCTCAGCCTCTTGAGTTGTTGTCCAGTCTGCCGTTCAGCTTCGGCCCTGAACTCTCTGAACTTCTCGAAAGCTTCGTCTTTGGACTTGAGCAAGTAGACGAACGCGTATTTTGAGAAGTCGTCGATGAAGGTTATGAAATACTTCATCCCGACCTTCGTGGAGAAATGTTTGAAGTCACAGATATCGGAGTGCACCAACTCCAGAAGATCTGTGCTTCTATTGACCCGATGAAAGGGTTTCCTTGTGATCTTCGTCTGAGCACACACCTCACACTTCTCCACCTTACCCCCACATTTGGAGATAAGTCCTAGACTAGACATTTTGTTAATTCTCTTACAATGAACATGTCCTAGTCTATTACGCCACAACTCAAGAGAATAATCAGAAAATGCAACTGCATTAATGTCTTCAAACTGGTTAACAAGCTGAATTTTAAACATGCCTTCGGTTTGATAAGCCTTCCCGAAGTATGTTCCTTTCTTGGACATCACCATCTGACCAGCATTGATGTCCATCCTCAAGCCTGCGTTGCAGAGTAGGCTCCCAGAGATCAGGTTTCTGGCAATCGCCGGAACATGCTTCACACCTTGAAGCGTCAGAGTGTTCCCAGAAGTGAGTTTCAGTTCCACGGTCCCGATCCCAGAACTTCAGCTTGGGCCTGGTTCGCCATGACAACCTTCTCAGATATCGGCTGGTACGTGACGAACCATTCCTTGCCTGAACAGACATGGCAAGTCGCACCAGTGTCTATCCACCAGTCAGAGTCAACCCCCACAGTTGTGACCTGTCCGATCATAGCAACAACGTTAGAAACCAATGAAACCTTATTAGGCTCACCTTTCTCTGATTGTTTAGGCTTAGATCTGCATTCACTCTTGTAGTGGCCTTTCTTGCCACAATTATAACAAGTCACGTGGGACTTAGTCTTCTGTTGCTTGAAAGAAGGACCCTTCACTTTTAGATTAGCGAAGTCCTTCTTCTTGGGATGAGAAGCCGCCTGCTTCCCCTTGGAATCTCTCGTCTGCACAAGATTGGCTTTAGCCAACTGTTTGGACAGAGTGTCCACCTTCTGTTGAGAACGCATCTCGTCCTCAACATGGATCTCTTGAAGTAGATCTCCCAAGCTAATGTCTAGCTTCTTTCTGTGCATCCTTGCATAGAAGGTACTCCATCCAGCAGGAAGTTTTGAGACGATCCCTCCGACGACAAACTTGTCGGGAAGGGGCATCTCTTCGTCTTCCAGTTTCTGACGCAGCTTCAGAAATTCCTTCACCTGTGGCAGCATGGACTTTTCGTCCTCAAAGAGCAATTTGTGATATTTTTCAACCACAAACATTTTGCTCCTGTTCTTGTCTTCTTCATACAGATTTTCCACAGACTCCCATATGTCTCTGGCAAGTTCCTTCTTCGAGTAGGATTCTGCCAGGGAGTCCTCCATAGCGTTCAGGATGATAAGCCTGCAGATGCTATTTTCCCTTCTCCATTTGGCCTGGAGTTTGGTAGCCGCGTTGATGGCGGCAGTAGATCCAGTGTCTGGAACAGAGGGTTCTTCCTCCAACAGAACATGATCAACGTCTTTCAGTTGAAGAGTTAGGTACACCTTTCTCTTCCAGACTTGATAGTGCTCTCCATCGAACTTTTCCAACTTGCAGAAGTCCGATTGGAGGAGCGAAGCATTAATGTTTTCCATCTATACGGATCTTGCTTTGAGATTGTTAGTCCCGGGGGCTTGATCAAAGATGAAAACTAATGCAATCGAGATCTGAGATGTCACACAAAACTTTGTGATGATCAAACTCAAGATCTACGAATAAAACTAAATAGCCAAATTACAATATGAAGGAGAAAAATAGCAAAGAGAAGATCTCTTGTTCTTCCTTGCAAACGTGTTGCAATTGGGACAGAACAAGTTACAATAATCTAGAGAGATGAGAAGAAGAAGAACAATGCTGGGGTGTCAAAACACCGTTGCTCAAAGCAAGATTCGCCCCACACGATCTGCTTCCAGGAACCAGCAAGTTTGAAGAACTTGTGGAACGCTCGATGTCACCTCTGTTCTGACTCCTCGGATGGACTTGCAATGGCGGCAGCAACTCTCTCTCTCTTTCTCCTTTTCTGACTTGTATTTTCGTGGTACTCACAAAGGAGGCCAGAAGAGAGTATTTATAGAGAGAGGGGGGAAACCCTAGCCGCCTCATCAGTTATGGAAAGATTGAATCAAATCACAAAAAAGATAGCAACGAATTAATTCTAATCCCACAAAGATAGGAACTGAATTAATTCAAATCCCACAAATATAGTAACGAAATTAATTCAAATCCCACAAAGATAGGATCTGAATTAATCGCATTGATTCACCCTTTCCATAACCGATTTGAAATCTGCACAGTCAGCGTAGCCCTCCATTACGCCAACAAAACGCCACATTACGCCTCATGAGTCCGAGTCCGAGTCCGAGTCCGAGCCCGTGTCGCTTATTAATCCAAGAGAATGACAAAAGCATTAATGCTTAATCCTTGGAGCCTTATTCTTACCTCCTAGTAAAATCACCCACATGGTTCCCTCCTTAGGGTCACCATCCCATGTGCATCTCTCAACAACACAGCCAAGTATATATGTTGAGATAACTCATGGTGCTTTTCCAATGTGGGACTAAAATTTTACAAGGCATGTTGAGAGCAAGCTGTCTCCATGTAAGTAAAGCACCAACAATTTTCGTTCCAGCCGATTAGTTTATAAAACACCATGGACTCTGATTCGTGACCTCGTCGTTGGAAAAGAAAGCACAGTCTACGAATGCTGCGAAAGAGCAGCTGCCTGAGAAGGATATGAAGCAAAACGAGCGGTCTCCGGAAGCAGAGGAGGATGGGAAGCCGAGCGAGAATGGCTATAGGCTGATCCACCGCTCCTCACCCGTCGTCGCGTCAGCGAGGATCCGAATGGGCCTCATCTGCTACGTCTACGTCGTCCTCGACTTCTGCAGAGTAAGGAGTTGGACCCGATTGATTTTTTTTAAAATTTTATTTATGCGCACTATGTGTTTGATAGAATGATAGGAGCTGCTGAATGTCGTGTACATGTCGCATCACATGTACAACACATCGTAGATACTCCGGAGTAGGCCGACGATAGGTTCCTAAGTCATTGAAGCTGTGTTTCAGTTTCGTTGCAAACTAAAATACCTTGCAATGTTCTATCCCCTTCACATCCATTCACACCTGCACACACACAACTCACTGAAACACTTGCATCTCATTCTACATTTCAAACTTCATGTATAGATTGATTTATTTTATAGATAAGAGATAATAATATTGGCTAACTTATTTGTTTTATTTATCTGAGCTATAATGATAATTTTAGTCTAGAAGCCTTGCACTTACCAAATTGTTATTTATGATACTCATCCATTTTTATACCTGACTGACAAAATTTAGATAAAGGCCCTGTTGTTCTTCTTGATTTCTTTCAAGTTTGGAGAAATATTCAAGTGGTCTGCGAAAGTCCAAACTGCCTGATTGAATGGTCAGTTGTATGATTACAACAGATTAAGTGTCTGAGTGCATTAAGTTTCCTTGCAATAATTAGTTGAGAGATTTTGTGGAGTATGGACCCAAAAAAAACAGCCAAATAATGATGGATTGTAACTTTATGAGACCCCTCTGCTTATTTGTATAACCAATCATATATAATAATTCCTAATAAACTGACGAGCAGAAAAAAGTAGTAGGCAAATTGCCCTCTTGTACTAATTTTTCTTCTGATATAGGTAGAAAATCATCTTATGGAGTACAAATCTAGAACATAAAGAAAATTGTTGAAAGAATGAGGGACTACAACTGTTAAGTGGACTTGAAGGTGCATACAGACTTTGTCCTGAAGGGAAGGAAAAAAAGGAGCATTAGGGTGGATCGAGGCGTCGCCTCCTTTTTTATCGTATTTTATGGTTGGAATCGTTGGATTATATCGGATTACTGAATGTGACAGTGATACATATTCAGAATGCAATTGTCACCCACTACCACTAGCACTAACAAAGAATGTACTAAGGCCTCCATCACTACGAGCCCTTAGAAAACTGAATCATTGTTAACTTGTCACATGCACTTTGTAATTTCACTATTTTGGAATGTACTATAGATATTTGGGTTTGAACAAAACAAAAAGGAATAGAAATTGGGAGTAATGCCCTTTTAGTCAGAGTCAGGTATGCTAGTGTTAATAATCTCCAATGTACTATTTTTCATCAAATTTTCTTTACAGCTTAAATCGGCGTTCAAAATATCAGACTTGGAGAGATTGACGTCCATCACAATTTACAGGCACAAAAAAATGTTTCAGGCATTCCTTATAAAGCCAGATGATTAGTTGTAAAGAATTGGGACAAATTGAACTCTCCGACTATGAAATGTATGTGTCCTGCGAGCCATGCCCAATGTGCTTTGGTGCAATTCATCTCGAATCAAGGTTATACCCCAACCTCGAGTCCTCATGAAGTTATGAACTTTGATTCCAGTTGCTCTTTTTGGTAATATATATGTCATATGATCATAGTTAGAGGCAACAATAGCTGCTGTTTGGATGGGAACTCTTCCATTTTACCTTCTGTTTTTTTAGTTTATTTGTTATGGTACCCGTAGTTATCTGTGATGAGTTACAACATAATGCTTGCTGCTTGTGAGTATGTAATGTCTAATACTTGATAGCTATTTTTATCTATTACAGAACTAACGTAAGTAAATCTGAAAAAAAAAAAAAAAGTATCTGTCGAATTGGCTGGCTAGCCATAGTACGACACATATATTAGTACTACCACTTACAAACTCACTTGGTTGTAGTTTTGATGTTTTCTTGAATAAGTGTCTTAAATGCACTTTTGTTTTTTAATAGGGCCATAGTTGCAAAAGCTTCCAACTCTCATACTTGTAGTGCTAGATTTGTTCACTTATGGTCATTCTGGGTTAGTTTAATTTTATGCACTTATAATGCTAGATTTATTTTTGTATCCTATTTTAGTTATTATATTGTCCAGGATAATTAGGATACTCACTGGCCCAAAAATGATTTTCTAATCTATACTTAATATAACTACACTACTGCAGGAAACTGCACAGATCACTGATACTGCTTTTGTTGTTCCTATGTGCAGAACACATACATTACTAATTACACCAGCCTTTCTAGTATAACAATAGGAACTATCTAACCAACACATACACTAGTATTGAACACTCTACACTGATACATCATACTTCACTCCAAAAGTCTCACATTGGTTCCAGGTTTAACCACACTGGTAGTCACACATTCACTCACTTGGTACACAGGTTCTGCTCTGTATTTCTGAATTTGGAGACACAACAACCACTGATACTATGATACACATTCACTCACTTGGTACCTTGGTTTCCTGGTTTGCACTTATGTGTTTTTTCAGCTATTTTTCACCGTATGAAATTTTCTTGCAGGAAACAATGGTTTCTTTATGGCTAACCTTCCTATTGATCAACTTTTACAAATAAAAAAAAATACTTGTGGGTCTCTTCTATGCGAGCTTCAGGTTAGTCTTCTACGGTCTGCCTTTCTTAATTCTCTGTTGTTTCTTTATCCCCTTAGAATATATGTCAGAAGAACAATAGTAGCTTATATGTTCTTCTTACAGAGAAGTTACACAAGCAATAGTGTATATGCAATAGTATATATCTCCTTAGTGAAACTCATTAACATAAATTGGTAACTTGTGCTCTTATTCTCTCAGGAACTACATGGAAAATGAAGGTGCTGTGAATATGAGAGGGATATGCTACGGTCGGATTTTCTACCTATTTTGGTTTTATTTGTATATCAGTTTGGATGTTTAAGATGTATGAAAACTACATACTTTGGTTGAATATGTTTATGGATGGACAAGTGTTGGATGTTTGTGGTTGGACGTGTTGGATGTATTGGAAGTTTGTGGTGTATGAACAATATACAGTTTATTAATAAAAATTTGGCTTTTATAGTTATTTGATGTTTGTATATCTTCTGGATTATTGATATTATGTGTGTGTTCGATTCATAATATATAATTATAAATAAAATTTTTGCTATACAAAATTTAGCTTCTCTTGACGGTTATAAAACGTCAACAATTAACTCAATCATGCTACAGGAGGACCTTTCATTGACAGTTTTTAACTGTCATCTAGGCCGGAATCAATAAAAGTTTTTACCTACATTGACGGTTTTTCAAAACTGGTTTCTTGACAGCTAAAAACGGACAAGAAAACTATGACGGCCAAAAACGGTCAAGAAAAGCCCTGCCATCGACCGTCAAGAAAAGGGAGAAATTTTTCTTGACTCTGGCCTACTTGACGGATCCGCAACCGTCAAGATACCCCTTTCTTGACGAGGAAAAACCGTCAAGAAAAACCTTTTTTCTTGTATCGTGTACAATTTCATATGTGCTGGTCACTGACACCACAAGCTATCCTAGACTTATAGCTTTGTTAGACTCCCTTTCAATGCAAGTAGTGAGCCCCGCTGAAAGTTCCCGCATAACCCATGCTAACATTCCGCAGAGCTATACCGTATTTTCCTTTAGGCCGAATCGGTCCCGTGGCCCCGGGGTGCCGTTCGAGAAAACGTTTACCTTGTGCACAAGTTGTCCAAGGCTGTGCTAAACTCACCAGTTACTCTAGCATGGTCTATATTATGAGACTTAACCATTTTTATCGTGTCCCGTCTTGTCGTGACATCATTTAAATCAATGAGTCTATCTTTTTTTAACATAGTTCTATATCATGAATAATATATTGTTTGCAAAGAACAAAAGTTTTATTACAAACTAAGAAAAAGAGTACAGGAGTACAATTGATTTTTTGGGAATTACAACTATAGGAATCTGATCAGAAGACGATCACTTTATCCCTTGGACGATGTGATATCGAAGATACGAGCCTCTGGAGAATGCAGCAGCACTTTAGCAGGAGATTATGATCACTCTTGTTTTAAGATTGATTTGAAACTCTATTTATAGAGTTCTTGAAACAACTATTTAATAGTTATTCTGGATTGCGCGCGCTTCAGGTTGCGCGCCTCCTGTTCACTTGCGCAAACGGTTACACTAACTGTTGTGGACGCGTGATATCGTTTGATTGAGATGCGCGTGGTCATGAGCAATGTAGTGGGCACGTTCTACGAAGTTAGTGGCTTGTGCGCTATGTCACTCTGTTCTGAACACCATTTGATCACCTTGTGCATGTTTCATCAGGTTGCGCGTGGGCGCAACGTAACAACCTGTGCGAGCGGTTTGCACCAACTGCTGTAGACGCGTGGCATCGTTTGATTGAGATGTGTGTTGTCGTGGACAGTATAGTGGGCACGCTCTGCGAAGTTGATGGCTTACGCGCCACGTCACCCTGTTTTTAAAATAAGAGTTGATCAAGTGGCGCCAATTTGTCAGGCTGCGCATAGGCGCAACTTAACAACTGGCGCCTTTGACTAGGTCTTCTGTGCTGTACTGATTAATCCTCGTGCCATTCAGTGACTTATGCGAACCAGCTGTCAGCATTAATTACATGCTGACAAAATCTTCTCGAGCGCCGCATTGCGCGGGATTCGAACGGATTTACCTTAATCTCCGTGCTGTCAGTTGTCAGATAATGATGACGCCGTTACAGCTTCTCGAAAACGTACGCCACGTAGCCCTCGCGCAACCTGGCGTTGGCATAACCTGATGCTGTGCAACTTGATTGCTGTCACGCCCCAGAACCAGAATACTGGAGAGCGGGGGCGAACATAGCCAGCTACGTATATTGAAATGAAGTCCATCTCGCTATACGGTCACGGCTGTCTAGATATGAGGGTTTACTACAAGCCAACGGTCTCTTAAGGTCAAGCCTACTGTCTCAATCTCAAGCAAGTAATACAATTACAAGATGTTTGATCACCAAATATACAATAAAAGACGTCCCAAATATTACATATCAGCTGATCATGAAGCTAGTCGTACAAAATGCAAGGACTAGCAAGAGTTAAGTCATACAAGATCAACCCTAGGATTTGTTAATCATGTTAACAGCCCGTAGGCAGACAGTAAGTAAATGTGCATCGAGCTAACAGGTGCTCGTCGGCTAAACGCCTCAAAAGAATAATTTTACAATAGAGTGAGCGAAACAAAATAGATAACCCACTCGTAGCCCGGGTTCCTTCTAGTCGCCACCATCGGGCTAGAGGTTCGGTAGATCCTCGGGTGCTGCTCCGAAATCTGGCCACACAAAACCAGCTGGGTCAAACCCCAGAAAGAGCAAGTGCCACAAAGGAGGCCACGAAATAAGAACAAAAGCCAGCATATCAGAACATAAGAAAATGGAAGAAAAGTACAAGTAATAAAATCACATCAGGACAATAAACGAATAGGGACGTGGAACCATTCTGGGAGCCAGGTTACAACCCGTAAACCAAACAAGGACCGGGGTTGTAACCCTTCGCCTGAATAGCTCCTTGTCTCTACCCAATTATTATTATAGCAAGTAAAACAATCATGTTCGGGAGTACCAGGGTACAGGGACTAGACAAGACTTAGACAGGGCTAGACATCATCCATTCACAAGCGGTCAAGCAATTACTATGGCTTACTACTTTAACTAACTAGGGTTATCACAAGCCTAATTACTAACAAGATGCAATGAGAATTTCCCAGTCCAAAGCCCTGCAGACCATCCAGTTATCCTTCCGCGGGTTGAGAGTATGGTTGGGTACATCGCCCAGGAGACGATATACCCTAAGGTGACTTAGAGGGTGCAACACATGACAGTGTGCTGGAAATGTGCTCTACTCGTCGGCAAGCTACAAGTCCAATTAAGAGCGCCCAGATAACAAGATTTCCTGTGACTGGAAATTCTCCATGAACTATAGTTTGATCTAGTCATTATCCTAATCCATATTCAGTGTGAATCCCTGACCGTGGGAACCAGGGAGTCACGTCCTAGACATGATGCAAGACAAGACAAGTGGATTGCATAAGCAAGCAAGCAGGAACACCCACGGTGTCAGAGTTGGTTATACAAGTCAAGTTAGCCGTCGCAACAGCATCAAGTCAAGTCAAGTCGAGTCAAGTTACAAGTTACAAGTCAAGAGTGCGCCGCCACGGGCCACTATCAAGTTACCAGGTTACATAGATTAATCATGAATCACAGGTTACAAGTCGAGAGTGTACCCCCTTCGGGTCACTATCCAGGAAATCAGAAAGTACCAGGAACATAAATCACAGAAAACCACGAAAACCATACTAGTCATAGCAATTACTGAAAATCGTGTCAGGTCGTGTTGGGTCAAGGTAGTCGTGCTGTGTGGAACAAGATCTCAAACCTAATCCATAAAAGAGAAGCCAGCTTAAAGAAATAAAACCAAAACTCCAAGAGCCAATGGGTTACGCAAGGGGTCAGGGGGGTTGGATTGCACAGGGTGTCAACTGCGCTGGGTGCCAAGTGCGCAGGGGTCAAGTGCGCAGGGGTCAAGTGCGCAGGGGTGAGCTGCGCAGGGGTATAGGTGGCGCATGAGCAGATTGCACATGGATGGATGGCGCATGAGCAGACTGTGCATGAGCAGACTACGCAGGAGCAGACTGTGCATGGATGGATGGCGCATGAGCAAACTGTGCATGAGCAGACTGCGCAGGAGCAGATTGTGCATGGATGGATGCGCGCTGGGGTTGAGCGCAGTTCGCCAAGAGGCAAGCCGCACGGTCGGCGCTGCGCTAAAGAGCGCAGGCCGAGAGGGGGATGCACAGTCCAGCACTGCGCTAAAGAGCGCAGGCTGCAGTCTTCTTTTCCAGGCCGAGAGCAAGCATCAAGAACACCAAAAATTTCATTCTTCAAATCTTGGTCAATTCAAAGCCAAATCTAGATTTTCAAAGTTCTAACTTGAGTAAAATTGAGTTCTCTTCCACATGGAAACATCAAAACCCACAAAAACCCAACTAAAATAGATCAAAACCATGTAAATCCCAAAATAGAGAAAATTTAGATCTAGAACAAGGAGACTCCAAATCACAAAATGTCAAGTTCTAATGTTGATCTCTATGGCCTAATCTAGCTAATGGACAAATAAAAAGTGGTTCTCATGTGGTGGCAAGGTGCACTTGTCTATGGTGTTGGTGAGTTGTGTAGAGGAAGGAAGAAGAAGGAGATGGAGAAAATAAATGAAAGAGTTATGAGGAGAGAGAAAAGGTTGGTAGGGTTTTAATGAGGGTGGTTGTGGTGTGTTGAGGGTGGAGCATAGGCTAAGGTGTTTGAAATACATGTTGAACCAAACCAAACCAATTCTCGCCCACAAAATAAAACCAAGTCATGTCAAAACCCATTTTTACGAGAAAACCAAAATCTGCAAGTCGAGCCAAAAATACAATTACAGGCCAGAATCTGAGAAAATAAAATACAGGTCCAAGATACATGCAGGCTTAAATCAAAATACGTATTCTGAGATATGGGTGTTACAACTCTACCCACCTTAAAAGAATTCCGTCCTCGGAATTTAATCAAGGAGCTAGAGATTGCCACGACAAGCTACACTAAGCAACAACATTACCCTAAACAGTTCAATCATACAATCCTACATGCAATCAAGGAATAAAGAGCATAAGGCATAAGAAAGACATTATACCTTACGAGTCAAACAAATAGGGATATCGTGATCGGATGTCGTCCTCACGCTCCCACGTTGACTCACCTAGAGAGTGATGACCCCAAGCAACACGGACTAAACTAATAGTCTTGTTCTTGAGTATCTTCTCCCTCCGGTCCAAAATAGACACGGGCTTCTCCTCATACGAAAGGTTGGTACCAACAACCAATTCCGAATGGTCTAGGATATGGCTCGGGTCCGGGATATACCGTCGTAATTGGGATACATGGAATACATCATGCACCTCACTTAGCGACGGCAGAAGAGCAAGACGATAGGATACATCTCCTACTCGCTCCAGGATATCGAACGGCCCTATATACCTAGGACTAAGCTTTTCCCGCACACCAAAGCGAATGACGCCGCGATTAGGCGAGATCCTAAGGAATACATGGTCGTCGATAGCAAATTCTAGGGGACGCCGATGGGCATCGGCCCAATGTCGCTGGCGATCTTGGACAACTCGAAGACGATCCCTGATCCTTCTGACCACTTCAACTGTCTGGGCAATCATCTCTGGACCGAGCATCTGTCTCTCTCCAACATCATCCCACGCTAGCGGGGATCTGCACTTCCTACCGTACAGAGCCTCGAATGGTGCCATTTGGATGCTGGTCTGGAAGCTATTATTGTACGAGAACTCCACCAGGTGCAGGTGATCTTCCTACGACCCACCGAAGTCAAGTGTACAAGACCTCAACATGTCTTCAACAGTCTGGATGGTGCGCTCTGACTGGCCATCTGTCTGCGGATGATAAGCTGAGCTAAACTGAAGGTGAGTTCCCAAACTCCCTTGCAGGCTACGCCAAAAGTGTGATGTAAACCTTGAATCTCTGTCTGAGGTGATACTGACTGGCACACCATGAAGCCTGACAATCTGCCTGAGGTACATCTCTGCCAACTGAGCCGTTGACTGCCCAACTCTTAATGGGAGAAAATGAGCCACCTTCGTGAGCCTGTCAACTATAACCCAAATAGCATCTCTACCAGCTGGGGATCTAGGTAATCCAGTCACAAAATCCATGCTCACATGCTCCCACTTCCATTCTGGAATCGGCAAGGGCTGAAGAAGTCCAGCGGGCCTCTGATGTTCAGCTTTAACCTGCTGGCAAATCAAACACCAAGAGACAAACTGGGCTATCTCCCTCTTCATGCCATTCCACCAGAAATGCTGACGAATATCTCGCTACATCTTCGTGCCACCGGGGTGAATAGAATACTGCGAACTATGAGCTTCTGCCATAACTTCCTGTCTGATATCTCCACTGGGTACACAAAGACGAGTGCCATGCCGAAGTGTACCATCTTCATGAATACACAACTCTGGCCTTCTTCCTGCCTCATACTCTGCTCTGAGCCGCTGAACCTTGGAATCTGTAGACTGCACTATCCGGATCCTCTCAACTATGCTGGACTGAACCTGTAGACTGGCCATCATTGCCACGCTGGTTGGAAGAACCACTTTAATTCCCATCTTCTAAAAATCTGCTAATAACTCTGGTTGTGCCGTCAGGAAATAAACTCCGGCTCTCCGGCTCAACGCATCTGCTACAACATTGGCCTTCCCTGGATGATACTGCAAGTCCACATCGTAGTCCACCAATAGCTCAAGCCATCTTCTCTGCCGCATGTTAAGGTCCTTCTGGGTGAAAATATACTTCAGACTCTTGGGATCAGTAAATATCTCCACTCTATCTCCATAGAAGTAGTGTCTCCACAACTTGAGTGCAAATACTACTGCTGCCAGCTCCAAGTCGTGGGTTGGGTAATTCTTCTCATGATCATGAAGTTGACGTGATGTATAAGATATTACCTTCCCATGCTGTATCAAGACACACCCCAATCCTCTGCCTGAAGCGTCACAATAAATTATGAATCCTCCGGTCCCATCTGGAAGTGTGAGAATAGGAGCTGTTATCAAACTTCGCTTCAACTTCTCAAATGATTCCTGACACTCTGCTGTCCAAGCAAACTGTACATCCTTGCGGGTCAACTGGGTCATCGGTGCTGAAATCCTTGTAAAATCTGAAACGAATCGCCGGTAGTAGCCGGCCAATCCAAGGAAGCTACGAACTTCTGCCACTGAGCTGGGTACTGGCCACGACTCGATAGCCACAATCTTCTGGGGATCCACTTCCACTCCTCCTCGAGTAATGATGTGACCCAAGTACGAAATGCGATCGAGCCAGAACTCGCATTTGCTGAACTTGGCGTACAACTGATGCTCTCTAAGCGTCTGAAGGACAACTCTGAGAGGCTGCTCATGCTCTGCTTCGCTCTTGCTGTAGACCAGGATATCGTCTAGGAACACGATCACGAACTGATCCAAGTAGGGCATAAAAATGCGATTCATGAGGTCCATGAATACAGCAGGTGCATTGGTCGCTCCAAAGGGCATAACAAGGAACTCCCAATGTCCATACCTAGATCGAAAAGCTGTCTTCGGGATATCCTGCTCTCTGACTCTGATCTGGTGGTATCCTGACCGCAAGTCTATCTTCGAAAATACTGAAGTCCCTTTGAGTTGATCAAACAAGTCATCTATCCTCGGGAGAGGGTATCTGTTCTCGATTGTCACTGAGTTCAAGGTACGATAATCTATACATAACCTTGACGTACCATCCTTCTTTTTCACAAGAAGCATCGGGGCTCCCCAAGGTGATCCACTTGCACGAATGAATCCCTTGGTCTTGAGTTCTTCAATCATCTTGTACAAAATTTCCAACTCTGAAGGCGCCATCCTGTAGACTCGCTCTGATACTTGTGCTGTTCCGGGGATCAAGTCTATAGTGAACTCGATCTCCCGTTCTGGCGACATCCCTGGAAGTTCTTCTGGGAAGACATCTGGAAACTCTTCAACTATCCTGGGCAACTGCTCTGCTGCTACTGCCATCCGCAACACTGGGAAAGATGGTTCCATCGCGCCTATGGAAAATGAAAACTCTGGCTCGCCTGGAATGCTGAAAACAACTCTGCCAACATGGCAGTCTATTCTAGCATACTGGTTCCTTAACCAATCCATGCTTAGGACTACATCATAGTCTGCCATAGGGAATTCTATAAATCTAGCGGGAAACTCTCTACCGCTAACTACGATCCGACACGAGGAAAACACTCGATCTACTCCCACAAGACCATTACCAGTAAGTATATTGAGCCTTACTGATAATGACTCGGGCTCCAATCCTATCCGTGTCATGAATCGTGCAGACATGAATGAATGCGATGCACCAGAATCAAATAATACCAATGCTGGAAAGGAGTTGACGAGAATAGTACCTGCCACTACCTCACCTGGTGCAACTTCTCCTTCCATAATCATCATCATGGCCTGACCTCTAGCTGCGGGTCCCCTCTGCTGGAAACCTCTCTGCCTGCTCTGCACTTGGGCTTGGGTATACTGCGGCTGGTTCTGCTGATAAAATGCCTGGGCCTGAGGCAACAATGGCCTCGGGTACTGCTGTTGCTGCACAGGTGCTGGTCCTCTAACCGATGGACTGGTTAGGTTGGATGAGGACGAACTACCCCTATTCGGGCAGGCTTCTATCTTGTGATCTGCTGCTCCACAAGCCAGGCACAATCCTTGCGCCCTACGACAATCTGCTACTATATGGCCTGGCTTCCCGCAATGAGAACATCCCATCGCGGAAGTCTGCTTCTGCTTCTGCTGCTGCGGGTATGTCGGGATTGAATGTTAAACCTACGTCACTGAGGTCGCCCGCCTCGGAGTTCCAATAGTCAAACTCCTAGCTGCCGGGGCTGGAGCTGATGATTGCTGCATCTGACTGTGGGACCGCTTCCTACCTCCGGTCCTATCCACGATCCTCTGGGAGGTGTACTCATGCCTCCTAGCTGCTCTTAATACTGCATCGAACGTCTGGTGCTTGAACTGCTCGACTGCCAATAAGATCTCCAAATGCAGTCCCTGCTGGAACCACTGGGTCCTATCAAACTCGGTTGCCACCAAGGTCGGGGCAAACCTACTGAGTCTAGAAAACTCAGATGCATAACTGTCGACCGATCTGCCTTCTTGCTTCAAGTTGGTGAATCTCGTCTGTAGGTCGTACCGGGCCACAGCATCAAAATACTTTGTCTGGAATCTTTCTCTAAATACTGCCCAAGAAATGGGTGCCACTAATCCTATGGCCTGCGCTGCCCACCAACTGCGAGCTAAGTCCAGCAACTGTAGCAGTACCACGGCCACCTTCTCATTCTCAGGTGTTCTAGCTGCTTCCAGAATTACCTCGGTATCCTGAAGCCAAGCGTCCGCGGCAATCGTATCTTCGCTGCCGTCGAAGAAGGGAGGGTTCAAGCGCTTGAAGCTGTTGGCCGCGCTGTTCCCTGGATGACCGCATCTGGTCAAGGTATCTACCACTACCTGGTGCAAGGCGTCTCCTCTGCGATCTTGAGAAGCGATCAAGGTCCTGATGAGACCTACCAAGGTGCCATCATCCGGCTCGGCAGACTGAATGGGCTGAACTGGGGGCTCTACTCCAGTAGGCACAACTCTGGAGGCTACTCCGGAGTGCTGGGCTTGATCCCCAGGTTGCTGGTCCATGAGAGGCACTCCACCTTGCTGATCGGCGGGGTCAGGTACAGTACCGCTGAAGAAGACGACACAGGGAAAACAATAAGGAAGGACCAGGACAGACCAACGATATAAGCATGTGATCAGGTCAAGATTCCAGAGATTTAGAGGATATAAAAGGAGATCAAGGACGAGTACTGATTGAGACATCTATTCGGTAAACCCTCACATTTTTTGATTGACAAGACCTGCATGGGCTACCACTTAAACCATGTCATGCCCCAGAACCAGAATACTGGAGAGCGGGGGCGAACATAGCCAGCTACGTATATTGAAATGAAGTCCATCTCGCTATACGGTCACGGCTGTCTAGATATGAGGGTTTACTACAAGCCAACGGTCTCTTAAGGTCAAGCCTACTGTCTCAATCTCAAGCAAGTAATACAATTACAAGATGTTTGATCACCAAATATACAATAAAAGGCGTCCCAAATACTACATACCAGCTGATCATGAACCTAGTCGTACAAAATGCAAGGACTAGCAAGAGTTAAGTCATACATGATCAACCCTAGAATTTGTTAATCATGTTTATAGCCCGTAGGCAGACAGTAAGTAAATGTGCATCGAGCTAACAGGTACTCGTCGGCTAAACGCCTCAAAAGAATAATTTTACAATAGAGTGAGCGAAACAAAATAGAAAACTCACTCGTAGCCCGGGTTCCTTCTAGTCGCCACCATCGGGCTGGAGGTTCGGTAGATCCTCGGGTGCTGCTCTAAAATCAGGCCACACAAAACCAGCTGGGTCAAACCCTAGAAAGACCAAGTGCCACAAAGGAGGCCACGAAATAAGAACAAAAGCCAACATATCAGAACATAAGAAAATGGAAGAAAAGTACAAGTAATAAAAGCACATCGGGACAATAAACGACTAGGGACGTGGAACCATTCTGGGAGCCAGGTTACAATCCGTAAACCAAACAAGGACCGGGGTTGTAACCCTTTGCCTGAATAGCTCTTTGTCTCTACCCAATTATTATTACAGCAAGTAAAACAATCATGTTCGGGAGTACCAGGGTACAGGGACTAGACAAGACTTAGACAGGGCTAGATATCATCCATTCACAAGCGGCCAAGCAATTACTACGGCTTACTACTTTAACTAACTAGGGTTATCACAAGCCTAATTACTAACAAGATGCAATGAGAATTTCCCAGTCCCAAGCCCTGCAGACCATCTAGTTATCCTTCTGCGGGTTGAGAGTATGGTTGGGTACATCGCCCATAAGACGATATACCCTTAGGTGACTTAGAGGGTGCAACACATGACAGTGTGGTGGAAATGTGCTCTACTCGTCGGCAAGCTACAAGTCCAATTAAGAGCGCCCAGATAACAAGATTTCCTGTGATTGGAAATTCTTCATGAACTATAGTTTGATCTAGTCATTATCCTAATCCATATTCAGTGTGAATCCCTGACCGTGGGAACCAGGGAGTCACGTCCTAGACATGATACAAGATAAGACAAGTGGATTGCACAAGCAAGCAAGTAGGAACACCTACGGTGTCAGAGTTGGTTATACAGGTCAAGTTAGCCGTCGCAACAGTATCAAGTCAAGTCAAGCCGAGTCAAGTTACAAGTTACAAGTCAAGAGTGCGCCGCCACGGGCCACTATCAAGTTACCAGGTTACAGAGATTAATCATGAATCACAGGTTATAAGTCGAGAGTGTACCCCCTTCGGGTTACTATCCAGGAAAGCAAAAAGTACCAGGATCATAAATCACAGAAAACCACAAAAACCGTACTAGTCATAGCAATTATTGAAAATCGTGTCAGGTCGTGTTGGGTCAAGGTAGTCGTGCTGTGTGGAACAAGATCTCAAACCTAATCCACAAAAGAGAAGCCAGCTTAAAAAAATAAAACCAAAACTCCAAGAGCCAATGGGTTACGTAAGGGGTCAGGGGGGGTTGGATTGTGTAGGGTGTCAACTGCGCAGGGTACCAAGTGCGCAGGGGTCAAGTGCGCAGGGGTCCAGTATGCAGGGGTGAGCTGCGCAGGGGTATAGGTGGCGCATGAACAGACTGCGCATGGATGGATGGCGCATGAGCAGACTACGCATGAGCAGACTGCACAGGAGCAGACTGCGCATGGATGGATGGCGCATGAGCAGACTGCGCATGAGCAGACTGTACAGGAGCAGACTGCGTATGGATGGATGCGCGCTGGGGTTGAGCGCAGTTCGCCAAGGGGCAAGCCGTGCGGTCGGCGCTGCGCTAAAGAGCGCAGGCCGAGTGGGGGATGCGTAGTCCAGCACTGCGCTAAAGAGCGCAGGTTGCAGTCTTCTTCTCCAGGCCGAGAGCAAGCATCAAGAACACCAAAAATTCTATTCTTCATATCTTGGTCAATTCAAAGCCAAATCTAGATTTTCAAAGTTCTAAATTGAGTAAAATTGAGTTCTCTTCCACATGGAAACATCAAAACCCACAAAAACCCAACTAAAATAGATCATAACCATATAAATCCGAATATAGAGAAAACTTAGATGTAGAACAAGGAGACTCCAAATCACAAAATGTCAAGTTCTAATGTTGATCTCCATGGCCTAATCTAGCTAATGGACAAATAAAAAGTGGTTCTCATGTGGTGGCAAGGTGCACTTGCCTATGGTGTTGGTGAGTTATGTAGAGGAAGGAAGAAAAAGGAGATACAGAAAATAAATGAAAGAGTTATGAGGAGAGAGAAAATGTTGGTAGGGTTTTAATGAGGGTGGTTGTGGTGTGTTAAGGGTGGAGCATAGGCTAAGGTGTTCCAAATGCATGTTGAACCAAACCAAACCAAACCAAACCAAACCAATTCTCGCCCACAAAATAAAACCAAGTCATGTCAAAACCCATTTTTACGAGAAAACCAAAATCTGCAAGTCGAGCCAAAAATACAATTACAGGCCAGAATCTGAGAAAATAAAATACAGGTCCAAGATACATGCAGGCTTAAATCAAAATACGTATTCTGAGATATAGGTGTTACAACTGCTCGGCGCAATATAATGTTTTGGCGCCATCTGATGATCGAATATTTTAACGGGTGGCACATCTTAATTTTTAGCTCTATAAGACCCCCTTCAAAGTTTTCAAAACTTAAAAATACTTCAGAGTTTTAAAATACTTTGAATTATGCTAGTTTTGTTTGGATTGCGCCAGTCAATGTTCAACCGCCAAAATAAATTTATTTTTGAAAACATTCGATCTGCTCTTCGTCTTCCCGAGTTTTATTGATGATGTTCGGTTTCCCATGGGAAATATGAAGCGTTGGTTGGCTATATATATAGGGAGAGGTCCATGTACTCATTCCTCACTTTTGTACTTCCATGGCACCTGAGAAGAAGGAGATGGCGACCGGCATTAATGCCAAAGTGAAAGCTCAGGAGACAAGGCCTGACACTGTGCCTACGATTTTGTCTGAGGCTAACCGATCACTGCGCAAATAATTTCTTAGAATGCTTTGGATTGACCCCAGCAGTCTTTGATCGTCTGAACGGTGGTCCTTCGTCCTCTTCCGAAGAGTACGGTGACGTAGAAGGATTTCTTTGCCTGATGCGTCATTCAGGGATTTATGATATATGCGAGTTAGGTGCTTCTCTTTGCCAAGCTGGTGAAGAAGACGAGAAGAAGTAATGGTTTCTGTAGGGGCGCCACTTTTTCTTTTGTCTTTTACGCAACTCATTTTGTAGGGACTTGTTTTCCCTTTTCTTTTGTAAGAAAATAAAAAATCTATTTCTGGCGCCCTTTTGCAAACCTTTTCGTGTGATCTGTTTAGTGGCGTATGCCAATGCACCATTTTGACCAACTCAAATGTTTGCTATTTTTTGAAGAACATGTGCCAGTTTTTGTGTGGTTTGAGCACCTCTCGTTTAGGTCCTTCCCGAGATAGGCTCCTAGAATGACGTGTCCGTTCACATCTTTTAAGCTCTTTAAATAGCTGACAGGAGAAATCAAAAAGAAATGTCTATGAACTCTTTTCTTTCATTTTTTTTCTTCTATTAATGGCGAAGGTTCTTCGCAGAATCTCCTTGGCGGTCAAGAGTTCAATGTTCGTGAGCCTTTCTGTGTCACCAAAATCCGATGCTGTTCTTCTGCATACTGCGTTTTCAGATGTTGGTTTTTCGTGCTCTATACCATCGACGATCTTCAACACAAATACAGTTGATTTTGATGGTATGTCCCAACAAAGAACCAGTGGTTTCCATACATGAGCACCATTCATGAGTTGTGCTTAATTTGTATCGCTTTTTACTGAGACTGTTTTGAAGACAGGCGTTGATTTGTAGAAATGATGCACAAGTTGTAGACGTGCGCCTGAAATTCTGAGAAAAGGCGCGCACTGCAATCCAGTGCCTGGCTTCGGTCAGAGGCGCATGTTTTATCATAGGCGCCTATAGGCTCACTCTAATGATGTGCGCCTGTTGACCAAAGGCACACAGTATGATAGATTTTGTAACCATTCTTTCTTTGTTGATATTTGCAGAAGTCTGGTTGGCGAGCTTCTTCAGAACTGGCATCGACAACTTGGATGCTGTGGGGAGAATTCTTCTGACACTCACATCAGACAGTTCATGTGATTATGACGCTCAAATCAAACAGCTCAGGACCCTCCATGTTCCAAAAGGATCTTCCTCAGATGGTAGGAAGGACCTTTATACATGAGAGTTGGACGGTGGAGACACAGAATTAGGAATCGTATTACGAGGGTGATCTCATTCCTAGTTCTCAGGACGGGTCGTCTCTTCTCCACCAGTTATATTGACAGCAGCTTATCTTTGAGCTGCTGTACTCTAGGGTTCTTCTCTCGTCTGAGAGAGAAGACCAGAGTTGATTCCGTTGTTATACTCGCTGCTTTAGGTCGAAATGACAAGGAACTGGCCTTAACAAGAAGATCCAAAGATATAATAGACCTTCATTTGTTATATTTAGAATGAAAATCCGAGATGTAATAGATTTCTATTAAGATGTGTCTATCCTTTTAAAGAAGGAATAAAGAATGATTTTCTCTTCTTTTTGATTTGATTTTGATGTGATGATATAGAAAATAGAATCCAGAGGTAATATGGACATGAACTCATTTTTCTATAGATGATCTTCAAGTCCGCTGGGACTTTAAAGACAGAATATCGTGTCTAAAAAGACAATATCTGCGATAATACTGATTTATCATAAAGAAAAGATATCTTTCAAAACAACTGGGCTTCGAAAGACAGAATTGATGATTTGGATAAACTCCATGGGGGATTTTGAGTATTTATTATCTTATGGCTTTATTTACGAAAAAGTAAATAAACGATAATAAATGAAATAGAGATGAAAGGACAGATGAATAAGCATGCCTTTTCAAGGAAAGTTTACTTCGATTCCTGAGACAAATAGTGAATAAAGATCTTTTCACAAGATGAACGAACATGCCTTTTCGAGAAAAGGTTGTCTCGATTCGTGAGACAGAATGTTTGGCTTTCATCTGCCTTTAAATAGTGTGGAACTTTTTCTAAAAGCATCATTCACTCATTTTCTTTTTTTTATAAATGTCTTTAGAAGAAATGGCTGGAGAGACAGAAATTATCCTAAAGATCGAAGCCGTCCTCGATACTCCTTCTGATGAGCCTCTACTGCCTACTTAGCCAGAAGTCGAAGAAAGCTCGACTATCCCTGGACAGAAGTAGGACATTCTTGCCGAACTAGTGGAGCCTGGGAGTACTGTCGAGGAAGAAGCTCTGAGGAAGGCTGCTTATGAACTACTGGTGTCATCGGATAATAATGACGTCGAGCTTCTTACGAAATACGTTTTCAATCAAGAGGGCTCTGGTCCTCGTTAATTTTATGTATTCCCTTCTGTCACCCTCATTTCCCGTATTTCCAGTATTTCGTATTTATATTCGTATCTGGATTTTTGGCATGTATTTTTTTATTTTATTTTCCTCAAGCTTGGGGAATTTCGGTATTTCTCATATTTTAGGTTTTTGGCATGGCTCGGTTTTATTGGGGATGGTTCGGTTTTGTTCGGTTTTATGTGTTGGAGCACCCTAGCCCTACACTCCACCCTCATCCCCACCACAACTCCCCCTCTTTATATCCCACCTACCACTCTCTCTCCTCATAACCACCATTTATTTCCTTCTTCTTCTTCTTCTCCTTCCTCCACAACTCACCTAACCCTAGGCAAGTGCATCTTGCCACTACATGAGAACCCTCTTTTATTTGTCGATTTGCTAGATTAGGACATGGTGATCAACATTAGGTCTTGGGTTTTTGTGATTTGGAGCCTCCATTGTTATAGATCTAAGTTATTTCTATTTTCGGATTTTGCATGGTTTGATCTCTTTAAGTTGGATTTTTATGGGTTTTTGATGTTTCCATGTGGAAGAGCATTCAATTCTACCCAAATTGGAACTTTGGAAATCTGGATTTGGAGTTCGGATGGCCAAGTTAAGAGGTTTTGAAGTTTTTGAGCCATTGGAGCTTCTTCTCAGCCATGGAGAAGAAGACCCAGACCCTGCGTGCGTGTTTTTACGCGTACGCAGCTCTCTGCTTGCGTGCTTTTGCACGTACGCAGCTCCCTGTAGCGTGCGTGACTTTTCACGCAGCTGCTTCCCTGTAGCGTGCGTGACTTTTCACGCAGCTGCTTCCTTGAGCGTGCGTGATTTTTCACGCAGCTGCTCCCTTGAGCATGCGTGACTTTTCACGCAGCTGCTCCCTGTAGCGTGCGTGACTTTTCGCGCAGCTGTTTTCTTGAGCGTGCGTGATTTTTTACGCAGCTGCTCCCTTGAGCGTGCGTGACTTTTCACGCAGCTGCTCCCTGTAACGTGCGTGACTTTTCACGCAACTGCTTCCTTGAGCGTGCGTGATTTTTCACGCAGCTGCTCCCTTGAGCGTGCGTGACTTTTCACGCAGCTGCTCCCTGTAGCGTGCGTGACTTTTCACGCATCTGCTTCCTTGAGCGTGCGTGACTTTTCACCCAGCTGCTTCCTTGAGCGTGCGTGATTTTTCACGCAGCTGCTCCCCTGAGCATGCGTGACTTTTCACGCAGCTGCTCCCTTGAGCGTGCGTGATTTTTCACGCAGCTGCTCCCTTGTGCGTGCGTGACTTTTTACGCAGCTGCTTCCTGTAGCGTGCGTGACTTTCACCTACGCTGCTCTCTCAGCGTGCGTGACTTTTCGTACGCTGCTCCCCTGACCTCTTGCTTAACCCATTGGCTCTTGGAGTTTTGGTCTTATTTCTTTAAGCTTGGCTCTTCTATAGTCCTGTATATTGATATTTTATTAGATATTTTACGTCCATGACCTTGATTTTACTTAATATGTTTGGAATGACTATTGTACATGGCACGGTATGACAAGGAACTAGCATAACACGACAGTGACCCGTAGTGGTGCACTCCTGACATGACCAACCTGACATGATAGTGGCCCGTCGTGGCGCACTTCCGATATGTACCCTGACATAATTTATCTTGATAACTTAACTTGACTTGCCTTGACACCGTGGGTGGTTCTTTCTTGCTTGCTTATTAAATCCACTTGTCCTATCTTGCATCATGTCTAGGATGGGACTCCTGAGTACCATGGTCAGGAGTTCCTACTAAAATGGACTAAGGTTAATAACTAGAATAACACAGTAGTCATGAAGAGATTGACACAGCTACAGGCAATCCCGTTACCTAGGCGCTCTTGGGATCTGTAGCCTGCCGTCGAGTAGGGCATATTTCCAGCACACCGTCGAGTGTTGCACCCTCTAAGTCACCTAAGGGTACATGTGTCTCCTGGACGATGTATCCACCTGAATTAAACCCTAATCTTTCGTCATGGGTAGCCTGGATGGTTTGCAGGGCTTGTGGCTGTGGAACAATCTCACTGCATCTTGTTAGTAATTAGGCATGTGATAACCCTAGTTAGTTAAAGTAGTAAGCCGTAGTATCTGCTTGGCCGTGATTGATTGAATGAGGTACAACCAGTTTAGCCATGTCTTGATCCAGTATAAGATTGCTTCCAGTCTTGATTTTTTACATTATTATCTTGTCGATAAATGGTGGGAAACCAAGTTCTGTTCAGATAAAGGGTTACAACCCCGGTCCTTGTTTGGTTTACGGGTTGTATCCTGGTTATCGGAATAGTCCTATGGTTATCTCGTCGTATATCACCCTGCCATATTTTCGTAAATTCTAGTTTTAATATTAGATTTTCTTGTGCTGATTGCTGGCTTTTGTTCTTATTTCGTGGCCCCCTTGTGGCACTTGCTCTTTCTGGGGTTGACCCAGCTGGTTTTGTGTGGCCAAATTTCGGAGCAGCTTCCGAGGATCTACCAAGCTTCCAGCCCGATGGTGGCGACTAGAAGGAACCCGGGCTACGAGTGGGTTTTCTATTTTGTTTCGCTCACTCTATTGTGAAGTTATTCTTTTGAGGCGTTTAGCCGACGAGCACCTGTTAGCTCGATACACTTTACTTACTGTCTGCCTACGGGCTGTAAACATGATTAACAAATCCTAGGGTTGATCATGTATGACTTAACTCTTGCTAGTCCTCGCCTTTTGTACGACTAGCTTCATGATCAGCTGATATGTAATATTTGGGACGCCTTTTATTGTATATTTGGTGGTCAAACATCTTGTAATTATATTACTTGCTTGAGATTGAGACAATAGGCTTGACCTTAAGAGACTGTTGGCTTGTAGTAAACCCTCATATCTAGACAGTCGTGACCGTATAGTTGAGATGTATTCTATTTCAATATACGTAGCTGACTATGTCTGCCCCCGCTCTCCAGTATTCTGGTTCTGGGGCGTGACACCTTCTGTGTAAATTTATGCAAATAAAAAGAAATTTTATTTACATTCTGAGTCTCTGTGTTGATATTTCTTCTTAGTCTTTAAACATAATATTTCTTGAGAAATTTGTCATTAATGGGCATCATGGCGACTCTGTAGAAGCATAGAAAAGAACAAGAAAAGCCCATGCGGCTCAAAACAGAAGAAGCCCATGCGGCTCAAAACAGAAGGAGCCTCATGCTGCTCAGGAATCTATCGGAGTCTCATGCGGCTCAGAAACTCTCCAATCGCCTCATGTGGCTCAGAAAATAATCACGTAGCCCTATGCAGCTTGCTTTTTACAGCTGGCCATAAAGTGACTGCTCCTATCACTACTAAAATAACCCATTTTAGCGACGTCAGGAGACGTCGCTAAATAAGGAAAATACGTCGCTAAAACTAATTTGCGACGTATTTAGCGACAAAAACTGGACGTCGCTTATAGGCAAGTCGCAGATGACACTTTAGTCGCCGAACGTCGCTATTTGCAATGCGGAGTTCATTGTCGCTAGACGTCGCAAAATTAGCGACATATAGCGACGTATCACTACGTCGCCAAAATTGTGACGTAAAGCGACCACTTGCGACGCTGTAAACTTTATATATGATGACATGGCATGACAGCCACTTGGACAACTTAGCGACGCATACCGACAGATTTAGCGACGTACACCCTCAGCCCACGTCAGCATATTAGTGACGTCTAGCGACGTTACGTCGCTATTTAGCGACGTATAGCGATGTCTACGTTCCGTCGCAGTACGTCGCAGAACGTCGCTATTCGTCGCAGATATTATAAAAAAAATTTAAAAAAATATAATTGATATTTTTGTTATGTTGTGTGTCTGTGTTTACAGTGTGTGTGAAGTGCAGTGTTCGAACCATCGACAGTTTTGCTTACTATTCTATGTTTTATCTTGGATAGAAAGAGCAACAGTTCAGGGTGCACTTCTCAGAGCTTTCTCTTCACGTCCTTCACCTTCTCGGGAACCTTTACGACGTCCCGAGAAAGTGAAGGACGTGAAAATGAAGCTCTCAGAAGTGCACCCTGAACTGTTGCTATTTCTATCCAAGATAACACATACAACAGTAATCAAAACTGTCGATGGTTCCGAACACTGCATTTCACACTCACTGTAAACACAGACACACATCATAACAAAAATACACAATATATTTTTTTAAAATTTCGGCAACACCTCCTTTGTATATCAGATCATCACTTATAACCCAGCGTAGGTATATTTGTCATCCCCGTCGTAGATATCACAAAGTAAATATCACAATAAAAATAGAAGGCAGTGCAAAGCAAATATCACAGACACACATCCTCACAAACATCCAAGAGAGTCAAATAAAAATGGAAGATGATAAAAAGTCTCCCACCAAGTTTATAAACAACAGTGTACCAATAAACAATTTGCCTATAGGGCCAATACATACAAGTCATAAAAAACCAATAAAATTACTGCGGACCCCTGTCGTGCAACTGGGACAACTGGGATAGAATGTAGTCATAATGCTCCTGGGTGAGCTGTACCGTAGGGACAGTAGGAGGCAGTGGAATGTCTGGAGTCGGCACCGTCGATGGACCGGGAGGACGTATCTGCTCCAGCTCTCGCAGTCGCTCACCATGCGCAGCAAGGGTACTCACCACCCTCTCAGTATACTGAGTGAGTGAGGCAGACATGCTCCTCTGCGATCCCTCCAGCTCGACCTGTCTACGCTCTGTGCGCTGCGTAGACTCGGTGAGCGTCTGCAAGCTGGCAGCTGTAGCCTGATGCAGACTCATCAGCTCCTGTATACTGCGCTCGACCGCATCAAATCGTCCGGTGACGATCGGAGGGTCGGATCGTTGCTCGACCGCATCAGAAATCTGCTGCTGCAACTCGCGACGCAGCTCCTCGATCTGACGACGAACATCCTCAGCTCGTGACGACGCCTGCGTAGCCAGAGACTGCGCACTGACAGAGGGGGCCTGCGATGACTCTGAAGCCAAATACGTGCCGTAGGATCCCGTACCGTAGTACGTACCCTTCTGAAGACCGCCAACGGCGGTCATCCAGAGCTCGTCCGGCGATGGAGCTGTAGGCGGCTGGGAGGAAGTATCAGCCCCTTCCTCTGCTTGCGCACTAGCAGCAGCAGCAGCAGCCGCCTCCTCCTGTAGCCGAACAAACTCGGCCTAGAACATGTTTGCTAACGTGTAAGTGTTTTCTAAAGTCTATATTGATATCTATTTTCCTGTTTTCTAAATTATAGTAAATTAATATAAAGGATAGAACGTACATATGCCTGCGTCGCCCGCTCGTCAATGAACTCCCCAGCCCTCCGATGGGTGACCAGGAAGACGGTCACCATGTTCGGGTCCTCATCCTTTTTTACCTGTTAAAATATATTATCTATTATTAGTATTAAACATTCTATCGAACTATATATAAATTAATGCCCGTCATAGAAAATGTACCAGATGTAAAATCCTCCGCGTCGTCCTCCTGGTCTAGTCATACCTGATAATAACATATGACAATAAAACAAAAATACATATTTATATGATAGACATCACAGATTTTTGAAAAATATCATAGTCATAAAGTGTCACTGAAGTGTCAATAAAAGTGTCAATAAAGTGTCACTGAAGAGTCACAGATTTATATGATAGAAGTGTCACTAAAGTGTCAAATATGATGATAAAACAAACGTACAGATTTAATCCTCTTCTGAAAATTCATCTAGTTCGTTTAGCTCATCTACTTCTTCTTCTTCTTCTTCTTCTTCTTCTTCTTCTTCTTCTTCTTCTTCTTCTTCCTCCTCTACATCTTCACTTTCATCTGTATCTTCCTCTTCAGATAATTCTACTTCTTATACACAATTAGATGTGTAATGAGGAACTTCCGTCGTGTCCACTTCTATAATATTTGTTACAAGAGGTAGTTCATCCTGTTGATAAGCTATATCGTCAACCTCAAAGGTATTTCTAGCTTTGGTCTTGCATACTGTCCACCAGTCCGACCTTGTTGTTTCCCGTTTAGGATAACTTGTGAAGTACACGAGCTGAGCCTGACTTGATAGGACAAATGATTCATAGGCTTGATATCGACGCCGATAGTTTATATCAACAAGACCGTGCTTGTCTACTTTCCAACCTTGACCTTCAATCGGATCGAACCAATCACACCTGAATAACACAATCTTAGCATGCTCTATTCCATAACTATATGTCAGCTCCACGATCTCCCATAGCACGTCATAGAAATCGTTGCCCGCATCAACATCTTTGTAGTTCGAAGATCTGATACACAAACAGCTGTTTTTGGTGGAGTCGAGATCCACAAAGTTGTCTCTGATCGGGCAAGTTGTTGACTTGAACCTAAACCCATTAACACAGTAGCTTGGCCATATTTTTGCAGCATAAATTGGTCCCTTGGCTAGCGTTCTAATAGACTCATTCTCAAGTCTTGCGTATGGACGATCGACCTAAATACCACGAAAGAAGCAATTAAGCTCATTCTCAATCAAGTGTATATACAGAAAGGTAATTACAGAGTTCTCAAGTCTTACATATGCACTCAACCATGATGGAAAATAACGCCTCATTTCTTGTTCTAGTTCTTCTTCTGTTATGTGTGGCCTACCTGACCTCACATCATCATTAAATATGCTAAAAACAACATCGTGCAATTAATGTAATAGCATCATTCTTAACACTATTAAAATAATATAGACGTATTATTTACTTACCCCTCCAGTTTCTCTACTTTCTCCTCGTCGCAGTTGAGTAATACATACACCTGAGCATCCCTTAGCTCATCATCGTTCAGATATCTCTTCTTCATCTTACCCGATGGCTTTCTTGGAGCATTGAATACCTTCAGTATTGTATCATTACTTTCATGATCTCCCTCGTCGTTTCTGGAAGCTTTCGTTCTATTAGTTGCAACATGAGGCTTGAAATATATCGAACAAAAGTTTGTAATCTCCTCGAGAACATAGGCTTCACAAATAGAACCCTCGAACCGTGCCTTATTTTTCACCTTTCTTTTTAGGTGATTCAAATATCGCTCGAACGGGTACATCCATTGATATTCGACGGGTCCACCAACACGTGCCTCATAGGATAGATGAATTGGCAAATGCTCCATAGGGTCGAAGAATCCAGGAGGAAACACCCTCTCTAGCTTGTATAGTGTTACCGTAATGTCCTTCTCTTGCTTTTTTAGACGATCAACGAGTAATTTCTTAGAACAAAGATCCCTGTAGAATATGCTAAGCTCCGTCAATGGATCCTAAACTGCCTGCGGTAAGAATTCTCGAAATGCAATCGGAATTAACCTCTCCATGAATACGTGACAATCGTGGCTCTTCATACCCGTCAATTTGTTTTCCTTCGGATCGACACATCTTCTCAGATTTGACACATATCCGTCTGGAAATTTTAGGCCCTGGATCCACCGACAAAGTCTCACTTTATCCTCCTTGTCCAGCGAAAAAATTGACTTCGGCAAGAACTGTTTTCCATTCTGCTGTATCAAATGCAACGCAGGGCGTTTGCATATTTCTTCTAAGTCTAACCTGGCCTTGGGATTGTCTTTCGTTTTTCCCTTTACGTCCATCACAGTATTAATTATGTTATCAAACACATTCTTCTCAATATGCATGACATCAAGATTATGTCTGATCAGATTGGTACTCCAGTATGGCAGATCCCAGAATATGCTCCTCTTTGTCCAGTTATGATCTCTACCAAATCCATCGCACTTGTACCCAGTTGTAGGATCTTCGATAGCACTTGGAAAATCTTTAATCTCCTCCTATATCGTGGCTCCACACCACCTTGGCGGTGGATCACCCTTCTCTACAACGTCGGTACGGAATGCATTCCTGTTCCTTCTGAACGGATGATCTTTTGGCAGAAATTGCCGATGACAATCAAAGAAGCACGGGTTTCCTCCGTGTTTCAAGCGGAAAGCCTTACTACGGTCCATGCAATACGGACATGAGAGACGGCCATGAGTGCACCATCCAGATAACATTCCATAGGCCGAAAAGTCGTTGATGGTCCACATAAGGGTTGCCTTCATCTGAAAATTTTGCTTCCTGGAAACATCGTACGTGTTAGCGCCTACTTCCCATAACTGATTCAACTCATCTATCAAAGGCTGTAAGTACACGTCAATGTTCCTCTTGGGATTGTTCGGACCAGGAATTATAACGGTTAGAAACATGTACTGAGTCTTCATGCACATCCAAGGCGGTAGGTTATACGGAGTGACAATCACAGGCCAGCACGAATACTGGGATCCCGAAAGACCAAAAGGAGTAAAACCGTCAGAAGATAGTCGCAACCTGACATTACGCGGATCTGAAGCAAAATCAGGATACACTCGATCAAAGTGCTTTCACGCTTCTCCCTCAGATGGATGATCCAACACTCCTTCAATCTGTTCTCGCATGTGCCAACTCATATTTTCGGCCATCTCTTTCACCATAAATAATATTTGCAACCGCGGCGTTAAAGGCAAGTAGTGCATTGAATCGGTCGGTCTTCTTACACCGGTAGACCTTCCTGTACTAGTTGTCTTATAGCGATCAGCACCACAAAATCTGCACACATCTGCGTCCTTGTCGTCTTTGTAGTACAGCATGCACCCATTGCGACAGGAATCGATTTTCTCGTATCCCATCCAGAGCGATCTCACCATCCTCTTAGACCGGTAGAAATCTTTAGGCAACTTAGCACCCGCCGGCATGATCTCTATAATCAACTCCAACACTCGGTTGTAGCATTCTTGCGACATGTTAAAATCTGACTTAATGCTCAACAGTCTTGTAACCACCTCCAACGGTGAATGATCCTCACAACCAGGATACAATGGAGTCCTTGCATTCTCCAGCAACTCCATGAACTGTGCAGCATCGGCGTTCGGTGCCTCCTCAGGTGCATGATGAACGAAACTAGGCCCCGCAGCGTCGAAAATCATGTTCACGCACCCGTCGTCGTATGCATGATTATCTGAAACAAAATTAGGTCCTGCTTGCATATATGGCTCAACATAAGGCTCCAGCTCTGATGCTAAAGACACAAGTTCTCCGTGTGCGGTCCACTGATAGTAATTAGGCGTGAAACCCCTCGAGTACAAATGATATGTCACTTCCACTTCTGGATAATATTTCACGTTATGACATTTCACACACGGACACTTAATTTTGGTGTCATCCATGTACTGAGGGAACGCCTTAGCAAACTGCAGGAACTGCTCTACTTCCGCTATGTATTTATCCCGTACACCACACATATCATCAGGACGACGATTGTACATCCATGAACGATTCCGCAAGTAGTAATTAATATCCATTTGGTAATAATTCTGCAAAGATGGACACACATTATCCAACAGGCACAAATTCGTATATTATGTCTTATTAGGGACACACATTAGTAGCGGACAGTTACTAATATCAATGATATGCAATCTAGGTCAAACTAGGTTGTACTAAGTCAAACAAAGTGAAACAAGGTCAACCTAAGTCAAACAAAGTCAAACAAGGTCAAAGTAGGTCAAGGGTTGACCTATAGTTGACTTTGTCAACTCTTAGTCCAATCTAAGTCAAATATCCTATTTCTAGTCATTACCTACCAAGGTACCGTTTACCTTATCGCTATTGGTATCCCAATACCAATACCTTAAGTTGGTACCCTTTACCTTATCGCTATTGGTACCCTTTACCTTATCGTTATTGGTACCCTTTACCTTATCGTTATTGGTTAACAGTCAATTCAATTTCAGTTATTCAAGGGAATCAGTTGACACATTCAGTGGATTTATCTCAGGAATAGGAAAACCAATCTCAGTCCTATTTACAGTTTAAGGAAAATGAAATCTACAAGGACTGTTACTCAAATAGACCACCTGTTGACTGATACAAGAATACCTATCATCAAAAGCCCCAAACTCGAGCCACACTCCAAACACTGACCCATTTATGAAAATAGGACTGAACCTGTGTGGCATGGACTGATGCATGGTAGGTAGGTGACTAGACACTTGATGTTAGGGACTGATACTCAAGTATTTAGTCAAGTGACCTCAGGAACTGAACTCATATTCAATAGGGGACTGAACTAACCAATAAGCAATTTGAGGGCTGAATAATTGATTCAAAACTGATTTAAGGATAGGCTGGACATCTAAGTTGATAACTAATGTCGATGTGCAAGGGTGGAATGAACTAAAAAGGTAATCCTTCAACCAAACAATACCTAATCTATAAGTCAGTCATGGGACTGAACAACTGAATACAAGACAAATAATAGGACTGGAACTAAATAAATGCCTGGACTGATATGAAGAGATAATATGGACTACAATATGCCAAGCAAGACTGATACAAATAGTTGATACCAAATGGATATGGGACTGATCATTACACTGTGGTAATCCCCCAAACTGGACTGTACAGTGGTAAATGCTAACATGTGGATCAAATGTGGACTGTTTAAAGCTCACTGACTGAACAAAGCTAAGGGATTGAATCGATATAAAGGCAATGGACTGACCTACTAAGAGACTAACAATGTATACATTCACACTTACAAACTTGAGTCTATATATATATATACAACGACTGGACAGTCATACATGGTTGATCACATATGGAATAAATAGCCCACACAAATACACACCCACAGTCCACTTAAACCACAAATCCCCCAATCAATATAACTACTTCTATTATACTCTTGTATGCTAGATTATCATACCAATGCTAAAGCTATAGCAAAGCAATCCTAAACTAAAGGTTAAAATTTGAATTTAGAGCATTGATGCTCTTTGAGTCATTTTGACAAACACTTGGCGTGCATATCAATGTCTGTGTGTGTGTGTGTGTGTGTCCGTGTCTGTATCTGTGTGTGCGCGTGTGTGTCCGTGTCTATGTGTGCGCGTGTGTGTCCGTGTCCGTGTGTGTCCGTGTGTGTGTGTGTGTGTCCGTGGGAGAGGAGGAGGAGGAAGGAGAGGAGTTAGGTTAGGGTTTACCTGAGGAAGAGGAGGAGGAGGTCGGATTGGGGGAGGAGGAGCTCGAGGGGGAGGATCTCGAGGAGGAGGAGCTCGCCGGAGGGGGAGGGAGTCGCCGGGGGGGGGAGGGGGTCGCCGGGGGGGGGAGGGCACTGACAGAGGGGGAGGGAGTCGCCGGGGGGGTGGTGGGGGGGAAAATTAAAATTTTCGGGTTTTCGAGTGAGAGTGAGGGGGAAAGAAGGCAGCGGCGTGCCCTATGTAAAATAAATTAGCGATGTCACGTGTTGACGTTGCTAAACGTCGCAACCATGGCGACATATACTTATAATATGTCGCTGAACGTCGCAATATAGCGACGTAGTATACTCCTGTCGCAGAACGTCGCTAGTCAGCGACGTTTTGCGACGTGTTTATAAAGAAGTCGCTACTGGCGACATAATTTCTTGCCGTCGCTACATTACGTCGCTATTTGATGATATTTTAGTAGTGTATTAAATGCTCTGACATAAAGTGATAACTCTGACATTAAAGCTGAAATGATGAACTCTGACATGACGGCGTGTTCCTCGGAAAACTAAAAAAATCTCCTATACAGCTGGCACGATCCACCAACTCCAAAGCTCCCTATGCGGCTGCCACCCCCCCATGCGGCTGATGCTCTCATGCGGCTCGGATCGTGGAGACCATCGTCATGCGGCTCAAATCCTAAGAAGCCACCCTATGCGGCCGCTGTCCTCATGCGGCTCGGATCATGGGGATCATCTCCATGCGGCTCAAATACTGAGAGGCCATGCCCATGCAGCCTTGACACGTGGCTAGTCTTATACGGCTCAATTGGAAACCACCCCCATGCGGCTCAGTTTTCGGAGGCTACACCTATGCGGCTGCCACCATCATGCGGTTCAAAACCTAAGAAGCTACCCTCATGCGGCTGTGGCTCACGGTTATGACACGTGGCAGAAGATCACTTTCCCCGAAATGATGGTTATATACATGACACTAAATCAATCAAGATTTATCAACAAATTCCAACAACCAGATTTAGTGCAATCATCATAATTACCCGAATCAAAGTAGATTTATTGCAATCACGCGGATTAAACACATGGCAGCAGATCCGAGCTTCCAAAGATTCATGACAATCGACATTAATTGCCCATACGAATTTTACACAATCAGCATTAATTGTCCAGATTCATTGCAATCAAGATTAGTGGTCCAGATTAATTACCAACAAAATAGGATCAAAGAAAATGGCAATTAAATCCCCAAGCTGCCGACTTTTTTTAGGACAATCATTGCAAACCCTAATGATGACACCCCACCCCTATAAATAGCAAGGTGCCATTCCCTTGCAACAGGGGATGGAGATAAAAAAAAGGAGAGATCCCAGAAGAAAAAAAAAGACACACAGAGAGAAAAAGGCACGGGCAGGAGAATCTTCCCACATGCTCCGAGAGTATTTCTTCATCAGGGCCGAGGCTACGTCCGATCGTCTAAGGAGTAAGGCAGAGCTGCCGTCGCTTTTCCGAGCCTCTATCGTCACCTCCCAGAATCAAAACTAAACAATTGTACTTAGATTACTGTACCTAGGTTTTCATTCCTAGGCTTTCTTTATACGAGCGAGTTTGTATTGTGAAGTAAAAGTCCAGTCCTCCCATAAAACTGTTCTGTTCTTTTATAATCAATGGCAAACACGATGGCAACTCTGCTGGAGACAAACTTCTCCACGGCTGAGAAGTTGGTGACGCAATCGGATGCAGCCAAGCTCGGCTCCACACAACAGAAGATGGTCGTCCGCTTCGACCAACAGGCGTTTGAAGAAATGCTCTCCGATGGGAGTGCTGGCCCGATCCAGAAACAAGCCCGCACGAAGAAGGCTTGCAGGGAGTGGAGGCCTAAGTCATTTGCTCCTCCCTAAGCTCTGAAAGAAGTACTCTCTGCTGCCCAAGACGGCAAGGGCGACTCTCATACGGCTCCACTTCCGGCCGTAGAGGACTCTGCTGTCCATAAGTCCGACAGAGGAAAATACTACGATGCTGAACTTGTAGGGGCAAAGAGGAACTCTATGTGGTCCAGGAAGAAGCCGAATAAAGGCACCAGCGGCATACATGATGCTCATGCGGCCAAGATTGCCAGCCGCATGCATGATGCTCATGTGGCCAAAACTGCCAGCGGCACGCATGATGCTCATGCGGCCAAGATTGCCAGCCGCATGTATGATGCTCATGCGATCAAAACTGCCAGCCGTATGCAGAATGTCCATACGGCCAAGACTTTCAGCCGCATGGAGGAGACTCATGCGGCCGAGACTTCCAGCCGCATGAAGAAGGCCTATGCGGCCACGACTGCCCGCCGCATGAAGACTACTGATTCCAGCCACATATTATCCACTCTACGCGGCTCGGGCTCTGTCTTTGACCGCCTCTCCTATGGCCCTGATCTCTCATACTCCCAAGAAAATGTGTCTGACTCTCTGTAGCACCATTTAGACTCTTCCTACTATGTGCCCTCAGGCGCTAGAGTGAAGAAGTCTAGGGCAGCGCGAGCTCGACAAGCTCAGTCGGCTGTCCCAACCTCTAACCATCCGAGTGCTCCGCTTACTGTTATGCGGGCCTCTGATGGAAAGTTATACAGAACCACTCGAGTCCAGCCCCCGGCGGCAAACAGACAGAGTGGTTCCTAAAAGTCTTCCCGCAACCGGAGAGCAAACGTGGTTGCTCGAGACCCATCTGACTTGCATGACATGATCCTTCACAAACACAAGGAAAGAGAAGGGAACTTGGTGTAAAAAGAGTCCTTCCAAGGACATCACTGCACCCAAGTCATTGTCAACTGCTGCTGCAACAACGCGGCAGTACGAGAAGACCGGCGGTCCGTCTTTCAAAGACTGCAACAACCAGGTTCAGAGGATGAGGCGCTTCCCGTCGTCTCCTGCAACTCTGCTCAGAGAATCCCCGCCAGCGGGAGAGAAAAGAAAACAAATATCTCCAGCCCGAAGATTTCAACCACTGTGACCAAGAAACCATCATCTAAGCGGTTGCCTACCACCGGAGTTTTCTAAGGTACCCATTCGAAGACGAAATCTACTACATTAGGAGATTCATCATCCACATCACTGGGGGTCGCTGGAATCGGGGGTAGCATTCCTCCGAACATCCACGAAAATTCGGTATTCCAAGGAGATGAGCCCGGGGAAACGACTCTCCCGACAGATACAGCAGGTGTCGACATCCCTGAGGATGTTCACGACTTTCAAGACGTGGCAAGCTCTAAAGCTAGGGGTACTATTCCTTCTGAGTCCGAACCAGAGGAAAACATTCCCACATACCCCGACGACTTCTCTCTACAGAGGTATGATTCAGAGGGCACGTCGTCCACCGTCCCTTCCACTTCGGCTCATGTGAGGACGACATTCATGACAAACGACGATCAAGATGGCCCCAGTGATCGCCAACGCATCGACACTCTGGAGGCCATACTGCGTACCTTGGTCAAATCCGTGAACAAAATCAAAGCGACTCTTCCAACTCAGCAAGAAAGGATGCCTGGCCAAACAAGCTTGGGTCCCGCGGTCAATGCGGACTCGAACTCAGCGGCACCAAATCCGGGCGACAATCCTCCTGAAATATCGGCTCCCACCGCTGCGGATGAGGCCAGGAAGGCAAGAAGAGAGGTCCAGGAGCTTCGGGCCACGTTTTACGCCCGGGAAACCTCCCAAGGCCTAAGAATACGGCAACCATACCCTACTGCATGGAGGGATGTCCCTTTCCCACCAAGATATAAGTCGTTCAACATCAATCCCTATGATGGCAAGACTTCCGCAAGTCGGTACATTACTTACTTCGAGGTCACAACCGACCATCTGCCCCATGACGACGCCATCCTTACACAATTATTCATCGGGGCATTGGAAGGGGTCGCCTTCGACTGGTACCGCAACCTGCCAGACAACTGCATCCATTCCTTTGCCAGCTTCAAGCGTATATTCTTGGAGAGGTTCTACGAAGTAGGACAAGACATGATGATGTCCACCCTCATGGATATTGTTCAAGGGGAGAAGGAGCTGACAAAGAACTATATTGAGCGGTTTCGCCAAACCGCAATAAAGTTGCCGTCTGAAAATCCGGATTCCTCCTTAATTGAAATTTGCCAAAAGAGACTGCTCCTAACAATCAGCCTCTGGATGGGTGAAAGTCAATTTAAGGACTCGAAGACGTTCATCAGCAGTGCCACTAGCGCCGAAGATAAGCTGAAGAAGGCTCGCCAACTGGGATTACACATCTCGAAGGGAGAGGACAAGGGCAAATGCCCTAATGCCAACACCAACAACGGGGGTAATTACTCCAATAACCGAGACAACAAGGGCAAACAGGCTATGGTGGCCGACGCAACCCAGAAGCCTGAATCAAAGCCAGCTTTAAAGCAGTGGCCACAGATGACTTACTCCTTCGAGGACGGTCATGTCAAGCCCATCTTGGACATGCTCATATAAGGAGATAGAATCCAGCTCCCTCCACCTAGACGGGAACCTCGGCTGGCCGAGATGGAAAGCCCCAAGTACTTCTATTACCATCGTTACGTCCACCACGCCACGCAGGACTGCTTCCAATTGAAGTGATATATCCAGCATCTCATCGATTCGAAGGCTCTGCCCATCGGTTTCGAGGAGGTAACCGTGGCAGCCAACATGGTGTCAGTACAGTTCGGCAACTTCCCTCCGATAGAGACTCAAGACGGCGTAGTACCCGTCCCTCGGGCAACAATGGAGATTGCTAATCTTCCACCTCCTCGAGATCAGGCTGCTGGTCTAGTGCCCCTCACCACATCACGAGGGGAGGTCATGTGCGTCCATCCGGACCTGGTACTTGAAGTGACTCAACCCACACCACCCTCCACTGGCAGGAAGAAGGATGGAAAGGTCAGATCCTGCTGTACAATCTCGGCAGATATCGAAGAAGCCACAGCTGTTGTCACCCGGTCGGGTGCACAATCCCAACCTACATCGGATAACTCGGTTGAAGATCATCAGCCGGCTACTGCTGACGCTCCAGGACCTTCTCAAACTCCGACGACCGACAAGCCTAGGCCGAAGGAGACTCGCTTTGACAAATCCCTCCGAAAAGAGGCACCTCATGGACTGGAGAGGTCCTACAACTTTGACATCTTGGCACAATTGGCCAACATACCAGCCAAATTGTTATTATACGAGCTCCTAAAACTCTATAAAGATGTTCATGTGGCACTGAGCGATGCACTCCAGAATGCCGATGCATATCTGGCTCATGTCAACCTCACGGGAGAGAGCCCGCTTGTAAATCTCCAGAACAGCGCTTGCACAGGTGCAATGCCCAACATCGTCTTCACTCCGCAGGATATGCTTATTAAAACCAACCGACACGATCGTCCGTTGTATTACACTGGATACATCGGTAACGTAAAGGTGGATCGGATGCACATTGATCCCGGTTCTTCCATAAGCATCATCCCGAAGAGTCTGTTGCACCATCTTCGCATCCCCATGCATCGTCTGACGCCGACAAGCACCGCCATCAGCGGTTTCAATTCGGGCAGGAGCTACCCGATCGGAAAGATTTGCTTGAAGTGCCAAATCGGCGATCTGCAGTCAGAAGTGACTTGTTATGTCATAGATACGGACACTTCCTATAATATTCTCCTGGGGCGTCCTTGGATACACGATTACATGATCGTGCCTTCCACGCTGCACCAGTGCTTCAAGTATGTCGACAAGCACGGCTTCGTGAGAACAGAATTTGCCGACATCGATCCCTTCAAAGGGGTCGAGTCTTATTACTCGGACTCCTGCTTGTATGAGAAGTCGAAGAGGCACCTTGTCGAAGGAGATATGCAAGCTCAAACTGAGGCAGCAACGAGATCAGAAGAACCTCTGACGATCCACCTTCAAGCTCGTAAACCTGGAAAGACCGCACCCCTTACGGTCGCTCTGCGTAAGGATACAATCAGTCTCTCGGCACAAGAGGGACAAATGATAATCCGACTGCCAAGGTCTGGCCAAATGCCAAAACCCACAACGAAGCCACTGACAATCAGGCTGCCAAGAGCCGGCCAGCCATAAACAGAGAAGCTCAAACCTTCTGACAAGCCAATAACTATACATCTTTCCAAGATGAATCGTCAGCCCAATACAAAGTCGGGGACTCCTAGCGAGCCAACAACTCCCCGCCTAGCATCAAGCACCAAACAGGGGGTTGCTAGTTCACCAACGACTCCACGTTCTGCCCCACCAGCGGAACCCCTGATGATTAAGCTGCCCAAGTCATCCTCTTAATCTTTATTTATACAGGGGGTGGCCGAAGAGGAACCAGAATTGGCCAAGTATGTGGCTGCTCATACTGATGTTCCATCCGCAAATGATGTAATTCCACTAGAAAAGATACCTTACTTCATCAATAAAGGGCTGTCTTTGAACTACCTCGAGCTTGATAAGCTTTGTACAATGTATGCTATGGAACACGGTATAGGCACTCACCTACACACGCAAGTGACAAATGTTTACACCGCAAATTAACTTACTCCTGTGGAAGGCGCCTACTTCATAGTCGAGGGAGAAGACCATCCAATCATCTTCGGCCGGAAGAATAATCTACAGCCCTTCGCAATAAAGGAAGTCGATCTCAAATCGGACGTCGGAAGACTGTCCCTTTATCTGTATAGCTTCCAATCCAAGTACCTCATGCAAAGACAGGGGTATGATCTGGAAACTACACTAGGCTTGAACTACGGCAGTGGTCGGCGGCTACCTTCACAATTGCCAGTCCCGACCGGGAAACTACGGGATTACTACAACAAGACCCAATGTGGACTTGGGTATGTTACGCCGGCAACGACCCCTGAAAGCTCATATGAGGAATACGACTGGCATTCACACTCAACCGGATCACCAACTTCTGTTTCAGATATCAACATCGGGGACGTATTCAGGCAAGTCTTGTCTATCAATATGGCATTCGCCGACGCTTACGAAGAAGAAGAAGACATTTCTGAACTCCTTGAATTAGAGCCGTGGGCCCAACAGCTGGATGCACAATGGGAAAAGTGGTTCGAACAAAGAGAGCCTCCTACTGAAGATGAGGTTATGCAAGTTGACCTCGGCAATTAGTCTTCTCTAAAACTAATCTTCGTTAGTAAAAGCCTGGCAGACGAAGAGCGAGAATCGCTGCTACAACTCGTCAAAGAATACATCGACGTGTTCGCCTGGAGCTACAAAGATATACCAGGACTGAACCCCGAGGTTGCACTTCACAAGCTCAACATCCGTCCGGACGCAAAACCGGTCAAGCAACAGCAACGACAGTTCTGCCTCGACGTCATAAATACGATCGAAGCCGAAGTCAACAAAGTGATAGCCAGCGGCTTCATTCGTAAGGAACAACATCCGGACTGGGTCGCCAACATAGTACCGATCCTCAAGAAAAATGGGAAGATTCGAATCTGTATCGACTTCCGTAATCTGAACGAGGCGTGTCCTAAAGATGAGTTCCCCCTCCCTATCATGGACATCATGATTGACAATACCTGCGGCTTTGAGCGCATGTCATTCATGGATGGTTTCTCGAGATACAACCAAATCAAGATGTCTCCCGACGACGAGAAGCACACATCATTCCGAACACCGATTGGCACATACTGCTACACAGTCATGCCTTTTGGTTTAAAGAATGCTGGCACCACGTATCAAAGAGCCATGAGTGTCATCTTCAGAGACCACTTACGCAAGACCGTGGAGTGCTATGTTGACGACATCGCTGTCAAAAGTCGCTATAAGGAAGACCATCTGCAGGATCTAAGGACGGTATTCGATCTGATGCGAGCGCACAACTTGAAGATGAATCCTACCAAATCCTTCTTGGGCGTATCCAGTAGAAAATTCCTGGGTTTTATCATTTCTGCCCAGGAGATTCATATAGATCCGGAGAAGACAAAGACAATCATGGAGATGGGTCCCCCGAGAAATCTCCGTGAACTCCGAGGCCTTCAAGGGAGGCTAGCTTACATCAGGAGGTTCATTTCCAACCTCTCCGGACGATGTCAGTCATTCACTCACCTCATGAAGAAGACATCTCATTCGTATAGGATGAAGAATGCCAACGTGCCTTCAAAAGCATCAAATAATATTTGTCGAACCCTCCAGTCTTGGTGACCCCGGTTGCTGGAAAACTATTCATGCTCTATGTACGAGCGATGGAGCATTCGCTCGGCGCTCTGCTAGCACAAAACAACGATGCAGGCCATGAGCAGGCTATATATTACCTCAGTCGAATGATGATGGGGCCGAAACACCGATATACCGCCGTGGAGAAGGAATGACTCGTACTGGTGTTCGCCATTCAGAAGACGCGACACTATGTCATGGGACAAACCATACATGTGATCTCACGAGTCAACCCCCTCAGGGTCCTCATGACCAAGCCAGGGGCACTCAGCTCTCGCCTCGCTACATGGGCGATATTGTTGTCTCCCTACCACATGATCTTCGTCCCACAAAAGGCTATTAAAGGTCAAGCTCTGGCAGACTTTTTAGCAGCCCATCCAGGTTCGGAGTCAACCAGGATATATGAAGGGATTCCAGATGAGGTTGCCGACTCACGTGTGGCCTCTCATGATACCATATGGCGAATGTTCTTCGACGGCGCTTCCAGAACTGGGCCCAAGGGCAACATCATCGTTGGAGTCGGAGTGGTGCTGATTTCTCCCTCCGGGTTGGTGATCAATCGGGCTTATTCCTTCACGGAGCCCTGTTCAAACAATGTGGCCGAGTACAATGCTTTGGTCATTGGCCTCCGACTTGCAATGGAACTGGGGGTAGAATACCTTGAAGCATACGGCGACTCGCAGTTAATCGTCAATCAGATCCGGGATTCATATGAAGTCCGCCATGAAGACATGATACCCTATCACCAAACGGCGATCAACATCATTTCGTCGTTCGAAGGATTCTTCATAGAACATGTTCCCAGACTCCAAAATATTGAAGCCGATACTTTAGCTGGCCTTGCCGCTTCCCTAGCAGTTCCGAGCTAGGCTCATCACTCGGTGGATGTGATAGGCCACGAACTGGTCTGTCCCAAGAATAACATTCAGTTTATGGCGAGTTATTCTGCTCAGACGGTTGACGAAACACCAGACTGGAGACAGCCATTCATAGACTTTGTAGTCTATGGCATCTTGCCCGAAAACCCAAAGGAGGCCACCTCTATCAGAAGGCGTTCCCTCAGATTCTTCTACGATACAGAGACGAAGATGCTGTATCAACAATCCTACGATGGATTACTGCTTCGGTGTCTATCAAATACAGAAGCCAAAGAAGCCGTACGCGAAGCTCATGACGATGTCTGCGGGGCCCATCAGCCTGGTCCGAAACTACAAGTTCGCCTTCGCCGAATGGGCTACTACTGGCCCACGATGGTAGCAGATACGATAGACTATACAAGAAAGTACAATGCCTGTCAAGTCTATGCAGATTTCATCCATCAGCCATCTGAGTTTCTACATCCGACAGTGGCGTCCTGGCCATTCGAAGCATGGAGAATGGACATCATCGGTCCAATCACTCCACCTTCGTCCCGAGAACATTGCTTCATACTCGCAATCACAGATTACTTCTCAAAATGGGCGAAAGCTGTTCCTCTTGCAGAAGTAAAGACTTCAAATGTGATCAGCTTCCTCAAGCATCACGTCATCTATCGCTATGGACAGCCCCGAAGGATCATCCACGATAATGGTCCGTAGTTCGCGAGCCACTCCTTCTATCGGTTCTATGACAAACACCGAATCCAGAATGTTTCTTCAACGCCATACAATCTAACAGCAAACGGATTGGCAGAAGCATTCAACAAAACCATCATCAAGTTGCTCAAGAAGTTCGTGTCTTCCAACAAACACGACTGGAATGAGAAGCTTGGTGAGTGCTTATGGGCCTACCGCACTACAGTACGAACGGCCACCGAAAACACACCATTCTCCCTGGTATACGGGAGTGAGGCAGTTCTTCCATTGGAGACCCAAATCCCCTCGCTCCACATCGCCCTTACCTATCGATTGACGACGGACGATAATTATCGTCGCCGGCTACAAGAGTTGGAGGCCTTGGATGAAAAGTGCCTACTAGCTCAACAATGAATCGAGCTATACCAAGCACGCATCTCGGGAGCCTTCAACAAGAAGATTAAGATCAGAACATTCCAAGTGGGCGATCTCGTTCTGGCAGTTCGGAGGTCGATGGTTATGACTCACAAAACCGTCGACAAATTCCAGCCAAAGTGGGAAGGTCCATTTGTCATTGAGGCTGTCTTCTCCAATGGTGCTTACCGCCTCGCAAAACAAAATGGAGAGTTGCTCATGTTGTCCATCAACGACAAGTTCCTGAAGAAGTATTATGTCTGAAATAACATCCTCCAAATCCCAGATTGTTGAGTTATGTACCCGCTGGTACCGCTGAACTTACATTCTGACTCCATATTTCCCAGATTATTGAGTTATGTATCCGCTGGTACCGCTGAACTTATATTCTGACTCCATATTCCCTAGATTGTCGAGTTATGTACCCGCAGGTACCGCTGAACTTACACTCCGGTCACTCCAAATAAATCTATATTGCGTCTTTTAGGTATTAAGTCATGTATGATCATACCTCTGAACTTTCTTCCTAAAAGAGCTCCCTCCTCATGATCCACTACCCGCACTTTTAGTGCACAAAAAAGGGTAACAGATCCACAAATTTCCCAAAACAACCACGTCGATGTTACCTCTGAGTTGTTTCACTTCCGCCAAAAATAAATCACCTCCTTACATAGAACTTTCACGTCCTCATTACCTCTGAGTCGTTCTATGTACCCCTTCATGGAGCCCACTCCTGCCACGTCCTCATTACCTCTGAGTAGAAAGGCTCCATCGAAGAAACCCTCATGCTTGCCACGTCCTCATTACCTCTGAGTAAGTATGTTGGTTTATCTCTCGACTTATTATCTGTACCCACAATCGGAGTACGCCAAGGATAATAGGTCCACAAAAAAATCTCCCATTGGGGCAATTACTACAAGCAAAGAGTAGAGCGAATGTATTTTGTTCATTCAAAATCAGTTACATTCACATGACTACATCTCATAAGCAAGCCAGAAAAGTTCTCTATCATTTCATTCAGACAAGAAGGAAGAAGATTACATTGATGTCCGAAAGAAGCAAAACACAAACTACAGCTAAAGACAGATAGAAATATCCAGACAAAAGACGGACATTTATGAGGGCTTACGAATCCTAGTTGCGGGGGCGCATATACCAATCTCTCAACCATTTCCCATAGGAAGGATCTACTTGAGAAAAATCCTCGTCCAGAGCAGGAGGGTCAGAACTCCCAATACTACCGCCGTGAGACTGGGGCTCCTCCTTTAAAGCAACTTCAATAGATGCCAGCTCTCTTTTCTGTTCCTCCGTTTTCGGTATTGACTCCTCCTTAACGAGCGATGACTCTTGTTTTAAATGAGGCAGTAGCTCTTCCTTCACAATGATCTCAGCCTTCGGCAGGGATGCTGCAAGAATCAAAGATAAAAAAAAGAAACAAAGTTAGAAGATGGCTAGAGTCTTATGCGGCCCAATTTAGATGAGCTTATGCGGCATGACTTAGCAAGGCCTTATGCGGCACAGTCCAAAGTGGGGCTTCTGAGGTCTTGTTTGAGAAGGCTTCATGCGGTTCGATTCAAAAAGTCCTTATGTGGTTCAGTTCATAAAGTGCTTATGCAACCCTCATGCGGCCCGGACATAGGGTATACCCCCATGCGGCTCGGGAGGCACAAGCAGCACAATATGCAAAGACGAAGAAGGCCCGTGCATAAAATATGCGACATAGCCATAGTTTTCAGTTCAACCTTACCAACAATGGTGGGGTGGACGTTAGGGTGCACTTCAAGCACCGTGGCCGACGAGAAAGCTGCTTTCTTGCCCTTCGCCGCAGCAGAGGCAGCCTTGGAAGACTTGGGGGCCATCGTTGATCGAAGAAGAAGAAGAGGACGACAGTTAGGGCAAAAAGTGCTTAAATTGGGGAAGAGAGTAAAGAGTTTCTCTCTCTAAATTACTCTTATTTATAGGAGGCCAAAGGGGAGACACATGGACCGATAACCGCTTCGGGTCGTGTGCTGCAGGTAAAATCGACTCCTCGGATTTCGCCCCCTCTCATAAAGGAGATTCACCCAGGGCATAAAATCCAAATATTTAATGAACCAACTCTTGGGATTCCCCCAAAAGACGGCTCTAAAATGAATTAAGGGCAATTAATGAGACACATGCGTGGCAGGGAGCCCATGCGGCTAGGGAGTCTATGCGGCCAGACAGGCCATGCGGCCAAGAAATCCATGCGGCCAGAACAACTTATGCGGCCAGCGGAGCTCATATAGCCATGCTTCTTATTCAAAGTATTTTAATTTTTCAAATTGAAAACTTTAAAGGGGGTCTTGTAGAAGCATAGAAAAGAACAAGAAAAGCCCATGCGGCTCAAAACAGAAGAAGCCTATGCGGCTCAAAACAGAAGGAGCCTCATGCGGCTCAGGAATCTATCGGAGCCTCATGCGGCTCAGAAACTCTCCAATAGCCTCATGCGGCTCAGGAAAGAATCACGTGGCCCTATGCAACTTACTTTTTACAGCTAGCCATAAAGTGACTGCTCCTATTAAATGCTCTGACATAAAGTGATAACTCTACCATTAAAGCTGAAATGATGAACTCTGACATGACGGCGTGTTCCTCGGGAAACGAAAAAAATCTCCTATACAGCTGGCACGATCCACCAACTCCAAAGCTCCCTATGCAGCTGCCACCCCCCATGCGGCTGATGCTCTCATGCGGCTCGGATCGTGGAGACTATCGTCATGAGGCTCAAATTCTAAGAAGCCACCCCATGCGGCCGCTGTCCTCATGTGGCTCGGATCATGGGGATCATCTTCATGTGGCTCAAATACTGAGAGGCCATGCCCATGCAGCCTTGACACGTGGCTAGTCTTATGCGGCTCAATTGGAAACCACCCCCATACGGCTCAGATTTTGGAGACTACACCTATGCGGCTGCCACCTTTATGCGGTTCAAAACCTAAGAAGCTACCCTCATGCGGCTGTGGCTCGCAGTTATGACACGTGGCAGAAGATCAGTTTCCCCGAAATGATGGTTAGATACGTGGCATTAAATCAATCAAGATTTATCAACAAAGCCCAACAACCAGATTTAGTGCAATCATCATAATTACCCGAATTAAAGCAGATTTATTGCAATCACGCGGATTAAACACGTGGCAGAAGATCCGAGCTTCCAAAGATTTATGACAATCGACATTAATTGCCCATACAGATTTTACACAATCAGCATTAATTGTCCAGATTTGTTGCAATCAAGATTAGTGGTGCAGATTAATTGCCAACAAAATAGGATCAAAAAAAATGGCAATTAAATCCCCAAGCCGCCGACTTTTTTAGGGCAATCATTGCAAACCCTAATGATGACACCCCACTGTAAAACCCCCAAAATTCTACTATTTTTTATTTTTATTTAAATTTGGTACTTATTTACAATTTTGTATTGTACGTCGCGTTGTCGTATTGTACGTCGCGCACGAAATTTTATTATCTATTTATTTATTTATTTATTATTTTTTTTGCTCGACGAGTACGAATATGTGCGAGCGTACATATTTTAGAAAAGTATTTTTCTATTTTATTATACACTCTCAAAATATTATATATAATTATTATTCTTGTCATAAAAAGCCTTTTTGTTTTTTTAAGAGTTATTAATCAAATAATATTTTATTGTGTACTAGGAAAAGTATGCATTATTTATGCTTACATATATATTTCATAAATATTTATTTGAGTTATTTCTAAATAATAATGTAATTTTTGACATTAATATTAATAGTATTTTAGAAAATATATTTTGAAATTATTGGGACATTTAAATCTTGATTTAAAAATTTGGATTTATTTAAATAGTTAAATATTTGAAATTGATTTATCTCATGGATTTTATACTAGAAATTTAATTTGATTTAAATTGGATATTTAATTTTATTTAAATTGGATATTTAATTTGAAATTAGATTTGAATTTGGATTTGGATTTGGATTTGGATTTGGATTTGGATTTGGATTTGGATTTGATTGCTTTAAATTAAATTAGGAAATATCTAAATTGGGTTTTAAATATCCTAATCCTTATCTAATTGGGAATTCTCACGTCCTATAAATAGGCAGCTACTCCTCCAATTCATTATTCATCCACAACAAATATTTCCACAACATGTACGTGCCTCGGGTCGGTGTCCATCCCTTCCGTGTCAGCCGTGACGGCCTCGGGTCCGACCCCGGGTGTCATTCCAATATCTTATTTCATGTTTATACAAATACATTGATTCCGTGTCGGACACTTCCCCGACACAAAAGAAATTTCTAACCCTAACCCAGTTCTGACCACCGTTCCCTCGACCATCAGCACCAGCACTCGTCCCAAACCCGACCTCCGACCAAAATTCTACCGGCAACCACAACCCCCTGCCTTCCCGCACCTACGGCATCACCACAGCTACAACCCCCTGCCTTTTCGCACCTACGGCATCACCGCAGCCACCTACGTCGCCACCACCGTTACCAACACCTTGCCTACAACCACACCACCACCATCATTAGCGCCACCCCGTCTACAGCAAAACCCACCAGCGCCCAAATTCCGACGACACCCTCTATCGAACACCCGACGCCCAATTCTCCACCACCGGCGTAACCATCATCACCACCAGCAAGAATAAAGACTTAAGGAAAACCAAATTAAATGACTACCACTCACCTCCGATATATCCGATCTGCCTCCGCCCCGTGCCCTGCCGCCGGCGTGCGGAGTCCCTGGCCGCACAGATACCGTACGAGCCATCCCGAACCGTCGTCTCCTTCCACCGAAACCCTCTCCGCCTAGGTCGTCCATCCCGGCCGATCTCCGTCCGCTCTCGCGCCTTGGCCGCCTGGCCAACAGCGCCTCGCCGCCACTCTCCTCCGGCCGACAGCCCCTTCTTCCCGCTGCTCCGCCTCTTCTACTCCCACGCACGCGCCCCCTTCTCCGAACCCTTTTCCGACCACAAACCTCCACCGCGCGGCGAAACCCCAACCACAAACCTCCACCGCGCGGCAAAACCCCGACCGCCGGCTCCGCGGAGCGCCCCCTCCGCCGTGCGTCTGCCGCGTCTGCCGCCTGACCGTCGCCGCTCCACTCACCGTCGTCTCCCCGAGCTACCCTTCCAATTCCTCCGCCGAACGGACCGGCCGCCCCCACTTCCTCCGCCGAACGGACCGGCCGACTCCTCCTCTCTCCGCCCTCTTTTTTTCACCTCTCAGCTTCTCTCTCTATTCCCCTCTCTTTACTTACTGTGTCGTTGGGATTGGGTCACCTCGAAAGGGGGAGAGCCACTTTTTTTATTTTAGTTTATTATTTGTTATTATTATTATTATTATTATTATCAGTTATTATCACTGTTATTATTATTATTATTTTATTATTATTATCAGTATAATTATTAATATTATTATTATTATTATTATTATTATTATTTTTATTATTATTATTGTTATTTTTATAATGTGATTTTTATTAATTTATTGATTAGTAATAATTTTAGCATCAAAGTAAATGTATACACCATAGTTAATATTTTATTTCTTTATTACTCTTATTATTATGATTTTCTATACGTAATTTTAGTGGATAAATTTGTTGTATTATTTATATATTATTACCACTATTATTTGCTATTTTGTAAAAGTGCATAAATATTATTTTATAAGTAGTACAAATATTGTCTAGCTAATTTCAAGCAAATTTTAAAATATTATTCTTGATTAGGTGTATATATTTGACAAGTTTTGGTCAAAACAATTTAGTACTATTTCCAATTATTATCTAAAATATATTTTAAAAGATAGTTTTCTACCTAAATTGTACAACCTTCAGAGTTTTCTGTGAACACAGTTTCTTTTATAATTAGTATTTATCTAAACACTATTTCTAACTTGCAAAAATATAAGTTCTCATTTATTATAAATAATTTCCTAAAATCATATATATTATTTATCTAAAAATTTCTTCGATTATCTTCCTGTCCGTGCCTAATCCCATCATTCACATTCTCTGCCAATTCGAGACTACCTTATGTCAAACCTAATTAATTTGACCCTTCTGGACTCAATGGAACTGTCCGTGCCATCATCAGAGGTCCCCTTGTGTAGTTATTACACCAAAGTCGTAGTTCAAGCCACCGTGATTATCGCAGCACACCAGGCGTACTACCAGGCCAGACACCTTGCCATTTGCTGTTCAATTATTTTAGCTCATATTTCATGCATTATTTATTTTCTTTATGCAAAATAAACTGTGATACATGGCATAACCTGTTAGAACTTACTGTTAATTTATATTTCTTGCTATATATTATTTTTCTTACACATTAAACCTAGATTTAAGGGACCACCTTGTGTGTTGCATTCATTGGCCTTGACACGTTGTAATACGAAGTTGTGTGTCGCATGTAGGATACGAAAGTGCGTGATTGGCTGGCCACCAGTACATACAAGCCGTACGATAGGAATAACCGTTAATAGAGATTGCATGCAAGTTTGACTTAGCGGTCATAGTGATTTTGTGTTGTGGATACAACACAGTAGGCATTGGGCGGAAAGGACAATTCCTTAGCGTATGGGCTTCGATGCACTTTCCCTTTTGTAACCCGTGAGCTCCGCCGGAGACGCGGGTCAGATTACCCATGATTACTGACGGCCACTGGCGATTCTACGGAACGTCATGCTCTTACTGATGGGGCCTCTGGTGCCCAAGGGGGACTACGTCGATCCTATTTAGCCAGGGCCCATGCATAGGAAGGATTGTTCTTAACTACATATCACTTAGAACGGTAGGCTACCTTTATCCGTTAGGTACGAGTACTTTTGGTTTGGGTACTTGTATCTGACCGTAGATTGGAACAATAACTTGTCGTGGATTAGTTTATCACATCTTGTCCTTGTTTGGTTGTAGGTGTGACTTACTACTTCGATGAGAAGGTATTGAACCTTGTTGGGGTCCGAATACCATATTGGATTTATAGCATAGGAAGATACGTTACCGTGAATTAGTTTACCATCTCCTGTCCTTGTTTGGTTGGGGGGATGGTATGCTCGTTCAGTAGGTGCGTATTGGACCATGTTATAATTCGATTTACTTATTTATTTGAGCAATATTTATTCAGTTTATATGGCATGATATTATGTGTCGTGTTACGTCCCTCTGAGGACCTGGTTATCTCTCCAGGTGTGTGCTCTTGTCTTTCGCAGGTGCTTTAGCTCTAGCCGTGATCATTACTTCTCTACGAGGATGATTGCACTTGGATCGTCTTCGCTTCGCTCGCCAAATTTATATCTTTTCTTATGTATTTTTCCTTTACTTGTTGGTAGTAGATTTGTCTCCGCCCAACATATTGTATCAAGACAATTTATTATCTTTATATGATGTCTTTTATTCATTTATTTTGCGTAGATGAGATTAGTTATGGTTCTACTGCATTTTACAGCTTATGTATTTATACGAGGCTTCCATATATTGGAGTATACTTCGTATGAATACAGCTGGCATGTCTATGTTCCTAGTCCTACGTATTTTGGACTTGGGTGTTACATGTTTTTGTGGTAGCCCATGCAGGTCAAGATAAATTGTTTAGTTACTTTACCGTACCAAGCAAGCCTGCAAATAGGATTAGAAGTTTAGGATCTCATCCACATACTTGACCTCTTTTCTTGACTTTATCTACTGTTTGACTCATCAATTGCATCTTGCTTTCTTCCTTCCATCCCTATTCTTATCTACCCTTCGTGCTTGCTAGAGATTGACCCTACTAGTTGGATGTCCCAAAACACTCTTAGCTTAATTCTTTTAATTTGGGTAGAACACCCCACGACCCGACACACTCTTGACCATTAAGGAGAATATATTATCTAGATCATAGAGACTAGAAGAATTTAGCCTATTTAGTCAACCCAGCCTTGGTCAATAAAACCGTAGAATAAGGGTATAGGAATAAACAAGACTTAGATCCTTATGACACTTAGACTATTCATATTAGTTCTTATTTCATCTACCATCGTGCCTATATTTTTATTATCTAAATTAATGATGCTAATGTAGCCTAGTTTTTGCAAGCTAAATTCTTTATCAAGCTTGTTCATGACATATGTTATTGGATGCATCCACTAACGTACTGTCTACTCAGAACTGGTGCATAATGGTCTGATCAACCAAGTGCACTTTAGTTCGCTTTTGTCTATTATTCTACGTGGGTGGAACATAATTAAGCTCGACCTTTAGAATCCCATCCACGACTGCCTTGACAATTCCTTTGAAAATTTTCGATCGTCTTTGAATCACGTATTCGTATTCGATAATGCCTCCTTCGAACTCTATATTGCTTTCGCCTTCACCTATTTTAGGAGGACGAAGGCATTATACTATAACTTCCTCTAGCCTTCCTATCGGCTATGACCATTCTCACTCGATGTTGCTATACCTTCATCCTAAACTACTCGACCCTATCAAGACCCTCTAATCGCTTAGTTAAAGCGAATATATTTCGTTCCCTTAATCGTGACCCTCTTCCATTATCCATGACCACACTGTATTATTTTTCTACGTTCTAGATCGCGATTTCTTACGACATGATTTTGCAAAAACATTGTCATCGTTGGATCCCCATTGATACCCCCTTGTGTCCTCTCACCCCCTACTAATTCTTAATTTCGAGGACGAAATTCTTTTAAGTTTGGTAGGATGTAAAACCCCTAAAATTCTACTATTTTTTTATTTTTATTTAAATTTGGTACTTATTTACAATTTTGTATTGTACATCGCGTAGTCTTATTGTACGTCGCATACGAAATTTTATTATCTATTTATTTATTTATTTATTTATTTTTTGCTCGACGAGTACGAATATGTGCGAGCGTACATATTTTAGAAAAGCATTTTTCTATTTTATTATACACTCTCAAAATATTATATATAATTATTATTCTTGTTATAAAAAGCCTTTTTGTTTTTTTAAGAGTTATTAATCAAATAATATTTTATTGTGTACTAGGAAAAGTATGCATTATTTATGCTTACATATATATTTCATAAATATTTATTTGAGTTATTTCTAAATAATAATATAATTTTCGAAATTAATATTAATAGTATTTTAGAAAATATATTTTGAAATTATTGGGACATTTAAATCTTGATTTAAAAATTTAGATTTATTTAAATAGTTAAATATTTGAAATTGATTTATCTCATGGATTTTATACTAGAAATTTAATTTGAATTAAATTGGATATTTAATTTGAAATTAGATTTGGATTTGGATTTGGATTTGGATTTGGATTTGATTGCTTTAAATTAAATTAGAAAATATCTAAATTGGGTTTTAAATATCCTAATCCTTATCTAATTGGAAATTCCTACGTCCTATAAATAGGCAGGTACTCCTCCAATTCATTATTCATCCACAACAAATATTTCCACAACATGTACGTGCCTCGGGTCGGTGTCCATCCCTTCCGTGTCCCCCGTGACGGCCTCGGGTCCGACCCCGGGTGTCATTCCAATTTCTTATTCCATGTTTATACAAATACATTGATTCCGTGTTGGACACTTCCCCGACACAATAAAAATTTCTAACCCTAACCCAGTTCTGACCACCGTCCCCGCGACCATCAGCACCAGCACCCGTCCCAAACCCAACCTCCGGCCAAAATTCCACCGACAACCACAACCCCCTGCCTTCCCGCACATACGGCATCACCACAGCTACAACCCCTGCCTTCCCGCACCTACGGTATCACCGCAGCCACCTACGTCGCCACCCCCGTTACCAACACCTTGCCTACAAACACACCACCACCATCATTAGCGCCACCCCGCCTACAACAAAACCCACCAGCACCCAAATTCTGGCGACATCCTCCGTCGAACACCCGATGCCCAATTCTCTACCACCGGCGTAACCATCATCACCACCAGCAAGAATAAAGACTTAAGGAAAACCAAATTAAATGACCACCAGACACCTCCGACAGATCTGATCTACCTCCGCCCCGAGCCCTGCCGCCGGCGTGCGGAGTCCCTGGCCGCACAGCCACCGTACGAGCCATCCCGAACCGTCGTCTCCTTCCACCGAAACCCTCTCCGCCTAGGTCACCCATCCCGGTCGATCTCCGCCCGCTCTCATGCCCTGGCCGCCTGGCCATCAGCGCCTCGCCGCCACTCTCCTCCGGCCGGCAGCCCCCTTCTTCCCGCTGCTCCGCCTCTTCTATTCCCACGCACGCGCCCCCTTCTCCGAACCCTTTTTCGCCACAAACCTCCACCGCGCGGCGAAACCCCGACCGCCGGCTCCGCAGAACGCCCCCTCCGCCGCGCGTCCGCCGCGTCTGCCGCCTGACCGTCGTCGCTCCGCTCTCCGTCGTCTCCCCGAGCTACCCTTCCAATTCCTCCGTCGAACAGACCGGCCGCCCCTACTTCCTCCGCCGAACGGACCGGCCGACTCCCCCTCTCTCTGCCCTCTTTTTTTCTCCTCTCAGCTTCTCTCTCTATTCCCCTCTCTTTACTTACTGTGTCGTTGGGATTGGGTCACCTCGAAAGGGGGAGAGCCACTTTTCTTATTTTAGTTTATTATTTGTTATTATTATTATTATTATTATTATCAGTTATTATCACTGTTATTATTATTATGATTTTATTATTATTATCAGTATAATTGTTAATATTAATATTATTATTATTATTATTGTTATTTTTATAATGTGATTTTTATTACTTTATTGATTAGTAATAATTTTAGCATCAAAGTAAATGTATACACCATAGTTAATATTTTATTTCTTTATTACTCTTATTATTATGATTTTCTATACGTAATTTTAGTGGATAAATTTGTTGTATTATTTATATATTATTACCACTATTATTTGCTGTTTTGTAAATGTGCATAAATATTATTTTATAAGTAGTACAAATATTGTCTAGCTAATTTCAAGCAAATTTTAAAATATTATTCTTGATTAGGTGTATATATTTGACAAGTTTTGGTCAAAACGATTTAGTACTATTTCCAATTATTATCTAAAATATATTTTAAAAGATAGTTTTCTACCTAAATTGTACAACCTTCAGAGTTTTCTGTGAACACAGTTTCTTTTATAATTAGTATTTATCTAAACACTATTTCTAACTTGCAAAAATATAAGTTCTCATTTATTATAAATAATTTCCTAAAATCATATATATTATTTATCTAAAAATTTCTTCGATTATCTTCCTGTCCGTGCCTAATCCCATCATTCACATTCTCTGCCAATTCGAGACTACCTTATGTCAAACCTAACTAATTTGACCCTTCTGGACTCAATAGAACTGTCCGTGCCATCATCAGAGGTCCCCTTGTGTAGTTATTACAACAAAGTCGTAGTTCATGCTACCGTGATTATCGTAGCACACCAGGCGTACTACCAGGCAAGACACCTTGCCATTTGTTGTTTAATTATTTTAGCTCATATTTCATGCATTATTTATTTTCTTTATACAAAATAAACTGTGATACATGGCATAACCTGTTAGAACTTACTGTTTATTTATATTTCCTGCTATGTATTATTTTTCTTACACATTAAACCTAGATTTAAGGGACCACCTTGTGTGTTGCATTCATTGGCCTTGATACATTGTAACACGAAGTTGTGTGTCGCATGTAGGACACGAAAGTGCATGATTGGCTGGCCACCAGTACGTACAAGCTGTGCGATAGGAATAACCGCTAATAGAGATTGCATGCTAGTTTGACTTAGCGGTTATAGTGGTTTTGTGTTGTGGATACAACACAGTAGGCATTGGGCAGGGAGGACAATTTCTTAGCGTATGGGCTTCGATGCACTTTCCCTTTTGTAACCCGTGAGCTACGCTGGAGACGCGGGTCAGATTACCCATGATTAGTGACGGCCACTAGCGATTCTGCGGAACGTCATGCTCTTATTGATGGGGCCTCTGGTGCCCAAGGGGGACTACGCCGATCCTATTTAGCCGGGGCCCATGCATAGGAAGGATTGTTCTTAACTACAAATCACTTAGAACGGTAGGCTACCTTTATCCGTTAGGTACGAGTACTTTTGGTTTGGGTACTTGTATCTGACCGTGGCTTGGAACAATAACTTATTGCGGATTAGTTCGTCACATCTTGTCCTTGTTTGGTTGTAGGTGTGACTTACTACTTCGATGAGAAGGTATTGAACCTTGTTGGGGTCCGGATACCATATTGGATTCATATCATGGAAAGATACGTTACCGTGAATTAGTTTACCATCTCCTGTCCTTGTTTGGTTGGAGGGATGGTACGCTCGTTCAGTAGGTGCGTATTGGACCATGTTATAATTCGATTTACTTATTTATTTGAGCATTATTTATTCAGTTTATATAGCATGATATTATGTGTCTTGTTACGTCTCTCTGAGGACCTGGTTATCTCTCCAGGTGTGTGCTCTTGTCTTTCGCAGGTGCTTTAGGTCTAGCCGAGATCATTGCTTCTCTACGAGGATGATTGTACTTGGATCGTCTTCGCTTCGCTCGCCAAATTTATATCTTTTCTTATGTATTTTTCCTTTACTTGTTGGTAGTGGATTTGTCTCCGCCCAACATATTGTATCAAGATAATTCATTATCTTTATATGATGTCTTTTATTCATTTATTTTGCGTGGATGAGATTAGTTATGGTTCTACTGCATTTTATAGCTTATGTATTTATACGAGGCTTTCATATATTGGAGTATACTTCATATTAATACAGCTGGTATGTCTATGTTCCTAGTCCTACGTATTTTGGACTGGGGCGTTACACCCACCCCTATAAATAGCAAGGTGTCATTCCCTTGCAACAGGGGAGGGAGATAAAAAAAAGGAGAGATCCCAGGAGAAAAAAAAATACACACAGAGAGAAAAAGGCACGGGCAGGAGAGTCTTCCCACATGCTTCGAGAGCATTTCTTCATCAGAGCCGAGGCTACATCCGATCGTCCAAGGAGTAAGGCAGAGCTGTCGTCGCTTTCCCGAGCCTCTATCGTCACCCTCCAGAATCAAAACTAAACAATTGTACTTAGATTGCTGTACCTAGGTTTTCATTTCTAGGCTTTCTTTGTACGAGCGAGTTTGTATTATGAAGTAAAAGTCTGGTCCTCCCATAAAACTGTTCTGTTCTTTTATAATCAATGGCAAACAGACTCGACCATCCATACTGGTCAATTGATAAGCTCCGTTGGAGAAAACTTTGCTTATGTAAGCCCCTAAATTTCAAAATAATATTTTAATAATATTAAATAATATTTATGTGTGTAAAATGATTTATTATAATTATTAGGAATTTTTCTAGAATTTTTAAATGATTTTTAAATAGTTTTTAAATCAAAATATATTATTTTGTAATAAACTGAATTGTTTTAATATTGTTTTGTAATATTTAAATTTGTTTTAATATCGTTTTGTAATTTAATGAATTGTTCTAATTTATAGTTTGTAAATTTATTTGTAAACTGTTGGGCGTGGGGTTATTGTGTAAAACCCTAAAGTTTGGGGACCCGACTGCCAAACCACCGTCACCCCCCCACGTTCCCACCTACCCCCGACGACCGGCGACTGCCACCGCACGACCGACCTAACCGACTTCGACCGACCTCTCCCCTCTATAAATAATCCCCAGACCTAACCCTAACCCTAGAACGCCACCCCGACCCCCCCACAGTCGCTTCGACTCCTTCTTTTCCGACGAAAACCCTAACCCTAACCCTAACTCCGACGGCTACCCCAGCGCCACCTCCCCAGCCATCTTCACCACCCACAACCACCACCACTAGACGTGCCTCGTCGAGACGAGTGCAGCACCACCCGAGCGCCACGCCGATGACGTCTCCTCCACCCTATCGCCGCACCAATAGCCCGCTCGACTTGGACACGTACGTGTCAGTTTTGTTTTCGTGTCGAATTTGTGTCTCGAACTCACATATGCGACTCGCCGCATCCTGACGAACCTAGTGGTAAGTCTGGAAACGTCCAAATCGACCCGTGCGTGTCGTACATGACCAAGACACGGGGACTCGATCGTTCTTCGTGTCCCAAACAGTCAGGACACGAAGTTTTGTTATCGGGTTTAAAACCCGTTAACCTAAAAGCTAAATAAAACTAACCCTAACCCAATCTCTAACAGATGACTCGGGCTGACCCCCTGGCCAGCCCGACTGCGACTAAAAACCCGACCCCTCTGGGCCGAGTTCGAGCCCCCGTCTTCTTTCTTTTGGGTTTTGTTTTGATTTTAGTTATTTTATTATATTTATATATGTATATATGTATATAAAAAATATATATATATATATATATATATGTATATATGTATATGTATTTATGTATATATATATATATATATATTATTATATATATAATGTTTTATATATATATGTATACAGTATTTGTATATGTATATATATATTTATATTTAGTATTTCTTATATATATATATATATGTATATTTATATATATCCATTATATATATATATATATATATATATATATATATATATATATATATATATATATATATATATATATATATATAAATATCTACATATTTATATGTATATATATAAATATTGTTGTATGTTTATATATATATATTTCAATTCTACCTTGTATAAAATATTATTATATAAAATTTCACAAGTTATTTTATTATATATTTTATGACTTGTATATTTTTACAACTCTAAAAATATATTATTTATATTTAAATTCATGTATTTTGTCTGATTATGGCCAATTGATGTCCAAACCCAGCATGGGTTTTTGGGCCCAATTATGTCTAATACATTCAGAGTCTATACAAGTCATATTGGACTTGATTCATGGCTATGGGTCCTGTATCTGGACTTCGGTTCAATTTTGAATACATGGACAAAATAGTAAATAATTAATTAATTATTTTCCAGAAACTGTTGCTTGCTATTTTTGAATTTTTATATATATTATATGTGCTGTAAAAATCTGGAAAAAATTATATTTAAATACTATGTTAATTTAGATAATTTAATATAATTTTTCCAACTTTTATTAAGTGCTTTTGGTATTTTATAAAAATAGGAAAACAGAACTCATTTTCAGTATATATATGTTTGCTGATTTTTAATAATTATTTATGAAGGTTTATAAATTCCAGAAAAAATAGTATAAATTTCTATAATTAACAAGGATCATTTTGGTACTTTAGTTTATGTAAAATTGAGCTTTCTGTCTATCTCAAAAATTGTTGGAACACAGTGTATAGTTTGATTTATTTATTAAATAATTACGACTTGCAAGTTTTTGTGTTGTTTTGAGTTATAGTCGTATTGAACCTCATCCTGCACTAGTATAAAGACCCTAGAAAGTTAGTTTGGGTATTGTGTCACCCCACATTGGTCTTCTATGTTGGCCCATTGGTCATGGTCAAACCTGATTTTAATAATTGAACAAACTCTGTCTCGATATAAATGCAAGTCAACTCAGTTGTTTACCTACGACGTTTTGGACACTGCTCAACAATGTTCAAGACTGAAGTTGTTTGCCATTCAGAATATAATTCCAGTTATGCAATGTAATTTTTATTTTATTGAGTCTAGGAATACATTGTACACCGAGTCGTACTGGCAAATAGGCTATCCGAATACATTTTTCAAAACCATCCTATTCTTTTACAAATGACCTACCTTTTTGAAAAAAATTCTTTTTACAAAAAGCTTCTGAAGGATCTTTTCAAAAAGCCAAAATTTATTTTCTACAAAAATAAACTGGAAGAACCCCAGGAGAACTCGGGCCGAGTTCGGCCAGAGTTCGGCCATTTGGAACGTTAGTGAATGTTGGGTTTTTGAACTTGGTCATCCTTCAGTTGTGGTTTGTTACAAAGAGTTCTGTCCAAATTTTGCCCGAATTCTGTCAGAGTTCTGTCTTTAGAAAAACTATAAATAGAGAAGTATTTCGATCATTTTAAATCACCAATTCACTTTCAATCTCTTCTCTTTCTGAGCTTACATTCTTCCAAAGAGTTCTTAAAAGCTTTCATTTTCAAATACCAAGCCAATTATAATCCTCTAGTCGATTTGCTAGTGCGGTACGGTCTAGTAGTTTCAGAGCGATTGTAATCAGAGGCTTGATAGAAGATTCAACTCTTTACAATTGAAGTTGGTCGAGTTCTTCGTATCAAAGCTCGCGTCTGTAGAAGTTACAAGGACTTCGTATGAAAACTTGCAGGATTTTCCAATAGTGGATTCAACTGGAAGCTAGAGTTCTTCCGACTGGACTAGTCCTCACAAGAGGGAAACCAGTATAAATTTCGGTGTTTGCGTTTGCCTTCTGATCACTTTTAAATTCTGTCTTTTACTTTTTGTGGTTATTATTATATCTATGATCTAACCGCTAACAAGTTTTTAATTATCAATATTCTGCTGCCTACTCTATTCACCCCCCCTCTAGAGTATTCTGTTTTACGATTTCGTTCCTACAATTGGTATCAGAGCGGGTTATACAGGTAAAGCAAGGTAAAATTGCAGTTACATTCAATTTTTATATAGATCACAGCATTATACATGGCAACTGTGAAATTCACAAGTGAAGGCCAAGCCACAAACAGACGTCCACTATTTGACGGCACAAACTACACTTATTGAAAAACACGTATGAGTTTCTTTTTGAAATCTCTTGATTTTGACTTATGGTCTGTGGTTGCTGATGGCTATAAAAAGCCACCTCGTATTTACGTTAATGGTGCTTTAGCTGAAAAACCCAATGACAAATATACAGAGGAAGAAAAAAAGGCCAGTCTTGACGTACGTGCTATTAACGCTTTATTTTGTGCTTTAGACAAAACTGAATTCAACAGGGTGTCTACTTGCACAACATCAAACGAAGTATGGAAACTTCTCGAAGTAACCCACGAAGGAACAACACAAGTCAAGGAGTCAAAAATCAGCAGACTTACTCAGGAGTATGAGGCGTTCAAAATGAAGCCAAGTGAATCAGTCACTCAGATGTTTACAAGATTCTTGGATATTATAAATCCTCTATCCTCACTAGGCAAGGATTACAGTAACCATGAGAAGATTCGTAAACTTCTACGAGCCCTTACAAAGAACTGGATTCCAAAGGCTACAGCAATCATTGAAGGGAACGACCTCTCAATAATGTCTCTAGAAACACTCATGGGTAAGCTACTCACTCACGAGTTAGAAATTCAAGACTTTGAAGATGCTACACCAAAGAAAAAGTCAGAGAAGACGATCGCTCTCAAGGCTCAATATAGAAGAACCATCGAAGATGATTCCGACGACAGCGACTCCGACTCTGAAGATCAAGCTCTTCTGGTAAGAAAGTTCAAGAAGTTTATGAAATTTAACAGAAGAACAAAGGACAGCAAAGATAACGACAACAACGAGGAAGATCCTATTTGCTACGGATGCAAGAAGAAAGGACACATGAAGAAAGATTGTCCCTCAGCATTATCATCAAAGAAAAATAGCAAATATGACAAAGGCTACCTGAAAAAATCTACATCAAGAAAGTATGCCAACACAAACATATGGCATGAAAGTGAAGCCAGCGACTCAGAAGATGAACAATCAGATGACACTGCAAATGTGTGCTTGATGGCTTGCGATCAGGTAATCACTAATCCTCTATTTGACCCTTATGATGATTTCACCTTTGAGCAATTAGGAGAGGCTTTCAGTGAAATGTTAGATGATTACAGGAAACTGCGTAGTAAATATGAAACCCCTAAGAAGGTACTCAAAGAGTACAAAGGTGAAATAGGAAGACTTACCGACCTACTAGATCAGGTTAGAGATAATGACTCTTCAAATGAGTCTGGTGAGCTTTCTTCTATTAAATTGTTGTTACACGAGACTGTTAACCTATCCGAAGAAAAAGACCAAACTATTATCCAGTTAAAGGAAGACCTATCTAAGGAGAGAAAGAGTCTCCGGTGTGCACAGGTCTGAGTAGATTCACTTACATCTGACTATACTAGATTATATGATACTTCCAAAAAGTTGGAAATTAGTTTAGGAAAATGGCCTGAAGTTGCTGCTTCCTATTCTAATACGTGTCAATTACCAAATCATCGGAACACGCCTAACACTGTCAGACCAAACCATACCAAGACTATGCCCAAGAAGACTAATAGGCATGCATTCTTCTATACTAGAAAACCAAAACCTACCAATCATGCACCTCACACTACTTTCAACACTCAACATGCTAAATGTCATTATTGTGGCCTCATTGGTCATATATCTTCTGCATGTAGAATCAGAAAGTTAGTAGATTTAAATATTTATGCATGGATACCGAAAACTAACCAGTCAGGACCCTACAAGAAATAGGTACCAAAAGTTTCATCTGCAAATTATTTTGTAGGTGGGACACCCTTCACATGTTAGGAGCAAATGGATCCTCGACAGCAGTTGCTCACGGCACATGACTGGTGACGCTTCATTATTTGTAACACTGTCGAAGAGGAATAAAGAAGGATACGTCTCCTTCGATAATAATTTTAAAGGGTACATAATCGGTATCGGTGACATTGGTAAGGCTCCCTATCCAGTGATTAAAGATGTTTGTCTTGTTACCGAGTTAAAACATAATCTGCTCAGCATAAGCCATTTAGCTGATCACAGTTATGGCATTAACTTCGTAAAAGATAAATGTACTATTATTGATAGTTCAACTGGCAGTACTATATTTGAAGGTATTAGGAAAGACAATATATATGTATTCTATTTGTTGGAAGATGCTAACACAGCAGATAGATGTTTGATGGCCAAAAGTATTGAGAGTCAACTATGGCATATGAGACTCGGTCATACAAACATGGATACAATTTCAAGATTATCTACGAAGAAGTTGGTACGCGACTTACCGGATATTTCTTTCAAGAAGGATACAGTATGTAGTGAATATGAAAAGAACAAAGCTACCAAATCTGCATTCAAATCCAAGAACGTTGTAAGTACCACTAGACCTTTACAATTGTTGTATATGGACTTATTTGGACCCAGTAGAATTGCTAGTCTAGGTGGTAAGTTATATGCATTTGTCATTATAGATGACTTCTCTAGATATACATGGGTTTATTTTCTTGTACGCAAGAACGATGCATTATCAGAATTCGTCACCTTTTGCAAGAAAGTACAGAATAAAAAAGGGTTCATGATTACCCGTATTCGTAGTGATCATGGCAGCAAATTTGAGAATACAGAATTCAAGCAATTTATGACACACACGGTTATCTGCATGAATTCTCTTGCCCTAGGACTCCGCAACAAAATGGAGTTATGGAACGTAAGAACAGAACTCTATCTGAAATGGCTAGAGTTATGTTAAACCAGTTTAGTCTACCTAGATATTTATGGGCTGAAGCTGTAAATACAACATGCTATATTCTCAATATGGTTCTAATTCGACCTATATCGAAGAAGACTCCCTATGAATTATGGTTTGATAGAACAACAAATGTTTCTTATTTCAAAATCTTTGGTTGTAAATGTTTTATTCTTAATACCAAAGATAATTTGAGTAAATTTGATGAAAAGGCCGATGAAGGTATATTTTTAGGTTATGCAGCAAAGAGCAAAGGATATAGAGTCTTCAACAAAAGAACCATGATCATTGAAGAATCTATCAACGTCAAGTTTGATGAGCTAAATCAACACTTAGACGATGATGACAATGAAGACATAATTGCACCAAGTACAACCACTGCAAAACCTTCACATAAAGATACAGAACCATCACATCAGGCATCAGATGAACCTCAAAACAAAGAAACCGGAACTAGCAATCCTGAGACTACACCCAAAGAGATGAGATTCTTGGCTAGTCATCCAAAGGACTTGGTAATTGGTGAGATTACCAAATGTATAAGTACTCGTTCCTCCAATAAAGATATAGTTTCTTGTGTTGCTTTTGTCTCGCAGTTTGAACCCAAAAATATTGATGAAGCATGTAGTGATAATTTTTGGTTAGATGCTATGCAAGAGAAATTAAACCAATTCGAACAGAATCAAGTTTGGGAACTTGTTCCCAAGCCTATTGATCATCCTGTTATTGGCACCCGATGGGTATTCCGAAATAAACTGAACGAAAATGGTTTAGTAACTCGTAATAAGGCTCGACTCGTAGCTCAAGGATACAATCAGAAAGAAGGTATCGACTACGATGAGACTTATGCCCCAGTTGCGAGATTAGAATACATTCGCATGTTATGTGTATTTGCATGTTTTCATAATTTTAAGTTATTTAAAATGGATGTCAAAAGCGCATTTTTAAATAGTTTTATAAAAGAAGAGGTTTATGTAGCTCAACTACCCGGTTTTACTGATTTCAAATTTCCTGAATATGTTTTCAAGTTGAAGAAAGCTTTATACGGTTTGAAACAAGCCCCTCGTGCTTGGTACGATTGTCTAAGCACTTTTCTACTTGACAACGATTTTTCAAAGGGAAAGGTTGACACTACTTTGTTTATAAAGTCTTTGAATAATAAAATTCTTTTGATTCAAGTCTATGTAGATGATATTATCTTTGGATCTACTGATGAATCTCTTTGTCAAGAATTTTCAAAGTGTATGCAGTATGAGTTTGAGATAAGCATGATGGAAGAGCTAAAAATTTTTTTCGAACTGCAAATCAAATAAACCAACAATGGGACGTTCATAAATCAAGCTAAGTACACAAAGGATCTATTGAAGAAGTTCGACATGGAAACAGCAAAACTACTCAGCACTCCAATGGCGACTTCAACTAAGCTTGATATTGATGAACAAGGCAAATCTGTCGACATACGTAAGTATCGAGGTATGATCGGTAGCTTACTATATTTAACTGCTAGTCGACCAGATATTATGTTTAGTGTTTGCTTATGTGCAAGTTTTCAAGCTAATCCTAAGGAATCACATTTGTGCGCAGTTAAGCGTATCTTCCGATACCTTAAAGGCACTTCTTCTGTCGGCTTATGGTATCCCAAAACCACGTCGTTTGACCTAACCGGTTATTCCGATGCTGATTTTGCTGGATGCAAAGTAGATAGAAAAAGCACTAGCGGCACATGTCATTTCCTAGGAAAAGCTCTAGTCTCTTGGTTTAGTAAAAAGCAAAATTTTGTTGCATTATCAACAATCGAGGCTAAGTATATCGCTGCAGGACATTGTTGTGCACAAATTTTGTGGATGAAACAAACCTTAAAAGACTATGGATTACATTTTTCACACATACCCATTTTATGTGATAACACTAGTTCTATTAATTTGACTAAGAATCCTATATGTCATTCTCGTACTAAACATATCGCGATTCGACATCATTTTCTTAGAGATCATCAACAAAATAGAGATATAGACCTTGTATACATAGACACACAGAATCAATTAGCTAACATACTCATAAAACCTTTAGCGGAAGATCGTTTCAACTATTTATGTCGAGAATTATGAATTTTAGATATCAATAATATTAATTAATTTTGTTTTATTAATTATTTATTCGATACTCATAAACTGTTTTCGAGACAAGCCTAAAAAGAGTCTGTCTGTCACCACGACTACGGTCGAAGCAAAGCGGTATTTAAGAGTTCTCCGGTGAACCTCCATTAGCTGGGACAGTACTCCTACAGCTAATCTGAGACAGATACTGAGTAGAGAATATTAATTTATAAAATAATATTAATTATATTATTTTGAGATTTAAAATTACTAAACTTTGAATTAAGCATTTGAAACGAATTAATGAAAAAGAATGTGGCCTCATTTCAATTTATATATATATATATATATAGCCAGGCAACCCTTGGCGAATTCGGTCTGAGTTCGGTCCGAATTCGGCCAGAGTTCGGTCCGAACTCGTCCAGAGTTCGGCTGGGTATTTATATATACCAGTACCAACATGAGGCTTCCTTCTTCTTCATTCTTCCCCACATCTTCATAACAGCAGCAGTGCCCCTCCGAAACCCTAGCTTCTTCTCCATCATTGTTCTTCCAATCCTTGTGGAGTTTCTCGTCAAAACTTTGGATTCGTGCGGAGATCGTCATCCTCTACAACATATCCAACTCTTGGGAGGTATAATCCCTTCTTTCCTCCACTTTTCAATACTTAGGGTTTCTAGAATTTTTTGGAAAAGAATGCCTAAGTTCAATCCCTTCAAGAAGAAGAAGACCAATGCCAGTGAAGAGGCATCGTCTTCAGATCCGCATACGGATTGCCTCTTTTCTCCGGTCCAATCGGACGATGGTGCGTCGGATGAGTTTTACTTTAAAACTTCCGATCAAGCTTTATTGTGGTACGTCGACTTTATCATGCGTACTATTTGTACCGGATCACCGATTAAGTGGACTGTTTTTCCGGATCACCGCCCTTATTTTGAGGTATTAGGGTTACAACACTTTGTCACCTTACAATTCTCCATTGCCACTAATGCCATTAGATTATTCTGTTATAATTTCGTGTTAGACACTTTTACAGCGAGGACACGTGTCGGAGGAATTGATATCGAATTCACTGATAAAACGTTAGCAGAAATCCTTGGTATTCCAAACGAAGGTGCCCCGCTCGATGACATCACTGATTTTGATTTCCCCGATGGCACGACACTCGTTAGTTTCAAGAATGAACTTTGTGCGCCCGCACGCATTCTTCCTGGAAAGGTCAAGGCTAATAACTTGAACTTGTTTAACTACGAATTACATCGCATCATCTATTCCACCTTACTTCCAAAATCTACTTCGAAAGATGATGTCACTATACTTGAGCTTTCTGCTCTTTTTCATATTCTTAAGGGGATTCCTTTTTCTGCCCCTAAGACTATCATCCAGATGATGGGTAGATGTCGCAGAAGAGACCGCAACCTATCTTATGCGATGCTTATTCCTCGTATTTTTCAGAGATTTGATATTGATTTATCTACTTGTGCTGTCGACCCCGAGCCCAAGTTTTTTAAACTCTCTCGTCGCAGCATTACATCTGTTCCTCCACCTACTGCACTTACTCCTCCTGCACCTACTCCCACAGCTTCCACAGCACATGTTCCTTCTCATTCTTACCCTATGACATTTGAGGGTATCCATCAGCACTTATCAGATCTGCAGTCTTTTTATGTTGAGACCTCTAGGGAACACGAGTTCCGTGATGTGACTCGGTTCCAAGCAATTGCCAACTCCTTCGCCGATCTGAGGTTTGTGCAGACGGGTCATTCTGCTAGCTCTCTACCTCGAGACCTTTCTGTTTCTGGCTACCGCATTGACGACGAGGCGGTTCACTCTCTGTTCCACCCAGGGAATGCCTATGATTGGTATCGTACTGCTCGTGCCCCTCCTCGAGACTATGTCGGTGAGTTTTACGCTGGCGCCACTCCTCGCACTTCTGGCGCTGGTACTTTTAGAGCTGGTCCTTCTGGACATGCTGGAGCTGCAGCTGATGACGTTGATGATGATGATGAGTTTTGAGATGTTAGATTATTGAGACTGTTACTTTTGTCTTATGTTTACTTGGAAATGCTCCGACATTCCAAGATTTTATCAGTACTTTTTAGTTTTTATCAGTACTTTTTCTCTTATATGACTATTCATGGACATGGTTTTTGGTTATGCCTCAGTTTTGGCATCTTAGTCTATTATTCAGCACTTTATTTGTTTCAGTTTTATGGTAGCACTATCTATCTTTTGTTGCTTCATTCTTTATTAAAAACTGCCTGTGACAAATACATACCTGTGTTGTGTTCTCTAGACTATCTGTTTATCTTAGTATGTTTACTGTTTATACCATACCTGTCATGATTATTTATGTTATTGTGTTTCTTCACTGATTGTTACTTATGCATTTATTGCGTAGGAGCTTTCTCTTTTGCAATTATTTTGCTAAGTGACAACGGGGGAGAAATAAGGATCTAACATTTTTTTCGTTCAAACGAAATACAGGTTATGAACAATTTCTTTTGATTACTATTTTGAATTGATTCCAAGCTTAGATATTATATCGGCAAGGTTTGTCAATTATCAAAATGGGGGAGATTGTTGGCCCATTGGTCATAGTCAAACCTGATTTTAATAATTGATCAAACTCTGTCTCGATATAAATGCAAGTCAACTCAGATGTTTACCTACGACGTTTTGGACACTGCTCAACAATGTTCAAGACTGAAGCTGTTTGCCATTCAGAATGTACTTCCTGTTATGCAATATAAGTTTTCATTTTATTGAGTCTAGGAATACATTGTACACTAAGTCGTACTGGCAAATAGGCTATCCGAAAATGTTTTTCAAAACCATCCTATTCTTTTATAAATGACCTACGTTTTTGAAAAATATTCTTTTTTACAAATAGCTTCTGAAGGATCTTTTAAAAAAGCCAAAATTTATTTTCTCCAAAAATGAACGGGCAGAACCCCAGGAGAACTCGGGCCGAGTTCGGCCAGAGTTCGGCCATTTGGAACGTTAGTGAACGTTGGGTTTTTGAACTTGGTTATTCTTCAGTTGTGGTTTGTTACAAAGAGTTCTGCCCGAATTCTGTCAGAGTTCTGTCTTTGGAAAAACTATAAATAGAGAAGTATTTCGATCATTTCAAATCACCAATTCACTTTCAATCTTTTCTCTTCCTGAGCTTACATTCTTCCAAAGAGTTCTTAAAAGCTTTCATTTTCAAATCCCAAGCCAGTTACAATCCTCTAGTCGATTTGCCAGTGCGGTACAGTCTAGAAGTTTCAGAGCGATTGTAATCAGAGGCTTGATAGAAGATTCAACTCTTCACAATTGAAGTTGGTCGAGTTCTTCTTATCAAAGCTCGCGTCTGTAGAAGTTGCAAGGACTTCGTATGAAAACTTGCGGGATTTTCTAATAGTGGATTCAACTGGAAGCTAGAGTTCTTCCGAATGGACTAGTCCTCACAAGAGGGAAACCAGTATAAATCTCGGTATTTGCATTTGCCTTCTGATCACTTTTAAATTTTGTCTTTTACTTTTTGTGATTATTATTATATCTATGATCTAACCGCTAACAAGTTTTTAATTAGCAATATTTCGCTGCCTACTCTATTCACCCCCCTCTAGAGTATTCTGCTTTACGATTTCGTTCCTACATCCTATGCTAAAGTCACAATTTGGCTAGGTGTCCAGTCAGAAAGTCGTGTTGCACCACTAGTGTTTTAGTGTTTAACTTAGTGTAAAAACTAAGTTTATGTGTTATTTCTACAGTGACAAGTTACCAGGCATCTATAGCATTTTTTATCGCTGATTTGCTTTGCTAAAGGCAAGTACTTCTACAAACTTTACATACTGCTATAACAATAAACTGTGATTTTTCAACCATGTAAAATGCTGATCCTTGGGGTAGCAAGTTAAAACTTTACATGTTGTATTACTTTCAATCTCTAACATGTTTAGGATAGTTTTTTATATCTCTCACATGTTTAAATAACGGGTTAAGGGGAAAACGTTAGTAGTGTACGTGATCATGACCCCCTTCTCCGTATGTATTTATCGCGTACGGTAACATTCTATATGTTACCTTGCCGTATGTTCTGATCTCGCGTTTGTGTATGGATATACACCGATGCCGTTCGTACATGTATGTGCATGCCAGAAAAACTTGATATGTGCCGCTGTACATCCTATTCATCTATTGATCGATTTACGTACATGCTACGGTTTTAAACTTTTAAAATATATGTTGTCATTTCTAAAAAGAACCAATTAAACCATGATATGCCATGATTCCAGTTTATTACACTTCTGTTCATGCTTCATATATTTAGTTTGTTAGAATCAGTACTTGCTCCCGTCCTGATAGGATAACGTTGTAGGTATACTTACTAAGGAGGAGTTGCTCTGTGATTCATATTATGGAGTTACTGCCGAGGACCAGGCTTTATCTTACGAGCACTACAAAAAAAGTGTCTTTCTGGGACGCCAAAAATCTGTCTTAAAAAGACCCAAATCAGTCATAAATTGTAATTTGGGACGAATATTAGGACGGTAAGTGACAGTGCTATTAGGGTGGCGTGGAAAAAAGTTTTAGGACGAAAAATACCGTCCTAATTTGGTTTTAGGGTCAAAAAAGCTAACCGTACCAAAAGAGTTTGAATTGTAATATGTTTACGACTGTTTACAAAATTGTCCCAAAATAAAAGAGTTTATGACGAATAACATCCGTCATAAACAAATTTGCCAACGTTACAAAATGATGTCGTTTATATCTAGGACAATTGCATAACCGTCCCAAAAGTAATACTTATGAAATTATTGTTTGTATTTTCCAGCTATAAAACAAGCAATGTAAAAACACATAACATATTTCATATGATCATGGCCGTTGTCAACCTTATCCTCAGATCTATCTCCATGTATCAGAGCTCCAATACAAAAAATGCTTAACAACATCAAGCATTATTTACCATTAAGTAGAAGACAACAAAATCCATATATAACTATATATGTTCAATTGATAAACAACAAAAAGCTTAACATTAAGCATCCTTAACAACCATTTCCGAAATAAATCCAAAACACAACACATCACCCACACCATCAGTTACAAAATGAACCCATTGTCTCCACCATTACATACAAAATTCTGAACCCAAAACATTAAGCACTATACCATATTTTTGAACATTAGTATTTCCAACATGAACCCAAAAAATTAACCCAAACTTTTTTCCATCACAAGATCATCGCCCATCATTTTAGCATATCCAGAATGCTTTTGAAGGACCTGCAAATGAAGATATGTCAATATATTAGCAACCTGCTAACTGTACACGAACAACTAGAAAAGAAAGACTAGTTCTTCCAAACTGTACAGACTAGACTACATTAGTTTGTGAATATTTAAAACAGAACAAAAGGATCAATCCATCTGTACAGACCTGCTAACAGTTCTTCCAAACTGTATAGACTTGCTTACAAAAAAAGGAAAAAATAATGTACAAAAACAAGCTTTAAGTGACAAAGGAAGCTTCAAATGAAAAAGAAAACTTTAAGTGAAACGAGAAAAATTGGGAAACATTTTAAATGGGAACTACAATTATTCTAGCAAAAATTACAGTAATAAGCTGGAAAAAACTAATGTAAAAGTTAAAATCTGTACAGACAATATACAAAGTTCAGTCCAAAAATCTGTCCAGAAAAAAGAGAAAACAGAGAATTCTATTATATCACAAGAAAGTAAAATTACTTATTCCTGATAATATTAAATTATCAGGAATAATTAAAATTATCAAGAAAGTTGTTGTCCTCCCTTGAGGTTTTGTACAAATGTATGATGGTTGTCATTAACCCCATGACACCCTGGACATGCATGGGAAGGAACCAAAGCGAAGACAAGCTCAAGACCTCATTTTACTTATTCCTTCACTAAATACCAATCCACACACTAATTGGTCAAGTTAATAGAATTTAAGTAATACATATGTGCCTATACTACTGACACTTGCACATTTTAACTAACTGCCAATATATTAGCAACCTGCTAACTGTACACTTGCATGTTTCAAAGTGGCGTATAGTTTGATGAGCTACTCTTGTTCATTTTAACCATCATTGGTCACGATTATCGTTGTTATTATTAGTACCATTACCATTGTTGTTATCGTTTTGTAGCTGGAAAATACATGATACATTTTTTGAAAACTATGCATCATGCATGCTACAATTTTTGAAAACTCCAATCTAAGAATCTCACTTCAAATCTAAGTGCCAAAATAAAGAAACTACACATAAGGACAACATAGTGCCAAGGGAGAATCTCAGTTCAAATCAGAGATAGATGCTAAAACTATATATATGGACAATCACAGTTGAAAAAAAAACATTTTTTACAAATCGAAACTCTTTTGTTGTAATGTGTTTTTGTACAATATTGCAACTGCTTCAATATGTAAGATTGCAAATAAACTTTTTTCGCAGCTGAAACTCATCAGTTGAAATATGTTTTTGTACATTACAGCTGCATCAATGTAAGATTGCAAACAAACTCTTTTGTAACTCAAATTTTAAGTTCTGATACTGATACCGACACGAGACTATGCATAATTCAGACTATGCAAAAATCAGTCCAAAAAATTAGTCCAGAAAAAAACCAATGTAATAAATACAAATTTCAACTTGAAAGAAAGAAATAGAGAACCAAACATAAATTGCAGCCACGAGAGAAAACCAAACATAAGAATCACAGAGGAAAACCAATGTAATAAGTTGATAGTTGGGAAATTACCTGGACAATGTATTGGATTGTTGACAAAGAAGTTGAGCATTCAGGAACATGGCCATAACTTCCTCTTTGAGCTCAGTCCTAACCTCACTCTTGACCGCCTCAAGCTCTTTTTTGTGCCGGGCCTTTTCCTCCTCACGCTCTTTCCTTAATGCGTCAGTCTTTTCAGCATCTTCTCGCAGTTGTACAATCTCAGCATTTGTTGCTTGTTGAATCTCAGTCTGATGAGCTGCTAAGTTATCAATATAAGTAGCCATTATCAATAGAAAACATATGTGAACAACATGTGATGGTAAAGCATTCAAACATGATATCTGAGCTCATACAAAAATGGTCCATATAATAGTCTGAACATGTAAGAATTAAGATACATGAGAGAATTAAGATACATCTGAACTCATTAAGATACATCTGAACATGTAAATGTGTCTCGGGAATAAGAATAAGGCACTTAATCTTACTTTATTGAATTAGATAGCAGTTTAGAGGAAAATAGTCCCCTGAATAGTATTTTACAGACCACATGATTAATGCAGAAATATCCATAATAAGTTATCTTACTTTAACTTTAACACATTTGTATCAAATTGGAAGTCTATAATCTTAGCATTTCAAATTTTACACTCCACCACTTCCAGCCAGGTTTACTGGCAGTACAAAATTAGTTTGTTTACTAGTTAGCTTTTTCTGTATTGGTTAAAAAAATGGAAATAATGAACATGCAACTGTTGTAGCTTATGCACATAACTGCCCGTAAATCGGTAGCAGCAGCAGCGTATATGTTTCCAACCTCCATCTGTTCTACCCCGTAAATCACGTTTGATTATATTTACGACAACAATAGGTGGAGCTTTTGTTCTGTTTTATAAGGCACCTTTGTTTCTCGACAAGAATTTGAAGTTTATGTGGTTCGTGATGTGTATGGGATCCATTTTTATAGGGTTCCTTAACAAATTGTTTCATAGAGTTTTTCTTAGGTGTTAGTTTAGGCAACTATAGTCCTGGTTGAATCTCAAAGGGCATATAAAGATTATGCATGTAATATATGCCCCCTATCTGCAAGTCATTTATCTCTTACAAATTTGATAAATGTTGAAAGACTTGAAACTAAGATGCTCACATCTTTAAGCTCAGAATAACTCATTTTCTTGAAGCATGTCTCCCCTCTTTCTTTAAGCTTTACCTGAATAAAAATAAAAATAACATTAACACAATAAATATTGGGAGACGTTATAATATCCAATAAAGAATATGCTGACTTGATTACAATTTTCATCTTGTACGGGAGCAATAAGTTTCAAGATAACAATAATCATGAAGATGTACATGATGCTCAATTCTAAACTTGAATGAAACGTAACATACACATGACATCCTATCCTATATACATAAAGAAGGTTTCAGTACAAACTCCTAAAGGTTTGAAATACAGGGTTTCTGACATATTATTTTGCTGGCACTTTGATCTAGAATAACTAGATATAAGGTTAAAGATTTGAAACACAAGATTTCTGGCATATTATTTTTGCTGGCACTTTGATCTAGAATAACTTGATAAAAGGTTAAAACTCTAGAGAGTTAATAAAGGACAAAAATAGAACTGCTAATCACCATAAATAAGAAAAAATCACATGAGAAAAAGAATAAAAGAAGAGGAACATGATATTGCTCAACATTTCCACACTAGTTATGAAAAATCATGTTCGCCTTCACCTCTTTTGAAGCCCTCTCACAGCAAATCAGCACAAAAAAATTAAATTAAACCAATATCTCATCAAATGAAGATATATCTGCTGCTATTATTAGCATAAATACTATGTTCCCCATCAATTTCAACTACTAAATGATTCTTTTAGCCTGATATTTTTAGTTGATATAAACAAATTCAAAACAACCAACCATTTGGCAGCATTGAACTTAAAGTAACTGAGTTCTCACGACATGGAACCATTAACATAAACATACTAGTATGGGTACAGTTCTCGTGACATGGAACCAATACTGTGAATTACCAGAGACGGATTGGTCCAGGTGAAAGCAGACTTTAGTAGATAGAGTAACAACATTTTTAAGAGAACAGCGAGTATTTAAGACGTCTCCTTCCACAAGTGTTTGTACTTTACCACAAAACAAAAACAATAACTGCCTTGAATTCAAGGGTCACTCAAAAGTTTATAAAGTACAACTATTTTCAATAATATAACATTTCTTGAACAAACTATTTCTAACCATCATGCCCCTACAACAAGATATATCTTAACATTGCTTTATTCTTCTAAACTTGGTCCTTTGCCAGAATATGGAATATATTTACGAAAAGATTTCATATTTAGTCAGAAAAATTGCATTTAGGCATCCAATTTAATCTATTAAATCTAAGAACATATGCAATAAATAACATTCAACACAAAGGTACATCGTGTGTGTTTATAAACTCATGAAATATTACTCTTAAGAGGGAATGTGTGTACCAGAAATATAGGAAAGGAAGACTTCCATTATGCAACACATAAAAGTGCATAATTAGTTGGTGCATCAGCTAAATAATAGCCTTAACAAAAGGAAGATTACATTATGAAAGATTACTATGGGGACAAGAACAATTATACTATAAATAATTAGTTCAACCATCGACTTCTTTAATTGACATGTAGAGGCCTGTTTGATTGGTTAAAATGACGAAAATACTGAATTACAAAAATCATAAAGACAGAGGATGCACTTAGCAGAACAGAACTGCTGTAGTCGAAAAGAAAAATTAGTTGAGCGTTGGACCGATCTCAATTATCTATATCCATCCTCCCATTTTGGTAACATAATATTTTATCTGAAACTAATCAATAAATAGAAAAATGACATCGTACATGATTATAAGTTAGTTTTCTTTCTTCTATTTTTTCCAAATAATTATCCATCATTAACCACCAAAAATATTTAGTACATTCTAAGTATATATATATATATATATATATATATATATATATATATATATATATATAGTTTTTCTGTCATTGCGTAGCAGTTCTACCAGGACACACAATCATACTTAATAGTATATTGCAAAAATTACAGAAATTGCAGACTTCTATGCAATGACAAGGAGAGTCCAGTAGGATTAATACACCAATCATACTTACTAGTAAATTATTGCAAAAATTGCAGAAATTTTAGAAATTAGAAGCATAAGGAAGTTATTGAAGGGGCACGCACAGATACCACGTGATCCAGACACAAACATATGTCCCAGTGAAGCAATGTCTCCCCACTAAAGAACCCTTCTTGTACCCCATCATACATATAGGTTATAGTCTTTCTACAAATTTGAAGTCCAAAGGTCGTTGGCCTAAGCCGAGACATATTGATTGAGGCCGATGATTAATACACCAATCATTGGCCACAAATATGAAGTCCAAAGGATTTGCAAAGCTTGTTGGAGTATAAATAGGAAAATAAGTGAAAAGATTAAGGCATCAATCAATTGAATATCAAAACATAAGTGGAAAGCTTGTTGTAGGTCTATGTTGTGCGTAAACTTCTTGTCTGTTCCAGGAGTATTATTATGCTTATTTAGTATTCTCCCCTATTTGGTTTCTCCCCTATTGATATGTATCAGTTTCTCCCCTATCTGGTTTCTTGTACCTTAACATCTCATGTATTTGAGATTTGCCTTATATTTTCTCTTGACTATGTAGTTAACTGCTTTGACACTTCCTCAAATATCAGTGCATCAGCTCATGTATTTGAGATTTGCCTTACTATTTTGGAACTTGTAAGCAAAAGCGACTACACAAATGGTTTAGCTCTACACTGACAACCATGTATTATAAAACATATGGAACCCACAAAGTGAATGATGCATTCAAGATATAGTTCGGTTACAAGACATGAAAACCAATGCGCAAACCTAACCAAGTTCCATCCAAAAGACTCCAATATAAAAATCTTTTATCGAAATTTACAAGAAGCATGCATCCAATCTCATTCAGACAAAAGAGCAAGCCAAATGTTTAGCCTGTGCAACAGCAATGTGCATAAATAGGCTAGCTGTAGATAATAATTGAGAGAAACTTGAGAGAATACAAGCAGTCACAATCAACTCGGCAAAGAAAATTGAACGAAAATAACTAATCAACAAAGGTGTAAAAGCATAATAAGATTGTAAAAACTAAAAACATGTAAAAGAAGAAAACTTATACATTGCAAGTAAACCAATCGGCAAAGGTGACTACTATTTCATTCAATTTCGAAACCACTAAGAAATACAACACAGAAAATACTTAAGCTTATGTCTAAATATACGAAAAAAAATCTAAAATTTTAATAACTTACTAATAGTTTTTTGTTTTCCAATACCAAAAAATCCGATCCGAAACTACCGATATCGTCAATCCCGGTTCTCATAGGAAGGGTCCGATAATGATACTAAGAACATTGCTTTCAATCCCTTTCATAAGATAAACACAAGACTCAGATGTCTCTCTACTCATCAACCATCCAACAGGTATATGCCACCAAAGTGGCACGTGTTTATCCAAGGTTTAAAGTACGGGCCGAAACCACCAATAGGCCTCAACCATTTCGGACCAGAGTTTGTGTCCGAGAATCATTCCGGAAATACACTCTGTGTCCTATTCGTGTCCGTACAAAAACATATTCCTATCTATGCAAATGTGTCCAAATTTTTCACAAAAAATCCAATTTTTTACAAATAATCACAGTAATTCCTACATGAATGCATAATCACAATAATTTGACAAATTAAAATCTGCAAAGAACATAGCCAGGTTCAAACTCATGTTCCTGTCCATGCAAATGTGTCCCATTTTTTCACAAAAAACCCAATTTTTCACGAATAATTATAGTAATTCCTACATGAATGCATGTAAATAGTGTAAAACACTCAAATTTTAAGCAAATAATCTAGGACAAAATAACATGCATCCAAAAATTAGGGCAAAGACTAAAAAATTTTGGTAAACAATTCAAAAAATTGGGGAAAATATACCAAACAGCAGCAATGGAGCACCTAGGGTTGAATGGTCGGACAGAGAGAGAGAGCAGCAGTACTGGAGCACCTAGGTCAGAATAATGGTCGGAGAGAGAAAGAGCAGCAGCACTGGAGCACCTAGGTCGAAGAGAGAGAGAGAGCAGCATATCACCCAGTTCTTTGATCGGAAAGAGGGAGAGAGAATGATTTTTAGGTTACTTTGATATTGAGAAGTGTGTTTTCATCGACTAAGTTCTGAATGTTTTGGGATGGACGGTCTAGATTAATCCATCCGATCGAACGGTTGAGATGGAAACATGTGGAGGTAAAGTTCCTCCATAAAATTTGGCAATTAGTCGCCAAATGTGTGACATTTATGCCGATCTATTTGGGACGGTAATGTGTATTATTTGGAACAGAAATTTTTCTTAGTCCCAAATAGTGATCCATTTTCACAATCTGTTCCAAAAAATACAATTTTTTGTTACTAAAAATATAGCCGTCCTTAGAATTATACTTTTAGGACTTTTTAGACTAGTGTTCCTTATAGTGTCGTCCCAAAAAGATACATTTTTTGTAGTGGAGGATGTACCTGCGGGACAACTCGTCTAGTTGTCTATTTACTTTGGACTTTTGAGAGTAGTCATGTATTAGACTATGTATTTTTATTACTGGACCTGTATCCAGCTTTACATTTCGGACTTGTACTTGGACTTACTATTATAAGAGATGACTTTTGTGTTTGGAGCATTTACTATCACGACCCGCACCCTTTTTTTTTTAAACGGATACGAGATGTGTCCAAGCCAGCCTACGTCGCAGTGTCGGTGGTAGAACGTTGTCACGGCCATGAAGATCAAATCATAAATAATGCTCATTCACATAATTAATTTAACTTACAATGATCACAAGTTTTACATTTGTAGAAAAATATAAACTTGCACAAATAAATGAATGACTATAACTCAACTATCTAGCTAGTCTTTAGGCTTTTGTCTGCAAGTATTCCCGTCACTCCCCAAGCTAAGTGAATCCATGGCTAACCTGAAAAATGTTGGTTTTCAGTCAGGAATGGAACTAGCACAATTCACAGAATGCAATTTCAAATAAAGAAAATGACTATAAAATAAAGGTTAGACATCAATCATGAGTTTTGAAAATAAACAGTAAATACGAAAAACCAATAGCAATAAATAGACACAAAATACTTTTCTCAACTGTTAGAAGTACCTTTGATATGTGATCAGTCTGGGCCACTACACCGCACGGTCTACGAGATCAACTTGCATGAAAATAAACATGGTCTACAAGATCTACTTGCAGAAATTAAACAATGTCTACAAGATCTACTGCAATAAAATAAACAATGTCTACGAGATCTACTGCATAAAAATAAATAATGTCTACGAGATCTACTGTATAAAAATAAACAATATCTATGAGATCTACTGCATAAAAATAAACAATGTCTACGAGATCTACTGCATAAAAATAAACACGGTCTACGAGATCTACTGTATGAAAATAAACACAGTCTACGGTCGGATCACACATCCTTGGTACTTCTCATTCCCGACTCAACAATTTATAATAGAGTATAAAATCACATAACCAATGACTAATCAATAAAATATAGTAAAGATCAATATCGAAATGCAGACAATAAACTGTACTCGCCTGTGGTCCTCTGCTGGTGAAACCGACAGTCTGAACTACTCAATGTGCCACAATAGTCAAAACCCGTACAACAGTCCCCGAAAGCTGAAATAAACATTACCAATATTTTCAGAATAGTCAAATTATCTAGGATTGCCTATCCTTAAGTCCAATTCTGGACACAGGGGCAAAACGATAATTTTGGGCCAAAACGGTTTCCGCCGTTGGACCCGCTTTGCACCGAAAAGTGTGCCAGAGTCAACAGTCTCTAAAATCGTCAAACTACATGTCAACAGATCCAGTTTTCTGATACGAACCCAATCGTATGTCCAGAGTTGTATTCCGGCGGGTCGTGCACAAAATTGCCTGTTGAGTCGGACCGTGAGGCCCGCAAAACGACGATCCAAACAACTATCTCAGAATCGGACCAAACTTGGCATACAGGACCAGAAAAATGATACGGTCCTGTTGGCATAAGTTTCGTCTCGATCTGACGAGCGTGCACAAAGTAATTGGAGAATTTATAAAGTGCACGATGCGGTAAATTTCGACGGATACGTATCAAATTCGTCGCGCACACGCGACCAATTTGAATTTCGTCAAAGCCCACATGACCACGAAGCCGTTACGCAGCTTTCGATGCTTACGGTTCGCGACCACGTCGCCCGGAATGGCGGGACGCACGTCGTATGGATGGTTTTCTATGTTTTTGAAAATAGTTTTTCGGTCAACTTCAGAATTTGATTTTTCGACACGTAGTGGACGAAATCAAATTCTGTAAAAAGGGATTCGAAGCCCTATAGGTTATCTAGGACTGTCTTTAATTAGTTTTTGAGGTTTTGTACTGATCTGATCTATATCTGGCTTCTAAAACAGGGATTGAATTCATGAAACTGTCCCGTTTGATCAGGTTTTTCTCTAAGTTTTGGGCTCTGTTTACGATGCTCTTGGCGCAAAACAAGTCGAAGTATTTGAAGGAAGACGGAGTTGATTATATTGTCAACATACCTGTGAAGACGACGCATAAAATGATGCAAGGAGGCGACGGGAAACTCTGTGCGAAGTGCGGCTCGCGATCGCTGATTGCTGCTGTCGTGCGACTCGATTCTCTACGCGAGCGCCGTATCCGCGCAGCCTCGCCGCGCGTGGTGGCTCCCAGGGTGAACGCACTGCAGCGCCAGGGTCCGAGGGGGTTGGCGTGGCGGTTTGGTGTTGAGGAATTTTAGTGTTACGCCGCTCCTCTCCCACGCTCTGATGCGATATATATGTGTATATGCTTCGGTTGTAAAACCGAGCAACTCTCAGTTTGGCTCAGTTTCCTCGGGCTAGGCTCAGCTCCTTGGCGGGCTGGCTGGGTATTGCTGATGCTTTAGTCGGTTGGCAGAGGGAAATAGTGTGGGCCGGGCTGCTCCCTGTATGGTTTTGTTCGGCCGGGTTGGAAATTAGTTCAGCTGAGGGGTGTTCATGCTAGTGCTTCCTATTCTCTTCCTTAGTTATTCCTTTCTTTTTCTTTTTCTTTTTTCCCTTTTATTTCTATTTAGTATATATATGTATACGTTTATATGTAATCACCAAATAATATCTATATACACGCATATATATTTATATATACATATACACTCATATATATTTATACACTCATATATACGTATATATATAATATATATATATATAAATACGCATATATACATATATACCTATACACAAATATATATTTATATATATATATATATATTTATACGTATACACATGCACATAATTTATCTATATATATATTTATATACACATGCACCATATATTATCCTTTATATTTATCTATATATATACGCACATATATTATGTATTTGTATATACACATTTTATGTATACATATACATAATACTATATATACACATACTCATATATATCCAAATATACACATGTATACCTTTATTTAATACATTTACCTATACATACAATTTCACACACCTATTATAGTATATTTATAATAAAATAATGTAAAAACAATTTTATTAAATAAAAATCCCAATATATAACAATAATAATAACGAAATTTAATAACCAATAATGGTATATATCTAACAATTAGCTATGATAATTAATTATTCATAAAATCTAAAAATCACCATTTAATTAAAATAAGTAAAAATAGAATATTTTAAAAAAAATTCGGGAAGGGAAGCTACAAATCTACCCACCTTAAAATAATTTCGTCCTCGAAATTCTAACTCATAAACATGCCAACATTCAAACATAAAAATTAAAAGGAATACATCCACTATTACCACCATCTCTTCAAATTTAATTTCTCAGAAATATTTGTACCTTCTCCTAGCCATTCTGTAACTACGAATCATCGAGGACTTCTACCCACCTTTGGTCACACTACTCCCTCAAGGGTATGTCCCTAAAGCTTTATAATCTTCTAACTAGTTGCTAACAATTCTACCAACGGATATCTACTGCATATGGTGTCTCTAATCTTCTCCTATCTATTAAGCAACCCAAAAATTTAACAATCAGCAAATTTACACAAGTAGCTAGTAAATATTGACAAAAATTAATAAGCATGGCCATTCGTCTCTCTGAAATAAGGAGGACAGGAAGATAGGGAAAAATAATCAAGAGTAGATATGAAATTTCAAGAGTGGTAGAGAATATCCAATAATGCAGATAGGAAGAAAGTTTTACGAACCACTGACCTATTTGCTAGATTGTGCTACTCTAGTCTAATCACTTGCTAAATCGAAGAACTCTTCGTTTCCTAGAGGGGCTTGCAATCCATACCATTTGAAAATTCTGTTCTCGGATTTCATCTGAACAAGATTTCATAATGGAACAAAATTTGAGAAATCAAAATTGTGATCTTTTCCGTGGTGATTTAAACACACGAGCAAAGATTATGAATGCAATAAAAGATCGTATCGCGACTTCCAAGTAGATGGGATAAAGTTTTATGAATGGATTCACATTCTAAGGGATAGAGATTACATAATAGATATGGGGACCTATTCCAAACAGTTCGGTTTTATAGACCAACTATGGGGGTTTGTCTGGAGGGTTTTTACTGGGCCTCAATGGGTTTCCTATTTGGACATCAATCGTTGGTTGGATGAACATTGGGTTTCAATCTATATGGTCTAGACAAGATCCCAATGATAAAACTATTCTTACTAATTTAGGGTATCCTAGAATAGGTTTCTACCTAAGGGATTGAGCTAGTTGCTAGTCAAGTTGGTTAGCTAGGTCACTAAAGCTCAAATGTGTCTTCAGTGACTTTGTGTTTAAGGAGCACATGAGGCCTCAATCGGGTGGCATATTAGGGACGTGTGCGTAGTGGGCTTCGATTAGGTCACAACTATATATTGGGTCGAAGGAATTGGGTCAAGGTTGAGGCTCTAGTGGGAGTCGAAAAGTATACCGAGTAGATACTATGGTAGGGGTTATAGCTAATCTTTTTAACCTGAAAGTCGTAGCACAAAATAGAGTACGAGGGGACGGGTTTGAGTGGGACATGATATACCTAGATGAATGTGGACTCGTCTAGATCTTGCATGTGAAGTTTGTTGGAAGGTAACAGTTGGTCTCGTGCTCCGCATATTAATGACACGGCCGGGGACACAAAATGATCTAAATAGAAGGTGGGAGTCCAGGGGGCACTATTTATCATCAGTAGTCTTCATATATCCCAAAATATTTAGAAGGCTTACAGTCTACCCACCTTAGAAACTAGGACATAGTTTTAGGAATGATGAGGTTGAAAGAATTTCAAAAGCTCGAATATTGTACCTCGACTCTGGTCAATGGAGAACAAGGTACAGCGTAATGGGATACGGTAGATGTAAGTCATGCCAAGGATCGTCCCTCAATAAATGGAGAACGAGTGTGTACAATAACACATGGTCGATAAAATAGAATGACCTACTCGTCCACAGTATACATGAGTTATCGACAGGGTAACCAATTCTAAGACACATCATATGAAAAGATTTCTAATAACTGAGTCGTGAATTTCTATTGGCGTCAAACCTGCCAGACTATTGTTGCAAGGGTTTTAGTTGAAGTAGGCTTCAAACAAATGATTAGAAGCTCACAACATTTGGTCTCTGGAGAATAGGTAGTCTTCTAGGTCGGCATTTGGTCACGGGAAGGATCCTAATCATCCTCGGTCTCTAATGACCAGAAGATCAAAATAGTAGGTTTAAGGTCGAAGGGAGGACGAGTAACTCAAGGCAAGATTTCAGTCACAGGGCTGGCCGATGGTAGTTACAATTGCGTATACAACTATCATAGTCATGGAGAATACTCTATATCTATCTATCAATTACGAGCTTTTGTCTTTCCAATCAGTGAAGACGAAAACTATAAAGAGTTCAAGAGGGATGTCACTGAACACAATTACATGATTCAAGGGCGGATATTTAATTCTAGAGGAATTGTCAAAGCAATCGTGGATGAAATCCTGGATACCTCTATATCTCAATCCACGTAGGGTAATTAAATAAAAAGCGAACCAATTGTATCATGGTTGATCAAACCATAATACACTGATTCTGATTAGACAATAAGTTAGCAGGCATCACCACTAAACATATGCCTCGAATCAAGCTCGAGAACAGAGTGAGCTTGCAAAACTAAGCTGTAACAGCAGCGTTTGTTAAGATAGTCGAATACAATTATGTGAGATTTTTGAAAGAAGGCACGAGTAGTTCGAGTTTTGTGAGAATCAAAACCTTATCCGGTGTTCTTGCTTACACGGTCACCCTACTATCTTCTTATCCACAAGGACTTGGTCGACTAATGGGTTATGGACATTCTAAATTCCATATTCCAGGTAAACCTGTTAGCGTTAATTAATTTCCTCGTCAATAGGTCACAAGGACTACAGAAGGCTGGGTCGAGAGACATGCTACCCAACTTACAAAACTTCCACTAATATCGTCTTCGGGTCTCATAGGACATACTGGTATTGTCCTATCCTCCATAGTATCCTAAACCTGTAATCATGTTTGAAGTCCTTTCACCGCGGATTATGCCTCGCCCGTATACTCTGGCTGTGGTAAACCCTTGGTTTCGTAACTCAACATGATACAAAATCGAACCCTTCTTAACTCTATCCAATATTGGCTCAAGGGTGTCTACGATCAAGAGGACCACTAGCTATAGTTTTAGCAATATTCTATGACCTATATTTTCTTAAACCCATTTCAACTCTAGGGGTCGTGTCTTGCCAGTGCGCTGCTGGCTGCAGTGTATCCATAGTCTCCAAAATTCAATTAAATGGCGACAGTGCGCTGCTGTCCTGCCATTATGAGTTAACTAACATTCCTTTAACTATATTTGAAAATATTCATGAGCTTTTAGAGAATCGAACAAGTTGACCATGAACTAGAGCGTAAGCATTTGTCCGATCAATCACAACCCTTAACATAAAGGATTGAACAGAAAAGAAATATCTGAGGACAAAAGAAATACAACATTCTAATATCTATTCATTGTGTATTCAAACCATAGAGGAAAACTTTTTGGATTGAAGCCAACTCGAGGTTCGTATATGGGTAACATAATCAGAAATTATATAAAAACACTAATCCTTAGGGCAACTAGGAACTAAATGGGCCATTCGGACTAGGGTATAGGGATGATACCTAAGGTGTCAAGAGGAGGAACTGAACAATTTATCAAGGTTAGTTTATCAATCCTAGGAAGTCCGATCTCACCAAGTGAATAATCTATTCGCATTGGATCATATCGTCATATCAATAGGTAATAGTGTACCTATGGGGATTTGACAAACTATCAAAATTAATAACTAGTCCTCATCTAATTTGCATGGCCTATACTACCCATCGGTCAATTTGTATAAGGGACTCCTAGTCCTAGTCATTCTCGTAAATTAAATTAATTTCTAATTCGTGAATGAGCATTTCTAGTCGCAGGCTCGCAATAGTATGACTAACTTAAGTACTATCACGAGTTCGCATGATTTGCAAAGACTGACCTGCATGGGCCACCACAAAAACTTGTCACGACCCGTACCCGTTTTTTTTTAAACGGATACGAGATGTGTCCAAGCCAGCCTACGCCGCAATATCGGCGGTAGAACGCTGTCACGGCCATGAAGATCAAATCACAAATAATGCTCATTCACATAATTAATTTAACTTACAATGATCACAAGTTTTATATTTGTAGAAAAATATAAACTTGTACAAATAAATGAATGACTACAACTCAACTATTTAGCTAGTCTCTAGGCTTTTGTCTGCAAGTATTTCCGTCACTCCCCAAGCTAAGTGAATCCATGGCTAACCTAAAAAATGTTGGTTTCCAGTCAAGAATGGAACGAGCACAATTCACTGAATGCAATTTTAAATAAAGAAAATGACTATAAAACAAAGGTTATACATCAATCATGAGTTTTGAAAATAAACAGTAAATACGGAAAACCAATAGCAATAAATAGACACAAAATACTTTTCCCAACTATTAGAAGTACCTTTTATATGTGACCAGTCTGGGCCACTACACCGCACGGTCTACGAGATCTACTTGCATGAAAATAAATACGGTCTACGAGATCTACTTGCAGAAATTAAACAATGTCTACGAGATCTACTGCAATAAAATAAATAATGTCTACGAGATCTACTGCATAAAAATAAACAATGTCTACGAGATCTACTGCATAAAAATAAACAATGTCTACGAGATCTACTGCATAAAAATAAACACGGTCTACGAGATCTACTGCATGAAAATAAACACGGTCTACGGTCGGATCACACATCCCTGGTACTTCTCATTCCCGACTCAACAATTTATAATAGAGTATAAAATCACATAACCAATGACTAATCAATGAAATATAGTAAAGATCAATATCGAAATGCAGACAATAAACTGTACTCGCCTGTGGTCCTCTGCTGGTGAAACCGACAGTCTGAACTACTCAATGTGCCACAATAGTCAAAACCCGTACAACAGTCTCCGAAAACTGAAATAAATATTACCAATATTTTTAGAATAGTCAAATTAGCTAGGATTGCCTGTCCTTAAGTCCAATTCTGGACACAAGGGCAAAACGATAATTTTGGGCCAAAACGGTGTCCGTCGTTGGACCCGCTTTGCACCGAAAAGTGTGCCAGAGTCAACGGTCTCTAAAGTCATCAAACTACATGTCAACTGATCCATTTTCCGATACGAACCCAACCGTATGTCCAGAGTTGGATTTCGGCGGGCCGTGCACAAAATCGCCCGTTGAGTCGGACCGTGGGGCCCGCAAAACGGCGATCCAATCAACTATCTCAGAACCGGACCAAACTTGGCATACAGGACCAAAAAAAATGATACGGTCTTGTTGGCGCAAGTTTCGTCTCGATCTGACGAGCATGCACAATGTAATTGGAGAATTTGCAAAGTGTACGATACGGTGAATTTCGACGGATACGCATCAAATTCGTCGCACACACGCAACCAATTTGAATTCCGTCAAAGCCCACACAACCACGAAGCTGTTACGCAGCTTTCGATGCATACGGTTCGCGACCACGTCGCCCGGAATAGCGGGACACACGTCGTGTGGATGGTTTTCTATGTTTTTGAAAACAGTTTTTCGATCAACTTCAGAATTTGATTTCTCGACACGTAGTCGACGAAATCAAATTCTGTAAAAAGGGATTCGAAGCCCTATAGGTTATCTAGGACTGTCTTTAATTAGTTTTTGAGGTTGTGTACTGATCTGATCTATATCTGGCTTCTAAAACAGGGATTGAATTCATGAAACTGTCCCGTTTGATCAGGTTTTTCTCCAAGTTTTGGGCTCTGTTTACAATGCTCTTGGCACAAAACAAGTCAAAGTATTTGAAGGAAGACGGAGTTGATTATATTTTCAACATACCTGTGAAGACGATGCGTAAAACGATGCAACGAGACGACGGAAAACTCTGCGCGAAGTGCGGCTCGAGATCGTTGATCGCTGCTGTCGCGCGACTCGATTCTCTGCGCGCGCGCCGTATCCGCGCGGCCTCGCCGCACCGGCGGTGCCAAGGGTGGACGCACGGCGGCGCCAGGGTCCGAGGGGGTTGGCATGGCGGTTTGGTGTTGAGGAGTTTTAGGGTTACGCCGCTCCTCTCCCACGCTCTGATGCGATATATATGTGTATATGCTTCGGTTGTAAAACCGAGCAACTCTCGGTTTGGCTCAGTTTACTCGGGCTGGGCTCAGCTCCTTGGCGGGCTGGCTGGGTATTGTTGATGCTTTAGTCGGTTGGCAGAGGGAAATAGTGTGGGCCGGGCTGCTCCCTGTATGGTTTTGTTCGGCCGGGTTGGGAATTAGTTCAGCTGAGGGGTGTTCATGCTACTGCTTCTTATTCTCTTCCTTAGTTATTCCTTTCTTTTTCTTTTTCTTTTTTCCCTTTTATTTCTATTTAGTATATATACGTATACGTATATATGTAATTACCAAATAATATCTATATACACGCATATATATTTATATATACATATACACTCATATATATTTATACACTCATATATACGTATATATAATATATATATATATATATATATATATATATATATATATATATATATATATAAATACGCATATATACATATATACCTATACACAAATATATATTTATACGTATACACATGCACATAATTTATCTATATATATATATTTATATACACATGCCCCATATATTATCCTTTATATTTATCTATATATATACGCACATATATTATGTATTTGTATATACACATTTTATGTATACATATACATAATACTATATATACACATACTCATATATATCCAAATATACACATGTATACCTTTATTTAATACATTTACCTATACATACAATTTCACACACCTATTATAGTATATTTATAATAAAATAATGTAAAAACAATTTTATTAAATAAAAATCCCAATATATAACAATAATAATAATAACGAAATTTAATAACCAATAATGGTATATATCTAACAATTAGCTATGATAATTAATTATTCATAAAATCTAAAAATCACCATTTAATTAAAATAAGTAAAAATAGAATATTTTAAAAAAATTCGGGAAGGGAAGCTACATTTAGGACTCTTTATTACTTATAGAACTGTTAGCACATTTTAGTCTTATCCTGTTATCTATAGAACAGCTTACTGCACTTTATCTCAAGCGTAGGCTGAACATGACTCGGCCCGGCCCAACAATTTGGGTAGCGGATCATGACATGTTTTTAGCGGTGGCCCATGCAGTTCTCTGACTAAATTGTTTGGTTACGTTATTGTACCAAGCTTGCCTGCAATTAGGAACTTAAGGTAATTAGACAATATTAGGAATGACGCTTAGAACACCTAGAGGAATACTAGGATTGCAACATAGGAAATACATCACATGCTTGCTATTACAATTAGATTTTCTTGTTTATGATTGTTTACTTTAAAGAGTCCTTATAAGTCCTTTTTATTTTATTTTATTTAGATGGTGCTCACCTGCTCATCCCAGTACGTCACACCTGAGAATGGCACACTCCCTATCCAGTCAGCTGACCAGTTGACCGATACACCTCCACCTCCACCTACCATATTCCTCTACTCCATAAATCCACCAACCCAAAAGCCTCCACTACCTTCCACATCACAGTCCCAGCAGGACCCAATACTCCCACGACCACCAATCACTATACCTACCCAGGCTTCCGTCACACTCGACGGGAACCAACTGCTCACTCTGATTCAGGGGTTCCTAACGACCCATCAGGAGCAGACTACCCTACTCCGCCAGAGCATGGATCGTTCTGAGGAACGTACCGTGGTCCCACCACCTATAGAGCTACGACAGAGAGCAGGGACAATCAAGGACTTCATGGGTCTGAACCCCAAGGAGTTCTTAGGGACTGAGGGCATAGTTGTAGCAGATGACTGGCTAGACTCGGTAGAGAGGAAGCTCCTTGGAGCTAGGTTGTCGAATGACCTCCAGGTCGAGGCAGCGAGTTTTTGCTGATAGACTTGGCAGGAGTTTGGTTCCGAAATGAGCCGCTATTCGCGAGAGGGAGGGCCACTTGGGATCAGTTCAAGACCCAGTTCAAGAAGAAATTCTTCTCGACCACCGCTAGGGTAGCCATGGGGCTACGATTCCAGAACATCCAGCAGAGGAACCGTTCTGTCGACGAGTATGTAGAGGAGTTTAGTCGTTTGAGCCGTTTTGCTCCTAGTCTAGTTACAGACCCAGAGGAGATGATACGTAGGTTTTTCCATGGTCTAGTTCCAGACATTGGCATTCTTATAGTGGCGAACGGTACGACTGACTACTACCAGAGCCTAGAGTTGGCCTGGAGCATAGAGGAGCGTCTTCAGTCTTACAAGAGGTCGGCTTCTGTACACCTCGAGGGACCGTCCAAGCATCAGGCTTTCCAGCAGAGAGCACCGACGTCGCACCAGCAGACATACCGTCCCCCCACACCACATCACCCGACCCCGCCAGTTAGAGCCCTAGGACCCCAACAGCAGCAGAAGGGAGCTTTGTGTGCATTCTGTAAAAGGCCAGGCCATGACGCTTTCGTCTGCAGGAAGAGGTTGGGGCAGTGTTTAGCTTGTGGGTCTGCCACCCATCAGCTTCGGGACTGTCGAGTAGCCAAGGTACCTAGAGGGCCGCTCTCGACTCAGCAGCAGAGGTTTGGGCAACATCTGCAGCAGCAGAAGGGACCCCAGGGGAAGGCTTATAGCCTAGCTCTTGAGCCAGAGCCAGAGCAGGATTCGGAGCCCGATTATTTGGCTGACGTCATCACAGGTCATATTTATTTACATACTTTTCTAGCCCTATGCTTGTTTGATTTCGGTACATCTCATAGCTTCCTGTCATTAGAGTTTTTGCATAAGTACCATTTAGTAGCTACACCTACCGAGGAGATTAGTAGAGTAATGACAGGAGGCGGACCAGTGTCCATTAGAGCTATCTATAGATGCTCTATTACTATAGCTGGGAGAGAGTTTAGGGGACGATTCTTTGTGATGCCACTCCCTGGGTATGATATCATATTGGGAATGGACTGGCTTAGCTATGCCCATGCAACTATAGACTGTCATGAGGGTAGTATTCTGTTCAGTCCTCCAGCCACGGCACCATTCAGTGTCAGGAGGACAGGGCCGGAGATCAGCCTAGAGCCGAACTATTGTACGACAGTTGGGGAGTTAGCACCGCCACACCCTATCATTAGGGAGTTTATGGATGTATTCCCAGAGGATCTTCCAGGACTTCCGCCTGACAGAGATGTGGAGTTCACTATAGATTTAGTACCGGGTTCATCACCAGTATCCCGGGCTTGCTATCAGTGAACCCCAAGGAGATCGTAGAGATAAAGGAGCAGATTGATGACTTATTGAAAAAGGGTTTCATTCGATCTAGTGCTTCTCCATAGGGATTGCCAGTGCTCTTTGTGCCTAAGAAGGATGGTATAGTCCGGTTGTGTATTGACTACCGGGCTTTGAATACCATCACCATTAAGAACAAATATCCTCTTTCCAGGATAGATGATTTGTTCGACCAGTAGAGTGGGGCGAAGGTGTTTTCTAAGATAGATTTGAGATCTGGGTATCACCAGGTGAAAGTCAGGGCTGCAGACATCCAGAAGATGGCGTTCAACACGAAGTACGGGCAGTACGAGTTTCTGGTGATGCTATTTGGTCTCACAAATGCGGCAGCTATCTTTATGAATTTGATGAATAAGACATTTCAGCAGTATCTGGATAAGTTTGTCGTAGTATTTATCGATGACATCCTGATATACTCGAAAATGCCGGAGGAGCATGCAGAGCACTTGCGGACAGTTTTGGGGATTCTGAGGCAGGAGAGATTGTTTGCCAAATTGTCGAAGTACGAGTTCTTTTTAGACCGAGTGGAGTTTCTCGGTCATATAGTTAATGGAGAGGGAATCTCGGTGGATCCCAGGAAGATTGCTGTAGTTGAGACATGGAAGGCTCCGACGTCAGTTTTAGAGATCATGAGCTTTCTAGGTTTAGCCGGCTATTATAGAAAGTTCGTCCAGGACTTCGCTAGGATAGCCGAACCCATAACGAAGCTGACGCGGAAGGACGCAGAGTACATCTGGTCAGAGGACTGCCAGGCTATATTTGAGGAGCTGAAGAGGAGGCTGACGACCGCTCCAGTTCTGACATTACCTTCAGGATCTGGAGGTTTTACCATATACAACGATGCTTCGGAAAAAGGGCTAGGATGTGTCCTACAGTAGCATGGGAAAGTGATTGCTTATGCATCTAGACAATTACGGACTCATGAGCGGAACTATCCTACCCATGACCTAGAGTTAGCTGCGGTGATCTTTGCACTCAAGTTATGGAAATATTACTTATACGGAGAGCGTATAAAAATCTTTACTGACCACAAGAGCTTGAAGTATGTGTTCATGCAGAAAGAGCTGAATATGAGGCAAAGACGATGGTTGGAGTTGATGAAGGACTTCGACATTAATTTACAGTATCATCCTGGGAAGGCAAATGTGGTGGCAGATGTGCTGAGCAGGCATCCGATGGCATGGTACCTGATGATAGATCGGTATTTACGGGAAGATCTGGAGAAGCTCGGTATCGAGATAGTTTGGCCAGGATCAGTGATACAGATGATGGCGCTTGACATTCAGTCAGGGTTGATGGAGCAGATCAGGGAGTCACAGTCTACAGATGAGAGCCTTCGCAGACTTCGAGCCCAGGCTTTAGCTGGATTGCTGGATGACCTCACCGTAGTAGAGGATGGATCCTTGAGGCATGGTTGCCGATTGTGCGTGCCAAAAGGAGAGCTGATAGAGGCAGTCTTACAGGAGGCGCATAGATCTCGATATTCTATTTAGCCTGGTGCCAACAAGATATACCATGACTTGCGGGAACATCTTTGGTGGCACGGAATGAAGAGAGATGTATCACGTTTCATTTCGAGATGCCTAGTTTTCCAGTAGGTCAAGGCAGAGCGCCAAAGGCCAGCAGGTCTATTACAGCCGTTACCCATTCCCGAGTGGAAGTAGGAACACATTACGATAGACTTCGTCTCAGGACTTCCTCGTTCCCAAGGAGGGAAGGATGCCATTTGGGTCATCATGGACAGGCTGACGAAGTATGCGTACTTCATACCCTTCAAGGTGGGGCTTTCCACCGAGAAGTTGGCTGAGCTATACATGCAGCAGATAGTTCGCTTGCACGGAGTACCAGTGAGCATCGTGTCAAATCGAGACCGCAGATTCATCTCCCACTACTGGAGGAGCTTACAGGAGGAGTTGGGCAGTCGGCTCAAGTTCAGTACGACGTACCACCCGCAGACATATGGGCAGTCCGAGAGGACGATACAGACGCTAGAGGACATGCTGAGGACTTGTGTGCTATACTTTGGCGGATCATGGGAGAGCCATCTGTACTTGGTAGAGTTTTCCTATAACAACAGCTACCAAGCCAGCATCGGTATGTCTCATTTCGAGGCACTATATGGACGACGATGTCGTACACCACTCTTTTGGGACGATGTTGGGGATAGAGTTATGCTTGGGCCAGAGATGATCATGGATGCAGTAGAGAAGGTCGGGATGATTAGAGATAGGCTCAGAGTAGCTCAGGACAGGCAGAAATACTGGGTCGATGCTAGTCGTAGACCGATGGAGTCCGCTGACGGTGATATGGTGCTAGTGAAGATATCACCTACTAGAGGGACGATCCGGTTCGGACGAGGAGGCAAGCTGAGCCCCAAATACATCGGGCCGTTCGAGATACTTGGCAGGATCGGAGAGGTAGCTTACAGGATTGCACTTCCACCCAACCTAGCAGGAGTTCACGATGTCTTTCATGTGTCTCAGCTGAGGAGATATGTTCCGGACCCCAGTCATGTGCTAGATCATTCAGAGTTGGAGATCGGACCGAGCCTTACAGTTACTGAGCAGCCCGTGGAGATATTGGACAGGAGGGAGAAGAGGCTGAGGAACAAAGTCATACCCTTAGTGCGAGTAGCTTGGAGCCGTCACTCTCCGGGTGAATCTACTTGAGAGAGGAAGTCGGACATGAGGGAGAGATATGCTTACTTGTTCGACCCAACAGCTGCGAGGGAACCACCCGTTCCCGCTTGATACCTTTGAGGTTAGTTTCGATCGTAGCCTTAGTCATTTATTGTATTGCTTGTTATGTTAGAATGTTTGTAGAGTCTTCTATCCTTGTGAATTTCGAGGACGAAATTTTTCAAGAAGGAAAGATTTATAAGCCCCTAAATTTCAAAATAATATTTTAATAATATTAAATAATATTTATGTGTTTAAAATGATTTATTATAATTATTAGAAATTTTTCTAGAATTTTTAAATAATTTTTAAATAGTTTTTAAATCAAAATATATTATTTTGTAATAAACTGAATTATTTTAATATCGTTTTGTAATATTTAAATTTGTTTTAATATCGTTTTGTAATTTAATGAATTGTTCTAATTTACAGTTTGTAAATTTTATTTGCAAACTGTTGGGCGTGGGGTTATTGTGTAAAACCCCAAAGTTTGGGGACCCGACTGCCAAACCGCCGTCACCCCCCCCTCCCCCACGTTTCCACCAACCCCCGATGACCGGCGACTGCCACCGCACGGCCGACCTAACCGACTTCGACCGACCTCTCCCCCCTATAAATAACCCCCAGACCTAATCCTAACCCTAGAACGCCACCCCGACCCCCCACAGCCACCTCGACTCCTTCTTCTCCGACGAAAACCCTAACCCTAACTCCGACGGCTACTCCAGCGCCACCTTCCCAGCCATCTACACCACCCATAACCACCACCACTAGATGCGCCTCATCGAGACGAGTGCAGCGCCACCCGAGCGCCATGCCGACGATGCCTCATCCGCCCTATCGTCGCACCAATAGCCCGCCCAACTTGGACACGTACGTGTCAGTTTTGTTTTCGTGTCGAATTTGTGTCTCGAACTCACATATGCGACTCGCCACGTCTTGACGAACCTAGTGGTAAGTCTGGACACGTCCAAATCGACCCGTGCGTGTCGTGCATGACCAAGACACGGGGACTCGGCCGTTCTTCGTGTCCCAAACAGTCAGGACACGAAGTTTGGTTATCGGGTTTAAAACCCGTTAACCTAAAACCTAAATAAAACTAACCCTAACCCAATCTCTAACAGATGACTCGGGCTGACCCCCTGGCCAGCCCGATTGCGCCTAAAACCGGACCCCTCTGGGCCGAGTTCGAGCCCCCCCTTCTTTCTTTTTGGTTTTGTTTTGGTTTTAGTTATTTTATTATATTTATATATGTATGTATGTTTATATATATATATATATATATATATATATATATATATATGTATATATGTATATGTATTTATGTATTTATGTATATATATATTATTATATATATACTGTTTTATATATATATATGTATACAGTATTTATATATGTATATATATATTTTATATTTAGTATTTATTATATATATATATATATCCATTATATAATGGATATATATATATCCATTATATATATATATATATATATATATATATATATATATATATATATATATATATATATATATATATATATATATATATTTTATATATATATATATATATATATATATATATATATATATATATATTTTTTTTTATATATATATATATATATATATATATATATATATATATATATATATATATATAAGTATCTATATATTTATATGTATATATATAGATATTGTTGTTGTATGTTTATATATATATTTCAATTCTACCTTGTATAAAATATTATTATATAAAATTTTACAAGTTATTTTATTATATATTTTGTGACTTGTATATTTTTACCACTCTAAAAATATATTATTTATATTTAAATTCCTGTATTTTGTCTGATTATGGCCAATTGATGTCCAAACCTAGCATGAGTTTTGGGCCCAATTGTGTCTAATACATTCAGAGTCTGTACAAGTCATATTGGACTTGATTCATGGCTCTGGGTCCTGTATCTGGACTTCGGTTCAATTTTGAATATATGGACAAAATAGAAAATAATTAATTAATTATTTTCCAGAAACTGTTGCTTGCTATTTTTGAATTTTTATATATATTTTAGTTGCTGTAAAAATCTGGGAAAAATTGTACTTAAATACTATATTAATTTAGATAATTTACTATAATTTTTCCAGCATTTAATATGTGCTTTTGGTATTTTATAAAAATAGGAAAACAGAACACATTTTCAGTGTATATATGTTTGCTAATTTTTAATAATTATTTATGAAGGTTTATAAATTCCAGAAAAATTAGTATAAATTTCTATAATTAACAAGGATCAATTTGGTACTTTATATTATGTAAAATTGAGCTTTTGTCTATCTCAAAAATTATTGAAACACAGTGTACAGTTTGATTTATTTATTGAATAATTACGACTTGCAACTTTTTGTGTTGTTTTGAGTTATAGTCGTATCGAACCTCACCCTTCACTAGTATAAAGACCCTAAAAAGTTAGTTTGGGTATTGTGTCACCCCACATTGGTCTTCTATGCTAAAGTCATAATTTGGCTAGGTGTCCAGTCAGAAAGTCGTGTTGTACCACTAGTATTTTATTGTTTAACTTAGTGAAAAACTAAGTTTATGTGTTATTTCTACAGTGACGAGTTACCAGGCATCTATAGCATTTTTTATCGCTACTTTGCTTTGCTAAAGGCAAGTACTTCTACAAACTTTACATACTGCTATAACAATAAACTGTGATTTTCCAACCATGTAAAATGCTGATCCTTGGGGTAGCAAGTTAAAACTTTACATGTTGTATTACATTCAATCTCTACCATGTTTAGGATAGTTTTTTATATCTTGTACATATTTAAATAACGGGTTAAGGGAAAACCGTTAGTAGTGTACGTGATCATGACCCCATTCTCCGTATGTATTTACCGCGTACGGTAACATTCTATATGTAACCTTGCCGTATGTTATAATCTCGCGTTTGTGTATGGATATACACCGATGCCGTTCGTGCACGTATATGCATGCCAAAAAAACTTGATATGTGCCGCTGTACATCCTATTCACCTATTGACCGATTCACGTACATGCTACGGTTTTAAACTTTTAAAATATATGTTGCCATTTCTAAAAAGAACCAATTAAACCATGATATGCCATGATTCCAGTTTATTACACTTATGTTCATGCTTCGTATATTTAGTTTGTTAGAATCAGTACTTGCTCCCGTCCTGACAGGATAACATTGTAGTTATACTTACTGAGGAGGAGTTGCTCTGTGATTCATATTATAGAGTTACTGCCGAGGACCAGGCTTTATCTTACGAGGATGTACCTGCGGAAAAACTCGTCTAGTTGTCTATTTACTTTGGACTTTTGAGAGTAATCATATATTAGACTATGTATTTTGTGACTGGACCTGTATCCAGCTTTACATTTCGGATTTGTACTTGGACTTACTATTATATGAGATGAATTTTGTGTTTGGAGCATTTACGACTCTTTATTACTTATAGAACTGTTAGCACATTTTAGTCTTATCATGTTATCTCTAGAACAGCTTACTGCGCTTTATCTCAAGCGTAGGCTGGACATGACTCGGCCCGGCCCAATAATTTGGGTAGCGAATCGTGACATCTTACAATGTAGGGTCCTTCCCACTTCGCTTCAAATTTTCTTTTGCTAATGTGTGTCATAGTCATAGGACGTTTGACGGTTAGAACTAGTTCTCCTTTTTGAAATGTTCGGACTTTGACTTTACGATTGAAGATTTTTGATAGACGAGCTTGGTATAACTCAATATGTTGTTGAGCTAGGAGCCGTTTCTCGTCAAGCGCTTCAAGCTCCTGAAGTCTCAGGCGATCATTGTTTTCGGTTGTGAGTTCGTTGGCAATAGCATTTCTTAGGGAAGGGATCTGAATTTCCAATGGTAAGACAGCTTCACATCCGTATACCAAAGAAAAAGGTGTACAGCCTGTAGGAGTACGTATAGTAGTACGGTAAGCCCACAGATATTCTCCCAGCTTCTCACTCCAGTTTCGTTTGTTGGTAGAAACAAACTTCTTGAGTAGTTTGATGATGGTCTTGTTAAATGCTTCTACCAACCCGTTAACTGCAGGATTGTAAGCTATAGAAGCAATGCTATTGATCCCGTTTTGTCATCACAGAATCGAGTGAACTTCTGACTAATGAATTGTGGCCCATTATCGTGAACGATTTGCCGAGGAATACCGAATCTATAAATCACATGATGCTTGATAAAGTTGATGACGCTGCTTGTCTTGACCTCAGCTAGAGGTATAGCTTTAGCATATTTTGAGAAGCAATCAGTTATGGCTAATATGAACCGATGTCCTCTAGACGAGGGAGGGTTGATAGGACCGTTGACATCCATTCTCCAAGCTTTAAAGGGCCAAGATGCTGCCGTCGGGTGAAGGAATTCTGACGGTTGATGAATAAAGTCAGCATGAATTTGACATGCTCGGCACTTCCTTGCATACTCGATTGCATCAGATACCATTGAGGGCCAATAATAGCCCATACGGCGAATACGATCCTGTAATTTAGGACCAGATTGATGTGTGCCATAAACACTGTCATGAGCTTCATGAAGTATTTATTTTGCTTCTTCCCCCGCAAGACAACGTAGGAGTAAACCGTCGAACGTTCGTCGGTAGAGTGTCTTTGTAATATGATTATAGTAAAATCTGAGTGACCGTCGTCGAATTATTGTAGCCTCCTTGGGATCTTCGGGTAGAATATCATTGACTACGAAGTCTATGAAAGGAGTCCGCCAGTCCTCACTGATGGCGCAAATTTCAACTGAATTGTTGAATTCCATGTTTGGGTTGTTAGCTTCCATATTTAAGTTATTCTAGACACAAAATAACTCTCTATTAGTGATGACGATTATTTGTTGCCTTCTGATAGGAATTGCTAATACTGCTGCAAGATTAGCAAGAGCATCAGCTTTCGTATTACACGCTCGGCGTGAGCTATACTTTGATACAGAAGGTTGGATCAAAATTTGATACAGCCTTCTGTATGACAGGTGAGCCCTTCTATGTATATTTGCTTACACGGTTGCCAAAAAAATAGGAGGGGTCCACCTGTCATACAGAAGACTGTATCAAATTTTGATACAGCCTTTTGTATCAAAGTTTTTTCCGTTCGGGGTACATGCTCAATGATGAAGGCTTTGAATGAAGTAGCCATCCTGATCACTGCATCATGATATGGAACCAAATCTTGATGTCAAACTTCGTATGTGCCTCTAACTTGATTGACGTTCAGTTTGGAGTCTCCGTAAACTTCAAGATACTCAATATCTAATTGTTGAGCCAATTGGAGACCAATGGACAGAGCATTGTATTCAGCCACATTGTTGGAACACGACTCATCTAAAGAATAAGCTCTTTGGATAGCTAACCCTTCTGGTAAGACGAGAACGACTCCAACTCCAGCAACAATAGCACCTTTTGGTCCAATTCTGGATGCACCATCAAAGAATAAACGCCAAATAAGAATTTCTTCTGAAATCATGTTGGACTCCAAAGTTTCATCTGGAATCTCATCGTAGAGTTTAGATGTTTCGGGAACTGGATGAGTTGCCAGAAAGTCAGCAAGGGCTTGATCTTTAATAGACTTTTGAGGAACATAAACCATATCATATTGTGCTAACAATATGGCCCATGTTGCAAGCCTAGAATTGAGTGTACTGTGCTTCTTCATCAGGACCCGGAGAGGGTTAACTCTAGAAATAACATGAATAATTTGGCCAGCGATATAATGTCTTATCTTTTGAACAGCAAACATCAAAACTAGACATTCTTTTTCTACTGGAGTATATCGATACTCAGCTCCAATCATCAGGCAGCTAAGGTAGTAGATAGCCTGCTTATGACCTTCTTTATTTCTCTGAGCTAATAAAGTACCTAGGGAGTGGTCCTTTGCTCAAACATACATCAGGAAAGGTATTCCTGATACTGGAGGTACTAGAAATGGAGGGTTCATCAAGTACTGCTTTATGTCTTCAAATGCTCGTTGACATTCTTCAGTCCAAATAAATGACACACCTTTCTTCATGGGTTAAGTGAACGGTCTACAACGTCCAGAGAGATTTGAGATGAATCTTCTGATGTACGTAAGCCGTCTCTGGAATCCTTGTAGCTCTTTTAGGTTGCGTGGAGGATGCATCTCTTGAATGGCTTTGATTTTTTCAGGGTCAACGTGTATACCTTTAGAGGTAATAACGAATCCAAGAAATTTGCCACTAGAGACTCCCAGAAATGACTTGGTGGAATTCATCTTGAGTTGATGCTGGCGTATTAGATCAAAAATAGTTCTCAAATCTTGAATATGGTCTTCTTTTATACGACTTTTGACAGCGATATCGTCAACATAACATTCAACAGTCTTTCGTAAATGATCACGAAAGATGGTACTTATAGCCCTCTGATAAGTTGCACCAGCATTCTTAAGACCAAATGGCATGATAGTGTAGCAATAGACTCCAAGAGGAGTGCAGAAAGATGTATGTTTCTCATCTTCTGGATGCATCTTGATTTGATTATATCCCAAAAATCCGTCCATAATGGACATACGTTCAAATCCGCAAGAATTGTCAATCATGACATCAGTGATTGGGAGAGGGAATTTGTCTTTGGGACAAGCTTCATTAAGGTCTCTGAAGTCGATACAGACCCGGACTTTCCCTGTCTTCTTTAAAACTGGGACAACATTAGCCACCCAGTCCGGGTGTTGTTCTTATCTGATGAAACTGCAGGCGATGAGTTTCTTAACTTTAGCTTCTATGGCATCCATCATGTCAGGTCGAAACCAACGTTGTTGCTGTTTGACTGGCCTCGTATTTAGCAGAATGTTAAGCTTATAGGTAGCGATCTGAGGATCCAACCCCAGCATGTCTTCATAGCTCCAAGCGAATACATCAATGTATTCCCTAATAAGTTGGATTAGTTCTTGTTTATCCGCTTTAGGGAGGCTTTTGCTGACAAATATCAATTTTGGAGAAATTTCATCTCCAATATTGACTTGAACCAGCTGATCTTCAGTAGGTGGCTCACGTTGCTCAAAGCGAAGCTCCCATTGAGTATCCATCATTTGTGCCCAAGGATCAGATTTAGAAGCTTTGTCATCTTTCGAGAACTCAGCAGTCACCATATTGGAAGATAGAGTCACGCGATGGACGTGCCCTACACTGGTATCTGAATCCCATGAGATAGAATCAGAAGAGTTAGATCGTTCTTCTTCCTCGGATTCGGAGGCTTCTGGAGTCGAAGTTGGTGAAGTATAACCTAATCCCCACTTCATTTTGCTATAGTATTATTGTGATTTTTCTTTTGGAGCAGGAATACGAATAGGAGTTCACCTTCCTTTGCCGCCATTGAGACCAGCTTTAAAATTATAGCCCATCTTTTGAATGATATCTTTCGATTGCTGACTATAACGACGTAGCTGAAGTCTTCCGTTATCATGATTTTTTTTCTCGCTATCAGGCGTTATCTTTTGTTCCGTTCCTTTACTAAAAAGTATAGGAAGTTCATCTTTCTTCCTAGAAGGAACTAAGAAGAAGGAGTCCTGCATTGGCTCGAGCAATACATCGTTTCGGGAAGCTTCAACTGCTCCTATGGTAAGTGGTTCGAAGTTATCTAACATTTTTAAATAACATCGAATATAATAAAAGATATCAGTATACTGTAAAGGAGATACTACTTTATTGATTTGTACATCATCATTTACAACATGATTCTTAGCCTTTACAGAAGGCTTAGTAAGGTTGATAACCAGAGAAGGAGAAGAAGAATGAGAAGGTTTGTTATGACGAAGGTCGATAACAAGAGGCTCAGAAGAGGTGATCTCCATTTGTTCATTTTCTACAGCAGGAGGATGTCTGTTATGGGAGGAAAGATGTATAGTCAATATCTGAGAAGAAGAAGGACAAATAGCACGTCCTTTGACGGGGATCATGAGAACATATTTTGAAGTATGTTTCTGATCTTCCTCACTATCCATTTGTAAAACCCCTAAATTTCTACTTTTTTTATTAAATTTGGTACTGATTTAAATTTTTTTATTGTACGTCGCGTAGTCGTATTGTACGTCGCGCACGAAATTTTATTTTTCGTAGTTGCTCGTCGAGTGCGAATATGTGTGAGCGTACATATTTTAGTAAAACATTTTTTTTCTATTTTATTATACACTTTCAAAATATTATATATAATTATTATTCTTGCTATAAAAAGTCTTTTGCTTTTAGTAGTTATTAATCATAAATAATATTTTATTGTATACTAGAAAAAGCATAATCATGTATGCATTAGTTGTGCTTACATGTATAATTCATAAATATTTTATTAAGTTTATTTTTAAATAATAATATATTTTCAAAATTATTATTTTAATATTTTTAGAAAATATATTTTGAAATTATTGTAGCAATTTAAAACTTGATTTGATTTATGGATATATTTTAAATAGTAAATTAATATCTATATTTGGAAGTTGATTTATCTAATTTGATTTTAAAATAAAAGATAGAATTTAACTAGATTTAAATTGGATTTTGATTCGGATTTGGATTTATTTAAATTAATAGATGAATTATATAATTGGGTTTTAAATATTTCTAGCCCTTATCCAATTGAGAATTCTAGCATCCTATAAATAGGCAGGTACTCCTCCATAAATCCCAATTAATCTTCCACAAATTCTACCCTAAGTGTACGTGCATCGTGTCTGTGTCCATCCAAATTCTTATTCCAATCTTGTTTACATTTATATTTAATTTTTCCGTGACGGACACACCCCGACACAAAATCCCTAAACCCTAACCCTAATCCTAACCCTCTGCCTCCTCCTGTCCCATTCGACCCGACCAAGCCCGACTCCCCGACCACCCGCTGCCTCATCACTAGCACCACGCCGCCAAACCCTGCTCTGCCGGAGCACTCGATCCCCGACCACCATTCTCCCCAGACAATCGACCCCGACCCAGAAATCACCTCCACCACGGCCAACCTTTCCGACGTCCACACCCGCCGAGCGATTTCCGACCAACCACCCAAGTCCGACAACACCGCCCACCCCCGCCACGACTAGCGGCCAACTCAAAACCCCAAAGAAAATAAATAAATAAAAACCAGCCTTCACCTGAGTCCTCCGCCGAGCCCGACCAGGCCCGACGATGCATTCCCGCCGTGCGTCACAGGAGACGACCATCACCACCGGTGCCCTTCCCCGAGCACCGCACCGCCCTGACGTCAACTTCCCACGACCAGCGCCCCTGCCTAGGGAGCCTCCACTTCGCCGCCCCGTCCCGCGTGACCGCTACCAGCGCCATCCACTGTGACCATCCCCCACCGGATCTTCTCTCGATCCGGCCACCTCTGTCGCGCCTGAACGCCCGTAGCCGCCGTCCCTGCCGCCTCCGTGAGCCAAGACCCCTCCGCCATCCGATCTCGGCCTCCGGTCGCCGCCCCACGCCGATCGAGCCACCGCCGACCCTCCGTTCGACCGACACCGACCCCTCGATCTCCAGCTCCGACGAGCTCTGGGAAACCCCTTCCTCTTCCTCCGCCGTGCGCCTGGCCACACCCTCCGTCGAGCCCGATCCCGCTCTCTCCGCCGTCCTTTTTTCCGAGCCACCGCATCTCCCGAGTCTCTGGTCGGCGGCGCCACCACCATCCAGCCACCGACTAACCCCCGACTCCACTCTCTCTCCGCTCCTCTCAGCTCTAACCCCTTCTTCCCCAATTTTATTTTTAATGATGTTCTCTCCCTTTGAGGAGAGAACAGTTGCAAGTCTGCTGTTGTTTTTTTTGTTATTATATTTTATTATTATTATTATTAATTATTATTATTATTATTATTATTATTATTATTATTATTCAAGATATTTGTAGGTATGTATGTATTTATGTAGGTACCTTAGCAATTGATCTTTTGTAAAAAAATATATAATACTTTCTTTTTATTATATTATTATTAATATTATTTTATTAATTGGAAAGTCAACAGCAGTCTATATTTATTATTTTTAATATTATTATTACTATTATTGTTATTATTATTATTATTATTTTGTTAAATTATCTATTTGTCAAAATTAGGAATTAGATTATTTATAGTGTTTCTAGATATTCTTAAAGACAATCTTTATCTAAATACTGTACTTTGTCAAACAATAGGATTTAGTCCAAATAATTTTCTAGATTTTAAATATTGTCTAAAATCTTTTTGTACAAAATTTTTTGCCTAAAAGACTTTTCCAAGTATTTTCCTTATAATTATTTGTTTGTACGTATTTTTACCTAACACTATTTTTGATAATAAGGTATAATTTCAAAAGATTATAAACATTCTTTTTATCTAAATCATATATATAATATTTTCCCAATTTCCCTTCGATTACCCTTTGACCGTAACTAATACCCTTTATCCTATTTTCCTCGTCAATCATGTACTACCTCATGTCCACCCTAACCAATTTAACCGTCCTGGACCTGATGAAACTATCCGTACCACCAGCAGAGGTCCCCTTGTGTAGTTTTCACATCGAAGTCACCGTTCGTGCCACATTGATTATTGTCGCACACCAGGCGTACTACCAGGCAAGACACCTTGCCATTTGCTGTTTATTTATTTTAGCTCATATTTCATGCATTGTTCCTTATTTTCTTTATGCAAAATAAACTGTGATACATGGCTTAACCTGTTAGAACTTACTATTCATCTAAATTTCCTGCTATGTATTATTTTTCTTACACATTAAACCTAGATTTAAGGGACCACCTTTGTGTGTTACATTCATGTCCTTGACACGTTATACCACGAAGTTGTGTGTTGCATATAGAACACGGAAGTACGTGATTGGCTGGCCACCAGTACGTACAAGCCGTGCGATAGGAATAACTGCTAATAGAGATTGCATGCTAGTTTGACTTAGCGGTTATAGAGGTTATTGTTGTGGATACAACATAGTAGGCATTGGGCGGGAAGGACAATTCCTTAGCGTATGGGCTTCGATGTACTTTTCCTTGTGACCCGGACTCTCAGCTGGAGATACGGGGTTGATGACCCATGATTACTGACGGCCACTGACGATTCTGCGGAACGTCATGCTCTTACTTATGGGGCCTCTGGTGCCCAAGGGGGACTACGCCGATACTATTTAGCCAGGGCCCATGCGTAGGAAGGATTGTTCTTAACTACATTTCACTTAGAACGGTTAGGCACCTTTATCCGTTAGGTACGAGTACTTTTGGTTTAGGCACTTGTATCTAACCGTGGCTTGGAACAATAACTTGTCGCGGACTAGTTTGTCACATCTTGTCCTTGTTTGGTTGTAGGTGTGACCTACTAATTCGATGAGAAGGTATTGAATCTTGTTGGGGTCCGGATACCATATTGGATTCATAGCATGGGAAGATACGTCACCGTAAATTAGTTTACCATCTCCTGTCCTTGTTTGGTTGGGGGGATGGTACGCTCGTTCAATATGTGTGTATTGGACCATGTTATAAGTTCAATTGACTTATTTATTTGAGCAATATTTATTCAGTTTATATGGCATAATATTATGTGTCTTGTTACGTCCCTTTGTGGACCTGGTTATCTCTCCAGGTGTGTGCTATTGTCTTTCGCAGGTGTTCTAGCTATAGTCCTAATCATTGCTTTTTCTACGAGGATGATTGCATTTGGATCGTCTTCGCTTCGCTCATTTTATTTTCATGTATTTTTTTTATTTTGTTGGTAGTGGATTTGTCTCCGCCCAACATATTGTATCAAGATAATTCATTATCATTGTATGATATCTTTTATTTATTTATTTTATTGTGGATGAGATTAGTTATGGTTCTACTGCATTTTACAGCTTATGTATTCATATAAGATTTCCATATATTGGAGTATACTTCGTATGAATACAGCTGGCATGTCTACGTTCCTAGTCCTACGTATTTTGGGACTGGGGCGTTACATATTTTTGTGGTGGCCCATGCAGGTCAAGATAAATTGTTTGGTTACTTTACCGTACCAAGCAAGCCTGCGTATAGGATTAGAAGTCTAGGATCTCATCCACATACTTAACCTCTTTTCTCGATTCCATATTCAAACTACCGTTCGACTCCTCGATTGCATCTTGCTTGATTCCTCCTATCATTATTCCTATCTTCCCTTCGTGCTTGCTAGAGATTGACCCTACTAGTTAGATGTCCCAAACACCCTTAGCTTAAAATTTTAAGTTGGGTAGAATGCCCCACGACTTGACACACCCTTGACCGTTAAGGGAATACAAATAGTATTATCTAGACCATAGAGACTAGAGGAATTTAACCCATTTGGTCAACCAAGCCTTGGCCAATAAAATCGTAGAATGATGGTGTAGGAATAAACGAGACTTAGATCCTTATGACTCTTAGACTATTCATTTTTGTTTTTATTTATCTACCATCGTGCCTATATTTTTACTATCTAAACTAATGATGCTAATGTAGCCTAGTTTTTACAAGCTAAATTCTTTATCAAGCTTGTTCATGACATATGTTATTGGATGCATCCACTAACGTATTGTCTACTCAGAACCTGTGTATGATGGTCTGATCAACCTAGTGCACTTTGGTTCGCTTTTATATATCATTCTACGTGGATGGGGACATAGCTAAACTTGTCCTCTAGAGTCCTATCCGCGACTGCCTTGGCAACTCCTTTTAAAATTTTTCGGTCGTCCTTGAACCACGTATTCGTACTTGATAATATCCTCATTCGAACTCTATATTGCTTTCACCTTCACCTATTTTAGAAGGACGAATGCACTTGTACTAGAACTTCCTCTAGCCTTCCTATCGACTATGACCATTATCACTCAACATTGCTATATCTTCATCCTAAACTCCTCGTCCTCTTTCTCGGCCCTATACTTACTATCATGACCCTCTAATCGCTCAACTTAGAAGTAAACCTAATTCGCTCTCTTAAATCGTGCCTACCTTTTTGGTCTCTCATTTTGATACCATATTACTCCTTCCATGTTATCATGACTAACTTTAACCCTAATCATTTCCCCTCTGACTTTAGTTAGCCATATCCATGATTTATTTCGTCATTATTAAAATTGTGATTTTCTAATGCATGTTTGCATTGAACGACATTTTTTTGCCTCGTCCAGTGACTTGATCGTATTCATTACCGATACCCCCTGTGTCTTCTTATCCCCTACTTATTCTTAATTTCGAGGACGAAATTCTTTTAAGTTGGGTAGGATGTAAAACCCCTAAATTTCTACTTTTTTTTATTAAATTTGGTACTGATTTAAAAATTTTTATTGTACGTCGCGTAGTCGTATTGTACGTCGTGCACGAAATTTTATTTTTCGTAGTTTCTCGTCGAGTGCGAATATGTGCGAGCGTACATATTTTAGAAAAACATTTTTTTCTATTTTATTATACACTTTCAAAATATTATATATAATTATTATTCTTGCTATAAAAAGTCTTTTGCTTTTAGCAGTTATTAATCATAAATAATATTTTATTGTATACTAGAAAAAGCATAATCATGTATGCATTATTTGTGCTTACATATATAATTCATAAATATTTTATTAAGTTTATTTTTAAATAATAATGTATTTTCGAAATTATTATTTTAATATTTTTAGAAAATATATTTTGAAATTATTGTAGCAATTTAAAACTTGATTTGATTTATGGATATATTTTAAATAGTAAATTAATATCTATATTTGGAAGTTGATTTATCTAAATTGATTTTAAAATAAAAGATAGAATTTAACTAGATTTAAATTGGATTTTGATTCGGATTTGGATTTATTTAAATTAATAGATGAATTATCTAATTGGGTTTTAAATATTCCTAGCCATTGTCCAATTGGAAATTCCCACATCCTATAAATAGGCAGGTACTCCTCCATAAATCCCAATTAATCTTCCACAAATTTTACCTATAAGTATACGTGTATCGTGTCTGTGTCCATCCAAATTCTTATTCCAATCTTGTTTACATTTACATTTAATTTTTCCGTGACGGACACACCCCGACACCAAATCCCTAAACCCTAACCCTAATCCTAACCCTCTGCCTCCTCCTGTCCCGTTCGACCCGACCAAGCCCGACTCCCCGACCACCCGCTGCCTCATCACTAGCACCACGCCGCCAAACCCCGCTCTGTCGGAGCACTCGATCCCCGACCACCATCCTCTCCAGAAAATCGACCCCGACCCAGAAATCACCTCCACCACGGCCAACCTTTCTGACATCCACACCCGCCGACCAATTTCCGACCAACCACCCAATTCCGACAACACCGCCACCGCAACCGGCCACCCCCGTCACGGCCAGCGGCCAACTCAAAACCCCAAAGAAAATAAATAAATAAAAACCAGCCCTCACCTGAGTCCTCCACCGAGCCCGACCAGGCCCGACGATGCATTCCCGCCGTACGTCACAGGAGACGACCATCACCACCGGTGCCCTTCCCCGAGCACCGCACCGCCCTAACGTCAACTTCCCACAACCAGCGCCCACGCCTAGGGAGCCTCCACTTCGCCGCCCCGTCCCGCGTGACCACCACCAGCGCCATCCACTATGACCATCCTCCACCAGATCTTCTCTCGATCCGGCCACCTCCGTCGCGCCTAAACGCCCGTAGCCGTCGTCCATGCCGCCTCCGCGAGCCAAAACCCCTCCGCCATCCGATCTCGGCCTCCGGTCGCCGCCCCACGCCGATCGAGCCACCGTCGACCCTCCGCTCGACCGACACCGACCCCTCGATCTCCAGCTCCGACGAGCTCTGGGAAACCCCTTCCTCTTCCTCCGCCGTGTGCCTGGCCACACCCTCCGTTGAGCCCGATCTCGCTCTCTACGCCGTCCTTTTTCCCGAGCCACCCCATCTCCCGAGTCTCTGGTCGGCGGCGCCACCACCATCCAGCTGCCGACGAACCCCCGACTCCACTCTCTCTCCGCTCCTCTCAGCTCTAACCCCTTCTTCCCCAATTTTTTTTAATGATGTTCTCTCCCTTTGAGGAGAGAACAGTTGCAAGTCTGCTGTTGTTTTTTTTGTTATTATATTTTTTTATTATTATTATTAATTATTATTATTATTATTATTATTATTATTATTATTATTATTCAAGATATTTGTAGGTATGTATGTATTTATGTAGGTACCTTAGCAATTGATCTTTTGTAAAAATATATATACTACTTTCTTCTTATTATATTATTATTAATATTATTTTATTAATTGGGAAGTCAACAGCAGTCTATAGTTATTATTGTTAATATTATTATTACTATTATTGTTATTATTATTATTTTTTCTTAAATTATTTATTTGTCAAAATTAGGAATTAGATTATTTATAGTGTTTCTAGATATTCTTAAAGACAATCTTTATCTAAATACTTTACTTTGTCAAACAATAGGATTTAGTCCAAATAATTTTCTAGATTTTAAATATTGTCTAAAATCGTTTTGTACAAAAAAAATTTGCCTAAAAGACTTTTCCAAGTATTTTCCTTATAATTATTTGTTTGTACGTATTTTTACCTAACACTATTTTGGATAATAAGGTATAATTTCAAAAGATTATAAACATTCTTTTTATCTAAATCGTATGTATAATATTTTCCCAATTTCCCTTCGATTACCCTTTGACCGTAACTAATACCCTTTATCCTATTTTTCTCGTCAATCATGTACTACCTCATGTCCATCCTAACCAATTTAACCGTCCTGGACCTGATGAAACTATCCGTGCCACCAATAGAGGTCCCCTTGTGTAGTTGTTACATCGAAGTCACCGTTCGTGCCACATTGATTATTGCAGCACACCAAGCGTACCACCAGGCAAGACACCTTGCTATTTGCTGTTTATTTATTTTAGCTCATATTTCATGCATTGTTTATTATTTTCTTTATGCAAAATAAACAGTGATACATGGCTTAACCTGTTAGAACTTACTGTTCATCTATATTTCCTGCTATGTATTATTTTTCTTACATATTAAACCTAGATTTAAGGGACCACCTTCGTGTGTTGCATTCATGGCCTTGACACGTTATACCACGAAGTTGTGTGTCGCATGTAGAACATGGAAGTGCATGATTGACTGGCCACCAGTACGTACAAGCCGTACGATAGGAATAACTGCTAATAGAGGTTGCATGCTAGTTTGACTTAGCAGTTATAGAGGTTATTGTTGTGGATACAACATAGTTGACATTGGGCGGGGAGGACAATTCCTTAGCGTATGGGCTTCGATGCACTTTTCCTTGTGACCCGGACTCTCCGCTGGAGATACGGGGTTGATGACCCATGATTACTGACGGCCACTGACGATTCTGCGGAACGTCATTCTCTTACTGATGGGGCCTCTGGTGTCCAAGGAGGACTACGCCGATCCTATTTAGCCAGGGCCCATGCGTAGGAAGGATTGTTCTTAACTATATTTTACTTAGAACGGTTAGGCACCTTTATCCGTTAGGTACGAGTACTTTTGGTTTGGGTACTTGTTTCTGACCGTGGCTTGGAACAATAACTTATCGCGGACTAGTTTGTCATATCTTGTCCTTGTTTGGTTGTAGGTGTGACCTACTACTTCGATGAGAAGGTATTGAACCTTGTTGGGGTCCGAATACCATATTGGATTCATAGCATAGGAAGATACGTCACCGTGAATTAGTTTACCATCTCCTGTCCTTGTTTGGTTGGGGGGATGGTACGCTCGTTCAATAGGTGTGTATTGGACCATGTTATAAGTTCAATTGACTTATTTATTTGAGCAATATTTATTTAGTTTATATGGCATGATATTATGTGTCTTGTTACGTCCCTCTGAGGACCTGGTTATCTCTCCAGGTGTGTGCTATTGTCTTTCGCAGGTGTTCTAGCTCTAGTCGTGATCATTGCTTCTTCTACGAGGATGATTGCATTTGGATCGTCTTCGCTTCGCTTATTTTATTTTCATGTATTTTTCCTTATTTTGTTGGTAGTGGATTTGTCTCCGCCCAATATATTGTATCAAGACAATTCATTATCATTATATGATATCTTTTATTTATTTATTTTGTTGTGGATGAGATTAGTTATGGTTCTACTGTATTTTACAGCTTATGTATTCATATGAGGTTTTCATATATTGGAGTATACTTCGTATGAATACAGCTGGCATGTCTACGTTCCTAGTCCTACGTATTTTGGGACTGGGGCGTTACACCATTGGCAATACAACTTTCATGAACTCCTCTTTGTACATCCGAGAGTCCATAAAATATGCTTCAATGCCCCTGAAAGGATTTAAATCAGCTACCTCCTTTTGGACTTCCCCGTTGACATCCATATATTTAAATTATTGATGTAAAGTGGATGGCACAATGTTATGCTCATGCAAAAAGGGTCTTCCCAGCAAAGCATTGTAAGAGCCGTGATTATCAATCACATAGAAAGTAACCTTCGTATGAAGATTTTCTATTTGAACTTTCAGGCGAATCTTTTCTAAAGGTTCACTTCTCCCAGAATTGAATATCAAGATTGTCGTGATGGTTGTTGAAAGATTGCGTACGAGAATCTTCAATGCATCTAGTAGAGTCTTTGGCATGATGCTAAGCGCAGACCCAGGATCGATCAGGATACGATCAACCTTCATGGTATCGACATATCCCGTGATGTAGAGGGGTCGATCATGACGATTATCTTCTAACAACATATCGTCTTGTGTAAAGGTAATGTTTGGCATCAGCTCCATCACACTATGACAATGAAGGCATGTTACAAGCTCATCCTCTAGTTTCTTGGGAAGTGCTAGACAAGTATCAACTTGCGTTAAAGCTTCACTCAACATTTCTTGAGTATCCCTCGAAAGACGGAGTAGCTCAAATATTGACAATCTTGCTGGAGTATTCGCCAGCTGAGCCAGTATATCAAAGTTATACGGCTTCTCCAGTCCCAAGGTTGAAGTCTTCTTCAATACTTTGTCGAAACGGACAGGCTATTTTCTTTTTTCGGTCGTCGCTGGTTTGGAAAGAGTTAGCTCTATCGGGGGTGATGAAGCTGATGGAACATTGACAGTAGGAGAAGATGATGCTTGAGGAGCCTCCAGAGCTGGAGCAGGGTTTTCTTGACCTTCTGAATAGTCCCTTAGGTAAGGTTTCCCAGACCTGGTACCAGTTATGACTTCTTCTTCGGATACAGACTCAAAGGACACCATATTGCAATTCTTTGCCTGGATCTTGTTTCTGGAAGATTTCTTTCGACAAGATGGATAGTTTGTCCAGTAGCCCAAACCAACCCGAGATTGGTTGTGAGAAAGACATAGAAAAAGATGTACAGGAGATCCCTTTCCATGATTTAAACCAGAAGCCTCTTGTAGATCATATCCCATCTTTGTCATGAGTTTACGAGATTGTGGACTGTACAGATAGAAAGTTAGTTGGTATTTGGCTTCTGATTTTGACAATGTTGTCCTATTAGTGGAAGAAGAAGAAGGATTATCTGCTGCCAGAATGAAGGTAGCAGTTAGAGGTGGAAGATAATGCTCACCAAATAAAATCATATGACATGATTTATTTTTAGTGGCCTTCTTGGACTTGGTGGAGGAAGATGGAGTCTGCCACTAAATCTGGATGGATCTATATGATCTCCCCTTTATCAGTAGACAGAGGAACAAGACCATCTGTTCGTGCAAGTGGAAGATTAACAATTTCTAGAGTAGTTCTTGAAATGGGGATGACGCCATCCTACACAAGTTGAGCTAAAAAATCTCCAAACTGTAAAGAAACGACATTAGTTGTTACAGTTTTCTCATCTTGCTGGAGAGTGATTGCACCGGAATTGACCATCTCTTGTATTTTACCCTTGAGCACATAGCACGCTCGAGTTGGATGTCCAATAAACCTGTGGTAAACACAATATTTAGAATGGTTAGTCTTACCAACTTCATCTGGCTGTTTAGGTTCTGACAGTTGGAGTTTATTGCTCTTGATGAGGCAATCAAAGATACTCATGATATCATCTTCATCGAAAGAGTATTCTTTTTTTGGACGAGGTGTCCGTTGTGGTGGTACTGTAGCGGTAGATGTTGGCTGATTTACATTGATGGCTAGGGCTTCTTTGCCTTTGAGGTTAATGGCCAAAGTCTTCTTGTTCTTGCGATTGTTCTGACGGTCATTATTATTTGGTGTAGCACATTCATCTTTGTCAAGATTAGGCATTTGAATGCCTAATTGCTTGAATTTGTCAGCGCTCTCTTCTGCGACTTTGGCGTTCATTATGAAAGAAGGCCAATCCTAGAACTGTGTTGATCATGTCCACATGTTGATTATAGGCAACAAGTTTGATTTGCAGGTGTCTATAGTTAAAGCATTTGGAGTTCCGAGAGGTATTTTGAGTGCTTCTCGACGGAACCGTTTAATAAAACGTTCAGTCGTTTCATTATGTCGTTATTTGATTTTGATGAGAGCAGATATAGTCATGTCGTTAGTTTCCTCATAAAATTGTTCCAAGAATATTTGTTTGAAGCCAACGAAAGAGGTTATACACCCATCTAGTAAACTACGATACCAGTCATATGCTGCACCAGCTAAACAGCCAACAAATACGCTAGTAAGAAGAGCATCATTTGGTTGAAGTTGATCAGTCATTACTTCAAAGTGATTGAGGTATTGACTTGGAGACGTGCTGCCATCAAACAACACAATAGTAGGGGGTTTGTATTTAGGAGGAAATTGGATCTCTTTCTATTCTATGGGATAGGATTGTTTGATCCCAAGCTTTTGCAGGCCATCCTTCTGTTTAAAAGCTTCAAATTGAGTACGTAAAAATTTTACGGCCTCATTGGTATCTCCTGTTGATTGCAGCATAGTGGATTGATTCAATATGTTAGGAGGGGGTACTGCATGATAAGTACCACCCCCTACACCAGATTGACTTGGAATAGCCTGTGCAGGAATGGAAGCGGTGTGAGGAGATTGTACCCCCAGATTAAAATTGGTAGGAACTGATGTTGTCATAGGTTCTTGAGTCAAAATCAGATTCGCGACTGGTGGAACTGTATGTTGTGCCATAATCACAACATGCATGCCTGCCGTTATCTCAGTCATGTTCTTCAAACTAGCCTCCAAAGCAACAATTCTCTGCTCTTGACTGGAAGAAGTGGAGGCATCTTGATCTTCTGTGACAACATAAGCAGTCACTTCTCAAGCCTTTGAAGGCAAGCTAGTGGAAAGGATGGTCCTTTCAGAACTTTCACTGTCAGCATCAAAGTTACATAAAGAACTACCCCCAGAATAAGTGATAGGGATATCTTTTTGACTGAAAGAATCTTGGTTTGAATCAAGAAGATTCCTTTGACCAATTGTGTCTCGACTTCTTGATCTAGTATATTGGTATACTCCTTCACCGAATTCATGAATCTGATCTAAGTATTGCTGACTAGGATTGCGGGATGCATTACGTCTTGGACGTTTTCCACCCCAAGTGCTTCGAGATGCCATATTGACAAGAGCAAAGAGTAATTCATCTTCGTCCACTAGGATTGGTTCAGGATCTGAACCTAACTCAAACGGTAAAAGACGGACCGCTTGGCTGACTGATAGCAGCATTTGATGACAACTTCATGGTGGTGGTTGTAATAATGTTCTTGCTGTTGGACCCCTGCTGGACGGGATAGATTTGCAACCTTTCGCTTATGTATTAAGAGTTCACGGAGGTCACTAACAGGATGAGAAGAAGTTACAGGAACATAGTCCTTGATGATATTCAGGACATAGTTCTTGTTCCTGAGGTGTCATGTACCTTGAGTGTACAAGGACGTGCTAAGCTGGTTAGCATAAGTCACGGGATCTTTCACCTCAGCATTCTTCCTCTGGTACAAGTTAGCAACTGGTGCAGATTGTGCTTGATACACCTTGTGATTTCCCGAGGTTGAGCCTAATTGGCACCTGTTGATATAGGTGCACAAGTCTGACAGAGGAGCTGCTTGTGCATCTACTTGAGATACTAGTAGTTTGCCCCGTCGGGATCTTGAAATATATAAGGTTGGTAAATCCTACCCTGATCCCTTTGGAGTAGGCATAATGCCTTTTTGCATGGAAAGTTCACTCTGAATAGAACCCATCTTCCTGACAGAGATTTGGTTGTCTTTGTTAAGGAGAATAGAATTCCTATTTGCATTGGCAGTACTTTCCACCCAGTCAATTGTTTGCCATTGATTGTAAAAGTACAGAACAGTTTTATGGGAGGACTGAACTTAGACTCACAATACAAACTCGCTTGTACAAAGAAAGCCTACGGACGAAAACCTAGGTACAGCAGTCTAAGTACAATTATTTATTTTAGATTCTGGGGATGACGATAGAGGCTCGGGAAGGCGACGGCAGCCCTGCCTTACTCCTTTGACGATCGGTATGCAGCCTTGGCTCCTGTGACGAGATGGTTGGCGTTGACGAAGAAATGCTCTTCTTGCTCTCCTCGTATTGCTTTTCTGGCTTCTCTCTTTCTCTGTGTATTTTTCTCTCTGATAGCGTCTATCTCTCCTTGTATATTTTGCAAGGGAATGGCACCCTGCTATTTATAATAGTGGGGAGCATCATTAGGGTTTGGATGATTACCCATTCTCAAAGTAGCGGCAGCCTGATGCTTAATCAATCTGGACCATTCATTTTAATCTTGAAGGATCTGGGCCATAAATGGGGATATCACTGAATCCTGCGAATGATTAATGCTGATTGCTTTAAATCTTCATGATTGGTTGTGTCAAGCTTGGATCTCTCTCCACGTGTCCCATTGGCTTGATCATGAATGATATGACCTGATCTCATTAATTATGAGGATAACGTTAAATATGGTCATTGGGATCTGGTAAATCTCTGATTGATTTGCATCTCATAATCATCCTTGCTACCAGCTGTCAAGTCGTGGGGGCAATTGAATCTCTGCCACATGTCTTAATGATGGACTCTGCCAGAGCCGTATGATATCCATGAACCGCATGAGACAGCGTCTCAGTGAGCCGTATAGGTATAGTATTTGCGAGCCGCATGGGATGGTTTCCAGGTGAGCCGCATAAGTGTAGTACTCGCGAGCGGCATGGGATGGCTTCTTGGTGAGCCGCAGGAAGACGATTCTTGCCAGCTGCATGAAGCTGTTCTTCACTGGAGCCGCATGGGGGTAGCCACGTGTCAATCTCGGATCGTGTCAGAGATTTTCTCCTATTCCCAAAGAGTCTGTCATTATGACAGGGCCATTATGACACTTCATGTCAGAGCCGTCAGCTGTCAAATCATGGCAGAGCATTAAATAGGGCCATTGCTTGATGGCCAGCTGTATAAAGGGGTCCCATGGGGGCACGCGGCGTTGATCGAGCCGCATATCTCTGTTGGTCGAATGTGAGCCGTATGTACTTCTGAACCGCATGCGGCTGGGGGACTCTTTGAACCGTGGGATTGTCCCTATGTAAGCTGCATGGACTCTTCTGTCCCGAGCTGCATGAGACTAAGAGTCTCTCTGAACCGCATGGAACTGTTCCTGTATGAGCCGCATGGGGTTCTCCTGTTCTGAGCTGCATAGATCATCATTCTGATATTTTCCATGCTTCTACAAGACCCCCTTCAAAGTTTTCAATTTGCTAAATTGAAATACTTTGAATAAGAAGCATGGCCTTTGCTGACCGCATAGATGATTCAGCCGCATGGATTTATCTGGCCGCATGAGCTGTTAGGCCGCATAGACTTTTTGCCACGTGTCCTAGCCACGTGTACAAATCTTCTGCATTAAATGCCCTTGATTCGTCGCCTCTTAGAGGAGGATCCCAAGGGTCATTTTTGTTTTGACCGAAGCATTTTTTCTTTATTCTTTTAGGCGGTTCGTGGATCGAGGCATTTGTTTTGATTTTTTGGGCCTCCTTCGCCTATAAATAGGAGTGATTTTATTCTTTGAGGGTTTCTTTACCTTCTCCCCTTTGCTCGTACTCCTTGTTGCCGACTTCCTCTTCGTCTTCTCTCATCAAAGATTGCCAATGGCTCCCAAGAAGACTCGCTGCTACGGACAAGAAGGCCGTATCGTCGTCTGTGGCAATGAAGGGCAAGAAGGCCGCGTCTTCATCGACGGCGGCGAACGTGGCGGCTCCTCCGCCGGCTGGCGTGCCTGTTTTACACCCCAACATTCACCCGCCTATTGCTGGTAGGACCATCAACATGAACTGTCATGGCTACGTCGCATATCTTATGTGCGAGCCTATATTTCTAAGTATGCTGCGTGTCCGACTCATGTTCGGGCCGCATGGGATATGACCCAGGCCTGAGCCGCATGAAAGTTGTTGTTTGCAGCCGCATAACTACTTCATCATCAGGGCCGCATAAGCTTAGCTGGACTTGGACCGCATGAGCTCTTTCAAACTGAGCCGCATAAGCTTATTTCGAACTGAACCGCATAAGATCATTTGAACTATGCCGCATAAGCTCATCCGCACTGGACCGCATAAGCCGAACCATATAAGCTTATTCGAATTTGGACCGTATCCGCATATGCTCCTTTCGAACCGAACCGCATAAGCTCATCCGTACGGAGCCGCATAAGCCCATTTCGAGCCGAACCGCATAAGCTTATTCGAACTGAACCGCATGTGCTCTTTCAAATTGAGCCGCATGAGGCTATGCTTAAGCCGCATAAGCATCAAGTAATTTGTGTTTCGGCTATCTTTTTGACTTGTCTCTTTTGTCTTTCTTCAGTGAATCTGCCAGTAAATCCTACAAGGGAACTTATAGTGGGCTCAAATTAGTTCATCTTGGGCGTGCGTCTTGACGACTTAATTAAACATGTGTTGAATCAATTCCCTGCTGATGAGCCTTCGGAGAGGTTGAACGCCATCGAGAATCAGACCCTCCATTACCTCCGTTCCATGATGAATACTGGGAAGCTGGATGGATTATACCTGAAGCCTTTATTCCTCTTTGGAGATGCTTTAATCATAAAGAATCCCCGAGTATTAGAGATTTTCGAGAACTGGGATTTTTCTTTGGATGGGGTGGCGATCCATATTCCTCTCATGGAACGTCATTATCCTCTGTCGTGGTTCAATATGGTGTTGCTGGACAGGAAGATGGTATGTAACTTAACTCCTACCCAATCAGGGATGTTGATGGGCAACATCCATTATAACCCGAACATGCGGTCAGCGTACGCGGGTAAGGATTCCGTTCTCCGGTATATGATGGGTCTAGCCCCGAGCTCTTTCATGAATGTATACGGTCCCAACTTCACACTCACTCAAGCTGATACCTTCCTGAATCGGCTTGCTCGTAAGAAATCTTATCCCGTTGGCAGACTGGCATTGCTGAACTGGATAAACCCCACCTCTTCGTGGGCCCAGTTGACCACTTGGGTTCTGCAGACCTATGGAACATTCCTGCGGGAGGTGGGACTTTATCATGCCATTCGGGGCACTTGTCACGGGCTTTCTATCAATAAACCATTGTTTGCGGCGCTCTTGGAGATGTATAATCGGCGAACGGGTACGTTCTTTGCGCCCGGAGAAGAGTTGGGGCTTGCTCTCCATGAGATGTATACTGTCTCTAAACTTCCGTGAGGGAACGAGCCTTTTGAGGTGTATACCCCGTCGAATGAGGAGTTCGAGGACTTGAACCGGCGATTCCCAGGCTTTATTGCGGTGTATCAGGAGTTGCTGTGCCATCATAGTGCTTGTCACCAGATGGCTATAAAAAAGGAGGATAGCTCAGAAGGGACCGCTCCCCACACTACATCCTGGGTCAATTATCTTTTTAAAGTTGATCCTTCTAGCAGGGTTACTCCTCGAACCCTTCGAACCCAGGGGGATATAAAGGACTTGATGTCGAGCGTCAAGAAGTCGCAGTCCAAGAGCGACATATTCGGGAGTCAATCTGACTCTCTCAGTTATTTTTACTATGGCACCAGGCCGATGTCAGAGAAGGCGCTTCTGGCTGGATTTTTAATGATATGGCTACGAAACTGCGTAGTCTCGGGGGGAGCAGGTTCTATCGAGAGGATCGGTCGCCATTTCATTCTCTCTGCCGTTAAACTGGTATTTGGAGTTAGACTGGCCCTTCTTCCTGCTATGGTGTGTAGCATACACCATGGTCTTCGAACATTCTCGTCCAAGGTTATTGCGCGCAAGAAGATGCGGTATTTTGAGCGCGTAGAACTGCCTTTCCACTATTTGATGGGGTGGTTGGCGATGCACTACAAGTCTTTGATGGGACCTGGAATAGCGGAAGATGCTACAGATGAAGACGCTTTCCTTTTCAAATTCCATCGCCGGTCTTGGGAATACAACACTATGCCAGCTTGTCGGAGGGCGCTGGCGAGGGTGGATGGGTGTGACTTTTTTGTGTCTGTTCCTCATTTTTCTGATGAGGAAGTGAGGAAGGTATACCTTGATGGTACCGGACCTTCTCACTTTCTGTCTCCGAATATGCTCACCTGGTTGCGCAACATCTGCCCCGCGCATCTGGTTTATCGCAACCGCGATAATGTGTACTTGGAGCCTTACCTACCTAGTAGGTTTTCCCGCCAATTCGGTTATAGCCAGTTATTCCTTGATTGTCCCAACCCTTGTTTGGGCTTTGAAGATAGTGTTCTTGATGGTGTCCGGGCGTGGAATTATTATGACGCTTATCATACTCGGGCCAGCTTCTCGGTCCCTGATGCTAAGTCGCCGAGAGAAATTTTGTACGTGGCTGCTTTGTATCATGTTATGGCGAACAAGCCTCCTGTTAATTTTGATCCGAGTACCAGTTTCATCGTGGGTACCGGTTTAGAGGAGAAGCCCAAGGGGGCTAAGGCTAGAAAGCAACTAGCGCTCCAGACTCCCCTTCCTGAATCAGAACCTTCCGAGTCGGCTGAGGAGGAGGATGATCATGATAGCGAAGACTCCCTTTCTGGTGGGGGTGAAGAAGTAACGGATCAACCGCTTCCCACACCCGATGAACTGGCAGAAGATTCGTTGCTCACTACACAAGAGGAAATAGTGAGGGAAGAACAGCCTCCAGCTGTGTCTGGTCCCTCACGTAAATGAGTCAGATCCGAGTCTTCTGACAGCAGAGCGACCTTTTCCGTGAAGAGAGCTGCCGTTAGGTCTCATGAATTATTTATTACCGAGAGGGGTGAAGGTACAGACGCTGTTCCGAAGGTAAGACCAAGTCGAAGCCATCTCTTTGTTGTAGTTTTCTTTTCTCTTGGAGATATGACTTAATCACTTTTATTTGTAGGCGTCTGATGAACCGACCTCTCCTGAACCGTCTACTGCCCCTGGAGTTGATCCGGCCCTTGCTGCTTTGATTAGCGACATGTGTGCTGCGGTCCTTTCTGCGGGGGCTCTCTCAGCGGCGGCTGGAAGCTCCCAGGTTGCTGAGGCCTCGGCCCGGGGTGATGAAGGTTTCCTCGAGCCCGTCTCCGAGATCGCTGAACTTCAGCAAGGCGACGCCGATCTCGTTGCATCCCTTTCCGAGGGTGCAGGGGCGGAGGAGCCTATTATACCTGACTCGGAGACTGTTGGTGAAGAGGCTGCGGTGGCTGTAGGCGAACCTCAGCCTCCACACTTCTCCACTGGTAAGATAAGCCAAATATTGAATAGTGAGGGGGCTTATTTGCTCTATCAACATATCCTCCGAGTCAAATCGATTCATGGTTGCCTTGGCCCTACAGGTCCTGACCCTTTACTTCCCACCGCGGATGTTCTTGGAGAAGGCTCGGCCTGCCGTGATCTGGGAGAAAGGAGCGTTCCCTCTCCTTCGCCGTCTCATGTCGAGGGGCCTCCCGCCAACCCCGGGCAGATGGGAATGGAGCTGGCGATGGTTTCCACCTCGTCCTCTGCTGATCATACGACTCCGAAGATTGACCTCTCGACCCTGCCGAGCATTCAAGTTCTACGGGCCGCTGAAGAGGAGTTGGCCGTTGTTCATGCGTCCTTCCATACGGAGTTTATTTCTCTTGTGGCAGGAGCGGCAGATTCTGTTGCGTCTTCTTCAGCGTTGTCGGCCACACTCCCGTTGACATCGGCTTCCTCGAAGGCTCTGGACGAGGTGACGCAGGATGTGGTCGACAGCTTTTATTGCCATTTAAAGAGGGGCGTAGATGCTGCTGTAGAATGGGGGACCCCTTTTACTTTGTCTCTGCGGTGCGCTTGTGGTCAGGTTGCACCTTTGAAGTCTCTTCCTGGCGGGGTGGGGTTGGCTGCACTCCTGGAGCCTAAATTGGCAGAGGCTGATCAGCTTGTGATCCAATTGCTGGCGATACGGCAGGAGGGCATGCCTGCTGCGATCGAGCGGGAGCGGGGCTTCCTCATTGCTGCTCGGGATAGGATCAAGCTCGCTCGAGATACTGCCGGGCCCGTTGTACAAGGAGACCTTGACAAGTTCTCAGCTTCGTGTGACAGGCTGGGTCATCGGAGTCAGGCTTGTCATGCTCGGGAAGAGACTGCTTCTCGTGGAATTGCTGACACGAAGGAGCGGATTCTCGCACTCCAGAAGAAGTTGGCCTTCTTAGAGTCAGAGCTGAAGGCTGCTCAGACGGAACAGGAGTCAATCGTTCGGGAGGCCGAGAAGGTTTTCTGATCTTCTGTTAACCTGGAGCGGGCCTTTAAGAGATTCGAGGATAACTGGCAAGCCCATGCTCAACTAGAGGACGAGGCGGTGCTGACCCAAGAGGCGGAGCGTCGAGCTACCCAGAGGTTTGAGCGGTCGGTTGCCTTGCTGACGGACCGTCTCAGGGCGTTATGTACCCCGGAGCAGTGATCAGCTTTCCATTTTCTTTTGGTTCTCTTTTTATTCTTTTCTTTTTGTAAGGGATGTGATCCCAAATGATGTAGCACTTTGAATTTTGAATAAATGAGCATGTTTCAACTCATCTTCTCTTTCTTGTACTTGTAGCGTTTATGGAATTGGACTTGCTGGGGGATTATTTGTGGAACTGTTACCCTAGGCGTACCTTGGTTTTAGGTACGGATAACAAGTTTGGTCAGGATATCCGGAACAGCCATGGCAAAGTGGTCATGGGTGCTCTCGGTATTGGGAAAAAGAATGCCGTAGAGCAGCTGGACTCTCGGGGCATAGTGAGATGGTGGATTTATGCTAAGAAGCTTAGCAAGGGATATTTGTGGACCTATTATCCTTGGCGTACCCTGGTTCAGGATACGGATAATGGGATGAAAGGAAACCAACATATTTGCTCAGAGGTTATGAGAACATGGCAAACATGAGGGTCTTACCGTGGAATCTTCCTGCTCAGAGGTAATGAGAACAAGGCAGGGGAGACTTCACGGAAGATATTCGTGGTCAATAGCGGACATTTGTGGTCAACAGAGGATATTTGTGGTCAACAGAGGACATTTGTGGTCAACAGAGGACATTTGTGGTCAACAGAGGACGTTTGTGGTCAACAGAGGACATTTATGGTCAACAGAGGACATTTGTGGTCAACAGAGGACATTTGTGGTCAACAGAGGACATTTGTGGTCAACAGAGGACATTTGTGGTCAATAGAGGACATTTGTGGACCTATTATCCTTGTCGTACTCCGGTTGTGGGTACAAATAATAGGTTAAAAGGGGACCGACATACTTGCTCAGAGGTAATGTGGACATGGTAAGCATGAAGGTTTCTTCGACGGAGCCTTTCCACTCAGAGGTAATGAGGACATGGCAGGAGTGGGCTCAATGAAGAGGGGGTACATAGAACGACTCAGAGGTAGGAGAACGTGAAAGTTCTATGCAAGGGGGCGGTTTGTTTTTAGTGGAAGTGAAAACGACTCAGAGGTAATGAGGACATGGCCGTTTCGGAAATTTGTGGATCGATTACCCTTTTTGTGCACTAGGAGCGCGGGTAGTGGATCATGAGGGAGGATCTCTTCCAGGAAGAAAGTTCAGAGGTATAATCATACGTGACTTACTATCTGAAAGAGTGACCAGAATGTGAGTTCAGAGGCACGAGCGGGTACATGACTCGGTAATTTAGAATATTGAGAAAGTGTGAGTACAACGGCACCAGCGGATACATGACTCGATAATCTAAAATGTTGTGGATATGAGTTAAGCGGTACCAGCGGGTACATGACTCGATACTCTAAAATGTTATGGATGTGAGTTCAGCGGTACCAGCGGATACATGACTCGAAGATCTTGGAGAGAATGTCGTTTAGACATAATATTTCTTCAGGAACTTGCCGTTGACGGGCAACATGAGCAAGTCTCCGTTTTGTTTTGCGAGGCGGTAAGCACCGTTGGAGAATACTGTCTCAATGATAAATGGGCCTTCCCACTTTGGCTGGAACTTGCCGGCGGTCTTGTGAGTCATGACCATCGGCCTCCGGACTGCCAGGACGAGATCGCCCACCTGGAATATTCTGATTTTAACCTTCTTGTTGAGGGCTCCAGAGATGCGTGCTTGGTATAGCTCGATTCTTTGCTAAGCCAGGAGGCGCTTTTCATCTAAGGCCTCTAACCCTTGTAGCCGGCGTCGGTAGTTATCATCCGTCGTCAACTGATGTGTGAGGGCGACGCAAAGTGAGGGGATCTGAGTCTCTAATGGGAGAACTGCCTCGCTCCCGTATACTAGGGAGAACGGTGTATTCCCGGTGGCTGTTCAGGCTGTAGTACGGTACGTCCATAAATACTCGCCGAGCTTCTCGTTCCAGTCGCATTTGTTGGAGGAGACAAACTTCTTGAGGAGCTTGATGATTGTTTTGTTGAATGCCTCTGCCAGCCAGTTTGCTGCCGGGTTGTATGGTGTCGAAGCGACATTCTGAATACGGTGCTTATCGCAAAATCGGTAGAATACGTGGCTTGCAAACTGCAGACCATTATCATAGATGATCCTTCGGGGCAGTCCAAAGCGGTAGATGACGTGATGCTTAAGGTAGCTGATCACGTTTGAAGTCTTAACTTCTACGAGTGGGACAGCTTCCGTCCATTTAGAGAAGTAATCTGTGATCGCAAGTATGAAGCGATGTCCTCGGGAGGAAGGTGGGGTGATTGGACCAATGATATCCATTCCCCATGCTTCGAATGGCCAGGACGCCACTGTCGGATGTAGAAACTCGGATGGTTGGTGAATGAAGTCCGCGTGGACTTGGCAGGCTTTGCATTTTTTAGCATAATCTATCGCATCTGCCACCATCGTGGCCAATAGTAGCCCATTCGTCGAAGGCGGTCTTGCAATTTTGGGCCGGGCTGGTGGGCCCCGCAAACACCGTCGTGAGCTTCTCGTACGGCTTCTTTGGCTTCTGTATTTGACAGACACCGAAGCAGTAATCCGTCGTAAGAGCGACGATATAGCATTTTCGTCTCTGTATCGTAGAAGAATCTGAGAGAACGCCGTCTGATGGAGGTGGCTTCCTTTGGGTTCTCGGGCAGGATATCGTAGACGACGAAGTCGATGAATGGTTGTCTCCAATCTGGGGCATCATCGATCGTCTGGGCGGAATAACTCGCCACGAATTGCACATTGTTCTTGGGACAGACCAGTTCGTGGCCTATCACATCCACTGATTGGCGATCATAATTCGAAACTGCTAGGGAAGCGGCAAGACCAGCTAGGGCATCAGCTTCGATATTTCTGAGTCTGGGGACATGTTCGATGAAGAACCCCTCGAATGACGAGATGATGTCAATCGCTATTTGGTGATAGGGGATCATGTCTTCGTGGCGGACCTCATATGAGCCCCGGATCTGATTGACGATCAGTTGGAAATCGCCGTATGCTTCAAGGTATTCTACCCCCAGCTCTCTTACAAGTTGAAGGCCAATGACCAGAGCATTGTACTCGGCCATATTGTTAGAGGAGGGCTCGGTGAGGGAATAAGCATGGTTAATCACCAATCCGAAAGGGGAGATCAGCACTACCCCGACTCCGACGACTATATTGCCTTTAGGTCCGGTCCTTGAAGCACCGTCGAAGAACATTCGCCATATATTATCGTGAGAGGTTGCATGCGAGTCGGTGACCTCATCTGGGATCTCTTCATATATCCTGGAGGACTCCGAGCCTGGGTGGGCTGCTAAAAAGTCTGCCAGGGCTTGACCTTTGACTGCCTTTTGGGGGACGAAGATCATATGATAAGGGGACAACAATATTGCCCATGTAGCGAGGCGAGAGCTGAGTGCCCCTGGTTTAGTCATGAGGACCCTGAGAGGGTTGACTTGTGAGATCACATGTATTGTTTGTCCTGTGACATAGTATCGCATTTTCTGAATGGCGAACACCAGGGCGAGGCATTCTTTCTCCACAGCGGTGTATCGGTGCTCTGGTCCAATCATCATTCGGCTGAGGTAATATATGGCCTGTTCATGGCCTGCATCGTTGTTCTGTGCCAGCAGAGCCCCGAGGGAGTGTTCTATTGCTCGTACGTAGAGCAGGAATGGTTTTCCAGCAACCGGGGCCACCAGGACTGGAGGGTTCGACAAATATTCTTTAATGCTGTCGATGGCCCGCTGATATTCTTCGTCCCATACGAACGAGACGTCTTTCTTCATGAGATGGGTAAATGGTCGGCATCGCCCGGAGAGGTTGGAAATGAACCTCCTGATGTAGGCTAGCCTCCCTTGGAGGCCTCTGAGTTCGCAGAGATTTCTCGGGGGACCCATCTCCATGATTGCTTTTGTCTTCTCAGGATCTACATGGATACCCTTTGCAGTGATGATGAAGCCTAAGAACTTCCCGCTGGATACGTCCAGAAAGGACTTTGTAGGGTTCATTTTCAAATTTTGTGCTCGTATTAGGTCGAATACCGTCCTTAGATCCTGCAGATGGTCTCCTTTGCAGCGGCTCTTAACGGCTATATCGTCAACGTAGCACTCCACTATCTTACGTAAGTGGTCTCTGAAGATGATGCTCATGGCTCTTTAATATGTGGCGCCGGCATTCTTCAAACCGAAAGGCATGACTGTGTAGCAGTACGTGCCAATTGGTGTTCGGAATGATGTATGCTTTTCGTCATCAGGAGACATTTTGATTTGGTTGTACCCCGAGAAGCCATCCATGAACGACATACGTTCGAAGCCGCAGGTATTGTCGATCATGATGTCTGTGATAGGAAGGGGGAATTCATCTTTGGGGCACGCCTCATTCAGATTGCAAAAGTCGATGCAGATTCGAATCTTCCCATTCTTCTTGAGGACGCACACTATATTGGCGACCCAATCGAGATGTTGCTCCTCACGAATGAAGCCGCTGGCTATCAGTTTGTTGACTTCGGCTTCGATCGCGTCCATGATGCTTGGGCGGAAGCGTCGCTGTTGTTGCTTGACTGGCTTCGCATCCGGCCGAATGTTGAGTTTGTGAAGAGCAATGTCGGGATTTAACCCTGGCATATCTTCATAGCTCCAGGCGAACACATCAATGTATTCTCTGACAAGTTCTAGCAGCGACTCCCGTTCTTCGTCTGCTAGGCTTTTACTGACGAAAATCGGTTTTGGAGAAGATTTGCTGCCGAGGTCAACTTGTATAACCTCATCTTCAGTAGGAGGTTCTCTCAGTTCGAACCGCTTTTCCCATTGTGCATCCAATTGCTGGGCCCACGGCTCTAGCTCGAGGACGGGTATGTCTTCGTCTTCCTCGTAAGCGTCGACGAATGCCATGTTGACTGACATGACTTGTCTGAACACATCTCCGATGCTGGTATCCGAGTCGGAAGTTGGTGATCCGGTTGAATGTGACTGCCAGTCGCATTCTTCATCTGAACTTTCAGGGGTCGTAGTAGGCGTTACATACCTTAACCCGTATCGAGTTTTGCTATAGTAGTCTCGTGGATTGCCCGCCGGGACTGGTGGCTTCAAAGGTAATCGTCGCCCAGTACCGTAGTTCAAGCCTGGCGTCGTCTCCAGATCATATCCCTGTTTCTGCATGAGATATTTGGATTGGGGGCTATAGAGATACAGAGGCAGTCTCCCGGCATCTAACCCGAGGTTGGCTTCCTCTATGGTGAGGGGATACGGGTTGTTCGTCCGGCCGAAGATGATCGGATGATCCCCTCCCTCGATTATTCGGTAAGCGTCTTCTACTGGAGTAAGCTGGATCGCGGTGTACACATTTGTCACTTGTGTGTATAGGTGAGTGCCTATACCGTGTTCCATAGCATACATTGTACATAGCTTATTGAGCTCGGTGTAGTTCAAAGATAACCCTTTATCGATGAAGTAAGGTATCTTTTCTAGGGGGATTACATCATCAGCGGAGGGAACATCAGTGTGGGCGGCCACGTACTTGGCTAACTCTGGTTCCTCTTCGGCTACCCCCTGTGTGAATGAAGACTGGGAGGATGTCCTGGGAAGCTTGATTGTCAGTGGTTCAGTTGATGGAGCAGAGCGTGGAGTTGTCGGCAGACTAGCGACCCCCAGTTTGGCACTTGTTGTATAGCTAGGAGTGGCTGGTTCGCTAGAAGTGTCAGACCTTGCATCGGGGTGACGACCTTTCTTGGGAAGGCGTATCGTCAGTGGCCTATCGGAGGGATTGAACTTCTTCGTTTGGGGTTGACCGACTCTCGGCAGTCTGATTGTCAGTGGGCCCGTTGTGGGTCTCGGTACTTGGCCGGACCTTGGCAGCCGGATTATCATCTGCTCTTCCTGCGCCGAGAGGCTGATCGCGTCCTTCCGCAGAGTGGCAGTAAGGGGTACGGACCTTCCCGGTTTACGAGCTTGGAGGTGGATCGTCAGAGGCTCTTCTGATCCTGTGGCCGTCTCGGTACTAGCTTGTTCATTTCCTTCATCAAGGTGCCTCTTTGACTTTTCGTATAGGCAGGAATCCGAGTAGTAAGATTCGACCCCTTTGAAGGGATCGATGTCAGCAAATTCCGTCTTCACGAAGCCGTGTTTGTCGACATATTTGAAGCACTGGTGTAGCGTGGAAGGCACGATCATATAATCGTGTATCCATGGGTGCCCCAAGAGGATGTTGTAGAAAGTGTCTGCATCTATGACGTAGCAGGTGACTTCGGATTGGAGGTTGCCAATTTGACACTTCAGACGAATCTTTCCAATAGGGTAGCTCCTGCCCGAATTGAAACCGCTGATAGTGGTACTTGTAGGTGTCAGGCGATGCATTGGGATGCAGAGATGATGTAGCAGACCCTTCGGGATGATGCTTATGGAAGAGCCATGATCTATGTGCATCCGATCCACCTTTACGTCGCCGATGTATCCCGTGTAGTATAGCGGGCGATCGTGTAGGTTGGTCTTGATGAGCATGTCCTGCGAAGTGAAGACGATGTTGGGCATTGCTTCCGTGCAGGCACTGTCTTGGAGATCCACGGGTGAGTCCTTCCCGCTGAGGTTAGATTGAGCCAGATAGACATCGACATTTTGGAGTGCTTCGCTTAATGCAATACGAACGTCCTTGGAGAGCCTTAGGAGTTCGTACAGTGACAACTTGGCCGGTGTGTTAGCCAATTGTGCTAAGATGTCAAAGTTGTAGGGCCTCTCTAGTCCTTGGACCGCCTCTTTTCGGAGGAATTTGTCGAAGCGAGTCTTCCTCGGCCTAGGCTTGTCGGTCGTCGAAGGCTAAGCCGGTCCCGGAGCATCAGTTGTAGTGGGTTGATGATTTTTGGCTGGATTGTTAACCACAGGTTGGGATTGCGCTCCGGACCGCGTGACGACGGCTGTAGCTTCCTCGTTGTCTGCCGAGATGGTGTGGCAGGTCCTGACTTTTCTACTTTTCTTTTTGTTGGTGAAAGAGGGTGTGGGCCGAGTCACTTCTGACACCAAGTCTGGATGGATCCACATGACCTCCCCTCATGATGTGGTGAGGGGCACTAGACCGGCAGCCTGATCTCGGGAAGGTGAAAGATTGGTAATCTCCATTGTCGCTAGAGGGACGGGGACCACCCCGTCTTGAGTCTCCGTCGGTGGGAAGCTGCCGAATTGTACGGACACCATATTGGCCGCCACGGTTACCTCTTCGAAATCGATGGCCAGAGCGTTCGAATCGATGAGGTTCTGGATGTACCGTTTCAGCTGGTAGCAATCGTGTGTAGCATGATGAACATAGCGATGATAATGGCAGTACTTTGGATTCTTCATCTCTGCCGGCCGCGGTTCCCGTCTTGGTGGAGGAAGCTGAATTCTGTCCCCTTGTATGAGCATGTCCAAGATGGGCTTGACATGACTGTCTACGAAGGAGTAAGTGATTTGCGGCCATTGTTTGTCTGCGAGCTTCGACTCAGGTTTTTGTGTTGTATCGGTCACCATAGCCTGCTTTCCTCTGCTGTCCCGATTGTTGGAGGGGCTACCCCCATTATCGTTGTTGGGACGCTTGCCCTTGTTTTCTCCTTCCGAGATATGCAATCCCAGTTGGCGAGCCTTCTTCAGTCGTTCTTTGGCGCTTGTGGTGCTGATGATGAACGTCTTCCAATCTTTGAATTGACTTTCGCCCATCTAGAGACTGATCGTTGGAAGCAGTCTCTTTTGGCAAATTTCAATCAAAGAGGAATCTAGATTTTCGGAAGGCAGCTTCATGGCGGTTTGGCGAAACCGCTCAATGTAGTTCCTTGTTAATTCCTTCTCCCCTTGGACGACGTCCATGAGAGTGGACATGGTGACGTCCTGTCCTACTTCGTAGAATCTCTCCAAGAACAGGCGCTTGAAGCCGGCGAAGGAGTGGATGCAGTTGTCTGGCAGATTACGATACCAATCGAAAGTGACTCCTTCCAATGCCCCAATGAATAATCGCGTGAGGATAGCATCATCATGGGGCAGATGGTCGGTGGTGACCTCGAAGTAAGTGATGTACCGACTTGCTGAGGTCTTGCTATCATACGGGTTGATATTGAACGGCTTATATTTTGGTGGGAATGGAACATCCCTCCATTCGGCAGGGTATGGTTGCCGCATTCTGAGGTCTTGACGTTTTCTCGGGCATGGAACATGGCTCGAAGCTCCTGGACCTCTCTTCTTACTTCTCGGGCCTCATCTGTTGCGGTAGGGGCTGTTATTCCGGGAGGATTATTGCCCGGGTTTGGTGCTGCTGAGTTCTAGTCCGCATTGACTGCGGGACCCGTGCTTGTTTGGCCAGGCGTTCCTCCTTGCAGAGTTAGAAGAGCGGCTTTGATTTCATCCACAGACTTGACCAAGGCCTGCAGTATAGCCTCCAAAGTGTCGATGCGTTGGCGATCGCTGGAACCACCTTGGTTGCTGTCCGTCATGAACACCGTCCTTACATGAGGAGTGATGGAAGGAATGGTGGAGGATGTGCCCTCCGAGTCGTACCCATGCACCGAGAAGTCATCGGGGTAGGTAGGAATGTTCTCTTCGAGCTCGGACTCGGAGGGGACGGTATCCCCAGCCTCGGAGCTTGCTTCGTCTTGAGAGCCATGGATGTCCTCGGAGACATCAGCGTCTGTTGTACCTGATGGGAGAGTTGTTTCCCCGGGCTCGGCTCCTTGAAACATCGGATTGTTGTGTATGTTCGGAGGAGTGCTACCCCCAGTTCCCACGACCCCCAGCGATGTGGATGATGAATTTCCTATTGCAGCAGATTTTATCTTTGAACGGGTGTGTTGGAATATTCCGGTGGAGGACAGCCGTTTAGACGACAGTTTCTTAGCTGCAGTGGTTGATATCTTGGGGCTGGAGGTGCTTGTCTTCTTTTCTCTCCCCTCGGCGAGGATTTTCTGAGTGGAATTGCAGGAGACAATAGGAGGTGCCTCGTCTTCTGAGCTCGGATGCTGTAGTCTTTGGAAGACGGACGGCCGGTCTTCCATTGCTGCCGCGTTGTTGCAACAGCAGTTGACGATAATTTGGGTGCAGTGATGTCCAAGCGAGGACTCTTTGCACGTCGAGGCTCCTTCTCTTTCCTTGTGCTTGTGGAGGATCGCCTCACGCAGGTCAGAGGAACCACTTTGTCCTTTCGCCGCCGGGGGCTGGACTCGAGCGGTTCTATACAACTTCCCATCAGAGGCCCGTATGATAATCAATGGGACGCCCCGATAGTTAGAGGTTGGGATAGCTGCCTGGGCTTGGTGAGCCCGCGCTGCCCTAGACTTCCTCCTTTTAGCACTTGCGGGTGCGTAATAGGAGGAGTCCAAGTTGAACACCACAGAGTCTGGCTTATCATCCAGAGAACCATCAGAGTCAGGACCGCATGAGAGACGGTCGAAGACTGATCGAGAGAAGCGTGGAACGGTCGCTATGCGGCTAGAATTGGGTGTCATGCAGGCTGTCTAGATGCGGTTGTCTTCTGCCGTTGGATGAGTTGTTTTTATGCGGCTAGGAGTCACGACCGTGCAGGCTGGCCGCATGCGATTGGCAATTGTGGCCGCATGGGTTTTCTGTAAGCGATTGACTTTCTTAGCCGCATGAGTTTCATCCATATGGTTGGCAACTGTAGCCGCATAAGCTATGCGGCTGACAGATGTGGCCGCATGAGTTTTCTTCATGCGGCTGGCGGACGTAGCCGCATGAGCTTTCTTCCTGCGGCTAATACCCTTATGCGGCTCGGATCTCATAGAGTTCCTCTTTGCCCCTACAAGTCCAGCATCATAGTGTTTTCTTCTGTCGGACTTGGGGACAGCAGAGTTGTCTATGGTCTGAAGTGGGGCCGCAGGAGAGTCTTTCTCGCCGTCTTGAGCAACAGAGGGTATTTCTGCAAGAGCTTCAGTAGGAACAAAGGATCGGGGTCTCCACTCCTTACGGGCCTTCTTTGTGCGGGCTCGCTTCTGGACCGGGCCAGCGCTCTTGTCGGAGAGCATTTCTTCGAACGCCTGTTGGTCGAACCGGGCGACCATCTTCTGTTGCGTGGAGCCAAGCTTGGCTGCATCCGATTGAGTCACCTACTCCTCAGCCGTGGAGAAGTTAGTCCCCAGCAGAGTCGCCATCGTGTTTGCCATTGATTGTAAAAGTACAGAACAGTTTTATGGGAGGACTGAACTTAGACTCACAATACAAACTCGCTTGTACAAAGAAAGCCTAGGGACGAAAACCTAGGTACAGTAGTCTAAGTATAATTATTTATTTTAGATTCTGGGGGGGGACGATAGAGGCTCGGGAAGGCGGCGGCAGCCCTGCCTTACTCCTTGGACGATCGGTATGCAGCCTTGGCTCCTGTGACGAGATGGTTGGTGTTGACGAAGAAATGCTCTTCTTGTTCTCCTCGTATTGCTCTTCTGGCTTCTCTCTTTCTCTGTGTATATTTCTCTCTGATAGCGTCTATCTCTCCTTGTATATTTTGCAAGGGAATGGCACCCTGCTATTTATAATAGTGGGGAGCATCATTAGGGTTTGGATGATTACCCATTCTCAAAGTGGCGGCAGCCTGATGCTTAATCAATCTGGACCATTCGTTTTAATCGTGAAGGATCTGGGCCATAAATGGGGATAGCACTGAATCCTGTGAATGATTAATACTGATTGCTTTAAATCTTCATGATTGGTTGTGTCAAGCTTGGATCTCTCTCCACGTGTCCCATTGGCTTGATCATGAATGATATGACCTGATCTCATTAATTATGAAGATAACGTTAAATATGGTCATTGGGATCGGGTAAATCTCTGATTGATTTGCATCTCATAATCATCCTTGCTACCAGCTGTCAAGTCGTGGGGGCAATTGAATCTCTGCCACGTGTCTTAATGATGGACTCTGCCAGAGCCGCATGATATCCATGAACCGTATGAGACAGCGTCTCAGTGAGCCGCATAGGTATAGTATTTGCGAGCCGCATGGGATGGTTTTTTGGTGAGCCGCATAAGTGTAGTACTCGCGAGCGGCATGGGATGGCTTCTTGGTGAGCCGCAGGAAGACGATTCTTGCCGGCCGCATGAAGCTGTTCTTCACTGGAGCCGCATGGGGGTAGCCACGTGTCAATCTCGGATCGTGTCAGAGATTTTTTCCTATTCCCAAAGAGTCTGTCATTATGACAGGGCCATTATGACACTTCATGTCAGAGCCGTCAGCTGTCAAATCATGGCAGAGCATTAAATAGGGCCATTGCTTGATGGCCAGCTGTGTGAAGGGGTCCCATGGGGGCACGTGGCGTTGATCGAGCCGCATATCTCTGTTGGTCGAATGTGAGCCGCATGTACTTCTGAACCGCATGCGGCTGGGGGATTCTTTGAACCGCGGGACTGTCCCTATGTAAGCTGTATGGACTCTCCTGTCCCGAGCCGCATGAGACTAAGAGTCTCTCTGAACCGCATGGGACTTCTCCTGTATGAGCCGCATGGGGTTTTCCTGTTCTGAGCCGCATAGATCATCATTTTGATATTTTCCATGCTTCTACATCAATGACTCGAGCAGAATAAGGAAAGGCTAAAGAGCATTTTTCTTGATTTAGTGGCTTCTTACTAAGTTTCTGGTTTGTGACAAAGAGGGAGTCACTAAACAGTACTTCTCATTACATTGTGCAATACAGAAGCATGTACAGATTGTGCCAGAGCATGAACATGCATGGGTTGCGCCAGAGCAGGAACACGCGCAAGTTACACTGGAGCAGGAACATGCGCAGGTTGCGATGGAGCAAGAACATGTACAGGTTGCGCCAGAGAAGAAAATGCCAAAGGGAGCTTCCCTTTGTTTTGAAGAGTGGTGTGTCAAGACAGAGTCTCCTTCGATTTCAGAGTCGAAGAAGTAGAGGGATTAGCCAAAAGGCTGTTTCCCTTAGGTTGTGCCAAAGGATTGATAGGCGCAAGTTGCACAGAAGCAGGAACAAGTGCAGGTTGTGCCAGAGAAGAGGAGGCCAAGGGGCACTTTCCCTTGTTTTGAACAGCAGTGTGTCGAGACAAAGTCCCTTTCGATTTTAGAATCGAAGAAGTAGAAGGATTAGCCAAAAGGCTATTTTTCTTAGGTTGCGCCGAAGCAGTGATGGGCACAAGTTGCTCAGAGGCAGGAGATTGCGCCATCAAGGACTTAGGAGTCCAAACAAAGCGCGTCTTGCTCTTAACAGCGACAGCAGTGCGCTTGGCACCCCCAGCATTGATCATGGTTTCGTAGGCTGTCTGGTCAACTTGAATGACCAGGGTCTTCTGCGTCTTTCCGATTGACGCTGTATCACATTGAGTTGTCACTTTCTCGTCGGAGGAGAAAGTCGTCTCCAGCAGAGTCGTCATTTCTCCAAGAGGATTTGCATCTTCGGAAAGATGTATGTTTTCCCAGCAGAGTCGCCATTTTATTTGCAAAGAAGAAAAGTTTTATTACATACTAAGAAAAAGAGTACAGGGGTACAATTGATTTTTGGGGAATTACAACTATAGGAATCTGATCAGAAGACGATCACTTTATCCCTTAGACAATATGATATCGAAGACATGAGCCTCTGGAGAATGCAGCAGCACTTTAGCAGGAGATTATCATCACTCTTGATATTTTAAGATTGATTTGAAACTCTTATAGTGTTCTTGAAATAACTGTTTAGTAGTTATTCTGGATTGCGCGTGCTTCAGGTTGTGCGCCTCCTGTTCACTAGCACAAATGGTTACACTAACTGCTGTGGACGCGTGGCATCGTTTGATTGAGATGTACGTGTTCATGAGCAATGTAGTGGACACGTTCTACAAAGTTAGTGGCTTGTGCGCCACGTCACTCTGTTCTGAACACCATTTGATCACCTTGCGCGTGTTTCATCAGGTTGCGCGTGGGCGCAACGTAACAACCTGCACGAGTGGTTTGCACCAACTGCTGTAGATGCGTGGTATCATTTGATTGAGATGCGCGTGGTCGTGGGCTGTGTAGTAGGCACGCTCTGCGAAGTTGATGGCTTGCGCGCCACGTCACCCTGTTTTTAAAATAAGAAATAATCAAGTATCGCCAATTTGTCAGGCTACGCATAGGCGCAACTTAACAACTGGTGTCTTTGACTAGGTCTTCTGTGTTGTACTGATTAATTCTCGCACCATTCAGTGACTTGCGCGAACCAGCTATGATCAGCATTAATTACATGCTAACAGAATCTTCTCGAGCGCCGCATTGCACGGGATTCGAACGGATTTTCCTTAATCTCTGTGCTGTCAGTTGTCAGATAATGATGACGTTGCTGCAGCTTATCGAGGAAGTGCGCCACGTAGCCGTCGCGCAACCTGACTCCAGCGCAACCTGGCGTTGGTGCAACCTGACGCTGCGCAACTTGATTGTTCGACGCAATATAATGTTTTTGGCGCCATCTGATGATCGAATATTTTAATGGATGGCGCATCTTAATTTTTAGTCTCTACACATATCAAGCATGTAGAAGTTTTATGGAATAAGCATATGTGTCCGCGCAATTGCATCTAACATTTCATTCGAAAAGATGTTGTCAACTGAGTTTAAGAAGCACGAAGGTCAAGGGTGAGAAGGGTCAGCCATTCTCCTTGATTGTTTGATTGAGGTGAGAGACACGTTGGCTGCGCTAGACGGCGCCTACGCGATCATCTGAAATCGTATAAGTAACTGATTAGAACATTGTCTCATTCAATGAGTTCGATACGAATGCAGAGTTTGAAAACGCAAGCCATGAAAACCATCGAAAATATTCACGAAAACGCATTCAGAAAACCAAAGCCAAATAAACAAGTAAGGCATGAAAAGCAGAGCAACGGGAGGTCTCTCCCGACTCAGCCACAGAGTCCATCCTCGAGACGCAACCTGCTAAATATGAGACTTGATTCCGAAAAAGTCATTCCATAACAAGGAACGGATCTTAATTCAATCGGTCCCGTTCAATCGATTCAATCAGTCCCGACAAAATCAATAGCGACAGTACTGCCTTCTCGCGTATCCCGTGGACGAAAAATGGGACACGATGTAGGGACGGGACACTACACTAATGGAAGCACATGAAAAAAAAAAGGTCGGAGTGATGCTATAACAACTAAACTTGAGATGTTCAATTCAATGATAGGTACTTGAGAAATTGAGTTTTTAATTACATTCCCTTTTCATACAAAGATTTGTTTTAATCTAAATTTTAATCATGCGGCTTTGAAACCTAAATTTTCTTCTCTGTGCTTTCTTATCGAAGCTAACCAACATATATTGGTTCGAGTTGGTTGACAAAGTTTATTTAAATACATAATGACCGAGACTACAAGCAACTTGTAAGTCAGAACTTGCTGAAACAATTCAGTAAGGCAAGAAACTTTAGGTTAACTTTCCCTTTAGATTCTCCATACTGAGTGTGCAACTTGTGCAATTGCTTCAGAAGTCAATGATATTAGCAACGTGCTTGCTAATCTACAACAAATCTCATGGACTCTTAGAGCATCATTAGTAAGCCCAACCCATTTTCTAGATTCTAGATTTAGAATGTAGGAACTCATTTTGTAGAATAGTAAGACCTATCATAGGTTTTAATTTCTATATTTTTCGGCCCAATCCACCCACATGAGCTATAGGTTGGCCCTGAGAATTTATAGATTCAGAATGTAGGAAATTATTTTGTAGAATAGCAAGTTCCAATTTGAAGCTCAATTCTAGATTACATTATTTTTTTCTCACTTTAATTTTTCACCACACAATCGTTGGGACCAAAGTTCATTTTATCATTTCCTACTATTCTCATACAAGTCCAACACATTCTACATTTACTTCTTTTTCAAATTGTTGTACCTCAAGATGAAATTTTGAGTACCATTTACTAATGATATTATTATGCTAGGAGACTTGATATGTGCAAGGAGACCCAAATCATCAGCTAAGCTTGGCCAGATTTTCCACTGCCAACAACATGTACTACAATTTATCATTTGTAGACCACCCAAACACTTCATTATTGTTATACACAAATTCGACCTCATCGATTCAATCACAATCGATCAAGTGGCATATGGATTAAGAAGATACAATGTCACAGGATCCTTGTTAGCAATTCGGCAAACGAAAAAAATTCGGGACGACAAAAGTACGAGTATAAATCGGCACAATATAAGTAAAATACGGTAAAAAATTCGATCAAAAAATCGTCTAACGAAAAACATTCGGATTAGATTTAATTCGTGTTTAGTACGTTTCATATGAACAGATTCGGCACAAAAAATTCGACATATATATATATATATATGGCCGACCCACCTCTACTCCTTCATAAACAAGGGTTCAGTGTGAGAATAAGATGAGGTTGGGAAACTTTATATAAAGAAAAGAAAGTGAAAGTAGGATGGAAAACTGAAAGGTTTTCCTTTGATTGTTGCAAGCAACATGTGCAAAGATTCATAGGTTTCTTTTTTTGGTTACAGCTGTGAGATTTTTCCTTCTTTTCTTTTGATAATTGTGCCAGTCTTAATATTTAATAGAGCAAGAGTCAAGAAAGTGAAAACTGTTGGGTTTCTCAGTCAAGTTTTTTTGGCCGAATGTTTTAAAAATTCGTACGGTACGTGTTTAAAACTCCGCAGGCTTAAAATTCGCGTACAAGTCCGAATTTTTCAAACGTACGTAAGTATTATACGTGTATGTAAGATACGGAAAATTCGCATATAATACGCGTTTTATTCGGGTGATTGCTAACAAGGCACATGATTGTAGTACCAAATCCCTAAAACAAAATAAGTAACGCTGATCACCCATGCACAATCCAACCTAATAATACATTATGACATAGCAAAATTCGTGCATTTAAACTATCAATTTCTCAGACATCAGGAAATAAAAAATAATTAGAATAATTTATCGAACATCCACAAATTTTTTAAAAAATTAAAATATAGGGTTAAAGATCTTAATACTGAGACGAGGAGGAGAGGGTTGAGAGGAGGAGACGACGAGAGGGGGATGTTGGTCGTTAAAGCTCGAACCGTCAGTGGAGGAGGTCGAGGTCTGAATAGCACCGCCGCGAGACACCGCCTAGTCTGGAGGAGGACGGGCGGTCTGGAGGAGGAGGGGGAGGAACGTCGCCGCCTGGTAGGGAGGAGGAGGGGGAAAAAATTTGGATTTGGGAAAAAAAAATTGAATCGTTTTCAGGAATGAGAAATGAATTATTCCGTCGATAAGACGTCGCTAAACATTTCGACACCTTAGTGACTACCTAGTGACGGAAGTATAGATATGTGATTAAAAACCACAAAACCAACGTAATTTAGTTGCTGATCAGTCACTAATTTAGCGAGTGTTCTAGGTCCGTCGTTGATATTTAAATACGTGACATGGATGGCGGTAGTATTTATGCTTTTGTGATTGCTTAGAGCATCTCCAACCCTATTGTCTTGTTAAGTGTTGTGAGTCTTAGGTGGCTCCTATGTGGCATGAGCCACAAGACAATGTCTTGTTTATGTGGCAAAATTATATCTCAAAAGACAATGAGATAGAAAAATTCTCTCCAATGCAAAACTATTGAGAAGACAATAAAAATTTTTTTTTTTTCAATTTCCAAGGCAACTTTTAAGACAACTACTCATCTTCTTTCTTTTTTCTAATATTTTTTATTCATAATTGATGACATGGAAGAGAAGACATTGTCAAGTGCATTGTCTAGAACAAGACAATCAACTTCACAATGTCTTCTTTAATTTTTGCCACATAAGCTTCACAATTAACTTGACAATTGCATTGGAGAAGAACTTTTGAATAAAATTTTGTTATTCCTATGTGGCATTAACTTTTTTCCAAAGTCACAATAGGGTTGGAGATGCTCTTAGAATATTGTTTGAAGATTTCACTTTGGCTAAGTATTGCAGGACTGCCTACGGAAATTGATCATATGGATGTAACTCAAGGTTGATTGGTTCATCATTAAAAGTTTAATTCCTTACAATGGACTGATTTTTTATTTTTTTACTTCTTTCAAAGGAATGCCGATAGCATCATCCAATTAATTGGGAAAAATATGAATCGGACAATCCTCACTATCACCCAATTCCAGCTATATGCGATAAGTATGGCTTGAATGTCAATTGGTCTCCTCCTCCGAACAACTTTTGGAAAATCAATTTCGATTGGGCTTATCGTGAGGAACAAATTGTTAGTACTTCACTTCTGAGTTATGCGAATTTGAAAATGTCGTCGAGACTTGAACCGTGCATTTAGCAGCACTTTTCTTAAAGTGTTTCAGGCACTCCGGTAACGTCTTGGAGACAGCACGCCAGAACACCCAGGATAAGACAGCCTTCTGCCGGAGGCTCACCAGACGTTGTGAGACACCGGCGTAGGGAAGAACACATTTCTGGAAAACTTTGGAAGAGAAAAGAAAGAGAGAATGAATACTAAGATTCTGTGTGTTTTAGACTCAGAGATCTGTAGTATATATAGATGGATTCGTATTGTTTCGTGAAGTCGCGACCCTTCCGAAACAACATTCATTCACCTGTTCGCAGGTTCATTCACCCTTTCGTCTGTCTGGGCCGCAAAAATGGACTAACAGTGGGCTGCAAAAAATAGGAATTCTCGGGGCGAGAATCGCCGCGAGGAGCACGAGGCTACGCCGCTCGCCCGATGCCACGTTGCCTAAGTGCACAAGTGCGTCTACAATGCGCCACTATCGCCTCTACGCTCGAGCCCGAGCCAAAGCCGGAGCCGGAGCCGGTCGACAACACCGGCTACATTTTCATGAAGAAGATAAAACAACAACCAATGGTCACCCACTAGCTACCCTTTGGTTGTTGCACACTCCTCATGAGTGCACATACCTATTTAAGCACCCTCGAACCTTTCTCTCTTTCCGATGTGGGACTAAAGTCCCTTCTCTTTCCTTTTCATCCTTATGAACAATAAATGGAATTAATAATTCCAACAATCTCCCACTTGTTCCATAAATGATGGAAAGGAATTCCAGAATACATTACTTAAAGAATGTTAATACAGTTAGGTATCTTTCGATTTGAACCTAATCTTAGTAGATGCAACACAAGATTTTATCGGAATCTCTGGTAGCTGGACTTTGAACCAGTTATTCCTTGTGATAAAATCGGTGTTACTTTACACACATTCTTTTGTAGTTCTTCGCCTACATCTCTCGCTTAGCACTATTCATGGCCATGTGCTAATCCTGTCTCGTGAATTTTTTATAAGATAAACTCCAGATCTTACTGAGACGGCACCATCTCTAAATTCACATAGGTAAAGTTCTTTCAGTATCTCTGTTGCTTTACAGATACATGTCAACATTACTGAACTTCATTAAGAGTTTTATAAACTCATCTCTCAAATTGCAACAGTCGACATTATCATGTCGTATACATCCAAATCAACAGTTTGTTGTTACCCATTGAATCTAAGGTTAAGGTTTTCTTAACATTAGATTGGGTTGCCACTGTTGTTGGAACTCTTACTCAAGGAGTTTCAATCTCATACCTCTCGAGGTAGATTTTACTACATTCCTAGCTAGTGGTTTAGTAAAGGGATCAGCTAAATTATAGCTGGTACGCACATACGTAAGAGAAATGATTCCATCTTTGATCAATTTCCTTATGTAGGTATGTTTTAGACTTATATGTCTAGACTTTCCATTATACACTTCGTTGTAAGCTCTTGCTAGAGTAGCTTGACTATCGCAATGTATTGACACTTTGATACATTGTCCTTAGCCAGCGGAACATCTAATAGAAGACACCTCAACCACTCAGCTTCTTGTCCTGCAGAAGCTAGAGCCACAAACTCTGACTCCATGGTCGAATGGTTAATGCACGTTTGTTTCTTGCTCTTCCAAGAAACTGTCCCTCCGGCAAGCGTAAATACCCAACCAGTCGTAGATTTGTTATCCCCGACACTTGATATCCAACTAGCGTTGGTATATCCTTCTAATATGGCAGGAAATCTACCATACTGTAATCCAAGATTCTTGGTGTTTGAACATGTCTAGCACTTTCTCAACATAGTGTGACTGCGTAAGTTCAAAACCCCCACTGTTTTGTATTACTTTGATCCCCAAAATAGTGTCAACTATTCTAAGATCTTTCATCTTGAATGTGGAAGTTAGAAATCTCTTAGTTTCTGTAATTCTACTCATCTCGTTGCTAATGATCAACATATCATCAACGTAGAGACAAAGAAATATCACGATATTTCCATATACTTTAGTGTATAAACACTTATCACAAACATTGTGAACAAAGCCATTAGAAATTATGATTGAGTCAAATTTCTGATGCCACTACTTTGGTGCTTGTTTTAATCTGTACAAGGATTTAACAAGTTTGCATACCTTTTGTTTATTTTCCGGGAGCACGAACCCTTCCGGTTGCTCCATGTAAATCTTCTCATCGAGATCTCCATTTAAGAATGTCGTTTTGACATCCATCTGATGAACATTAAGATGATGCAATGAAGCTAACACAAACAATATTCTAATTGTAGTCGTTCTTGCTACTGGTGCATGTGTCAAAATAATCAATTCCTTCTCTTTGTCGAAATCCTTTGGCTACTAGTCTAGCTTTGTAGGTGTTTAAAGTACCATCACTATGATACTTTCTCCTGAACACCCACTTACATCCAATTGGTCTTGACCCTTTGGGCAGATCGACAATTTTCCAAGTGTGGTTAGATATTATCGAATCCATCTCACCTTGGATAGCATCTTTCCAAAAACATGAGTCCCGCGAAGCTATTGCTTCCTTAAAGGTTTTAGGATCATCTTCCACCTGAAGAATGATAGGAATCTTTCGAATAAATTTCTCTGTATTTTCTTCTACTAAGTAAAAAGAAATTAGTTGAGAATCTATTTCGTTAGATCCTAGATCTTTAGCCTTTCGAACTCTCTTGTTGATCCGAAGCTCGGGTCGTTTTTCAACTAACCGTGAAGAGCTCTCCTCACGAGACTCTTCATTAGTAGGAATCTCAGAATCCTTGTTCTTAGTAATAAGGTTCTCAAAAAATTCCACATCTCTGGATTCGACAATAATGTTAGACTCTAAGTTTAAAAGTCTATATGCCCTACTATTGGCAGCATAACCTACAAAAGCACTTTTGATTCCACGAGGACCTAATTTGGTCCTTTTGGGATCCATGTTTTTGTAATAAGCTATGCACCCCCACACTCTAAAATAACTGATATTAGGCTTACGGCCTTTCCATATCTCATATGGTGAAATACCAGTTTTCTTTAAAGGAATTCGGTTTATTATATGACATGCAGTAAATAAAGCTTCTCCCCACAAACTAAATGATAATTCAGAATGCATTAGCATTGCATTTATCATTTCTTGATATGTTCTATTTTTTCTTTCGGCTAGTCCGTTCTGTTGTGGTGTCCGTGGTGCAGAACATTCGTGAATAATACCGTTCTCTTCACAGAAGGTATTAAATTCAAAAGAAAAGTATTCACCACCTCTATCACTTCTAAGTATTTTAATGTTTCTACCAAGTTGATTTTCAACCTCTGATTTGTATATTTTAAAAGCATTAAAGGCTTCATCTTTATGCTTTAATAAATATACATATGTAAATCTAGAGCAATCATCAATGAAGGTAATAAAGTATTTATTACCTCCTCGAGATAATATGCCATTAAATTCACATAAATCAGAGTGAACTAAATCTAGTAGGTTGGTATTACGCTCTACACTGTGAAAAATGTTTTTTTAATCATTTTGGATTCTGCACAAATTTCACACTTATCTAAGTCTTCAGAATTGTATGAAATTAATCCAGATTTAATTAATCTTTTCATAGTGCTAATACCTATATGCGCTAATCTACTATGCCATAAAGTAGAGGACTCAATCATGTAAGCAGAAGTAGAAACTTTATTGATATTATTTTCAATGATACAAAGTTTGATCATACCCTCATCGGTATATCCCTTTCCAACAAACGCACCATTACGGGTCAAAATTAATTTGCCCGACTCAAAGATAGATTTTATTCATGGTTTACCCAACAAGACTCCACTGACGAGGTTCCTACTCATATCCGAGACGTGAAGTATGTTTGTCAGAGTTACTTTCTTCCCGAAAGTGAATTGGATTTCCACATCACCTGTTCCTACGACCGTTGAGTGTCCTTCATTTCCTATCTGAACTTCTTGTCCATCATTGACTTCAGAATAGGTCTTGAATGCTGCTTTGTCGTATGAAACACGAACGGTAGCACAAGTATCTTACCACCATCCTGGAGACTTCCCTTTGACCGTCATGAGTTTGCTCACCGTAGCAATTATGTCATCTGTCTCAGTGAGATTTACCTCGCTGTTTTGGGTCTTTCGAACCCGACAGTCTCTGGCATAATGTCCTGCTTTGCCACACACAAAACAGCCGGTCTTGGGTCCTTTGGCGGTGCTGGAGTTCTTGAACTTTTGTTGGTCCTTCTTAGGACCGAGAAAGTTCTTCTTTCCTGTAGGCCTCTTGCCTTTCGCGCTCACCGCGTTAGTTTTAAAAACTCCGTTGTTCTTGGATTTCTGTCTTTCTTTCGATTCCTCTTTGATTCGAAGGTGTTTTTGAATCCGTTCCAGTGAGAAATCCTCAGAGCTGTAAAGTAGTTTCTTCCGATAACTATTCCAAGATGCTGGCAATTTAGTAATTATAGTACCAACTTGGAATGGTTCCGGAAGTTCTATCTTTACTGCCCTGAGTTTATTGACTAGAACTTATAGTTCGTGTACTTGGGCGAGTATAGGCTTTGTATCAATCATTTTGAAATTAAAATACTTTGATATAAGAAATTTCTTTGTACCTTCTTCTTCTGCTCTGAATTTAAAATCCAGAGCCTTCCAGATGTCAATCGTCGAAGGATTTTCTGTATAGGGGTCGTACAGTTTATCCGACAGGGTGTTCAGAATGTGACCACGGCACAGCAGTTCGTCCTCTTTGCGCTTTTTGCGTTCTGCCTTGACTGTATCAGAATCTGCTAGAGTGGGTTCTGAAACAGGTAGCAGATCTGGGTCGAGGACGTAGTAGATCTTCAGCGCCGTCAGGAGGAATATTATCTTGTCCTGCCAGCGTGTGAAGTTCGTCCCGTCGAAGCGATCCAGTTTGACTAGATCCTGATTCATGACTTTGATGCTCGAAATTGCAGCCTCGGACGCCATTATTTGTAACACTTTAAGATTGTTAGAAATTGCTAGTACTTTACTTCTGAGTTCTGCGAAGTTGAAAATATCGTCGAGGCTTGAATCATGCATTTAGCAGCACTTTCCATAAAGTGTTTCAGGCACTCCGGTAACGTCTTGGAGACAGCACGCCAGAACACCCAGGTTAAGACAGCCTTCTGCCGGAGGTTCACCAGACGTTGTGAGACACCGGCGTAGGGAAGAACACCTTTCTGGAAAACTTTGGAAGAGAATGAAGTACAGGTAGGCAACTCTAGAGGGGGGTGAATAGAGTTTATAGCAAAAATTGATCAATTAAAAACTTAAACTCTCTTCACCAATTAAATAATCAGAGTAAAAAAAAATACGGAAATAAAGAGTGGAGAGCAAGCACAACACAGCAAGATTTTTAACCTAGTTTTCCTCGTGGAGGACTAGTCCAGGCCTGAGAACTCTAGCTCAGGATTGAAATCCACTATTTGTGAAATAGGGTTACAACCACGTGCCTTTTCACCGAAGAGCACGCCAAACTTCTTTCAATGATCGCTTTGGCGAAACTTGGACTTTTCCAAGTGACTTACAACTTCTTGCACTTCAAACTTCTAGCTGGATCGTACCGAGCAACTTGGACGGTTGGGAAATTTGAATCCTAAGTGGATGGGAAGGCAAGGTTCTTTAATATATAGGCTATGTAAGAGAAGAAGAAGAGAAGATTGGATGGTTTCAAATGAGAGAAACCAAGGCCTATTTATAGGGTTCGGGGTAGGGAAAATTCGGCCAGAATTCGGTATGTAGAATTCAAATTTTTGGCCGTTGGACAACTAGCAGTGATCAAGACCTAAAAATCAGCATCATGTAATTTAGGGGGCAAAGTTCGGCCCGAACTCTGTGTGGAAGCAGAGTTCGGCCCGAACTCTGTCTTCTATGGACAGAATGTTCTCAGTGGGCTTTTGGATGAATGGGTTGATTGGGATTTGGACTAAGTAAACCTATAAAGCTATGTCTAGCCCAAAGTTGCTCAGTATGACCCAACGTACATTATCCTTTACTCAAAAATAATAAAAAATACAGACTCCAGTATACACAGAATAATAAATCTTCAAGCAACTTTGATCTTGAACCAATGGGCTGAGTAAACTGATTTTAAGCTCGATGTGTCAAATTGGACTATGACAAATATTGTTTTGTTAATTTTCAAGATTAGGTCGACTGTGATCCTGTTTGGGTCAACAATCTCCTCTATTTTGATAATTGACAAAATATGATATTTGTATGTCTCAATATTCATACCTGGACACATTATAGCTCTCCCGTACTTGAACAAACGTACTCCCGTGTACAAATTATGGCTCCTCCGTACTTGAACAAACGTACTCCCCCGTAAACTGATATTTCCTGTGACAAGTACTCATCCAAAATATACATATCCAAGTACACACAATTCATAGTTCTAATACAAGTAGCAATGGTTCACAATTCATAGTTGTTAAGACAAATATCAATGGTTCTCCCCCTTTCGACAATCAACAAAAATGGAGACAAAAATAAAGATGTAATAAAACTACCATCCACATAATGAAAGAGAACATGCAAGTAGTACTAACTAATAGCAAACTGAGCCATAGAGTTTAAAAACATAAAATCATAAGCAAAAAAAAACATAGTGCCAAAATAAAAATAGTCCAAATCATCAGTGGCAGTACAATATCCATATCCATCAAGGAGAATATGAAGGTCCCGCACCATCAAAACCGGTACGATGGGAATCCACAAATGCAGAAGTCGGATCAAGATAGCGACGAACCCAAGAATCGTCAATGCGATAACCGTCGCGAGACGGATCACGCATCATCGTAATCGGCATCGTCGGATGGGAGGCCATGGAGTACTGAATGTCATGGATGGAGTTACTGAGCGCACTCATCTGCAGAGTGGTGCGGTAGTCCATCTGCGTCCAGCGATCATCCATCTCAGCCCAGCGCACGTCCTCCAAACGGAAGCGATCGCGAAGCATGGTCTGAATAGAGTCCAGTGTAGCAGTGGACTCAAGAGCAGGTGAATCGGGAGCAGCAAAGGGTGCAGAAGAGTCAGGGTCCTCAGCATCATCAGACTCAGAAGAGGCTACAGCAGCAATAGTTCTCCTTGTCTTAGTCAGGAAGGCATGAGGGGGCAAGGACTGACACTGATCCAATGGGACATGAAAGGCACAAAAAATCAAAGAAAGATACATGGTACAAACCAAAGATTTTGGTTTAGGCCTAGCACGAATCATCCAATCCATCATCGTACGAGGAAAGTTAAAGGGGACGCAAAAGTGGAGAAAGAAAAGAGCAGTAATCTCAAAGTAAGTAACCTCATCTGTCGATCCAGATTTTGGCAAGACCGAAGAAAATATAATACGATGAAGTTCATAAAAATGATTATTGAGATGTTTAGCCATAAGTTTTCGAGGAGAAGGATTTGGTGAACAAAGATCACCCTTAAAACTTTCCAACGTGGTCTCACCGGGGAAAACAAAGTCGTCGTTCCCAAGTGTTGGGGTCGGGCAAACCAAGAAGGTCGGCTAACTCAAAATCATCAAAAGATATGTCTATACCGACGACACGTGAATAGATGCAGTCGCGGTCATAAGTCATGTTGCAATAAAATATTTGAATGGCATTCACATAGATCGGTTCACGAGTTGCAACAAGTTCATCGAGGCATAAGTCACGAAAATTAGAAAGGAAGTCGGAGAATACAGTAAACTTAATAGGGTGCCCGGCAAAGACACTACGATGACGGAAGTCGACGAACCATGCGTTAGATGCATCTAAGGATACAAAAATATAGTCATCATATGTGTCGGCATTGATGGGTGGAGGTGGATTAAAAAGAGGGTGGATCATGTTAGGAGGAGGATGAGGAATAGGTTGTGGTGGAGGATTATGTTGTGGGTTTGGGTTAGGATTAGTAGAGGTTTCCCCAATACTTCTCCTTTGTCTCTTACCCCTACCAAGCAACCTAGGTGCCATAAAAAAATTGATATTGAAGAGAAAGAAAGAGATATACCTTAACAAAGGAGACCTAAGATGGAAGAGAAGAACTCCAAGAGTGACTTCTTTGAGTTTGGAGAGAGATTTCCCAAGGAATGGAGTCTTCTAGGGTTAAGGTTTTGAAAGAAATATGTGTGGAGATGTATGAAGAAGACAATGGAGGGAAGCGAGAGAGGCAATCCCGAATATATGTCCCTTTGGTCGGCTGGTCGGGTGAAACAGGAGCCATTGGATCAAAAACATATCAAAGGCTGAGAGTGTCCTGAGGTTCTGGAACAAGGAGGCCGAACTCGGCCCGAACTCTGTGTGGGGGCAGAGTTCGGCCCGAGTTCTGGTCCCTTGGGTCAGAACTTCAAGCAGGAAATTAAAAGCAAGATAGGATTATGAATAAATGGTCAAACATATAAAATCAAGATTGGAAGTTAGAATTTTCAAATGAGGCAGGCTATAAATGTCACGACCCGCACCCTAGAGTAAGGGCACGAGACGTGGGTACGTCCAGTCTACGCCGTAGTGTCGACGGTAGAACGCTGTCCTAGGTCAACATACATCTAACAATATATCTCTAAACAGTTTATATCCCCCGAATGGGGGTGACATAGCAGTAAATGAACTCAATCACAACTAAGGAAGAGATAGCACGATATGAAATAGAACTCAAGGAAAAATAGATGATAAAGTAGTCTAAGATAATCCCAGCAAATATCCAGAGGTACATGGTCTCAGATACTGAATGAAAGAATATATACAACTCAACATCTCTGAACAGAAAATAAGTTTAGCTAAACATGTCTCAGGGCAACATAAAATAAGATAAGCCTAACTAAACTAGTCTAGGCTATGGGGGTGATGTCCTCAGCTAGAGCTGGGTCCTCCTGAGGGTCCAACTCGCAAGTGTCATCTAAGGCTGCCCCGTAGAAAGTATCCAGACAGGCCTCCTCCTCGTCTTCTGTAATATTTTCAACAGGTCCAGTCAGGACAGGAGCGAGTATAGTACATCTCAACAGTTCATAGCAGGTTAGAAAATATAATCATGCAGTAAAGTAAGATACAGGTGCTGAAGAATATAGTATGTAAATAGAGAGAGATCTGTTATAGAAATATCTACTATAAGTAAGGAACTAACAGTGGCTAGTGAGTCAGAGTACATGATAGCACATGTGAACAGAACAGATTTGTACATAATCTACACTAAGGAGTTTCACATGATCTACACTACTATGGAATTGTTCACATGACTACTAGCACTCCCCCGTTTTCCCCAATCAATACACAAGGATCTAAGCAGGTTATGTTATTATACATGATATCACATGGGGGCCCATGAAAGGGTGCACATGATATTATACATGAGGGCTCCGTGAACATGAGAGTACATGATTCACAGGAGTATACATGTATGGTGAAAGCACAGGAGTACATGATGAAAGTGAAACGCACATGACACAATATACCCGATGCTCCCGAGGGGGATAACATCGCATGAAGAGATCCATATAGTACCAATCTGTGGTAATGTCGTGACAGCATCAAGTAAAGTAATCTAAAGCAGAAAAATAATTCTAAGCAGGATATGAAATGATCAGAGAATGTACTCGCCTGGTATCTGAGTGTCCAATATGAAAGTACTGTCCGAGGAGTGGTGTCTGGCTCCTAATCAGAACAGCACAAGTCATAACAAGTCTAAAATGGTAAAATGAAGTTCTACTATGCACTCTACATGATTCTAGGTCAATCTAGGCCAAAGCCAACTCTTGGTCAACCTTGGTCAACCAAGAAGTCAAACCTAAGTCAACTATGGTCAAACTAGGTCAACCAAGTCTAAATTAGGTCAAACTAGTCTACATTAGTCTAATCAAGCCTAGCTTAGTACTCCTACACAATCACCAGTCAAACCAACATCACACATACACAATTATTAAACACATATATCTATGTACCCTATATATACATTACATACCTATATGATATCCATACATAAATAGACATTCATATATATTATATATTCAAAATACATTATTAACTTATATATATACATGATATATAGGGAGAGAGCATGTGTGTGTGTGTGAAGAGAGTTAGGTAGGGTGGCTGTGTAGTGTGATAGAGAATATGGTGATAATGTGTATGTGCGTGTAAAATAATGTGTGTAGAGAGGAGGGAATGATGTGGGAGTGTAGTGAGTAAAACATATCATGTGTGCGTGTGTGTGGATATGAAACAGTGTTATAGAGACATAGCAAAACAGTGAACAGTGAAGAAAGGAATGGGGGGCAATACCAGTTCAGACCAAACATAATCTCCAGTTCAAAACAAAACCCCAAAACTAGTTTTCAAAAATTCACAATTTTCAGTTTTAACCTAATACTTTATTCTCAGTTTTTGAACCCAAAACAGTCCCAAATAAATCCAAAATTGACATATAGGTAGATTACAAAAAGGTAAACTATATTAGGTTGTAAAACATGCAATAAACAGTGATTAAGTAGGCTAAAACAATTGCCAAAATTAAATTTTAAACTTGGAAACACACTTCATGAAATCTCAGTTTTTAGCCTTAGCACCAATTCTCAGGTTTCAGTCTTCATACAACCCAACCCATATTCGAAGGCAATAACCCACCAAATTACACCAAATTTGACACATAGCAAGATAACATATAGGAGAACCAACATAGGAATTAAAATCAATATTTTAGCAGTATTAGATAGGTTAAAACAGTTGCCCAAAATCAATTTCCAAAATTGGAAATCTCAGGTAAATACATGTATCAGAAATTGGGAAAAATGACAAACAATTAATGAAAATACATTAAAATGCGATTTAAAAGGTTGGTAATGAAATATACAATGTATATAAGTCATATAGGATGTTTGTGTCCATACAAGAGGACACAAACGTGTCCAAACCATAAAAACTCAGATCGGGCATAACAGTGAACTGTCCAGTGCACTGTCTCGTGCACACGAGCACTTGTGTCGTGCACTCGATACAGGACACAAACGTGTCTCGTGGTCATCCACCTAGGTAGCCCACCTATAGGACTACCCCATAGGCCAACTAGCCCGTGTCCACGTCGTGTCTGTGTCAGATACGAGGGCCGTATCAGAGTCGAAAATGTTCGACTGCACAGTCAGGCCAATCCTCGTGCAACGAGGATTTCTTCCTCGACACGCCACGTGAACACGTGAGACTTGACACGTGGCGTGTCAGTCATAGCCCCATGGCGTGTGTCGAGTCTCGCGTGTCCTGGTTGCGTGTCGTGTCCGCTACAGCCCCCGAGTAGCAGGGGAGAACTATAGCAGCGTGTGCGTGCGTGTCAACAGCGTGTGCACGTGTCGATTCTGACACGACTCGACACAAAGACACTCCCAGACAAAGAGAAATGCATAAGTGACATCAAAAACAATTTTCCTATTCAAATAGATTGCACAAAAGGAATCGAAATGCCCTTTGAGGCATTTCGACAAACACTAAATGGACAGGTCTGATACGTGTCTGAAACGGACACGAAACCCATGAAACTCAACACGAAACCAATGCAGCCACTTAGGGGACTCCTAGGGCTTCCTAAATGTATAAAGAAATCAGAATTTCATTAAAAAATGAAGAAGTTACCTATAGATGAACTTTTAAGAAAATCCTCCTTTGTTGAGCTCCTCTCCTTGATATCCCAATCCAACAAATCAATACCAAACTGAAATAAAACTCCAATAACAGCAAGTATAGGTATATTAAAACCTAATGGAAGAGATTTGAATGAAAAAGGACATGGAATGGAATTTCTATGGATTAAAAGGAATAGGAACAAATCTCTTTCTAAACTTGAGCTTTCCTAAAAAGAGGCAACCCTAAACTAAGAGAGTATTTATAGGGTGGTGTTCCCTAGGTGGATATGGTGGCCAGCCAAGTGATTCTAGGGCTAGGGTTTTGTATTCTTGGGCTTTGGGCCAATCTACAAGGCTATGACTTAAATTGATTTATCAAAGGTTCTAAATCATAAGTCATGATTTATGACTTTCTAATTCCTATTGCTAACTAGAGTCTATTGACCAAACCAAGGGTTAGCTTAGGTTAGACTAGAGTCATATAACCTAACCAAGTCCATACTAACTAGGGTTAGATTCTAGGTTGGTCTACAAGGGTCAAAACTAGTCAAAGTCAACCTAGTCAACTTTCAACCAAACAATTCCAAAATAATTCCTAAAAATTCCCATAAATTCAAATAAATTCTAATAAATTTAAATTACCCCAAAAATGTCAAAAATACCCTCAAACTAGAAATGTGGTAGTGACAAATCTACCCTCCTTAAAAGAATTTTGTCCTCGAAATTGAAAGGCGAAATACAACTAATGAGAAGGATAGAAAGTATACCTCACGGTCCAAAAAGATAAGGGTAGCACTCGCGCATCTCATCCTCCCGCTCCCAGGTAGACTCTTCTGGAGAATGATGCCTTCATGCGATGCGTACCAAAGGTATCACCTGGTTTCTCAGAACCTTCTCCCGTCGATCCAGAATCTCCACTGGCTGCTCTGGATAGCTGAGAGAATGCCCAACCTCAATCTCTGAATGATCGAGCACATGGCTTGGGTCAGCCACGTACCGTCTCAACTATGATACATGGAATACGTTGTGGACCCCTACTAGCACAGGCGGCAAGTCTAGCCTGTATGCAACGTCACCGACTCTTCCGCTGATAACGAAAGGGCCGACGAAGCGCGGGCTAAGCTTCTCGTCTCCACCAAAATGTATCGTACCACGAGTCGGAGATACCCTCAAGAAAACCTGGTCCCCGACCTAATCACAAGCAAGGTCTCAATTAATTATAATAAACAAACATGATCAAAGAATCATAAACAAACAAACCTAAATCTAATCCTACTCTAATCTGTACCTCAAACTCCAACGGCCTCCGGTGGCTATCGGCCCAGTGCCGATGTCTGTCCTGCGCCATGCGAAGTCTGTCCCTGATGAGCTTTACCTTCTCGGCTGCGTCAACAACCATCTCTGGCCCCAGTAAAGCTCGCTCACCAACATCATCCCAAGATAAGGGTGTACGGCACCTACGCCCGTACAGAGCCTCAAAAGGTGACATCTCAATGCTGGCCTAAAAACTGTTGTTGTAAGAAAACTCCACCAAATGAAGATGATCCTCCCAGGAACCTCCAAAGTTCAGGACGTACGTCCGTAGCATATCCTCAAGTGTCTGAATAGTCTGCTCCAACTGTCCGTCCGTCTGGGGGTAGTATACAGTACTAAACTTGAGCTGAGTGCCCAAGCTGGTCTGCAGACTCCTCCAGAAATAGGAAGTAAAGCGACTATCCCGATCTGAGACGATACTGACCGAAACTCCGTGAATCCTGACTATCTGCCGCATATACATCTCCGCCAGCCTCTCTGTAGACGTACCCACCTTGAATGGCAAGAAGTGGGCCGATTTGGTCAACCTGTCAACGATGACCCAAATCGCGTCTTTCCTTCCTGGAGTGTGCGGCAATCCTGATATGAAGTCTATAGTGATATGCTCCCATTTCCACTTGGGAATGGGCATCGGCTGCAACAATCCACCGGGACTCTGCCTCTCTGCCTTGACCTGCTGACAGACCAAGCACCTAGCTACGAAGCGAGCCACCTCCCGCTTCATCCCTGACCACCAAACATGCTCCCTCAGATCTCGGTACATCTTGTTGGTGTAATAACCCGCTCTGCCCTAACGGAACGCCGATTCAAACGGCAAGTGCAACGACTCAAATGAGCCGTCGACTCGAAGAGTTGCGTCGACCCGATGAAGTATCGATGCGAATCGATGCAAGAATTACAATGGCCCGTCAAAGATGAATCCAGACTTAGACTATCAAAGGCGCGCTCAGAGTATCGCTCGGCCGATGCGAACATCGCTAAGGTGGGTGGCTCCGATGAACCCGTCTGTGCTTAGCCTAGACACATAATAATGCGGACACTATCACGAGAATCGCTAGGCAATAATACTGTACATGCTAATAAATGACCCAACGCACCTAGCTAAGGGATTAATCCCATCTTGTATGCTTGTATAGAATATGGAAAGGAACATGGAAAATACGATAACTCTCGCACCGCGCTCTACGCTCATGCTAAGGAACAAGCATACGTTCAACAATGAAACAATGAATGGGTTACAACAATAAAATGGGAAGACTATCAATATAGTCATTCCAAGTAGAGTATAGCAACATTAAAAGGCTATGGGACCGATAGGTCGCCAAGGCGACTCCTGCACAAGGAGTTGCGTAATGTATGAATGAAAGAGTAAACGAATAAGTGAATGAATGAATCAACGAATGAATGGATAAGTGAAAGAAAGAATGAATAAAAGATAAAAAGGATGGAAATGGTTAGCGACAGGTATGACGGGCACGTGCAACGGGGCTCGCTACCCGCGCTGCACGGACGCCAACCTGGTCGATAACGCATTAAGGCTAAGGGTTAGCCTACGGCTCAGAGACAGCCGTTAAGTTAAAAAGACAAGTTAATACGAAATGGTCGTAGACAAACGGCACGAGCGAGGGGTGGCGTATGCTGTGCCGTGAAGAAAAAGGGATTCCGCGGCATGATCAAAGTGTGAAGGACTTGCCGGTCCGGACGGAATCAAAGGAAATGGCTTACGGACGAGGCCTGAGTGCGGGCTTGGCCACCAGGGGACGTAAGGCCGGGTATTTCAAAAGACTATCAGGGTATACCAAGCCGCACGCCATGATAGGTGAGAAATTACCACAGGGGAAGACATGTCCAGGATGGCTTGTGATGCCAGCGACCGATACATATAGATTAAGTGGGCTTTGCTGGTGGCGATCCACGTGCAAGTCCTTGCATTGAAATCAAAGTAATCTAAGTTAACAAAATGAAGTGCCTTATGAATATGCTTGAAATGTAACACACCAAATGGTAATGAAAAATTCATGCAATGAGTTAGATGACGTGCTTACGACATGCTAGAATCCGAGGCAGGGACACGCACTTGACATTGAAAGTTCATATTGAATTGTTGACTAACTTGGTTTACTTTGGACAGGGAAGGCCGGACGATAAGTATGGGTAAGTCGTGCATGCATTTCCATGCGACACTTGAATTCAGTAACACGAGATAGGTCATGATATGTGCCATGAAATTGACCCTAAGGCAAGATTAGAAAGACGATGAATGATAGAGATGCACAAAAGTAAATGGAACATGTTTGGTAATGATAGCATTGTGGGCGAGCTAGCCTCCCCACCAGTACATAACAATGTACTGATAACCCCACAGTCTACTTGCAGGATGCAGGTATCGTCGGCGGGTGCGGAGCTTTCCTCGAACGTGCTAAGGCGCGGAGCTATCTCTGGAGCCTTGGAGCGTTGTAAGGAGCTGGAGCACCATATACAGGACATAATGTATCGGAACATCGCCATGAATCGTTCCATGTTGTAAGCCACTTGGCACACCTTTTATGTTTCAGAGAGAGAGAGCTTGAGCGATTTGTAATATCGGCCTAGTGCCGCTTGTAAACTTCTTGAGTATCAATAAAAAGCTTGAATTCGCTTCTACTTGTGTTCATTTACTTTCTGCTGCAAATGGGGACACTCTGTGCGACTCTGTGGCCTAGATCAAATCGGCCGTTTCTGGACTTGGCCTTGCACGGGCGCAACCTAGGCCCGTGCGGCATCACGTCTTAGCGAGGACGATCGCTCCTGCGGGAGCGGGGCGTGACAGATTGGTATCAGAGCACGGCTTCACGTCCTTGGACTTTATTTCGACTCTCTCAGTTTTGAAAGCTCGGTTGGAAATAAAAGAAGTGTGTGCTCTCTCGCGTTGTGCCTTGGAATGTTCCATACAATAAGTCTAATATTTTCAAAAGCCCGTACAAGTACTCGGCTGAACGGGATCGATAGGCGAAGGCCTTTGTGCCGAACGATGTTAAACATGACTCGATAGAGAACACATGCTAAGTTAGCAAGTCGCGTGCATGCCCAAATAGTCCTACGTCGACATTAGCAAGTGAGCGTGCAAACTTGAATATAGCCCGCACGGGGTGGCTATGCGGCACAATTTAGTCCGCGTGTCGTGCACTTCGACTTTTTGGTGCAATCGAGTTGCGAGCGATATCAAGTACCGCTCGGTCGGGAACGAAGCTACACTTAGAGTGTATATCGATAGGAACGCTATCGAGTTCACGCTTAGGCGTACACGAAAGATTGATTTAGATTTTGAGGAACGGGCGAATGCACGATTGAACATATCGAGTGGGAATCGAATGGTCTCTTGATGAATTATAGAGTGGCTCGAACCCTGAGTGGTGTATGGACGACAAAGAAATTGTTCGAGCAAGACTAAAGGATTTGCGAATAGAACGAGTACGTCGGCAAGCAATAATATCGCGCAAGCCTTAGAACGCGTCACGCTTAGTTGGTCGTGACTTCGAATGTCCCGAACGAGATGTCGTTCGGACAACTTATGAATGGACAACGCATGTTAGAAAATGAATGGTCTTGATCGAGGAAACTTAGAGGATCGCACGTACGATTTAGGATTGATTCGAATAAATTATGACTTGAGTTTGGACAACGATCTTGAAACTAGCTTGAGGAATAGCGATCGAACTTGATCTCGAATATCGAGAAAATTGTGGAATATCCAACTCGGACACAATAGCATTAACGCACGACTCGAAATCGGTTGCAAAGGAAGATCGTCAGGTTACGTATATCGTCAATGGTATTGAGGCGTATCATGGATCGATATGCGATAACTCGGAGGCACTCTGACTCGGCGAATGACGGTCGTGCAAATGTCATTGTTCCGTTGGACGCTATAATTGAAATGTTAAAAATGTGTCGAGGAAAAGATAGATTTGGCTCGAGGATTTTCTAGTTGAACGAAATATAAATGGACTATCGATCTTGGCTTGGATAGAAAATAAAATGCTTGGATTTACTTCGTTGACAACCACAACGTTGACGTTCTTGTCTTATGCGAGCGCAACTCCAGCCTTGCACATGCGTCACGCCGGATTAGGACGATCACTCCGCGTGAGTGCCGATATGGTGATTCATACGGCGGGAGTGATTGAACTTGGATGGCGTGGCAATTTGATTGCTTTAACTTATGGTTTGACGCGAAAGTGGACTCGAGAATGAATTTATGTGCTTGACGATTGAAATTGAGGATTACGTAGGTCCAATCCGCGTATCGAGAACGAATTAGTCTAGACGCAAGCAAGAGTTACGCCCCGATGAGAATGATTATTCTGCGGGAGCGTTGCATGGTGATTCATAAACCACCGTGGATAATCGGACTCGCGTGAGATTGGGGCGCAATGTATTGTCTAGCTGGATGACCTCGTGATCGAATACATGAATTGGTTAGAGTTGGTGATTTGAATGGATTCGAATACGCGCAACGAATGCATTGATGCGAATAGGTGATCGTGCTCGATGTTTAGAAATCTGAGTGACGCGAGCTTGGGTAGAAACACCCGTACAAACGAACAAATGGTTTGACCATAGGATTTAGGGCGAGCGTTGTACAACGACCTTGCACGATGTGCCACGGACTTGACTTGTAGCTATGACCCTGTGAGCTGACCTAGCGGATAGGCGGACGACCCTATGCCGAGTGATTGAACCTGTGCGATTGACATTACAATATCGTCTGGACGGACGATAGACTTGTGGCAATAAGACTTAGAGTAGGACGGAGAACTGGGAGTGTGCGTGAACGACGACGAGATTGGCCCCAAATAAAGGGAATGATAGGGATGGATGATGCGCAAGTAAAGTTGGAATAACGAATTTAATCGTTGATCGGAAGACGTACTCGACGATAGTACAATACTTGGTCTTGAATCGGACTGAAATTTCTTAGACTTGGTCGACCCCGCTAAGAAGAAATTATACTAATTTTATGGACAAGAACGCTTGAGAAGCGAACCGGATCATCTCGAGGACCGAGATAAACGATAGTGAGATACACATGAGTTTGGTTTTAAATTGAAGTTAGCGAACGATTGGCAAATCGAAACTATCACGAGTAGCTTGTCCGACTTTGCTAATCGCTAAGCTTGGTTGAAATGTACGTATTCGGGGGATGCCTTGAATATGTGCACGATCCAAACTCAGTGATGTGATGAACTCGAATGCAGCTGCAAGTGGGTGTTGCGATGCGTATGAACGAATGAGTGAGTTTGCCTCAGCCTGCGACTCTCGAGTTTGATAAATTATAACGCACCTCGTGTGACCGTTTCAGTCCCATAACACAACAAAATAGCAACCAAGTCGAAGAAACGCTTGAATTGAATAAGTACCATCAACTCTAAAATGAATGAAAAGTTATTCAATGAAATCGACCAAACGTATGCGACACGGAACTTGGAAAGGTACCGAGCATGGTTCGATGCCATCGAACGATAGAGCCGTTCGATAGTATTGTCCATAAAATACGATGACACGAGTTAAGGAATGGTAGGATGACCTGCACTCAGGAAGTCTCGAGGACGAGACTTGTTTTGAGTGGTATATTATGTAATGACCCGCTCCGCCCTAGCGGAACGCCGATTCAAACGGCAAGTGCAACGACTCAAATGAGCCGTCGACTCGAAGAGTTGCGTCGACCCGATGAAGTATCGATGCGAATCGATGCAAGAATTACAATGGCCCGTCAAAGATGAATCCAGACTTAGACTATCAAAGGCGCGCTCGGAGTATCGCTCGGCCGATGCGAACATCGCTAAGGTGGGTGGCTCCGATGAACCCGTCTGTGCTTAGCCTAGACACATAACAATGCGGACACTATCACGAGAATCGCTAGGCGATAATACTGTACATGCTAATAAATGACCCAACGCACCTAGCTAAGGGATTAATCCCATCTTGTATGCTTGCATAGAATATGGAAAGGAACATGGAAAATATGATAACTCTCGCACCGCACTCCACGCTTGTGCTAAGGCACAAGCATGCGTTCAACAATGAAACAATGAATGGGTTACAACAATGAAATGGAAAGACTATCAATATAGTCGTTCCGAGTAGAGTATAGCAACATTGAAAGGCTATGGGACCGATGGATCGCCAAGGCGACTCCTGCACAAGGAGTTGCGTAATGTATGAATGAAAGAGTAAACGAATAAGTGAATAAATGAATCACCGAATGAATGGATAAGTGAAAGAAAGAATGAATAAAAGATAAAAAGGATGGAAATGGTTAGCGACAGGTATGACGGGCACGTGCAATGGGGCTCGCTACCCGCGCTGCACGGACGCCAACCTGGTCGATAACGCATTAAGACTAAGGGTTAGCCTACGGCTCAGAGACAGCCGTTAAGTTAAAAAGACAAGTTAATACGAAATGGTCGTAGACAAACGGCACGAGCGAGGGGTGGCGTATGCTGTGCCGTGAAGAAAAAGGGATTCCGCGGCATGATCAAAGTGTGAAGGACTTGCCGGTCCGGACGGAATCAAAGGAAATGGCTTACGGACGAGGCCTGAGTGCGAGCTTGGCCACCAGGGGACGTAAGGCCGGGTATTTCAAAAGACTATCAGGGTGTACCAAGCCGTACGCCATGATAGGTAAGAAATTACCACAGAGGAAGACATGTCCAGAATGGCTTGTGATGCCAGCGAACGATGCATATAGATTAAGTGGGCTTTGCTGGTGGCGATCCATGTGCAAGTCCTTGCATTGAAATCAAAGTAATCTAAGTTAACAAAATGAAGTGCCTTATGAATATGCTTGAAATGTAACACACCAAATGGTAATGAGAAATTCATGCAAGTGAGTTAGATGACGTGCTTACGACATGCTAGAATCCGAGGCAGGGACACGCACTTGACATTGAAAGTTCATATTGAATTGTTGACTAACTTGGTTTACTTTGGACAGGGAAGGCCGGACGGTAAGTATGGGTAAGTCGTGCATGCATTTCCATACGACACTTGAATTCAGCAACACGAGATAGGTCATGATATGTGCCATGAAATTGACCCTAAGGCAAGATTAGAAAGACAATGAATGATAGAGATACACAAAAGTAAATGGAACATGTTTGGTAATGATAGCATTGTGGGCGAGCTAGCCTCCCCACCAGTGCATAACAATGTACTGATAACCCCACAGTCTACTTGCAGGATACAGGTATCGTCGGCGGGTGCGGAGCTTTCCTCGAACGTGCTAAGGCGCGGAGCTATCTCTGGAGCCTTGGAGCGTTGCAAGGAGCTGGAGCACCATATACAGGACATAATGTATCGAAACGTCGCCATGAATCATTCCATGTTGTAAGCCACTTGGCACGCCTTTTATGTTTCAGAGAGAGAGAGCTTGAGCGATTTGTAATATCGGCCTAGCGCCGCTTGTAAACTTCTTGAGTATCAATAAAGAGCTTGAATTCGCTTCTACTTGTGTTCATTTACTTTCTGCTGCAAATGGGGACACTCTGTGCGACTCTGTGGCCTAGATCAAATCGGCCGTTTCTGGACTTGGCCTTGCACGGGCACAACCTAGGCCCGTGCGGCATCACGCCTTAGCGAGGACGATCGCTCCTGCGGGAGCGGGGCGTGACAGTTGGCACCCGGGTGTATAGAGTACTGAGATCTGTGGGCCTCCTGCATAACCTGCTCCCTGAGATCTCCGCTGGGCACACATAATCTGGAACCGTGCCTCAAGGCACCATCCTCTGCAAGAGAAAACTCGCCCTCCAGCAATCCTGCTCGAACCTACTCTCGGAGACACTGCAGAGCAACGTCCTCAAACTGTGCCAACTTGATCCTCTCCACCAAGTCTGACTGAATCTGCATCCCCCATAACTGCATCTGTACCCCGGGCACGATCACCTCAATCCCAAGGCTCTCTAAGTCTGCAAGCAAATACCGATCCATGGTCAAACACATGGCTGTCGGATACCTACTCAAGGCATCGGCAACCACGTTGGCCTTCCCTGGGTGATACTGAAGTAGGATGTCAAAATCCTTCATCAACTCTAGCCATCTGCGCTATCTCATGTTCAACTCCTTCTGAGTGAACACATACTTTAAGCTCTTGTGATCTGCGAAGATCTCCACCCTCTCCCCATACAGATAATGCTTCCACAACTTCAGAGCAAATATCACTGCTGCGAGCTCCAGGTCGTGGGTAGGGTAGTTCTTCTCATGGGGACGCAATTGCCTGGATGCATAGGTAATCACCTTCCCATGCTGCTGTAAGGCGCAACCCAGCCCCTTCCCTGAAGCATCACTATAAATAGTAAAACCACCCGATCCTGAAGGCAATGTCAGAATCGGAGCTGTCGTAAGCCGCTTCTTCAACTCATCAAAAGCTGCCTGACACTCCTCTGACCAAACGAACTCAGCATCCTTCCGGGTCAGCCGAGTCAACGGCTCTGCAACCCGGGAGAAATCCTGCACAAATCTCCGATAATATCCTGCCAGCCCCAGGAAACTCCTGATCTCTGCAACTGAAGTCGGCGCTGCCCATGCCTCAACTGCTACAATCTTCTTGGGGTCAACTGAGATACCATCTCCAGTCACCACATGCCTCAAGAAGTCCACCCGGTCTAAGAAGAACTCACACTTGGAGAGCTTCCCGTAAAGCTGCTCCTTTCTGAGAGTCTCCAGCACGATCCTAAAATGCTCATCGTGTTCCTCCTCAGTCTTAGAATATACCAAGATATTGTCAATAAACACCACCACAAACTGATCCAGGTACTGGTGGAACACCTTGTTCATAAGGTTCATAAATACTGCTGGTGCATTGGTTAGCCCAAACGGCATAACCAAAAACTTAAACTGTCCGTACCGCGTCCTGAAAGCGGTCTTGGAAATATCCTCCCCCTTCACCTTCACCTGGTGATATCCCGACCTCAGATCAATCTTGGAAAATACCCGAGCTCCGCTCAACTGGTCAAAATGATCGTCGATCCGCGGCAGTGGATATTTATTCTTGATCGTGAGGTTGTTGAGTGCCCTATAGTCAATACACATCCGTACTGACCCATCCTTCTTCGGCACGAACAACACTGGTGCACCCCATGGCGACGAACTCGAGCGGATGAAGCCCTTGTCCTGTAGCTCATCCACCTGCTTCTTCAGCTCCACCAGCTCGCTGTTGTTCACCCGATAGACATGTTGAGAGATGGGTTTCGCTCCTGGAACCAAGTCTATCGAGAACTCTATGTCTCTGTCTGGTGGCAATCCTGGCAACTCCTCTGGGAAAACATCCATATACTCTATTATCAAGGGGTGTGGAATCGCCTGCTCCTCGACCGAGACTCCACAGAAGACTCCGCTGCTCTGCTCTGCCTGACGTCTGGAGTACTCGAACTCTGGCTCCCCCGGCGCTCTGAAGAGAACTCTACCCCCTCTGCAATCAATGCTGGTGTGGTGCCTGCTCAACCAATCCATGCCTAGTACTATATCGTAGTTCGGCAATGGCATTACGAGCAGGCTCACCTCCAACTCACAGCCTCCCAAAACTACTCTCCGACCCTTACAAACATCACTTACGAGGATAATGCCACCACCGGTCGTGATCTTGTAAGTACTAGGCAATGATTCAGCTATGATACCGTGTCTAATCACAAAAGATACTGATATGAAGCTATACGAAGCACCGGAATCGAATAATGCAAAAGCTGGACTGGAGTCAAGAAGAATCGAACCTGCGATCAGCTCTCCGATGGCCTCCGCATCCTCTACTGCCATGGCGAATCCTCGTCCCTGCTGGCCTCCCCTGGCCTGCTGCTGGTGTTGGACGAACCTCTGCTGCTGCGTCTGCAGGGCTGGTCCCCTCTGCTGGCCTGCTGGAGCCCTGGCTCCTCCTCCCTGGGCTGCTCGTCCCCCAGACCTAGCACAATCCCTCGGCTGGTGATCTGCCGCTCCGCAAAGAAGACACTTCCCGAACGTCTTCTTGTACTCGTTCCATCCATGCCCTGGCTTCTTGTAGAAGGTGCAACTGACTGTCTGCTGCCTGGGTGCCTGATGCTGAAACTGCTGCTGGTGAACTGGCCTCTGCTGGATCGGCTGCGACTGGAACTGCCTCAGCTGCTGGTGCTAAAAGTGGGGCCTCTTGGCCGGGCCTCCGCTGCTACTGCCCCCAACTGGGTCTCGCCCCCTCTTAAGCCTAAGCTCAAGATCATTCTCTTCCAACAAGGCTCCCGTCAAGATCTCCTCGAATGTGGCATCCCGGTTGCCCTTGGTCAAGGACTTGACCTCCTTGACTAGACCTTTCCGGAACCTCTAGGCCTTCGTCGTCTCGTTCAAGCCCTCTATAAACCTGTCGAGGCGGCCGAACTCCCCGGCATACTCCTCCACTGAAAGGCTCCCCTGGACTAGGCTCTCGAACTGCGTCTCCAAGGCTCTGAGTGCTGAATCTGGGAAGAACTTCTTCTTGAAGAAGCCCTTGAACTGCTCCCAAGTCTGCCCAGCTACCCCCACCCTGGGTCTGACTAATACTAGGTGCGAGCAAGATCTCGCATCCGGATAGCTGCGGCCTCGATCTGAAGATCTGCTGGTATCCTGGCCAGGCGGAAGATCTCCTCTATATGCTCGATCCACTCATCGGCATATAGGATCCCCTCTGTCCCCAGAAAGTCTCTGGGGCTCATCTTCTAAAACTGCTCGATCCCTGGTGTCCTCGACTGATGGACTACTGGTCGAGCTGCAACCGTCGTAAGGGCCAACTCCATGCCCCTGTCCTATCGAGCCTGCTGTCGGTCAATGAACTGCTGGAAGTACGCGAACATCTGCGCTGCGTCCACGTGTCCTGTAGGCGGTGGCTGCTGGAAAGGATCCTCTGGGATGACCGGGTCCTGCCTTCGAGCCGGTGGAAGCATACCCCCTGCTGCTACTGCCGAGGTCTCAATACGAGCAGAGGTGGCAGGAGCTGCAGTCCCCTGGCCCCGCTGTACTAGCTGGGAGGTAGCAGTCCCCTCCATAGCATCCCCATGAATGGTACGCTGCGATCGAGTCTCTACCTTCCTGAAGATAGACAAACAAGAGTATCAATTTCTGAGAAAGAAGCAAAATAACAAAGGCGGACAGTTAAAATTCAAAGGATCAGCTGACAATAAGAATTCAGATGGCAATAAAAGAAATTTTTCCTGAAGTGATTAAGTACCTTAAAATAATGTCCTATATTCTACTGCAGGCTGTAGTGATACTCTAGTTCGAATACCACTATACTTCTAGTCTAGACCTGCATGGGCCACCACTAAAAACGTGTCACGACCCGCATCCTAGAGTAAGGGCACGAGACGTGGGTACATCCAGCCTACGTCGCAGTGTCGGCAGTAGAACGCTGTCCTAGGTCAACATACATCTAACAATATATCTCTAAACAGTTTATACTTCCCGAATGGGGGTGACATAGAAGTAAATGAACTCAATCACAACTAAGGAAGAGATAGCACGATATGAAATAGAACTCAAGGAAAAATAGATGATAAAGTAGTCTAAGATAATCCCAGCAAATATCCAGAGGTACATGGTCTCAGATATTGAATGAAAGAATATATACAACTCAACATCTCTGAACAGAAAATAAGCTAGCTAAACATGCCTCAGGGCAACATAAAATAAGATAGGCCTAACTAAACTAGTCTAGGCTATGGGGGTGATGTCCTCAGCTAGAGCTGGGTCCTCCTGAGGGTCCAGCTCGCAAGTGTCATCTAAGGCTGCCCCGTAGAAAGTATCCAGACAGGCCTCCTCCTCGTCCTCTGTAATATTTTAAACAGGTCCAGTCATGACAGGAGCGAGTACAGTACATCTCAACAGTTCATAGCAGGTTAGAAAATATAATCATGCAGTAAAGTAAGATACAGGTGCTGAAGAATACAGTATGTAAACAGAGAGAGAGAGAACTGTAATAGAAATATCTAATATAAGTAAGGAACTAACAGTAGCTAGTGAGTCAGAGTACAGGATAGCACATGTGAACAGAACAGATTTGTACATGATCTACACTAAGGAGTTTCACATGATCTACACTACTATGGAATTGTTCACATGACTACTAGCACTCCTCCGTTTTCCCCAATCAATACACAAGGATCTAAGCAGGTTATGTTATTATACATGATATCACATGGGAGCCCATGAAAGGGTGCACATGATATTATACACGAGGGCTCCGTGAACATGAGAGTACCTGATTCACAGGAGTATACATGTATGGTGAAAGCACAGGAGTACATGATGAAAGTGAAACGCACATGACACAATGTACCCGATGCTCCCGAGGGGGATAACATCGCATGAAGAGATCCATATAGTACCAATCCATGGTAATGTCGTGACAGCATCAAGTAAAGTAATCTAAAGCAGGAAAATAATTCTAAGCAGGATATAAAATGATCAGAGAATGTACTCGCCTGGTATCTGAGTGTCCAATATGAAAGTACTGTCCGAGGAGTGGTGTCTGGCTCCTAATCAAAACAACACAAGTCACAGCAAGTCTAAAATGGTAAAATGAAGTTCTACTATGCACTCTACATGATTCTAGGTCAATCTAGGCCAAAGTCAACTCTTGGTCAACCTTGGTCAACCAAGAAGTCAAACCTAAGTCAACTATGGTCAAACTAGGACAACCAAGTCTAAATTAGGTCAAACTAGTCTACATTAGTCTAATCAAGCCTAGCTTAGTACTCCTACACAATCACTAGGTCAAACCAACATCACACATACACAATTATTAAACACATATATCTATGTACCCTACATATAAATTACATACCTATATGATATCCATACATAAATAGATATTCATATATATTATATATTCACAATACATTATTAACTTATATATATACATGATATATAGGGAGAGAGCATGTGTGTGTGTGTGAAGAGAGTTAGGTAGGGTGGCTGTGTAGTGTGATAGAGAATGTGGTGATAATGTGTATGTGTGTGTAAAATAATGTGTGTAGAGAGGAAGGAATGATGTGGGAGTGTAATGAGTGAAACATATCATGTGTGTATGTGTGGATATGTGAAACAGTGTTATAGAGACATAGCAAAACAGTGAACAGTGAAGAAAGGAATGGGGGGCAATACCAGTTCAGACCAAACATAATCTCCAGTTCAAAACAAAACCCCAAAACTAGTTTACAACAGTTCACAATTTTCAGTTTTAACCTAATACTTCATTCTCAGTTTTTGAACCCAAAACAGTCCCAAAAAAATCCAAAATTGACATATAGATAGATTACATATAGGTAAACTATATTAGGTTGTAAAACATGCAATAAACAGTGATTAAGTAGGCTAAAATAATTGCCAAAATTACATTTTAAACATGGAAACACACTTCATGAAATCTCAGTTTTTAGCCTTAGCACCAATTCTCAGGTTTCAGACTTCATACAACCCAACCCATATTCGAAGGCAATAACCCACCAAATTACACAAAATTTGACACATAGCAAGATAACATATAGGAGAACCAACATAGGAATTAAAATTAATATTTTAGCAGTATTAGATAGGTTAAAACAGTTGCCCAAAATCGATTTCCAAAACTGGAAATCTCAAGTAAACACATGTATCAGAAATTGGGAAAAATGACAAACAATTAATGAAAATACATTAAAATGCGATTTAAAGGGTTGGTAATGAAATATACAATGTATATAAGTCATACAGGGTGTTTGTGTCCATACAAGAGGACACAAACGTGTCCAAACCATAAAAACCCAAATTGGGCATAACAACGCACTGTCTAGTGCACTGTCTTGTGCACACGTGCACTTGTGTCGTGCACTCGACACAGGACACAGACGTGTCTTGTGGTCATCCACCTAGGTAGCCCACCTATAGGACTACACCATAGGCCAACTAGCCCGTGTCCACGTCGTGTCTGTGTCGGATACGAGGGCCGTATCAGAGTCGAAAATGTTCGACTGCACAGTCAGGCCAATCCCCGTGCAACGAGGATTTCTTCCTCGACACGCCACGTGAACACGTGAGACTTGACACGTGGTGTGTCAGTCATAGCCCCATGGCGTGTGTCGAGTCTCGCGTGTCCTGGTTGCGTGTCGTGTCCGCTACAGCCTCCGAGTAGCAGGAGAGAACTGTAGTAGCGCGCGCGCGCGCGTTTCAACAGCGTGTGCACGTGTTCATTCTGACACGACTCAACACAAAGACACTCCCAGACAAAGAGAAATGCATAAGCGACATCAAAAACAATTTTCCTATTCAAATAGATTGCACAAAAGGAATCGAAATGCCCTTTGAGGCATTTCGACAAACACTAAATGGACAGGTCTGATACGTGTCCGAAACGGACACGAAACCTATGAAACTCGACACGAAACCAATGCAGCCACTTAGGGGACTCCTAGGGCTTCCTAAATGTATAAAGAAATTGGAATTTTATTGAGAAATGAAGAAGTTACCTATAGATGAACTTTCAAAAAAATCCCCCTTTGTTGAGCTCCTCTCCTTGATATCCCAATCCAACAAATCAATACCAAACTGAAATAAAACTCCAATAACAGCAAGTATAGGTATATTAAAACCTAATGGAAGAGATTTGAATGAAAAAGGACATGGAATGGAATTTCTATGGATTAAAAGGAATAGGAACAAACCTCTTTCTAAACTTGAGCTTTCCTAAAAAGAGGCAACCCTAAACTAAGAGAGTATTTATAGGGTGGTGTTCCCTAGGTGGATATGGTGGCCGGCCAAGTGAGTCTAGGGCTAGGGTTTTGTATTCTTGGGCTTTGGGCCAATCTACAAGGCTATGACTTAAATTGATTTATCAAAGGTTCTAAATCATAAGTCATGATTTATGACTTTCTAATTCCTATTGCTAACTAGAGTCTATTGACTAAACCAAGGGTTAGCTTAGGTTAGACTAGAGTCATATAACCTAACCAAGTCCATATTAACTAGGGTTAGCTTCTAGGTTGGTCTACAAGGGTCAAAACTAGTCAAAGTCAACCTAGTCAACTTTCAACCAAACAATTCCAAAATAATTCCTAAAAATTCCCATAAATTTAAATAAATTCTAATAGATTTAAATTACCCCAAAAATGTCAAAAATACCCTCAAAGTAGAAATGTGGTAGTGACAAATAATAAAAATTAACCATACAATAACTAAGGAGTTATGATATAGATCAATATGGTGAAGCTGCTATGGGGTAGCTGCAGGGGCCGAATCCCAGCAAGCGGTAGTCCGAAGACTAGTGCACCGTGTCGCTTAGGCTTTTACGCCTTGTTGTCAGAAGGACCCTTTCGGCTTGTACCCATAGCAAAGTTAGCATAGAGAATCGTGACATAGTCAATAATTATGCAGGCCAATTTAATGTATAACCGTTTCATCTAAAATTCCTAATTTACGACAAAGAAAATTGAATCGCTCCTCGGATAATGGTTTTGTAAAGAAATCGGCCAACTGATGATCAGTGTCAATAAATTCTAAATTAATTGTGCCATTCTGTTGGTGATCATGCAAAAAGTGGTGACGAATTTCAATATGTTTCGTGCGTGAGTGACATATGGTGTTCTTAATGAGATTTATAGCACTAGTGTTGTCACAAAATATAGGAATGTGCATAAAAGATAAGTTATAGTCTTCAAGGGTTTGCTTCATCCACAGAATTTGTGCACAACAACGACCAGCTGTGATATATTCAGCTTCTGTTGTGGATAGTGCGACAGAATTCTGCTTCTTGCTAAACCAAGAGACTAGAGCCTTTCCTAATAAATGACACATGCCGCTAGTACTTTTACGGTCGACCTTGCATCCGGCAAAATCAGCATCAGAGTAACCAATGAGGTCAAATGATATTGATTTGGGATCTTAGGCCCACGTTAATCGTACCCTTAAGGTATCGAAAGATATGCTTAACGGCGGACATGTGTGATTCCTTAGGATTTGTTTGATATCTAGCACACAGTTAAACGCTAAACATAATATCAGGGCAACTAGTAGTTAAATAAAGTAGACTGCCTATCATACCTCGATACTTACGTTGATCAACAGGTTTGCCGCTTTTATCTGGTTCTAGTTTGGTTGTAGTAGCTATTGGAGTGCCGATTGGTTTGACATTGTCAAGGTCAAATTTCTTCAGCATGTCCTTTGTATACTTTGACTGACATATGAAAGTTCCATTTGATGTTTGTTTGACTTGCAGTCCAAGAAAGTAATTGAGTTCCTCCATCATGCTCATCTCAAACTCGATCATGTCCTTTTTGAATATGATATCAGGCAAGCCTCTTACTAGCTTCTTAGTCGATAGCCTGGATATAGTATCCATGTTGGCATGACCAAGATATTGGTGCCACAGTAGTCTCTCATCCTTGTTGACGTAGAGGCATCTCCCTGCACTGTTAGTAATGCTAGAAAGATAGAAAATATAAATGTTATCTTCTCTTATCCCTTCAAAAGCGATGTCTCCCGTTGACCTATCATAAATTAGCATTTATTTTGTCCAAAGTTAATATCATATCCGTGATCAGCAAGGTGGCTTATGCTGAGTAGGTTATGCTTTAACTCGGTCACTAGGCAGACATCCTTAATTACGGGAGAAGGAGGATAACCAATAGTACCATTACCTATGATGTATCCTTTTAAGTTGTTGCCGAAGGATACATACCCTTCTCTCTTTCTCGATAGTGATGCGAAAAGATTTGCGTCTTCCGTCATATGTCACGAGCATCCACTATCGAAAATCCACTTACTTTTAGTTGAGGAGGGAAGGTCCACCTACATCAAGAGTAGATGTGACCTTTGGTACCCATGTTCTTGAGGGTCCTGAAAAGTTAGTTTTTGGCATCCATGGATATATATTCATATATACTAATCTCCTAACTCTACATTGTGATGAGATGTGTCCATGTAATCTATAATAGGTGCAAGTAGCATTCCTATTTATGTTTGGAGCATGTTGATGATGTCTATATGTAGCATGGTAAGAGTGGTGTGGAGCAGCATGATAATGACTATATATGGCAGCAGGATGATGGTAATGACTATATACAGCATGGTGGTGATTTTGTCTATGTGTAATATAGTGATAATTAAATCTATGTACAGCATGGTGATTGTGTGTTGCAGTAGAATGATAGTTATGAGAATGATTTCTATGTGCATGTGGTTTGTGTGGTGTATGAAAGTACGTGTATATGTAAGCATGTTTGCGTACTGCAGGTGGATGACGTGTTTGACTATTTTGAATGGTCTTATGCTTTGTGTGTGTCTTATATGATTGGGTTTGAGGTTGAGCAACCTGTTTTCCCAATATAATCTCTAATTTCTTAGAGACAGCATGCAGTTCAGTACACTTAGCATTCAAACCATCAATTTTAGCAATAGAGATCTTGTGTCTATTCTTTTCTTCAGCAAGCTCGGTGTTGAGTGTTGTGATCTCACGTGTTTGCTTTCCAATACGTGCTTCGGCATCATGCAGGCTTAGCTTAAGCTTCGATACCTCATTAGTGACTTCCGTGGATGAAGTGTCTCTAATATTATCAAGCAAAGAAGAGAGTTTTTGAATCTTGACTTCATAACTTTTGATCTTTTCCTTGGCATGTTTATATTTACTAATGACTTTCTTGTGGTCATTGAGTAAATCATTAAATGCATCGCCAAGTTCATCAAAAGTGAAATCATCGAGAGTTTCGCTAGTTACCTTATCGGATGTTGCCATTAGGCATACATTGGCGGTGTTTTGAGGAGAGTCATTTTCTTCCTTAGAGTTACTAGCTTCGCTTTCATGCCAAATGCTTGTGTTGGCATATTTTCTTGAGGAAGTCTTCTTGTATGGTTTTTCATAACGGTTGCTCTTCTTTGTGAATGGGCAGTCTTTTTGGACGTGTCCAGTCTTCTTGCAGTCGTAGCATGTTGGCTCTTCTTCGTCATCCTCTTGTTGTTCCTTTTTTCTTCGATTGAAGCGGAGGAACGTCTTCAAGTTGCGGACAAGGAGAGCTTGATCATCACCTTCCGAATTTTTGTCATCAGTCTCTTCAGGATCAGTCCTTCGACGATGAGCTTTAAGGGCAATTTTTTTTGCCTTTGGAGTAGGCTCTTCGAAGTCTTTGAGGTCAAGTTCGTGAGTCATCAACTTTCCCATCAAAGTCTCCATGGACATTGTTGTGAGATCATTTCCTTCTATAATGGCTGTCATCTTAGGGTTCCAAATCTTTGGTAGCCCCCTAAGTAGCTTGCGGATCTTCTCGTAATTTGTATATTGTTTGCCGAGAGAGGACAAGGGGTTGATGATGTCGATGAATCTTGTAAACATTTGTGTGATCGTCTCATTTGGCTTCATCTTGAATGCCTCATATTCTTGAGTGAGACGACTTATTTTTGACTCCTTGACTTGGGTGGTTCCTTCATGCGTCACTTCTAGAAGTCTCCATATTTCGTGAGAGGTGGTGCTTGTTGAGACCCTGTTAAACTCATTCCTGTCTATTGCACAGAATAAAGCATTAATAGCTCTCGTGTCTAGACTTGCCTATTTTTTCTCCTCATTAGAATATTTGTCGTGGGGTTTCTCAACGAGATCACCATTGACAACTATCCTGGCGGGCTTTTTGTAACCATCGGTAACAATGGTCCACAGGTCGAAGTCTAGCGACTTGAGATAAAAACTCATCCTTGTTTTCCAATAGGTGTAGTTTGTTCCATCAAATAGGGGAGGCCTATGAGTGGACTGCCCTTCACCGTGATTGAAAAATATGGGTTAAGTGGTTGCCATGGATCAGCTCTAGGATGTTAGTCCTTGATAAGAGAACAGAGCTCTGATACCAATTGAAGTACATGTAGGCAACTCTAGAGGGGGTGAATAGAGTTTATAGCAAAAATTGATCAATTAAAAACTTAAACTCTCTTCACCAACTAAATAATCAGAGTAAAAGAAATACAGAAATAAAGAGTGGAGAGCAAGCACAACACAACAAGATTTTTAACCTGGTTTCCCTCGTGGAGGACTAGTCCAGGCCTGAGAACTCTAGCTCAGGATTGAAATCCACTATTTGTGAAATAGGGTTATGTTGAGAACTAATAAGGGACTTAGTCCCACATTGGAAAATATAGTATGAAGAGGAGCTAGACTCCCTATAAGTAGTGGAGTAGCCAATCAATAAAATATATAACAATTATTCTCTACATGGTATCAGAGCCATAACCACAAAAAAAAATTCCACCCCTTTCCTAACCCGACAAACCCACTCCCCTGTCCTCCCGACGCCCCTCCTGCCGCCGAACCTCTCCTGCTGCTGCCACCCCCCCGACGCCCCCCTCTTTCGACCCCAACTGCTGCCGACCCTCCTTTTTTTCAAAACGAAAAAACCCTAATTTGAGAGAGAGATTATGTGGGCGGTTCACGAAGATGGATGGACGTCAAATGCTTTATTTGCACCATCTGTTCCAAGAGTACGCCCTCCGGAATTACAAAATACTTTATTTATTTTTTAGTTCTCGATCTGCAAAATTAGGATCTACATGCGCGTGCCGGTGTTGGCCACGTTAACAGCGCATTCGTAAGGTCTATGTTGAAGACTTTACATAAAGACGACGACGACGAAGCCGACGAAGACGACGAATCACAGTTGAAGATGCCATGGATTCGATCAGTGGTAAACTGACAGCAGAAGAGATGAAGGTCTTGGTTGATGATATTTTATCAAAGAGATTACCCGAGGCAACCCAATGTGTAATCCATACTGATGTGGATCCGTCACCCTACAAAATGGAAAAGCAGGACAAGCTGGAGACGAAGTTGGAAGGAACGTCCAACTACTTGAAATGGTCACGGCAGGTAATGCGGACGCTGAAGGGACGAGGCTTGGTTGGCTACGTCAATGGCCAAACCAAGGTGCCAGATGATCCCTCCTCAAAGGAGTTTGCTATTTGGGAAATTGTCAATAATGTTATGGCTGGATAGTTGACTGCCTCCTTGACCGACCAGGTGTCGAGCAATATAGAGACGATGGAGGCTGCTGCTGATATATGGCAGACTTTGAAGGATATGTACTCAGGCTCAGGCAATCCTATGTGGGTCTTCCAACTGTAGGATTAACTTGATAGGGTGGTCCAGGACGACCGTACCATCTCTGAGTATGCAGTACTGTTGAAGAAGTAATGGTCTGATCTGGATCACTATGATCCTCTTGGGATGGAAGATGCACAAGTCGAACCAGCATTTGCGAAATATTTTCAAAAGTTCTTAGATTATATTTTGCGACAATGGATGATGAAGTTCTTGAAGGGTCTTAACCCTGTGTTTGAGTATAGAAGGAATGTACTCCTAGCACAGCCCATGCTTCCCACCTTAGAAGAAGCCATAGCTGCCATGGCACAAGAAGAGGCTCGATTGAAGTTGATGCCCAACAAGGGCTATTTCTAGGGGAAGCAAGCTGCTGTTGACAAGTCTGCCCTTGCCGCCTTCAATCAGCCTCCCTCTGTGGCCGGTATTTGCCACAACTGTTGTGACTTAAGGCATTACATCAGATTTTGTCCAAAACCCCTGCAAAGTCAGTCGAGTGATCGTGGACGGGGCCGCGGAGGACGTTGAGGTGGTAGAGGCGGTTAAGCTGGTAGAAGGGAAAATTATTCTAGAGGACACAATGCTAATATGGTGGAGGAAGGGGAAGAAAATCACCTGGCTAAGTTAACCCCTCTTGAGAAGGAGTTCCTCGCGAGGTTACATAGCACGAAGCTGGGTTCGGATGGCAGTCATGGGGCGTCATCTACCTCGGGAGATCACATCACTTACTTTGCCCAAACCAGCACAGGTATTCCTGCGCGTGCTCTTGCAGCTGCTGTCCACCAACCAGGTTGAATTATGGACTCTGGGGCATCTCGCCATGTCATGGGGTCCCGCGGTGAGTTCCAGGACTATACTCACCTACCGACGCCGGAGAGCATTCAGACTGCTGATGGTAACTCCAGCCCTGTCATGGATAAAGGCACAGTCGCATGCACCCCTTCTCTCACTCTCACCAATGTCTTACATCACTACTAAAATATGCTATATTAGCGACATAATTTAGCGACAGAATAAAATTACGTCGCTAGATATATAAAATAGCGACTCCTTTCTGTAGACATCGTAAAACGTCGCTGAATAGCGATGTTCAGCGACATTAGATAGATTACGTCGCTGAATAGCGACGTTCAGCGACATATTATTAAAATATGTCGCCATATATTAAAATATTTGCGACGTTTAGCGACGTAGACTGTTGATATCGCTAACTTTTTTTACTTAGGGCATACTGTTTCCTTTTTCCCCCTCACTCGAAAATTAGAAATTTTCCTCGATTGAGCTTTCCTCCCCCGGCGACCCCTTCCCCCCTCCGGCGACTCCCTCTCCCCCCCCGGCGACTTCCTCCCCCCCCCCCCCGGCGACCTCTACCCCCCCTCCCCCGTCGAGCTTCTCCTTCTCGAGCTCCTCCTGCCCTAATCCGAGCTACTCCTCCTCTTCCTCAGGTAAACCCTAACCTAACTCCTCTCCCTCCTCCTCCTCCTCCTCTTCTCCTATGGACACACACACGGAGACACACACACACACACACACACACAGAGAGACACACACACACACACGGACACATACACACACAGACACACACGGACACACACACACGGGCCGAACCCAATTGGATAAACCCGTTAATGGGTTGGGTTAGGGTTGAAGATACTCGGGTTCGGGCTCGAATTTGGGTTAAAATATTTAAACCCTTGTAAGCAGTAAAAACTGCTGTAAAGCTTGCTAAGGGGACTTAGCATGTCCAAGTCCCTGTGTAGATCCCCATCTATACATATCGGTTAACTGATATTAGATAGGGCTCGGGTTGTGGGGGATCAAAATATATGGGTAATGATAGTCTAGAAAAGGCTCGGGTTTGGCCCAGTAAATTAGTTGAAGTAGCAATGTTACTTGCTTACCAACAATTGGCCTTGGCAGTATGGCTTAACCTTGCATAGCCAAGGCTGGCTTTGGAGCATGTACACAGGTTTTGGGGTAGTAGAGTGATGCCCACTCGAGTGCAGGCATCAAGGGGACTTAGTTTCACTGCAGGAGGCTCGGGGAGCTCCTGTAGAGAGCAGGTTTGGAAGGAAAGTGCTGGGACTATACTTGGCAGCAGTAGGTTGCCTGCACTTAAGCAAGGATTGGGAGGGTAGCCCAATACAGAGATGTAAATATAGAGTAGGTGTCATATATTAGTTAAATAGATATATTATTAGTCTTCAGTTGTATAGTTGTATGTATCAGTTTCAGTACCCCTTACATCCAGTTCAGACCCATTGGAATATGGTATCAGTTTAGGATAATTAGTTCAGTCTAATATTCCCATCTTTTTCAGTCTAATGCCTTTGAGTTTCGGTCCCATTTGTTAATGGTCAGTCCTAAATGTTCAGTTTGTTACATTATTGATTCAATCCCATTTCCTTTAAAGTTCAGTCCATTACTTGTTATATTAGTATCAGCCATATGAAGTATGAAAAGGTTTATAGTATCAGTCTTTTTATAGGATGTATCAGTCCTTTGATGAAGTAGATCAGCCCCTATGTGAGTGTTAGGAAGAACTCATATCAGTTGGTATCAGTTGATAGGTAAAGGGGGAGGGAATTTTAGAATCAAGTATCAGTCAACCTTTCCTATCTTGGTATCAAATATCTGATATGAAGAGGATATGATATCAAGTCGAATAGAGGAATTGGCTTGGGACATAGGCTAATAGGTCATGTACACTACTCATGTGCACTGGTATGCACTGATGTGCAAGTGATGAAGGGGAGGAAAGGGTCAAGTATAAGGCAGGCTAGGGAAACTACCCTGTAGGCAGTGAGCTCAGGTAGGCAGAGCCATGCCCCGCCCGAGTTGCACCCCTACACACGGTTACCATGTCTCTCTACTGTAATATACACTAGGAAGTTTGAACACTACAAATATCGGTGTTTCGTCCATGTCTATGTCTAGTGAAGGATAATTGCCTAGACTTTGTCAACTTCATCCAGTTTGACTAGTTTGTCCAAGATATTGACTTAGTCAACTCAACTTCACCCAGTTTGACTAGTTACTGTACTGAATATGTGTGTCCATCTTTGCAGAATTATTTCCAAATAGATATGAATTACTACTTGCAGAATCGTTCATGGATGTACAATTGTCGTCTTGATGATATGTGTGGTGTGCGGGATGAATACATAGCGGGAGTAGAGCAGTTCCTGCAGTTTGCTAAGGCGTTCCCTCAGTACATGGACGGCACCAAAATTAAGTGTCCGTGTGTGAAATGTTATAACGTGAAATATTATCCAGAAGTGGAAGTGACATATCATTTGTACTCGAGGGGTTTTACGCCTAATTACTATCAGTGGACCGCACACGGAGAACTTGTGTCTTTAGCATCAGAGCCGGAGCCTTATTTTGAGCCTTATATGCATACGGGACCTAATTTTATTTCAGATAATCATGCATACGACGACGGGTGCGTGTACATGGTTTTCGATGCTACAGGGCCTAGTATCGTTCATGATACAGATGAGGAGGCCCCGAATGTCGATGCTGCAAAGTTCATGGAGTTGCTGGAGAATGCAAGGACTCCATTGTATCCTGGTTGTGAGGACCATTCACCGTTGGAGGTGGTTACAAGACTTTTGAGCATTAAGTCAGATTTTAACATGTCGCAAGAATGCTACAATCGAGTGTTGGAGTTGATTATAGAGATCTTGCCTGTCATGACCCGTACCCATTTTTTTTAAACGGATACGAGGCGTGTCTAAGCCAGCCTACGCCGCTGTGTCGGCGGTAGAACACTATCACGGCCATGAAGATCAAATCACAAATAATACTTATTCACATAATTAATTTAATATACAATGATCACAAGTTTTATATTTGCAGGGAAAATATAAACTTGTACAAATATGGAATGACTACAACTCATCTATCTAGCTAGTCTCTAGGCTTTTGCCTGCAAGTACCCCCGTATCTTCCATGCTAAGTGAATCCACGGCTAACCTGAAAAATATTAGTTTCCAGTCAAGAATGGAACGAGCACAATTCACTGAATGCAATTTCAAATAAAGAAAATGACTATAAAATAAAGGTTAGACATCAATCATGAGTTTTGAAAATAAACAGTAAATACGGAAAACCAATAGCAATAAATAGACACAAAATACTTTTTCCAACTGTTAGAAGTACCTTTGATATGTGATCAGTCTGGGCCACTACACCGCACGGTCTACGATGTCTACTTGCAAAAAAGTAAGCACTGTCTACGATGTCTACTTGTAGAAAAATAAACACGGTCTACAATGTCTACTTGCAAAAAATAAGCACGGTCTACGATGTCTACTGCATGAAAATAAACACGGTCTACGGTCGGATCACACATCCTTGGTACTTCTCATTCCCGACTCAACAATTTATAATAGAGTATAAAAATCACATAACCAATAACTAATCAATGAAATATAGTAAAGATTAATATCGAAATGCTAACAATAAACTGTACTCGCCTGTGGTCCTCTGCTGGTGAAACTGACAGTCTGAACTACTCAATGTGCCACAATAGTCAAAACCCATACAACAGTCTCCGGAAGCTGAAATAAACATTACCAATGTTCTCAGAATAGTCAAAATAGCTAGGATTGTCTGTCCTTAAGTCTAATTCTGGACACAAGGGCAAAACGATAATTTTGGACCAAAACGGTGTCCGTCGTTGGACCCGCTTTGCACCGAAAAGCGTGCCCGAGTCAACGGCCTCTAAAGTCATCAAACTATATGTCTACGGATCTAGTTTTTCGATACGAACCCAACCGTATGTCCTAAGTTGGATTCTGGCAGGCCGTGCATAAAATCACCCGTTGAGTTGGACCGTAGGGTCCACAAAACGGCGATTTTATCAACTGTCTCAGAATCGGACCAAACTTGGCATACAGGACTAGAAAAATGATACGGTCCTGCTGGCATAAGTTTTGTCTCGATCTGACGAGCGTACACAACGTAATTGGAGTTTCTACAAAGTGGTCGATACGGTGAATTTCGACGGATACGCATCAAATTCGTCGCGCACACGCGACCAATTTGAATTCCGTCAAAGCCCACACGACCATGAAGCCGTTACGCACCTTTCGATGCCTATGGTGTGCGACCACGTCGCCCGAAATGGCGGGACGCACGTCGTGCCGGAGAGTTTTATTAAAATTTCACCGTTTCGAAAATAGGTTTTTGGTCAATTTGAGACGCCGATTTCTCAACGCTCTGTCGATCAATTCGACTTCTACAAAATGGGTTGCAGAGCCATATAGGTTCTCTAGAACTGTCTTTAATTAGTTTTTGAAATCCCCTAATGTTCGGTTCAGAAAACGACTGCCAAGTTGGGTTGAGAGACTGTCATATACTCTATTTTAGAATATATTTTTCTTGATGTTCGCATCGATTTTTCGACGAATCTGAATAAGTTCAATAAGAACTAATTGGTAGGGATCCTAGATGGTCATATGGACTTTCTATAGGATTTTACGGAATTGAATTCCGTTGAGTGTACGTAAAGAATTTCGATGACGAAAATGGTATCTTACTTCGCCTAGCTGCTGCTTATGTGCTCTGATGCGCGCGCGGTCGGAATCCTTGCCTGGCCGACGGTCAGGCGGTCGTGGCGGCGGTGGGCGGCGCGCCTAGGAGCCCAGGGGTCGTCGGGGTGTCTGCGTGGGTTCGGGGTTAGGGTTTGAGGGAAATCCGCTCTATCTCGACGTATATATACAGTAAATACAGGGTCGGGTCGGCCTGGGTTTGACGTCGGTTTGAGCTGGTTATGAGGCTTTGTCTACAGTACTCTATATTGCTGTGTGGATTGCTCTCGTGGGTTTTTGGGTCCTGCTGGCCGGTCCTTTGGGCTGGGCTGATTAACTAGGTTCTCACTGTTTTATTAATATATTCATTTATATATATAATACATCTATTTAAATATACATTTACCTATATACTCGTATACATACTTGTATAATATGTATCCATAAAATCTAAATAACAACCCAATATTATATATTCTTAGAGTAAGGCCTATTCTTATAAATATGAATATATCTATATATATATATATATATTAATAATATTTATTTGATAACCAAATAAATATGACCAATAATAATAATGATATTATATAATAATGACCTCAGTAATAATAAAAATAATAATAACAACAAAATTCAATAAACCAAATAAAGCCATATATACCAATATGTACAGTCTAAAAATCCCAAAATATACGAGGGTCTATTTTATACAAACGTCACTGAATATCACTAATAATATTATTTATAATATTAAATTAAGAATACTTAGAAAATATTATTAGATCACTAATACGGAATACAACACAATTATACCAAATTCTATCAACACGAATGTCATTAGACGTGCCGCATGGCTACATGGCCTTGGGCTCAGTTCCGGTCCAGTCCGGCTAAAATGGTATAACCGGTTTCCCTAATACTTAATAATATAAATAATAAATAAATAAATCTTCGGTAAGGGTTAAGTCATAACTTGGCCTGGTTTTCCTAGTTAGGACTTCATTATGGCACGGCCTTCCCTACTAGGGCTAATATACTAGTCAAAGCACGCTACTGCACTATCTGTGCCATGATTTCTAGCTGTCTTGTACTTCAAAACTCTATCATGGCTAAAATTATCTACCGAAATAATTAACTAAATAATTATCTATAAAATCTAAAAATCACCATTCCAATAATAATAGAAATATTCCAAATTTTTTGGGAAGGGCAGCTACAAATCTACCCACCTTAAAAATAATTTCGTTCTCGAAATTTAAGGGAAGAGTCCATCCGCTATGATAGAAGACGGTTTCCATTTGCTATCAATCTATTCTCATGGTCATTTGAAACTGTAATTTCTTGAGGACTTCTACCCACCTTTGGTCACACTACTCCCTCAAAACACATGTCGCTAAAACATTAATCATCCAACTAATTACTAAAGTTTCTACCAATAGATATTTACTACTTATCGTGTCTATAATTCTCTCCTATCTATCTAACAACCCAAAAATTTAGCAAGCAACAAATTTACACAAGTATACTCTAGTCCAGTCACTTGATAAATCGAAGAACCCTACGTTTCTCAGGGTGCCTGCAATCCGTGCAATGCAGAAGTTCCGTTCTCGAAATTCTAAATAGTTTCCATAATAGAACGAAATTTTGAGGAATCAATATTGTGATCTTTCCCGTAGATATTTAAACACGCAAACAAGGGATATAATTGCAATACAAGATCGTATCGCGACTTCTAGGTAGATGGAATAAGGGTTACCAATGACTTCTCATTCTAGGAGGGGGAGACTATATACTAGGTATAGGGACATATTTCAAATAGTTTGGTTTTATTGTCCAAATATGGTGGTATGTATGGATGGGTTTTACTGGGTCTTAATGGGTTTCTTGATTGGATATCAATCGCTGGTTAGGTGAAACTCAGATTTTTAGTCTATATTGTCTGGACCAGATCCTAATGATAGAACTATTTCTACTAGGTTAGGATAACTTAGAATAGGTTTTTCACCCAAGTGGTTGAGCTAGTTGCTAGTCAGGTAGGTTAGCTAAGTTCCTAAAGTCCAAAATGCTCCTTCGGTGACTTTTGTGTTTAAGTCGCACGAGAAGACCCAATTGAGTGGCACACTAGTGACATGTGCATAGTGGGCTTCGAGTAGATCACAACCAGATATTGGGTTAAAAGATTCGAATCGAAGTTGAAGCTCTAATGAAAGTCGGAAAGCATACCGGTATTATGGTAAGGGTTATAACTCGTCCCTTTTGACCTGAAAGTCATACCATAACAATAGAGTACAAGAGAACGTGTTTGAGTGGGACATGATATACCTAGATGAAGGTGGACTCTTCTAGATCTTGCATATGAAATTTGTTAGAAGATAGTAGCTGGTCTCGTGCTCCGAATATTAATGGCACGGCCGGGACACAAAATAATCTAAAATAGAAAGTAGGAGTCTACGGGGCACCAATTATCACCCTAATGGAAAGTATTCCGATCAATCGGTAATCCTCATATATCCTAAAACTCTAGGAGGCTTACCGTCTACCCACCTTGGAAGTTAGGATATGGTTTTAGGAGTGGTGAGTTTTAGAAGGATTCCAAAGTCCAGATATTTACCTCGACTCTTGTTAATAAAGAATAAGGCACGACGTATCAGGATACGGTAGACATAAGTCAATTCAAGGATCGTTCCTCCATAATTAAAAAATGAGTGTGTACAATGACACATGGTTGATAAAATAGAATGACCTACTCGTCCATAGTATACAAGGGTTATCGACGAGGTAATCAACTCTAAGGCACATCGCATGAAGAGAATTCTATCAACTGAGTCGTGAATCTCTATTGGTGTCAACCTACCATACTATTGTCACAAGAGTTGTAGTGATCATGTATTGTTTTTGACAACTGGTAGGTCATAATATGACAGGGTATTTAAGCTTTGGTATTGGGTAAGCTAGTGACTGTGGGGTTCCCATACTAGTTAGGCTTTAATAATAAAATTTACGTGACTAGGATAATACTTGTTGGAAATCAATCTCGGAATGAGTGCCTACCATAGTCACGGTAAATTATTGTCCTTAGCCTTGTCTATTCACTCATGTCTAAACTGCGGGCCTTGGTCGAGGGACGGTTGAGTCAAGGCATAAGGGTTAAAAGTAAAGGCAATATTCAAGAAAATATTTAGAGACACAATGAATTGTTTCTTGAGAATAGATAGTCTCCTGGGTTGGCATTACGACTAAGGGTAAAACCCTAATCATTCTCAAATTCAGATGGCTTGAAAGTCCCGATAACAGTTTGGGGTCGAGAGGAGAACGAGTAACTCAATCACATGGCTGGCTGACGATAACTACCCTTGTGTATACAACTACCATAATCCTGGGGATACGCGGTATCTCTCTACCAATTACGAGCTTCTGTCTTTCCAAATCAGTGAAAGACAAAAACAAGAAAGAGTTCAAGAAAGAGGTTACTGAATACAATCACGTCATTCAAAGGCGAACGTATAATTCAAGAGGAGTTGTCAAGCAGTCGCGGATGAGATCCTAGATACCTATATATCTCCATCCACGTAGTGTAATTAAACGAAGAGCGAACCAAATGCATCATGGTTGATCAGACCATAATACACTGATTCTGATTAGACAATAAGTTAGCAGGCGTCTCCACTAAACATATGCCTCGAATCAAGCTCGAGAACAGAGTGAGCTTGCAAAACTAAGCTATAACAGCAGCGTTTGTTAAGATAGTCGAATACAATTATGCGAGATTTTTGAAAGAAGGCACAAGTAGTTCGAGTTTTGTGAGAATCAAAACCTTATCCGGTATTCTTGCTTACACGGTCATCCTACTATCTTCTTATCCACAAAGCCTTGGTCGACTAATGGGTTATGGGTCTCTAAATTCTATATTCTGGGTAAACATATTAGCGTCAATTAATATCTCTGTCAATAGATCATAAGGACCACGAAATGCTAGATCGGGAGACGTGCTACCCAACATACAAAACTTCCACTAATATTGGCTTCGGATCTTATGGAACACAAAGGGCACTGTCCTATCCTCTATAGTATCCTTAACTTGTAATCATGTTTGAAGTCATTTCACCGAGGACTACGCCTTGCCCATAAAATCGGGCTGTGGTAAACCCTTGGTTTCGTGATTCAGATGTGACATGCTATCCGATACTCTACTTTATATTGACACCAGTGTGACTATGGTCAAAGAGGACCACTAGCCATAGTTTTTAATAACATTCTATAACCTATATTTCTTAAACAAATTCCAACTCTATGGGTCGTGTCTCGCCAGTCGCTGCTGGCTGCAGTGAGTCCATAGTCTCCATATTTTAAATAAATGGCGACAGTGCGCTGCTGTCCTGCCATTATAGTTAACTAACCTTCTTTTAACTATATATGTAAAAACTCATGAGCTTCTAGAGATTCAAGCAAGTCGACTATGTAATAAGGCATAAATATTTGTCCTATCAGTCACAATCTTTAAAATAACATATTGCACAGGGAGGAACAAACTGAAGAAAAAGAACTACAAACATTCTGGTATCTCTTTCATGTGTATTCGAACCATGGAAGAAAAATTTTGGATCAGTCTACCTCGAGATTCGTATTTGAATAACCGAATCAGGAATTATAAACTATTCCCTTATGGCAAAATAGGATTTTAAATGGGCAATTCAGACTAAGATATGGTGACGATATCCAAAGAGGCAAGAGAATGAATTGAATAATCTATCAAGGTTAGATCATTAATTCTATGAAGCCCTGCCTTACCAAGGGAATAATCTATCCAAATTAGATTACATCGTCATATCAAGAGATAATAATGTACCTATGGGGATCTGATAAACTATCAAAATTAATAACTCCTTATCTACATTGCATGGCCTAGACTACCCATCGGTAAATTTGTATAAGGGACTCATAGTCTTAGTCATTCTCGTAAATTAAATTAATTTCTAATTCGTGAATGGGCATTTCTAGTCGCAGGCTCGTAATAGTACGACTAACTTAAGTACTATCACGAGTTCGCATGATTTGCAAAGACTGACCTGCATGGGCCACCACAAAAACTTGTCATGACCCGCACCCATTTTTTTTAAAATGGATACGAGGCGTGTCCAAGCCAGCCTACGCCGCAGTGTCGGCGGTAGAACGCTGTCACGGCCATGAAGATCAAATCACAAATAATGCTCATTCACATAATTAATTTAATATACAATGATCACAAGTTTTATATTTGCAGGGAAAATATAAACTTGTACAAATATAGAATGACTACAACTCATCTATCTAGCTAGTCTCTAGGCTTTTGCCTACAAGTACCCCCGTATCTCCCATGCTAAGTGAATCCACGGCTAACCTGAAAAATATTGGTTTTCAGTTAGGAATGGAACGAGCACAATTCACTGAATGCAATTTCAAATAAAAAAATGACTATAAAACAAAGGTTAGACATCAATCATGAGTTTTGAAAATAAACATTAAATACGGAAAACCAATAGCAATAAATAGACACAAAATACCTTTCCCAACTGTTAGAAGTACCTTTGATATATGATCAGTCTGGGCAACTACACCGCACGGTCTACGATGTCTACTTGCAAAAAGTAAGCACTGTCTACGATGTCTACTTGCAGAAAAATAAACACGGTCTACAATGTCTACTTACAGAAAATAAGTACGGTCTACGATGTCTACTGCATGAAAATAAACACGGTTTACGGTCGGATCACACATCCTTGGTACTTCTCATTCCCGACTCAACAATTTATAATAGAGTATAAAAATCACAAAACCAATGAATAATCAATGAAATATAGTAAAGATCAATATCGAAATGCAAACAATAAACTGTACTCGCCTGTGGTCCTCTGCTGGTGAAACTGACAGTCTGAACTACTCAATGTGCTACAATAGTCAAAACCCATACAACAGTCTCTGGAAACTAAAATAAACATTACCAATATTCTTAGAATAGTCAAAATAGCTAGGATTACCTATCCTTAAGTCCAATTCTGGACACAGGGGCAAAACGGTAATTTTGGACCAAAACGGTGTCCGCCGTTGGACCCGCTTTGCACCGAAAAGTGTGCCCGAGTCAACGGTCTCTAAAGTCGTCAAACTATATGTCTACAGATCTAGTTTTTTGATACGAACCCAACCATATGTCCTAAGTTGGATTCCGGCAGGCTGTGCACAAAATCGTCCGTTGAGTTGGACCGTGGGGCCCGCAAAACGGCAATTTTATCAACTGTCTCAGAATCGGACCAAACTTGGCATACAGGACCAAAAACACGATACTGTCCTGCTGGCGCAAGTTTCGTCTCGATCTGACGAGCATGCACAACATAATTGGAGTTTCTGCAAAGTGGTCAATACGGTGAATTTCGACGGATACGCATCAAATTCGTCGCGCACACGCGACCAATTTGAATTCCGTCAAAGCCCACACGACCACGAAGCCGTTACTCACCTTTCGATGCCTACGGTGCGCGACCACATCGCCCGAAATCGCGGGACGCACGTCGTGCCGGAGAGTTTTATTAAAATTTCACCGTTTCGAAAACAAGTTTTTAGTCAATTTGAGATACCGATTTCTCAACGCTCTGTCGATCAATTCAACTTCTACAAAATAGGTTGCAGAGCCGTATAGGTTCTCTAGAACTGTCTTTAATTAGTTTTTGAAATCCCCTAATGTTCGGTTCAGAAAATGACTGCCAAGTTGGGTTGAGAGACTGTCATATACTCTGTTTTAGAACATATTTTTCTTGATGTTCGCGTCGATTTTTCGACGAATCTGAATAAGTTCAATAAGAACTAATTGGTAGGGATCCTAGATGGTCATATGGACTTTCTATAGGATTTTACGGAATTAAATTCCGTTGAGTGTACGTAAAGAATTTCGATGACGAAAATGGTACCTTGCTTCGCCTAGCTGCTGCTTCTGCGCTCTGATGCGCGCGCGGTCGGAATCCGTGCCTGGCCGTCGGTCAGGCGGTCGTAGCGGCGGGGGGGGGCGACGCGCCTAGGAGCCCAGGGGTTGTCGGGGTATCTGCGTGGGTTCGGGGTTAGGGTTTGAGGGAAATCCGCTCTCTTTCGACGTATATATACAGTAAATACAGGGTCGGGTCGGCCTGGGTTTGACGTCGGTTTGAGCTGGTTATGAGGCTGTCTACAGTACTCTATATTGCTGTGTGGATTGCTCTCATAGGTTTTTTTGTCCTGCTGGCCGGTCCTTTGGGCTGGGCTGATTAACTAGGTTCTCACTGTTTTATTAATATATTCATTTACATATATAATATATCTATTTAAATATACATTTACCTATATACTCGTATACATAATTGTATAATGTGTATCCATAAAATCTAAATAACAACCCAATATTATATATTCTTAGAGTAAGGCCTATTCTTATAAATATGAATATATCTATATATATTAATAACATTTGTTTGATAACCAAATAAATATGACCAATAATAATAATGATATTATATAATAATGACCTCAGTAATAATAAAAATAATAATAATAACAAAATTCAATAAACCAAATAAAGGCATATATACCAATATGTACAGTCTAAAAATCCCAAAATATATAAGGGTCTATTTTATACAAACGTCACTGAATATCACTAATAATATTATTTATAATATTAAATTAAGAATACTTAGAAAATATTATTAGATCACTAATACGGAATACAACACAATCATACCAAATTCTATCAACACGAATGGCATTGGACGTGCCGCATGGCTACATGGGCTTGGGCTCAGTTCGGGTCCAGTCCGGCTAAAATGGTATAACCGGTTTCCCTAAAACTTAATAATATAAATAATAAATAAATAAATCTTCGGTAAGGGTTAAGTCGCAACTTGGCCTGGTTTTCCTAGTTAGGACTTCACTATGGCACGGCCTTCCCTACCAGGGCTAATACACTAGTCAAAGCACGCTACTGTACTATCCGTGCCATGATTCCTAGCTGTCTTGTACTTCAAAACTCTATCATGGCTAAAATCATCTACCGAAATAATTAACTAAATAATTATCTATAAAATCTAAAAACCACCATTCCAATAATAATAGAAATATTCCAAATTTTCTGGGAAGGGCAGCTACATTGCCGGCGGGTGCTAAGTTACCTAAAGACTTCTATCGGTCTAAGAGGATGGTGAGATCGCTCTGGATGGGATATGAGAAAATTGATTCTTGTCACAATGGGTGCATGATGTACTACAAAGACGACAAGGACGCAGATTTGTACAGATTTTGTGGTGCTGATCGCTATAAGACAACTAGTACAGAAAGGTCTACCGGTGCAAGAAGACCGACCGATTCAATGCACTACTTGCCTTTAACGCCGCGGTTGCAAAGATTATTTATGGTGAAAGAGACGGCCGAAAATATGAGTTGTCACATGCAAGAACAGATTGAAGGAGTGTTGGATCACCCATCCGATGGAGAAGCGTGGAAGCACTTTGATCGAGTGTATCCTGATTTTGGTTCAGATCCGCGTAATGTCAGGTTGGGACTATCTTCTGACGATTTTACTCCTTTTGGTCTTTCGGGATCCTAGTATTCGTGCTGGCCTATAATTTTCACTCCGTATAACCTACCGCCTTGGATGTGCATGAAGACTCAGTACATGTTTCTAACCATTATAATTTCTGGTCCGAACAATCCCAAGAGGAACATTGATGTGTACTTACAGCCTTTGATAGATGAGTTGAATCAGTTATGGAAAGTAGGCGCTAACACGTACGATGTTTCCAAGAAGCAGAATTTTCAGATGAAGACAACCCTTATGTGGACCATCAACGACTTTTTGGCCTATGGAATGTTATCTGGATGGAGCACTCATGGCCGTCTCTCATGTTCGTATTGCATGGACCGTACTAAGGCTTTCCGCTTGAAATACGGAGGAAAACCGTGCTTCTTTGATTGTCATCGGCAATTTCTGCCATAAGATCATCCGTTCAGAAGGAACAGGAATACATTCCGTGCCGACGTTGTAGAGAAGGGTGATCCACCGCCAAGGTGGTACGAAGCCACGATATGGGAGGAGGTTAGATATTTTCCAAGTGCTATCGAAGATCCTACAACTGGGTACAAGTGCGATGGATTTGGTAGAGATCATAAGTGGACAAAGAGGAGCATATTCTGGGATCTGCCATATTGGAGTACCAATCTGATCAGACATAATCTTGATGTCATGCATATTAAGAAGAATGTGTTTGATAACATAATTAATACTGTGATGGACGTAAAGGAAAAAACAAAAGACAATGCCAAGGCCAGGTTGGACATAGAAGAAATATGCAAATGCCCTACGTTGTATTTGATAGAAAAGAATGGAAAACAGTTCCTGCGGAAGTCAATTTTCTCGCTGGACAAGGAGGATAAAGTGAGACTTTGTCGGTGGATCCAGGGCCTAAAATTTCTAGACGAATATGTGTCAAATCTGATAAGATGTGTCGATCCGAAGGAAAACAAATTGACGGGTATGAAGAGCCACGATTGTTACGTATTCATGGAGAGGTTAATTCTGATTGCATTTCGGGAATTCTTACCGCAGGCAGTTTGGGATCCATTGACGGAGCTTAGCATATTCTTCAGGGATCTTTGTTCTAAAAAATTGCTCGTTGATCGTCTAGAAAAGCAAGAGAAGGACATTATGGGTAATACTGTACAAGCTAGAGAGGGTGTTTCCTCCTGGATTCTTCGACTCTATGGAGCATTTGCCGATTCATCTATCCTATGAGGCACGTGTTAGTGGACCCGTCGAATATCGATGGATGTACCCTTTCGAGCGACATTTGAATCACCTACAAAGAAAGGTGAAAAATAAGGCACATGTCAAGGGTTCTATTTGTGAAGTCTATGTTCTCGAGGAGATTACAAGCTTTTGTTCGATGTATTTCAAGCCTCATGTTGCAACTAATAGAACGAGAGCTTCCAGAAACGACGACGGAGATCATGAATGTAATGATACAATACTGAAGGTATTCAATCTTTCAGAAAAGCCATCGGGTAAAATGAAGAAGATATATCTGAACGATGATGAGCTAAGGGCTGATCAGGTGTATGTATTACTCAACTGCGACGATGATGAAGTAGATAAGCTGGAGGGTAAGTAATTAATACGTCTAAATTATTTTAATAGTGTTAATTATTATACTATTACATTAATTGAACGATTTTGTTTTCAGCATATTTAATGATGATGTGAGGTCAGGTAGGCCACACATAACAGAAGAAGAACTAGAACAAGAAATGAGACATTATTTTCCATCATGGTTGAGTGCATATGTAAGACTTGAGAACTCTGTAATTACCTTTCTGTATATGCACTTGAGAATGAGCTTAATTTATTTTTTTGTGGTATTTAGGTCGATCGTCCATACGCAAGACTTGAGAATGAGTCTATTAGAACGCTAGCCAAGGGACCAATTTATGCTACAAAAATATGGCCAAGCTACTGTGTTAATGGGTTTAGGTTCAAGTCAACAACTTGCCCGATCAGAGACAACTTTGTGGATCTCGATTCCACCAAAAACAGCTGTTTTTGTATCAGATCTTCGAACTACAAAGATGTTGATGCGGGCAACGATTTCTATGACATCCTACGGGAGATTGTGGAGCTGACATATAGTTATGGAATAGAGCCTGCTAAGATTATGTTATTCAGGTGTGATTGGTTCGATCCGATTGAAGGTCAAAGTTGGAAAGTAGACAAGCACGGTCTTGTGGATATAAACTATCGGCGTCGATATCAAGCCTATGAACCATTTGTCCTATCAAGTCAGGTTCAGCTCATGTACTTCACAAGTTATCCTAAACGGGGAACAACAAGGTCGGACTGGTGGGCAGTATGCAAGACCAAAGCTAGAATTACCTTTGAGGTTGACGATATAGCTTATCAAGAGGATGAACTACCTTTTGTAACAAATATTATAGAAGTGGACACAACGGAAGTTCCTCATTACACATCTAATTGTGTAGAAAAAGTAGAATTATCTGAAGAGGAAGACGCAGATGAAAGTGAAGATGTAGAGGAGGAAGAAGAAGAAGAAGAAGAAGAAGAAGAAGATGATGATGAGCTAAACAAGCTAGATGAATTTTTAGAAGAGGATTAAATCTGTACGTTTGTTTTATCATCATATTTGACACTTTAGTGACACTTTTATCATATAAATCTGTGACACTTTAGTGACACTTTTATCTGTGACTATGATATTTTTCATAAATCTGTGATATCTATCATATAAATATGTATATTTGTTTTATTGTCATATGTTATTATCAGGTATGACTAGACCAGTAGGACGACGCGGAAGATATTATATTAGACAGTCCCATCTGCCTCGGGCTGGGGATGCAGATTCCGTACCCTCATCCTCATCTTCGAGTACGCCAGTGTACCGTTCTGTTCTTGGTCCATTATCGGAACAGGGCAGTTCCAGCAGGTTGGCGACTCCTCCCTCGTCGTCCAGCATTCCTGATCCCACATCCAGCATTCCTTCCGCGTCCAGCATTCCTCCTGTCGACGGCTCCATGTGGAGAGCCGACGTCGAGCATATAGAGGACGGCGATCAGACTGATCCTGCCCAGGTAGGAGGTGAGAGCGACCCTCCATGCGCTCCCCCGGATGAGACGCGTATGAAGATTTGGACGGACGGGCCTACGAAGTAAGTTAATTAGTTAATATATATTTCTCAAATGATTATATATACATATATATTCATGAAATTTATTATTGTATAGATATCTGCCTCCTGCAGTATAGAGACAGCTGGAGTTATTTCTGAGGCAGAACTATGGTGGGCCTTGGATTAACTACTCAGATGCTCCCGCAGATAGGAAGGCCTTTTGGTTGGCCCACTTCAAGGTAAAAAAATTGTTTATTTTTAAATTTTAATAATCATTTGTGTATATTATACAACTTTTCTGTTTTACTTCTTGTAGAGGACCTATTTCTATCCACCGTACCGGGCGGCGAAGATCGAGGCCCAATTTTCTGCCGTCGCAGGCAAGCTCATCCGTGATGCGATCCACGACCAGAAGTCTCGTAATCGCTCCGGAAAGTCGATCCATGGTTGGATCACGCCAGAGCAGTGGACTGCGATGAAGGCTAGATTCGGCGAGGCCAGGTACCAGGAGCGGTTTGACAAGGCCAAGGTGGCGTGATCAAGCGCCAATAAGTGGTGTGGTTGCTCCATTCCGATGACGGAGCATTTTTGTCGTCTGATACGTTTTCTATGACGGCCATCATTTTATATATAGTTGGATAGAATGTTTAATACTAATAATAGATAATATATTTTAACAGGTAAAAAAGGGTGAGAAGCCCAACATGGTGACCATCTTCCTGGTCACCCATCGGAGGGCTGGGGAGTTCATTGACGAGAGGGCGATGCAGGCATATGTACGTTCTATTCTTTATATTAATTTACTATAATTTAGAAAACAGGAAAATATATATCAATATAGACTTTAGCAAACACTTAGACGTTAGCAAACATTGTTCTAGGCCAAGTTTCTTTGGCTACAAGAGGAGGCGCCTACTGCTGCTAGTGCGCCAGTAGAGGGAGGGGCTGGTACTTCCTCTCAGCCGCTTACAGCTCCATCGCAGGATGACCTCTGGATGACCGCCGTTGGTGGTCTTCAGAAGGGTACGTACTACGGTACGGGATCCTACGACGCCTATTTGGCTTCAGAGTCATCCCGGGCCCCCTCTGTCAGTACGCAGTCTCCAGCTTCGCAGGCGTCATCACGAGCTCAGGATATTGGTCGTCAGAACGACGAGCTGCGTCGCGAGTTACAGCAGCAGATTTCTGATCACCATACCGCAGAGCGACGATCCGACGATCCGATGATCACCGGACGATTTGATGCGGTCGAGCGCAGTATACAGGAGCTGATGAGTCTACAGCAGGCTACAGCTGCCAGCTTGCACACGCTCACCGAGTCTACGCAACGCATAGAGCGTAGACAGGTCGAGCTGGAGGGATCGCAGAGGACCATGTCTGCCTCACTCACTCAGGTACAAACTTCGATTGAGGAGAGTACTCAGAGGATGGTGAGTACCCTTGCTGTACATGGTGAGCGACTGCGAGAGCTGGAGCAGATACGTCCTCCCGGTCCATCGACGGTGCCGACTCCAGACATTGCACTGCCTCCTACTGCCCCTACGGTGCAGCTCACATAGAAGCAGTATGAGTACATGCTATCTCAGATGCGCGACAGCGGTCCTCAGTGATCCAGTAAATTTTTTTATCATCTTTGTATGTATTGGCCCTATGGGCCCATTGACCGTTCTGTACACTGATTTTCATTCTTATTTTCCCTCCATTGTGGACATGTATGTTTGTTGGACATGTATGTTTGTGATATTTACTTTGTTGGTATTTTTATTGAGTACATGTATGATATTTACTTGGACATCTATGTTTGTGATATCTGCGACGGGGATGACAAATATACCTACGCTGGGTTATAAGCGATGATTTGATATACAAAAGAGGTGCTTCCCAATTTTTTAAAAAATATGTTTGGTATTTTTGTGATGATGTGTGTCTGTGTTTATCTATGTAAACACAGACACAGCATAACAAAAATACCAAACATATTTTTTTAAATTTTTTTCATAATATCTGCGACGTATAGCGACGTTCTGCGACGTATCCAGACGTCGCTAATTAGCGCCGTCACGTCACTATCCGTCGCTCAATGGCTGACGTGGCAGAGAGTTAACGTCGCTAATCTGGTCGCTGTACGTCGCTAAACTGCTGACGTGGCAGGCATACCATGTCATCACATAAAAAGAATTAATGTTGCTACGTAGTCGCACTACGTCGCTAATTTGGCGACGTTCAAATTCTTCGCCTTCCGTCGCTAATTTTGCGACGACCCAGTGACATTGGGGTGACGTCGCAAACAGCGACGGAGGGCGACGAATTTGTCATCTGCAACTAGCTTTTTCGTGATCTTCATCTTTCGTCGCTAAAGTCGTCGCTATTACGTTTAGCGACGTATTTTCTTTAATTAGCGACGTATCTGGACGTCGCTAATTTGCCTTATTTTAATAGTGCATGCTCCGTCTTTTCCTGTCAATCTTTTTTCTATTAGTGCCATTATTCTTGATTTTAACTGTACTGTTTCCTTTGACATTCCTACGGTGACTTTTCAGGAGAAGGGGACAGGACGACGACTAGGGACTGGCACATGGCATAAGGGGCTGTGGTACTTGGACAAGACTGGACTGGACAAAGCATTGGCATCTCTGGTAGCAGACACACCACCGAAAGATTCATGGCGCAGTGTAGAAGATGAATTGCTACTCAACCACCAGCGTTTCGGTCATTCTTTTTTTAAAATTATTAGTCGAATGTATTCGTCCTTATACCAAAGGGCTAATAAAAAGAAGTTATTTTGTAATGCATGTGAGTTGGGTAAACATACCAGAAGTACGTATGTGAGTTCAGAAAGTAGAAGTTCAGCTGCATTTGATATGATACATTCGGACATATGGGGCCCTTGTCCTACAACCGGTATTAACGATTTTCGATGATTCGTCACTTTTATTGATTGTTATACTCGCGTGACATGGGTCTACTTTATGAAGAATAAAAGTGACATCTTTGAGGCATTTCGAGACTTTCATCGCCGGATAGAAACACAATATGGCACTAAAATTAAGTGCTTACGGTCTGACAATGGGACGAAGTATACAAATAAGAAGGTTGCTGAGTATTTATCCACTCATAGAATACTATACCAAACTTCATGTGCCTATACACCGGCACAAAATGGTGTGGCCGAACGAAAGAAAAGATACCTGCTGGAGGTCGCACGGACGATGATGCTGGCTATGAATGTCCCGAAACACTTATGGGGGAAGGCGGTGTTAACGGCCTCTTATCTCATCAACAGAATGTCATCTCAGGTATTGGACTGGAAGACACCGTTGGAGATGCTTACTGGTGTAACCACGTACACTGTTCCACCGAAAGTGTTTGGGTGTGTATGTTTTATCCAAGCTAATAGGCCAGGAGTTGGCAAACTGGATCCTAGAGCGGTTAAATGTGTCTTTGTCGGGTATAGGGCAACTCAGAAGGGATATGCATGTTGGATCCCAGTTGAGCGGAAGATGTTTGTAAGCATGGACGTTATATTCAGAGAACTGGAACCATATTATGGTTCGGATGACGGTTCAGCGTTTGGTGACACACCTAACACAGAGGGTGTTAGATGTGAGGAGGAGAAAATAAGTCCATCTGTGGTGGTCGGATAGGTACCTTGCCCGATCGTGAAAAACTGGACGAAAGGGGGAGAAAGCAGTGACTCCGATACAGAAGATGAAGAAGATACATATGTTAAACAGGGGGAGCAGCAGACAATGGAAAAGGAGCTCCAAGTCTACAGAAGGAGACAGCAGAAGTCCAGTACTGTGCCTGTACCGTGCCCTGTGCCTACTATACCAAGTCCCACATCTACTCCTGCTCCAACTCTTGAAGATGTTGCCCCCACACTGAATCAATCTGATTCTGATGCGGATCTCTCTGACTCTGATGGTATGATATCTCCACCACCTATTGCTCCCTTAAGAAGATCTTCTCGCATCAATACGGGTAAGGCTCCTAGTCGTTTTGATGATTATGAGCATGATATTGCCAACTACCTTTCTTATTCTAACATTTCATCGAATTATCGAGCCTTCATTGTATCATTAGACTCTACTTCATTGCCCAAATGTTGGCAGGAAGCAAAAAAAGATCCAAGGTAGAAAGCTGCAATGATGGAAGAACTTGGGGCACCGGAGAAAAATAAGACGTGGGAGCTGGTTCCATTACCCAAAGGAAAGAAAACTGTGGGATGCAAATGGGTGTACACAATAAAGGAGACGTCAGAAGGAAAAGTGGAACGATACAAGGCAAGGTTGGTCGCAAAAGGATACACGCAATCATATGGCATCGACTATGATGAGACGTTTGCTCCAGTAGCGAAAATGAGCACCGTAAGAACTCTGGTCTCCATTGTAGCAAACTATGGATGGAAGCTATACCAGTTAGATGTGAAGAATGCCTTTCTCCATGGGGACCTACAAGAAGAAGTGTACATGGAACTCCCGCCAGGGTGCTACGCTACAGAATCAGACGGAGGGACGTCGCATGGAAAAGTGTGTAAACTAAAGAAGTCGTTATATGGACTCAAGCAATCTCCTCGAGCCTGGTTTGACAGATTCAGAAAGGCTATTACAGGCATGGGATACCATCAAGCAAATACAGATCATACGATCTTTCTTCAGCATGCAAGAGGCCACATCACTATACTTGCTGTATACGTGGATGATATAGTAATCACAGGTAATGATGAAGTCGAGATCACTAAGCTAAAGTCAAAACTCGCGAAGGAGTTTAAGGTGAAGGATTTAGGAGCGATGAGGTACTTTCTAGGTATCGAGATGTGTGAAGGAGAACTAGAAATTGTTCTCTCACAAAGAAAATATGCACTAGATCTGCTGAAGGAGACAGGGATGTTGGGATACAAAGCAGCAGTCACTCCAATTGACCAGAAGTGCAAGTTGGGAGCAGAAGCAGAAGAGCCATTTGATTGTGAAAGATATCAACGACTTGTAGGGAGATTGATTTATCTGGGACACACTCGCCCTGATATCTCATTTGCGGTGAGTGTAGTAAGTCGCTACATGCATGATCCAAGAACGGGTCATATGGATGCAGTGTTTCAGATCTTGAGATATCTGAAAGGGACGCCGGAGAAAGGGCTATGGTTCAAGAAGAATGGATGTATAGAAGTTGAGGGATACTGCGATGCAGACTGGGCGAGCTGTATAAACGATAGAAGGTCTACCACGGGATATTGTGTCTTTGTAGGAGGAAACTTGGTCTCATGGAGAAGCAAGAAACAGTCAGTGGTAGCACGGTCTACAGCTGAAGCAGAATACAGACCAATGGCTTTAGGAGTGTCGGAGTTGCTGTGGGTGAAAGCGTTGCTGACAGAGTTGAAGCTGGACAAGAGAGCACCGTTATGTCTTCTGAGCGATAGTCAAGCTGCAATAAGTATAGCTAACAATCCAGTTCAGTACGACAGAACGAAGCACATTGAGATCGATCGATTCTTCATCAAAGAGAAGCTGGAACAAGGGATACTGAAGATTGATCATGTTCGCTCAGAAGAACAAGTGGCAGACTGTCTGACTAAAGGCCTTAGTTTATTAAGTCTGTTGAAGCTATGTAACAAGATGGAAATGATTAATATCTATCGCCCATCTTGAGGGAGAGTATTGAGAACTAATAAGGGACTTAGTCCCATATTGAAAAATGTAGTATGAAGAGGAGCTAGACTCCCTATAAGTAGTGGAGTAGCCAATCAATAAAATATACAACAATTATTCTCTACAGGTTACAACCACGTGCCTTTTCACAGAAGAGCACGCCAAACTTCTTTCAATGATCGCTTTGGCGAAACTTGGACTTTTCCAAGTGACTTACAACTTCTTGCACTTCAAACTTCTAGCTGGATCGTACCGAGCAACTTGGACGGTTGGAAAATTTGAATGCTAAGTGGATGGGAAGGTAAGGCTCTTTAATATATAGGCTATGTAAGAGAAGAAGAAGAGAAAATTGGACGGTTTCAAATGAGAGAAACCAAGGCCTATTTATAGGGTTCGAGGTAGGTAAAATTCAGCCAGAATTCGGTATGTAGAATTTAAATTTTTGGCCGTTGGACAACTAGCAGTGATCAAGACCTAAAAATCAGCATCCTGTAATTTAGGGGGCAGAGTTCGGCCCGAACTCTGTGTGGAGGCAGAGTTCGGCCCGAACTCTGTCTCCTATGGACATAATGTTCTCAGTGTGCTTTTGGATGAATGGGTTGATTGGGATTTGGGCTAAGTAAACCTATAAAGCTATGTCTAGCCCAAAGTTGCTCAGTATGACTCAACGTACATCATCCTATACTCAAAAACAATAAAAAATACAGACTCTAGTATACACAGAATAATAAATCTTCAAGCAACTTTGATCTTGAACCAATGAGCTGAGTAGACTGATTTTGAGCTCGATGTGTCAAATTGGACTATGACAAATATTATTTTGTTAATTTTCAAGATTAGGTTGACTGTGATCTTGTTTGGGTCAACAGAGAAAAGAAAGAGAATGAATACTGAGATTCTGTGTGTTTTAGACTCAGAGATCTGTAGTATATATAGATGGATTCGTGTTGTTTCGTGAAGTCGCGACCTTTCGAAACAACATTCATTCACCTGTTCACAGGTTCATTCACCATTTCGTCTGTCTGGGCCGCAAAAATGGGCTAACAGTGGGCTGCAAAAAATAGGAATTCTCGGGGCGAGGCCTACGCCGCTCGTCCGATGCCATGTTGCACAAGTGCGTCTACAAGTGCGTCTACAATGCGCCACTATCGCCCGAGCCCGAGCCCGAGCCGGTGTTGCCGGTGGCAACACCGACTACATTTTCATGAAGAAGATAAAACAACAACCAATGGTTACCCACTAGCAACCCTTTGGTTGTTGCACACTCCTCATGAGTGCACATACCTATTTAAGCACCATGGAACCTTTCTCTCTTTCCGATGTGGGACTAAAGTCCCTTCTCTTTCCTTTTCATCCTTATGAACAATAAATGGAATTAATAATTCCAATACAAATGGCAGGCGCAGCTATTCTTATAGATAGCCAGAGACTATTTCGTGCCTCAATCTCAAAATTCCAGGATGGCGGATCACCATTAGAAGCAGAGGTTTAGCTTTTCAACTAGCTTTGCAACTATATATGCAGTTCTGAAACAAGCATGAACACTATCATAGAAGGGGACTGCAAGGTACTCATTGATTCAGTCATTCACAAAAACTTGGATATCTTATGGTGTGCCAGGCATGCTATAGAGGTAGGAAGATCAGCAATCAGGAACCGCGAAGGACTTACAATCTCGTACATACCCAGAATTGCTAATCAGGTTGCGCATTCTCTAGCTTCCTTTACTCTTCTCAATCATCATTCTGGTGAAATTCGGTTGTATCATGATCCACCTTTATGTATTATGGCTAATATTTGTAAAGATATGGCCATCAGACGTTTTATTTTGAAAAATGAATGCAGGCTTTTATTCAAAAACAAAAAAGACGATGAGGGTGACCTGTATGTTCAGTCGACGCCTCAGTATGATGACCGACAATAGAGGCTCTTTGCCTTGCAGGTTGTAGTGTTCCTGTCATCTGTTGCAAATAAATGCTAGTTCTAATACGTATCCATCACCGATAATCATTCAAATTTGCATGCGATTTTTGTCGGGTAAATTGCTCATAACCAGCTCAGTTTTCCTTGCAAAAACTAGAAACATCTCAAAGGTTTGTCTTTTGGCCTTTTACCACCTTGCTTTTAATGAGACCATTAAATGCTGAAATAAAAAAGTAGAATGAGAAGATGGAGAAGGATCTGTAGAGTGCCTTGACAGAGAATGATATGTTTGTAATCATTCTCCAAGATGGGGTGTCCAGTGAATCTAGATTAACAAGAGGAAGTAGATGAACAAGTTCATGAACACATTGTGCCTCGTAGCTACTGGGGGCTAGCTGCCACTAGACATTTCAACTGTCATACTCCATTTTCAAGATGGGTCACACTCCAATTGGATCCATATGGCTGTGCTCTAGTTGATGAATCCAAGCTGAGCTTCACAGAGGAGTTTAGTTGGTCCATATTGATCAAGTCCTTTGTCAATGATGTGAGAGGGCCTATGGCTGCCCCAGGAAGACTTTTAACTTGCAAGTTTTGGAAGTCTTCTAGCTGCGCACTTAAAACCTGATTTAAATAGGAATTGCTGTTCAACAATCATTTTATGATGGTTGACAGTTTCCCTTCTAGAATATTTTGGTACCAAATGTATTATAAGTAGTTTTCTCGCTATTATCATGTTGTTTATATCTATCAGTTTGGTACCTAATGTATTAGTTTGGTACCTAATCACCTAAATCTTGATACTGTATGATTTACCTAATCATCAAAGATATCTTCAAGGTTTTATATATTACCTAATCACCTATGCTTGGATACTTCACCTTTCTCAATAGTGTATAATGCACTTCAAGATTATTATATGCAACTGATAAACAATTAAATTTGTGACTCGTTCTTCTTCTTTTTTTAATATGGTATCATATACCTCTAATACTAAGAAGGTTTTCTTGACTTCTTCAGGAAGGCTGTCAACAGGCTCAACTGAATCGATCCATGCTTGAATCCGAGATGCATATCTATTCATCTCTTCATCTGGATTGCTGTGTTGCACATGACCACCATGGCTGTAATTTTTATTTGGATTATTTTGTATAAGGGTACCGGGTTTAGGACCTAATTAGATTTTGGGTACTGGGTTTGTCCGTTTTAGACTTTGAATTTCGAACGATTTTAGTGACGAACAATCGTCATAAAAAAAACTCATTTCATCACTGAAAGTTCAATTTCATCATTAAAAAAGTTCGAATATCCAAAGTGTAAAACAGACAAAACCAAAACCCAAAGTCTAATTATGTCTAAAACTGATACCTTATACAAAATATTTTTTTTATTTTGCCATTTATTGATCGCCTTCCAGCTTCTATCCTGTGAATCCATCCTTGTTCTGGGGAAAACCGAAACATTGGTCTCTCCACCCCCATATCTTCTTAATACCTACATCGCTTGCGAAGGGTATCTAGATTTTGTTGATACAATTCACATATTACGATTGTTCATTCATGTTTATGGGATTTTTTTTTATATAGATGCAACATAGAAGTTGACAAACACAGAAGCTCCCCCCTATTTGTTAAACATCTAACTGCTCTGTTTCCCAATATTCTTAGGTTTGAAAGGGGCAGGCATTGTAAGACTTGGTCTCTGAAAGGGTGGATAGGCCAGCTTGCCAAAGGGGTGTGCAGAGAGTAGGACAACCAAACATAGGAGCAGTTTGTGGACTGTAGGCAAGAAATGTGCAGAGGAGGAAGTGGGAGGAAAAAAAGTTCCCGAGGAATGTATTTGGGATCTCAGTTGATCTGTACAGGAACCCCTGCAATATTTGCCCTTTGGATGATGGAAAAGGGGGTTTCCATTAGAATCCACAGATTTCTGGTTCCGTCTACGTCTTCCAGTTTGTTTGCGTCTTCTGGAAGAGATGCCATAGCGTGTATCTTCCGGTTTGCAACTCTGTTGTCATTGATCCATGTACGATTAAAGTATTAGGAATTATTATCAATGTTTGCAGTATCGTTATCGGAATCAGTATCGGACCTTTCTATGAATATCAGGATCGGCGGTTTCGGATAGAAATATCGGTTTGGTATCGAAAAACAAATAAGTATTAATAAACTATTAAAACTTAGGAAAAATATTTATACATATGTAGGCATTATTTTGAGTATTTTATGTTGTTTCTTAGCAATTATGGAATTAAATGAATTAGTTTTCATCATTGTTGATTGGTTTAGCTGTGATAGATAAGTTTTCTTCTTTAAATGCTTTTACAACTTTACTATACTTTTACATCCTTGTTGGTTGGCTTTTTTCGTTCATTTTCTTTCGCCGATGGGAAAAAAGACCCCTAATATCGGCATCGGTTAGTATCGACCAATATCAGATCGGAACATGTCAAACTGTAACGGTAGGCCGGATCAGATCGGTATCGATCGATACTCAAACTATAGCGAGTATTTTATAATTACATGGGACAACTCTTGAAATTTTAGTTCTACACCGACCAATAAAAATAGAGTTGCACTTGACGATCCTGCTTACTCCAACTTTATTTTGTATTTTATCCTAGTTTCAGAATGTGGAATATTTTGCATAAAAAACCTACAATCACTGTTTTAACTGGTTTATTAACTCTCTAACATCAGTACAGTCAAAGTTAGCTCATCCCAGGTGCTTCCTACACTGCTAAAAGGATTAACAGTAATAATTGTGGTTGTATATGTGGCAAATTGGATGTTATGTTGGATTTCCTTGCTAAAAGGAAACAAGTGTCTTCGTTGGCCGGCTTTTTTTTATTTGTGGCATATTCTCTACTGCTTCGTTGTTGTTTTACTATAACATTGAAAATGTACTCTCTTTTTTTCTTTAGTCGGTTGATAAAATCAAATGATCCAGATGAACTAATATAATCCAACAGCTTTCTATGACGAGTTTGAAAAATTAGGCACACACAAATTTCCCTAGAATTTGTGACAAATATATCATTAATTGCCATTTTTAATGTGTTGTTGACTGTTTATTTGATGCATTTGGCCTTTCCAGTTATTGCCTAATCATTTTTTTTTCCTTCTTTTTTCCCAAAAAAAATACCGTGTAGTATTAAAGTACACTACTCGTATATGTGATTCATTTGAGAGTGTAAATACAGTTGTGATGTCGTGTTCGACAGCGTTTCTTGCAACTTTTTTTTCCCCTTCCCTTCCTAGTTTCCTTCGTCACCCACAAACCAAACATATTATCAACAATAAATGAGAATAATTTAATACTACTATTACAAATTTACATCCAAAGTCTTCCGAGCATGTTAATTTTTTTTAATTTTTAAAGTGTACTGTCTAATGTCAAAAGAAGAAATAATAGTCCTCAACAACCAGCCCGACGCAGGAATTTGGAAGAAATGTTAAGAGAAGAAGTTGTGATCTTCATTAAAAATGAAGAGAAAGCTTAAGTTTTGTTTTGTTATGCATTAGTTGTTGCGTTCAACCAAACACCTACAGCTGAGCTACCGATGGCAGCATCGGAAATATTAGGAAGGTGTGGACCGGTTTCCCCCCTCCTCTCTTAAACCCATTGACAAATTCAAAAAATATCCATTCCGAAAGCAAACACAGAGGGATAGAGAAGGAAGGATGGCAGGAAAGACGAGGCTCCTCTTTCTCCTTCTGGCCATGGCTGCCATCCTCTCCTCGTCGTCGTCAGCCAGCCGAATGGAGATGGGCGGGTGGTCGACGGAGGAGGAGTTCGGGCTGGACTCGGAGTGGGGCCGGCGCATCCTCGCGACGACCAACTACATCAGCTACGACGCGCTCAAGAGGGACTCCGTCCCGTGCTCGCAGCGCGGCGCCTCCTACTACAACTGCCGTCCGGGGGCCTCCGCCAACCCGTACTCCCGCGGCTGCAGCGCCATCACCCAGTGCAGGAGTTGAAAGCGGCCAGTACTCTCTGCTTGATTTACGTATACTTTGTTGTTTGCCGAATTATGTGGAGAGTTATCTACTTCTAGCAAAGAACAGTACTGGTCTTGTCTATACACAAACCAAATCTTGTTTATTTCTTGCTTCTTCACTTTTTTTTTTCTGGAAATTATCAATCAATCTACGTGGCTTTGTTTGTGTTGAAATAAATAATGGAGTAGTTGATTTATTTTGGAATTTTAGTATAATTGTTTGTGAATTGATGGATTATTTTTGTTGATAGTTACTTGTGATCTCGTGGTTTATTTTGTCAATATATAAGCAGACTTGATTGCTTGTAGCCTTTTAAAAACTGAGTTCTGTGCTTGAGTTCCTCTAAGGAAACTAGCACTTCTGCTTGCTTTCTTCTGCAGTTCAGGTTAAATTATTTTCCAGATTTTTATTATATTGGATCACTCGTTGATTAGCATGCAAGACTAATTCTTACAATTGATGATGTTATGATGAAAGCTTCAGTTAATGAAGTTTTTCTTTACTAATTTGTAATGAGAACATGAAGGACTTTGGATTGTTCTAACTTCTAAACGAAAATATATCAGAATTCTGACTTTAGAAGTTGCCGTTAATTATTATTATTATTGTTATTTGAGTATTCTTCTTCTTCTTCTTCTTTTGTGTCACTTCTTTCTGATATTCTTCTGAATGATACGTTGGTTGTCAATCTTGCTATTACTATTTCTCTTCTGATTCTCCTGTCAGACTCCGTTAATTACCTACTAATTTAACAGTAATAATTTTGGGTCATATTATGGCTTATGATACTCGAATAATTGTTGATTTTGTGAAGACCGCGTTTAGGCTTTCTAATCATTAATAGAAGTTCAGAACACCCTTTCCTTCTATATTGTTCTTTGTTAGTAGGTTGGATAAATTCTTTTTGTTCAAGATTCTTCTTCCTTCTTCCTTCTTCTTCTTTCTTCCGCTCTGCCCAAGAGAAAAACTAAGGAGCCATATATACGGTAATCATTTCATGTTTTTTTTTTTTTCTTCATGTTTTGTGATTACTATGCGAGCTTCAGGTTCATTTGGTCACCTCATTATTACTTATGATATTTCTTCTTTTTTATGACCTGATGACTTTTTTACTTTCTCATTTTGTGAGGAGAGATAAAAATGATATATCTTCAAATCATGCAGAAAACTAAGAATAATCAATATAAACCACAATTCTAAGTTTTCTTCCTTCTCATGAATCAGTAATTTTATTGTTTACATGCATATTTAGTTAAGGACAATTTTGTGGGAGGCTGTTACGTTCCAGAACCAGAATACTGGCAAGTAGGGACATACCAGACCAGCTACGTATACCGAAGTACTCCAGTACTCCGAAATAACGTATAAGCTGTATAGATAGGGGTCGGTACTACAATCCAACAGGCATTCCTAGGTCAAGAATCCTAGATATTTCAATCACAGACAATAAATAATGTACAAAAAGTATGATCATCTGGAATATAAAATAGTAAAGCGTCCAAAACCATCATATATTAATGATCATGAAGCTAGTAATACAGAATGAAGAACTAGCAAGAGTAATAGTCATACATGATAAGCTCTAGCTATAGTCTAGAATACGCATATCATGTCTAAACCCGTAGGTTAAATGTCAAGTCCAAACACGAGCTAAACAAGTGCTAGGTGGCGAAAAGCCTCAAAAAGAATAATGTACATAACTAGTGGGCGAAAAGAAGAAACCCACTCAGGTACTCTGGTGCTCTGGGTAATCACCAACGAGTGAAAGGTACGGAAGATCCTCGGACATCTCTACTATATCTGGCCAAACAAAACCAGTGGGGTCAGACCCCCAATAGCAAGTACCACAAAAGAAACCAAACTATGAACTAAAACTAACATGCAAATCATAGCAACTCTAAAGTAAAGCAGTAAACGCAGGACAAGAATAATGTAAAGGTACTACAGGAATATGAAAGAAAACTAGAAGTATGTAAGAATACAGCATGTGAATATGTGAATATACAGGGTATGTAGCATGTGATGAAACCGAGCATGTGGGACAAGTGGTAAGGACAAGCATGCGAGGCATGTAGTAAAACTAAGACTGTAGCAGAAATGATAGCATGTGAGAAAATAGCAGGAAGCTAAGTACTAAAATAAGATAAACTGGAACAAGACTAGACTAAACAGGAATGGACTCCATCCATCAATCACGGCCAAACAATGAGTACGACTTGATACTTTAGCTAACTAGGGTTGTCACAATCCTAATTACTAACATATGCAAGTTTGAGAAATCCAATTCCAGTTACCTGCCTGCTGCTACCTGAATGATGCAAACCAAAAGAAAAACAAGTATAGCAGACACACTGTAGTAAGATACATGTGTCCTAGAGAAGTGCCCCACTCGACGGTATGCTGGAAGAGTGCTCATCATGACAGATAGCTCCAAATCTCATGTATATATATATATATATATATATATATATATATATATATATATATATATATATATATATATATATATATAAGACCAAGACCAAAGGGGCAACAGGTAACTGTAAAATCCTCACATCCCAATGATCTAGATAATCAAGCTAGTTTTATAGTTCCTAAAATTTTTATTAGGATTTCGGGTGTGGCATTCCGCAGAATCCATCTCAGACATGAGACATGCGAGATCACTAGACAAGATAAGCAAGAACGTGCACTATAACAAGCCACAACAAGACATGACAATATCAAGACAAGCATCAAGACTGATGTGTGCTACGACGAGCCATTAAGGTAACTAGACATGTACTGGAATCAAGAGTGCACCATGACAGGCCACAATCTAGTGAGCTAGGAAAAGACATGTACAAGAGTGCACCACGACGGGTCACTATCAAGTAAGTATTGAACATGGCATAGACTGTAAAGTACAATAACTCTGGAAGGGCATAGCAATACATAGTGAGTATAGAACACATATGAACATAAGCTAGTGTCAAGTGTATATAGGGTGTACAATCATTCTCTAAGTATACAAGGTCATCTAATCATGTTAAGAATTCATTCTAGTCGAATAAAATATAAAAAACGGACAAAACGGAGAGAAACGGACAAAAATAGACAAAAACAGCCTAGCCGGATCATCCGACGGATTACTGCGGATTACCGGCGAATTTTTCGAAGTGTCACAACAAATTTAGTGGTGCAAGTTCGGATTTTTCGACGGATTTCTGCGGATTTCCGATGGATTTTTCGAACCGTCATAGAAAGTTGAATTTGGAAACTTAAAACTTGTTTCCGCCATAAAAACTTCGTTTTAAATGAAAATTCAGATTTTTAAAAGTCAAAATCGCATGAAATTTAATTCCCTACAATTTGGGAGTATTAGTTTTCACAAATTCAAAGATTTGATAGATCAATACCTCAAAATACTCCAAAAATAGGTTTTTGGGAAACCAAAACGGGTTTCGATTTCCACCAAACTCAAAATCTATGTATACAAGCTTGGTGAGGGCCTCATATATGCATATGTGACTAGGATCCATGATGGTAACACCAGTATCACTCTTGATACCGAGTTTTCTACTAAGTCAATATTGGATTTTAACAGAAAATCAAATCCTAGTTCTAACCAAATTTATAAACATACATATAGGCGAGAATCACAAGGAAAACATTCTTAACAAATTAGTTTAGAACAATTCTAAGCATTTAATACCAAGGAAAACAAAAATGACAGCAAAACAATAATGTTCATGAATTTGGTAAGATGTACTTGCCTAGGTTATGCTCCAAGCCTAATCTTCTACTCCTCCTCCTAGGGGGGTTAGACACCACACCCAAGCCTCAAGGCCAAGCTCTTGGCAAGCTCCAAAGGGGAGAGAAGAGAAGAAGAAATGAAGAGAGAGTGAAAGAATGAAAAGAGAGAGGAGAGAGAAAGTGAAAGGGTATATATATAAGGGAGAATTAATTTTGACAATTGGATGGTGATCCATGTCAAAATCTAAGTCAATCATGGCCATTTAAACAAAACCAAATATCCATTGGGTAAAAGGATGCATCTACACTATTCATGAAAATATCTAAATACTATTCATCAAAATATCTAAAATACTATTTACGAAAATATCGAAAACACTATTCATAAAAATATCTAAAATCGAAAATATCTAAAATGTGGAATATCTACCTGGGCGGTATGCAGTCGGTATACTGGCGTATGACGGTCAAGAAAAAAATCTATAAGTTGAAAAAAATTTAACGTGTTCCGGAAACCAAGAAAATACCAAATACATTGCAAAATATGTATCCGTATATAAATACCGATACTGTGAGACGAGTCTCACAACTCTCCCCTCCTTAGAAAAATTTTGTCCTCGGAATTTTCTAAAGGTAATCTAAAGCAAACAAGAAATCCAAGAAAACATGCTATCAGGATCAAGATGGAAAACTCATAAAGCATGAAATCCAACTACAGTAATGTACAAGAAATGTAAAAAAAATTTAAACATACGAAAACAACAACATAATGTATTCCTACAATCACACTCAAAAGGTAGAACATAGATATACGAATAAGTATACCTCACGAGTCAAACAGATCCGGGTAACGAGCTCGGATATCGTCTTCGCGCTTCCAAGTCGACTCACCCGGTGAGTGATGATCCCAAGAAACACGAACTAATCGAATAGTCCGATTCTTGAGAATCTTCTCCCCTCGGTCCAAAATGGATACGGACCTCTCCTCATACGATAGGTCGGTACCAACGACCAGCTCGAAATGATCTAGGATATGGCTCGAATCCGAAATATACTGGCGTAACTGAGATACGTGAAATACGTCATGTACCTCGCGTAGCGACGGCGGAAGAGCACGACGATTGGGCAAAAGATATGTATCATATCGCCTTGCTCGAAAATATTGAACAACCCAATATATCTAGGACTAAGCTTTTTCCTTACGCCAAATCCAATGACACCACGGGTATGCATAATCCAAGAGAATACGTGGTCGTCGATTGAGAACCCAAGAGAACACCATAGCTGGAAAACCCCAAAGATGCTGTCAGTCCAGAGCTACTCTGATCTCTGATCCGTCTGACTACTCCGACTGACTAAGCAATCAATTCTGGCCCAAGCATTTGTCTCTCTCTAATATCATCCCAAGCTAGCGACGATCTGTATCTCCTGCCATACAATGTCTCGGGAGGTGCCATCCGAATACTCTCTTGGAAGCTGTTGTTGTAAGAGAACTCTACCAAGTATAAGAGCTCCTCATAGGAACCTACTAAAGTCAAAAGTGTACGACCTAGACATATCGTACAAAGTCTGGATCGTACACTTCGACTGATCATCTGTCTAAGGATGGTATGCTGAACTGAAACTCAATCGGGTACCCAAAATCTTCTGAAGACTCTGTCAGAAATGAGAAGTGAATCTGGAATCCCGATCTGAGACTATGCTAACTGGCATCCCATGGAATCTAACAATCTGCCTCATGTACTGCTCGACCAACTGCTCTGTAGACTGACCAACTCTGAAAGGTAGGAAGTGGGCAACCTTCGTGAGTCGATCTACTATAACCCAAATGGCATCTCTACCAGTCGGGGTTCTAGGAAGACCAGTCACGAAGTCTATAGTAATATGATCCCACTTCCACTCCGGGATCGGTAAAGGCTGAAGAAGTCCGGCCGGTCTCTGATGCTCAGCCTTGACCTGCTGGCAAACCAAGCACCGAGAGACAAACTGAGGTATCTCCCTCTTCATACCATTCTACCATACATGCTGATGAATATCACGGTACATCTTTGTCTCTCCTAGATGAACAGAATACTGAGAAGTGTGGACCTCCGACATAATCTCCTGTCGAATATCTCCACTCGGCACACAAAGACGACTCCCAAACCGTAGTGTCCCATCCTCATGGATGCACAACTCTGCTCTGCACCCTGCCACACACTCTGCTCTGAGCTGCTGAAGCCTGGCATCTCCTAACTGTGCTGTTCTGATCCTCTCCATAATGGTAGACTGCACCTGCAAGCCCGCCATCATAGCTGCCTCACCAGGTAGTACTACCTCTATACCCATCTCCTGAAGATCCTCCTGAAGGTGATGCTGCCTTACCAGGTAGCACTACCTCTATGCCCATCTCCTGAAGATCCTCCTGAAGGTGATGCTGCTCCGTCAAGAAATAGACTGCGGGTCTCCTGCTCAAAGCGTCTGCAACGACGTTTGCCTTCCCAGGATGATACTGAAGATCAACATCATAATCCTTTAGTAACTCAAGCCACCTCCTCTGCCGCATATTCAGATCCCTCTGGGTGAACACATACCTCAAGCTCTTATGATCAGTGAAAATATCCACTCGATCACCATATAGATAATGCCTCAAGAGCTTGTGTCACGCCCCAGAACCAGAATACTAGAGAGCGGAGGAATGAATCAGCCAGCTACGTATTACGGGTAGATGAATACCGTATAATACGATCAATGCTGTCTAACCAGACGAGGGGGTGCATACTACATAAAAGTCATGCTATGGTCATTACACATCTATTGTCTCAATCATTCAAGCAAGGAAACAAAAATAGAGAACATGTAAGATAAAGCAGTAAGGCGTCCCAAACGCTCAGTCAAAATGTTCTTGAGATCTGGCTTTACAAAACATAGCCAGATGGTATAGCAAGTATACACAATTGTTATCAGCTACAGTCTGACTTAATTACAATCATGTAAAAGTGAGTGCAAGACAATCCGACTAACATGTCGGTGCTAAACGGCTAAGTATAAAGGTAAATAACAAAACGAGCGGTGAAGTAAGGAACCCACTCGAGTCCTCCTGCGATCATTCCCCTAGTATTGACCATCTTGGAGGTAGAAGTACGCTGGATCCTCGGGAACCGGCTCTAAATCTGGCCATGCAAAACCAGAGAGGTTAGACCTCTAATAGCAAGTACCACAAGGAAGGACGATATGAAGGACATAAACTAGTAAGTAAAAGAATATAATAATAGATCTCTGCTTGCTACTAGGGTTCACATCACATCACGACACTTCGAACCAACCTCCCAACCAAACAAGGACAGAAGTTGACCCGTCATGTCCTGGCATTCTGATCATCCCAGTTAGGTAACAGAGTAGTACAATACACAAACAAATCATCTTGGACGGCCAATCAAATTCTACGGCTTGCTATTGTGAGTCCCAAGTTATTCTGGAATAATGCAATAAAGATTCCTCAGTTCTTACTATGTACGAGCAAGGCTAGTCTATCCAGTCAATCATGTACGCCATACATGAATTAGACGAGTCCTAGCAGGACGTCCGTCAATATACAATATACAATAATAAATAAAAGTAGATACTATTTCCTGCCCGTGTGGCAGATTTACAGTATCTGTGGGAACCAGCCGGCCCGTCGGGTACTATTCGTCCCAAGGGGGCTGCCATGTAAGAACTCGGGAATCCATTCTCTCCATGCAATCATTATTTTATTTAACTTAATAGTCCCTAAGTTGAGTGAAATTCTATGCCGTGGATCATGGTCATTCAAATGAGTACTTTCGTACGGGGTACGATATGCTCAACTCTACAACGATACCAGTGCGGCTAGGTTGTAGGTCTTACATAGCGTAATGCAACAATCAAATCTAACCACGGTAATCATGCCTTGACCATAAAGTACACATGCTTCTTTTGTAGAAAAATAAATAAATAAATAATTAAATAAATAGATTGAAGCCTGCATGTGCATGTATGTCAATATTCGGGATCAGCCAGTCGATTGCAATAGTTCATAACATGAACGTGTCTCATTCATTCATTCCAATAAGACGACTAGCCAGTCTCTTAGTTCCAACTAGGAACGCATGATCAATTAGTTAAGATAACCAACGTCATTAATGGTGACAAGGCATGAAAGTCATTTAGCATTAAATAGGGTTGAGTCTATAACTCTCAAGGTCAAGTTCCAGTCTTACTAGGTATCCATCAATCAATCAAGTCACTTGGCACTAATACACAACCATAGGTATTAAAATATTAACATGCTAAGATTTTCGGGTTCATGCAAAAAGGCGTAAGGATATAATAGGGTATTATCATGCTACTATTAGGTGAATAAATTATAAAGCAATAGAAACACCAAGGTCAGGAAGTCATGCTGACAAGTCTAGGCTAAGACCACAAGTCACACAAGAAGTCTCTGCTAAGACCAACAAGTCACGCTAAGTCTAGCATGAAGGAGTGAGCGTATAAAATAATACACACTGGCAAGCGTGAGCGTGGAAAGAAATCTACGCGCGCATAGAGTAGACGTGAAAATTCACGCACGCAAGTACAAAGTCATGGGCGTGAAAAGTCACGCACGCAAGTACAGCGTGAGCGTAACTAAAAATTCACGCTAACACGTATAGACGTGAGCGTGACTAAAATACACGCACGCAAGGATGTGTGCGTGACTAAAAATACACGCACGCTCATGAGAACGTTAGCGTGACTAAAAATACACGCAGACACGCACAGTGTGAACGTAACTCAAAAAGTCACGCAGACACGCACAGAGTGAACGTAAGTCAAAAGTCACGCAGACACGCACAGACATGAGCGTAACTCAAAAGTCACGCAGACACGCACAGACATGAGCGTGACTAAAAATACACGCACGCAAATGCGAGCGGGACTAAAAATACACGCAAATACGTATAGACGTGTGCGTGACTGGGCTGATGTTTTACGCGAGCACGTAAGAACGTGTGCGTGAAACATCTCCCAAACTCCAAGTCCTATGGAGCCTTGTTCCAGTGCCAAAATACACGCTAAGTTGGTGGACCAAGAACCCATGAACAGCCGAATACAAAACTTAGATCTAGGAGAAAAAAGCCAACGAAATCCAAAATACTAAGAACTAAACTCTCTTAGAATCACAAGGAGAAGCCAAATGAACCATAAAAACATGGTTCTCAAGTAGAAGCAAGTTTGTACTTGCCTTCTCCTGCTGCTGGTAGGTGGTGGAGAGTAATGAGAGAAAGAAGAAGAAGTAATGGTGAGAATGAAGTAATGAGGAGAGAGAAAGGGATGGAAGCTTTAAATAGGGAGGGGGTGGTAGGTGGGAGCTAGTGGGCCGGGTTTAAGGGGATCCAGCAAACCGAAACCCAATAAGACTAAAGCAGCAATTGAAATACAGGTAATTAAATTGTAGAAATATAATTACAGAAATAAAATTAACATGAAAATTTAAAGAGCAGATAATTAATTAACATGAAACTTAAAGAATTTAAATACAGAATAATACATGATAAATACTAAATAAATACAAATGAGTTGTACATATATAAAAATACGCATTCCGGGAACGGGGAGTGACATCTCTACCCACCTTAGAAGAATTCCGTCCTCGAAATTTCAAATCCAAGCCGGATAGAAATATCAGAGCTAAACTAATACAAGCAATTCTAGTGAGCAAGCAATCATTGTTACCATATCAAAAACAAGTACTATATATGTAAATCCATCAATCTACGATATCGATCAGTTCTACCCATAAGGTGATAAGCATGAGAAATCAAGACAATCAAGGTATACAGAAAAAGATATACCTTGTGAGTCAAACAGGTGTGGATACCGTGATCGGATATCATTCTCACGTTTCCACGTTGACTCTCCCAAGGAGTGATGACCCCAAGCAACACGGATAAGACTAATTGTTCGGTTCTTGAGTATCTTCTCTCTTTGGTCCAAAATAGACACAGGCTGTTCCTCGTAAGACAGGTTGGTACCAACAACCAGCTCAGAATGATCGAGGACATGTCTTGGGTCCGATACATACCTACGTAATTGAGATACATGAAACACGTCATGCACCTCTCGTAACGAAGGTGGGAGTGATAAACGATAAGCAACATCGCCTATCCGATGAAGAATAACGAATGGGCCCACGTACCGTGGACTCAATTTCTCGCGAACGCCAAATCTAATGACCCCACGAGTAGGTGAGATCCGCAAGAATACGTGGTCCCTAACAGAAAATTCTAACGGCCTACGATGCTGATCAGCCCAATGACGATGCCGATCCTGCGCAACTCGAAGTCGCTCTCTAATTCCCTTAACTACTTCAACCGTCTGAACAATCATTTTCGGGCCTAACATCTTCCTCTCTCCGATATCATCCCATGCAAGTGGTGACCTACACTTCTTACCATACAATGCTTCGAATGGCGCCATCTGAATACTGGCCTGATAACTATTGTTGTATGAAAACTCGACCAAGTGCAGGTGACTCTCCCAAGACCCTCCAAAATCTAGAGTGCAAGCTCGCAACATGTCTTCTAAAGTCTGAATCATTCTTTCCGATTGCCCATCCGTCTGTGGATGGTAAGCCGTGCTAAATCTTAACTTGGTACCCAGACTATGATGTAAGCTCTTCCAGAAATATGATGTAAAGCGGGTATCTCGATCCGACACAATACTGACAGGGACTCCATGCTGTCTGACTATCTATTGCATATATAATTCTGCCAACTTTTCTGTAGATTGCCCTACTCTGAAGGGAAGAAAGTGTGCTACCTTCGTAAGTCGGTCCACTATCACCCAAATAGCATCCTTACCACTTGGTGATCTCGGTAAACCGGTCACAAAGTCCATTATAATATGCTCCCATTTCCATTCCGGAATAGGAAGCGGTTGCAATAACCCAACTGGCCTCTGTTGTTCTGCCTTCATTTACTGACATACCAAGCAACGGGAAACAAATCTAGCTATCTCCCTCTTCATTCTGTTCCACCAGAAATACTGCTTGATATCTTGGTACATCTTGGTCCCTCCAGGGTAAATAGAATACTGAGAACTGTGAGCTTCTGCCATAACCTCCTGTCTGATATCTCCACTAGGCACACATAGACGTGATCCAAACCTAAGTGTACCATCTTCATGAATTCTCATCTCCTTCCTGAGCCCTGACTCACATTCTGCCCTAAGCTTCTGAATCCTTGGGTCCTGTGCCTGAGCTGCCTTGATCCTGTCTACTAAGTCGGATTGAACTTGCAGACTAGTTAGAACTCCTATATCACTAGGAAATATAACTTCGATGCCCATCTCCTGAAGGTCTTCTAAGATATGCTTCTGTGTTGTCAACATAAATGTGCCACCTCTCCTGCTGAGAGCGTCTGCTACTACATTCGCCTTGCCTGGATGGTACTGAAGCTCCACATCATAATCCTTAATCAACTCCAACCATCTTCTCTGCCTTATGTTCAGTTCCTTCTGAGTAAAGATGTACTTCAGACTTTATGATCTGTGTACATCTCCACTCGGTCACCATATAAGTAATGCCTCCATAGCTTCAGAGCAAACACTACTGCCGCTAACTCCAAATTATGAGTTGGGTAATTCTTCTCGTGGTCCCGAAGCTGCCTAGATGCATACGCTATCACCTTCCCATGCTGCATAAGGACACATCCAAGTCCTTTACCTGATGCATCACAATATACTGTAAAACCTCCGGGTCCAACTGGTAATGTAAGAATAGGTGCTGATATCAACTTCTGCTTCAAAGTCTCGAATGATGCCTGACATTCTGTCGACCAAACAAATAGCACATCCTTCCGGGTCAAGCGGGTCATGGGCGCTGAAAGCCTTGCAAAGTCTGATACAAACCTTCTGTAATATCCTGCCAATCCCAAGAAACTCCGTACATCAGCTACGGTCTTGGGTACGGGCCAACTCTCTACTGCTTCTACCTTCTTGGGATCTACTGCTACTCCAGCTCCTGATATGATATGACCCAAAAATGAAATGTGATCCGACCAAAACTCACACTTGTTGAGCTTGGCATACAACTGGTTCTCTCTCAGAACCTGCAACACTTTCCTGAGGTGGTCTTCATACTCCTCTTCACTAGCTGAGTATACGAGAATGTCGTCAAGAAACACAACGACAAACTGGTCTAAATATGGCATAAAGATGCAGTTCATCAAATCCATGAATATTGCTGGAGCATTGGTCAAACCAAACGGTATTACTAAGAACTCGTAATGCCCATACTTCGACCTAAATGCTGTCTTGGGGATATCTTCCTTTCGAACCCTCACCTGATGGTACCCTGAACGAAGATCTATCTTGGAGAAAACTCTAGCCTTGCTCAACTGATCAAATAAGTCGTCGATCCTGGGTAATGGGTACTTGTTCTTCACTGTTGCCGCATTAAGCTTCCTGTAGTCAATGCATAATATGGATGACCAATCCTTCTTCCCCACAAGTACCACTGGTGCTGCCCATGGTGATACGCTAGCTTGGATGAACTTCTTCTCCTTCAATTCCTCTATGTGCTGATATACCTTGGCCTGCTCTGAATCCGCCATTCTGTAAACTCGATCTGATATTGGTTTAGTTCCTGGTGCCAATTCTATACTGAACTCAATATCTCTAACTGGTGGTAGACCTAGAAGTTCTTCAGGAAATACATCTAGAAATTCTTCAATTACCTTCGGAATCTGAACTTCTTCCATTGCCGCTACTACCCCCTGCTCTGGTTGAGTTGCCTCTGATCTGACTAAGGTGAACCTCTTCATGCCTGGAATATCAAAAGATACACTCCCTCTACGACAATCTATTGTCGTATGACTGTCTTTCAGCCAGTCCATGCCTAAGATAATGTCAAAATTTCCTACAGAAAATTCTATCAACCGGGCAGGTAAGGAATGCCCACAAACTACAACGCTACATGCTAAAATAACTCTACTAACTCCTACGAGCCCATTACCAGTGAGTATATTCAACCTCCCTGGCAATGCCTCGAACTCCATTCCTAGTCGTGTCGCAAATCGTGCAGATATAAATGAATGGGATGCTCCCGAATCAAACAATGCTACTGCGGGATATGAGACGACGAGAATGTTACCTGCCATAACATCTCCCGATGCCAATGCCTCTTCCAAGGACAGAGTGAATGCTTGCCCTCGACCTCCTTGCTGATTTCCATGCTGTGGCCTAGCCTGGTGCTGCTGCTGGCCCCTGCCTTGATGATGTTGGGGTGGTCTATGCTGGTGTTGCTGTATCGGCGGTCCCTGCTGCCGAAACATCTGAGCCTGGGGTACTAACGGACGCTGTGCCAATGGCCTTACTGCCACCGCTGGTCCTCGATACTGGCATGCCCCTAGTGCTGGCAGAGCAGGAAACTGCTGCCCTGGTCCTCCTGACCTCGAATTCATGGGACATGTGGTAACCCGATGGTCTGGATTTCTACATATCAGATACAGTCCATTCAATGTCCGATATACATCTCTAGTGTGTCCCATCTTCCCATAATAAGTGCAGCCCGCCGGGGGTTGCTGGTTCTTCTTCTGTTGCTGTTGCTGCTGCTGCCTGGGTGGTACTGGTCCTCGTATCGCCACATCGTGGATACGAATGCCAATGGATGGTGCTGTTGTTCGGGGTGCTGCTCCCCCTCCTCCTTCAATCTGACTGTGGGATCTCTTCTGACCCCCAGTCCTAGTCGCAAGCCTCTGAATGGTGAGCTCATGCCTTCGAGTTGCTGTCAATATCTCATCAAAGGTCTGGTAGTTGTGCCCCTCTATCAATTGTAAGAGCTCGAGGTGAAACCCTTGCTGAAACCTCATGGCCCTATGGCGCTCTGTTGCTACCATCTCTGGGACAAATCTACTCAATCTGCAGAACTCCGCTGCATAAGCATCTACAGTCTTACCGGCCTACCTGAGGTTGATAAACTTCTGTTGTAGCTTAAACTGCGCCACAACTCTATAGTACTTGGTCTTGAATCTTGTAGTAAAATCGTCCCAAGCCACAGGACGCCTGATGCCCACTTTCTCTGATTCCCACCAATCACGTACGAGATCCTGAAGTAACAACTTCACTAGATCCACACGTTCTTCTGCCGGTACCTTAGCCGCTGTCAGAATAGCCTCCATATCCTTAAGCCATGCATCTGCTGAGATGGCATCCTCCGTGCCCTCGAAACGGAGGGGGTTGTACTTACAAAACCTAGCTGATGCTCCTGAATCAGTCCTCACTCCTCTTTTCAAAGCCGTCTGCAATCCTTGGTTGAGCAACACATTCTGCTCTTGTAGCTGAGTGTGCATACGCTGCTGGACCAACATCTGATGTTGCTGAGCAGCCATCATTCCTCTCATGATCTCCAGAAGGGCTGGTGTGTCTACTTCCACAGGGGTAGGTAGAACTATGGGCGGGTTTGGAATATCTGGATACTGCGGTCCAACTGCTGGTTCTACTATCACTTCTTCCTGGATAGTCTCCTGAGGTGAGACTGGCCCTTGTTGCTGACCAACCTGGTCATGTTGCCCATGTTGCCCTTGTTGTTGCTGTCCAGCTCTGACCGATGCGGACGAAGTGCCCCTAAGAAAAGGGACAAGAGAACAATCAAATGACCGGACATGAAGGATCAATGAAGTCAAAGGATACCGAAATGTCAAGCAAGAATTGAGAATAACGAATCAGAAGATCAAGGGGAAACATGTGTGATTGAGACATCCTATAAATCAAAACACCCCACAAGTCTGAAATCAGACCTGCATGGGCCACCACTAAAACATTGTCACGCCCCAGAACCAGAATACTGGAGAGCGGGGGAATGACTCAGCCAGCTACGTATTACGGGTAGATGAATACCGTATAATACGATCAATGCTGTCTAACCAGACGAGGGGGTGCATACTACATAAAAGTCTTGCTATGGTCATTACACATCTATTGTCTCAATCATTCAAGCAAGGAAACAAAAATAGAGAACGTATAAGATAAAGCAGTAAGACGTCCCAAACGCTCAGTCAAAATGTTCTTGAGATCTGGCTTTACAAAACATAGCCAGATAGTATAGCAAGTATACACAATTGTTATCAGCTGCAGTCTGACTTAATTACAATCATGTAAAAGTGAGTGCAAGACAATCCGACTAACATGTCGGTGCCAAACGGCTAAGTATAAAGGTAAATAATAAAACGAGCGGTGAAGTAAGGAACCCACTCGAGTCCTCCTGTGATCATTCCCCTAGTATTGACCATCTTGGAGGTAGAAGTACGCTGGATCCTCGGGAACCGGCTCTAAATCTGGCCATGCAAAACCAGAGAGGTTAGACCTCTAATAGCAAGTACCACAAGGAAGGACGATATAAAGGACATAAACTAGTAAGTAAAAGAATATAATAATAGATCTCTGCTTGCTACTAAGGTTCACATCACATCACGACACTTCGAACCAACCTCCCAACCAAACAAGGACAGAAGTTGACCCGTCATGTCCTGGCATTCTGATCATCCCAGTTAGGTAACAGAGTAGTACAATACACAAACAAATCATCTTGGACGGCCAATCAAATTCTACGGCTTGCTATTGTGAGTCCCAAGTTATCCTGGAATAATGCAATAAAGATTCCTCAGTTCTTACTATGTGCAAGCAAGGCTAGTCTATCCAGTCAATCATGTGCGCCATGCATGAATTAGACGAGTCCTAGCAGGACGCCCGTCAATATACAATATACAATAATAAATAAAAGCAGATACTGTTTCTTGCCCGTGTGGCAGATTTACAGTATCTATGGGAACCAGCCGGCCCGTCGGGTAGTATTCGTCCCAAGGGGGCTGCCATGTAAGAACTCGGGAATCCATTCTCTCCATGTAATTATTATTTTATTTAACTTAATAGTCCCTAAGTTGAGTGAAATCCCATGTCGTGAATCATGGTCATTCAAATAAGTACTTTCGTACGGGGTACGATATGCTCAACTCTACAACGATACCAGTACGGCTAGGTTATAGGTCTTACATAGCGTAATGCAATAATCAAATCTAACCACGGTAATCATGCCTTGACCATAAAGTACACATGCTTCTTTTGTAGAAAAATAAATAAATAAATAATTAAATAAATAGATTGAAGCCTGCATGTGCATGTATGTCAATATTCGGGATCAGCCAGTCGATTGCAATAGTTCATAACATGAACATGTCTCATTCATTCATTCCAATAAGACGACTAGCCAGTCTCTTAGTTCCAACTAGGAACGCATGATCAATTAGTTAAGATAACCAAAGTCATTAATGGTGACAAGGCATGAAAGTCATTTAGCATTAAATAGGGTTGAGTCTATAACTCTCAAGGTCAAGTTCCAGTCTTACTAGGTATCCATCAATCAATCAAGTCACTTGGCACTAATACACAACCATAGGTATTAAAATATTAACATGCTAAGATTTTCGGGTTCATACAAAAAGGCGTAAGGATATAATAGGGAATTATCATGCTACTATTAGGTGAATAAATTATAAAGCAATAGAAACACCAAGGTCAGGAAGTCATGATGATAAGTCTAGGCTAAGACCACAAGTCACGCAAGAAGTCTCTGCTAAGACCAACAAGTCACGCTAAGTCTAGCATGAAGGAGTGAGCGTATAAAATAATACACGCTGGCAAGCGTGAGCGTGGAAAGAAATCTACGCGCGCACAGAGTAGACGTGAAAATTCATGCACGCAAGTACAAAGTCATGGGCGTGAAAAGTCACACACGCAAGTACAGCGTGAGCATAACTAAAAATCCATGCTAACACGTATAGACGTGAGCGTGACTAAAATACACGCACGCAAGGATGTGTGCGTGACTAAAAATACATGCACGCTCATGAGAACGTTAGCGTGACTAAAAATACACGCAGACATGCACAGTTTGAACGTAACTCAAAAAGTCACGCAGACACGCACAGAGTGAACGTAACTCAAAAGTCACGCAGACACGCACAGACATGAGCGTAACTCAAAAGTCACGCAGACACGCACAGACATGAGCGTGACTAAAAATACACGCACGCAAGCGCAAGCGGGACTAAAAATACACGCAAACACGTATAAACGTGTGCGTGACTGGGCTGATGTTTTATGCGAGCACGTAAGAACGTGTGCGTGAAACATCTCCCAAACTCCAAGTCCTATGGAGCCTTGTTCCAGTGCCAAAATACACGCTAAGTTGGTGGACCAAGAACCCATGAACAGCCGAATACAAAACTTAGATCTAGTAGAAACAAGCCAACGAAATCCAAAATACTAAGAACTAAACTCTCTTAGAATCACAAGGAGAAGCCAAATGAACCATAAAAACATGGTTCTCAAGTAGAAGCAAGTTTGTACTTGCCTTCTCCTGCTGCTGGTAGGTGGTGGAGAGTAATGAGAGGAAGAAGAAGAAGTAATGGTGAGAATGAAGTAATGAGGAGAGAGAAAGGGATGAAAGCTTTAAATAGGGAGGGGGTGGTAGGTGGGAGCTAGTGGGCCGGGTTTAAGGGGATCCAGCAAACCGAAACCCAATAAGACTAAAGCAGCAATTAAAATGCAGGTAATTAAATTGCAGAAATATAATTACAGAAATAAAATTAACATAAAAATTTAAAGAGTAGATAATTAATTAACATGAAACTAAAGGAATTTAAATACAGAATAATATATGATAAATACTAAATAAATACACATGAGTTGTACATATATAAAAATACGCATTCCGGGAACGGAGAGTGACAGCTTGAGAGCAAACACAACCGTGGCCAACTCAAGATCGTGCGTCGGGTAGATCTTTTCATGGTCCCGACACATCTGGAGAACCACGTGAAGATGCTTCCTGCACTCATTCTCAATCTTATGAGATCTAAACACTGCCTTGGATATTTTGACTCTGATCTAATGGTACCCAGACCGCAAATCGATCTTCGAAAACACAGCCAGTCTACTAAGCTGGTCGAACAAGTCATCTATCCTGGACAAGGGATACTTGTTCTTCACGGTCACCGCGTTAAGCTAACGATAGTCATTAACCATACACGATGAACCATCATTCTTCTTCACAAGAAGTGCTGGAGCTCCCCAAGGCAATCCACTGGGACGAATGAATCCCTTGGTCCTAAGCTCCTCAATAGACTGATACAGCACCAACAACTCTGAAGGAAACATCCTGAAGACTCTTACTGACACTGGCTCTGCTCCCGGAACCAAATCAGTATAATACTCAATCTTTCGATCTGGAGGCATACCCGGAAGCTCTTCAGAAAACACATCGAGAAACTCACAAACTACTCTGGGCAACTGAACCTCCTCGGCTACATCCGTCCATATGACCACCGATGAAGACTCCACCTCGCCTCTAGAGAATGAGAACTCCTTCTCAATCGAAACACGAAAGATAACCTTGCCAGCATGGCAATCTATCGTAGCGTGTCGAGCACTCAACCAATCCATACATAGGACAACATCATAATCGCCTATAGGAAACTCTATCAACCTAGTGGGAAACTCCCTTATGCACACTATGACTCTACATGAGGCATAGACTCGGTCTACTCCTACTAGACCGTTAACAGTAAGTATATTCAACCTTACAGGTAAAGACATTGGCTCCAAACCAACACGTGTCGTAAATCGTGCAGATATAAACGAATGCGTAGCACCAGAATCAAATACTAAAATTGAATGAGAGGGAATTAGAATGGCACCAGTAACCAACTCCCCTGCTACTAATGCCTCCTCAAAAGAAATTGTGTAACCTCGGATATGACCTCTGTACACTGGATCCCTCTGCTGCTGACCTCTCCATCTTCGAACCTGAGCCTGAACCTGAGCATACTGCTGAGGCCTCTGCTGCTGGAACTGCATCGGTAATGGTCTCCGAGCCTGCTGTAGCTAAATCGGTACTGGCATCCCGAATTGCTGAACTGTTGGCTGAAAGGATGCTGAACCAGCAGAACTCCTCTGAGGACAAGTCCTTATCGTGTGGTCTAATGCTCCACAAGCTAGGTACAAGCCCTGAGCCCTACGGTACTCTGACAACACATGTCCTGTCTTCCCATAATGAGAACAGCCAATTGAAGTAGACTGCCTCTGCTGCTAAAGACACGGTTGAGATGACTGTTGAAGGGAAGCCGCCGGAGCTGGTCCCCTCGGAGATCCAATCATCAAAGCTCGAATTGTTGGATCTGGTGCCGATGACTGGAAAGATGATCTCCTCTGAATGCGAGGCTTCTTCTGGCCCTCAACTCTATCCCCAATTCTCTGGGGTGCATACTCATGCCTCCTAGCCGCTCTTATTATGGCATCAAAAGTCTGCAACTTATGATGCTCCACTCCCAAGATGATCTCTAGATAAAGTCCCTACTGGAACCTCCTCGCCCGATCCAACTCGGTCGCCATCATAGAAGGGACAAACTGACTAAGCCCGTTGAACTCTGCTGTATAACTATCGACGGTCATGCCCATCTGTGTTCGAACAACACCCTCTGGCTGCTCTAGCTGAACTGGCATTACTGGCTAAACAGGGAGAACTGGCATGTCTGTCCTTGGGTCAACTCTGAACTCTGCCCCTGAACGCTGGGACTGATCCTCCATAACTGGCATAACAGAAGATTGCTGACCTGCCATCGACAAAACCTAAACAAGACGGTCCGAAGGATTAAGAACAGTGCCCCTAAAAGTTAAAGGACACAACGATCAAGTCGAAAGAACAGAAAAGATCAATGATCAAAGTAGATATCAGGTCAAATATCAAAGGTAGAGAGTAATACGAAGGATATCAATAGAGAATAATTTATGACTGAGATAACTACTAGCAACCCCCACATATCTGATTAATCAGACCTGCATGAGCTACCACTAAAACCTATGTCATGTCCCAAAACCAAAATACTGGTAAGTAAGAACGGACCAGGCTAGCTACGTATACCAAAGTACTCCAGTACTCCAAAATAACATATAAGCTGTATAGATGGGGGTCGCTACTGCAATCCAACATGCATTCCTAGGTCAAGAATCCTAGATATCTCAATCACTGGCAATAAATAATGTACAAGAAGTATGATCATCTGAAATATAAAATAGTAAAGCGTTCCAAACCATCATATATCAATGATCATGAAGCTAGTAATACAGAATGAAGAGCTAGCTAGAGTCACTACAAGAAATTTTGCTTATAGTGACAGAAGTCAGTAACGGAATAAGTATTCAGTCACTAGTAAAAGACGTTTTGGGTCGGATTAAGAGAAACATAAGTACTACTATTTATGACGGAATAAATACATAGTGGTGACGGACTATCCGGTCACTAAAACTTATTTTTAGTCATTAGATGAAAAAATAGGCGTGAAAATATTGTAATTGGATTGTAAAAACAAAGGGACTCCTAAATCAGTCACTACTAATAAAGAATATATTTTTATACTAAATAATTAATTTAATAAGAAAAAATATATTTTAATAATTATAAAGATTTGGTCATCCAAAATCTGGTCAGCGGGATTGAAAAAAAAATAGAGCACCACTTTTTTTGTTCGTCTTCCGCGCATACAATCCTCTCCTCTAATATTTTTACTTTCTCCTCTAATATTTTAATAAGTAGATAACATATTGGGGGGGAAGACATCACCTTTCCACAAGTTGAAAAGTAACTTACTCTGCAGTTTAGCCCCAAAACGAGTCTTTTCGTATGAATTCTGTTTATGGCAACAACTGCTATAACATTTGTAGCTCCCAACTCTTGGAAGAACGCGGTTTAAACGGTATGATCTCCTTCTCCTCCTATAATATTTTTGTTTTGTTTTAATAGCTGCTCCTCCAGGTCTCTCCTCCGGATTCGGTCTTCCTCCTCCGGGTCTTTCCTTGTCCAGGGAGGAGATCCCACACCGGCTCCGACACCGGTACATTTTAAAACCCTAACCCTAATTTCCTTTTCCTTATAGATAAGAGGTTTTTCGTAGTTGTCTTAGAATAGTATCTCTTCGCGATGGAGTAATGTCAGGACTTGTGTGGGTTATTAGGGTTCTTGGTGTTTGTGTTCAATTCATCAAGCGTATATGGAGAATGAGGAATTTTTTATCAATGTCTTTTAAAATAAACCCTAACCTTAATTCCTTTTATTTCTTTTCAAATTGGATTTTCTTCGCCATTAGCCTTTCGGATTATATATTTTTACTTGATATTTATATCAGTAAAAAGCTCTGTTACACAAATATAGGAAATGTTGTCCGTATTGGTATCGGTGTCCATACCCGTATCCATGTTCATATTTGTATAGTGTCTTTATCCTGTGTCCATAACTCCATATTCATGCAACATAGGTCAAAAGTATCTGTTATGGCCAAATAATGATAGAGTTTGTGTGTTTGGGTTTTTTTGGTTTATTATCCAATTCATCAAGCTTTTAGATTGATCGATATCAAAATTGACGTAGCGGAGTGGATGATGGGATAATTTGTCGCCGTCGAAACGTTTGCCGATACGGTTACTCGAGTCCATGAGTGAAGATTTTCTCGAATCGATGATAGCCTCATATCCGATACTACCGGTTGAAAGAAAAATCTATAAAATTTTAAAGATAATATGATTGCTATAATATAGTACAATTGATGCCTTTAAATAGTAGCAAACTTAAGAATATGTGTTTGTGTTGTGATTAACCTATTGTCATATCTGATACTCTGAAAGTAGAGTATTCCAGAGTTGCTCAAGGTACCGTATGAATTTGATTCAATGTGCAAATTGAATTTGATTTCTTCATATGATAGAATTTATTACATATATATGTAAGTACATCGAGAAGAACTGATTTCCTGGGAGAATCATAATTATTACTGAACCCCTTTAAGGGTGCAATTAGGACTGATGGCATTCTAAGTCATCTCTTATTTAGATTAGGCTTAACACTAGATATATATCCCAACGTAACTACTTACATACATTTAAGTCTGAATATCCATTTTATTTTGGCTTTCTTTCCTTTTATATCATATAAAATTCCCTATTATATAATTAGTTATACGAGGATTCGTATGATGAAGCCAATCTTCTTTTGGTGCTGTGACTAATACCATTATTCCTTACCAACTAAATCCTCTATAATCTAATGAACAAATAATTCCATCTTATTGAGAAGAAGTAAAGGGCTGCAACTTGTATGGACTGAATCTTAGCTTAGGAAGAAACAACCTAGCAAATTCCTATTTTCTCAATTTCAGCAATTAAGATTCATGCTCGGGTCTTGGTTATAAGTTGCTCCATAAGGCAAATCAATGTATTCAGTATGTGTTATTAGTAATACAATTGGGGTGTTATCTCGTGCCTTAATATCAATATATGCAGTATTGATGATTAAGGACTAAAATAGAAGGCGGTGGGAAGGATAAGATACAAGGTAAATAAATTGGGGTGTAAGCTTTTATACCTCAGTTCAACTAATAGAATATATGCAATATTGACTCCAAGAATGTAGAACCAGAGAAAGGTTCTCTTGCTTCATGGATATGACCAATAGCTTCAAGGTCTTGATTGATATTGCAGTTATGATGTTGTCAACCAATAGACTGCCCTTTAAGCATTTAATGACATTACTTCTCTTATCTTCTTATTACAATTGAACTAAAATTTGCTTATGTCATGGAGCCTCTCTGGCTGTTATTTGTATGCAATTTAAATGATCAATACTTGTTCTCTGACTCACAGGATCTGAAATCTCTTGCATACACACTCATTTTTCTTCATAGAGGCAAGTTACCATGGCGGGGATATCAAGTAATTGATGTTAGATTATAGTACTAATTTATGTTAATTGATTATACCAGGTTACCATGGGAGGGTTTACCATGAATCTTTTTGGAAATTGGACTCAGTATGTCTTCTCAAATGTCATCACTCTAATAGCAGGCAATCTGGACTCTGGATGGAGATTTTGGTGTGGTATCTGATAACTAATTCTGGTCTTCTATGCGGGTGTGTTTACATTACGATTGTTGAGGTATGCACTTTCTAAGCTTTTGTGTATTAGTTTATATGATTACATGGATTGTATTGTCATTTTAGAATTTTTTTTGGAAAAGCAAGATGAAGATGGACACGAAATAAAAGAAGAATTTAGCAGTTTTAGTCGTTTATCTACAGGGAGACTAGGTCGATTGCTCCTAGATGCATGCTAGATAGGTGAGTTGTTTTGTCCTATTGTTTATTTCAAGAGTTACCTGATGCTTTAGATCTGATCTTTGGTATGTTATATAATCCTGCACATCAATGCTTTATGTTTTTTTTGCTATTGTATTTTGTTGGCACTAACATTAGCTTTAGTCATTAACTTATACACTGGTCACATTTTATTGAATATACTTAAATTGTTAACTAATAAGTGGGTCCTGTTTGATGTAGCTTTCTTTGTTATTGATGTAGTTTTTATGTAAAAATATATGTATAAACACAGTGTGGTACTATTGCTAATTTTAATGTATTTTTTTTTCTAATGAAACATGCAAATAAATTAAAAAGAACACTTATTAAAGAATATCAATTACCAATTCATGTAAAAACAATAAGTTATCTTTAACAAATGTTGCACATTATTTAAGGTAAATTAAACTTTTCTTAACTAGTGCCCACTGAGTCCATTTCTGTTCACCCACCAAAACTATGGTGTTTGTTCACCCTCCACTAAGAACATGACACATGTCAATTCAGCCAACATAAAACCACTTTGGGAGTGGTTTTGTTCACCCACCAAAGTGGTTTTCACTTTTAATTTGACATGTGTCATGTTCTTAGTGGAGGGTGAACAAACACTATGGTTTTGATGGGTGAACAAAAATGGACTCAGTGCCCACTAGTTAGCAAAACCCAAAAAGAAAAAGAATAGGTTACTAATACGTGTAGTTAACTTACAACATTGTCTCCACGAAACCTTTAACACATGTAATTTACTGGGAAACTGAACCATTTTGTTTGAATTGAAAACTTGATTAAAATTGTATGAAGTATTCATAGAATGGTTTCTATGCCTGCCGCCTGGAAACTCAAAAGGGGGCTCAAGAGTATTAGAAGAAGAAAAAAATATTAATGGGTTTTTAGGTTCGAACAAGGTTCTCTTGAATGGAATATCAATACTTCACCAACTTGTCTAATAATCAATTTCAAAATTTCAAATTAAGCAGTAGAATATTATATTTATTAATATAGTTTTGGCAAAATAATCAAACAAAACTAGAACCAGAAATCTTTCATAAAATCTACTGTTAGCTGATTACGATGTTTTTTTTTATTTCCTTCATAATAATGAATGCTCAAAATAATGACTTCCTTTGATCCATGGTTCAATCTTTCTACTAGAGGCACACATTTTCTGATGTAGTTGTCGTCATTTAATCTTTCTTTTTTTCTTTCCTCTTTAATTCATAAAAAGTTAAGGGGGAATTATTTATATTGTAGTTTTCATACAGTTTTTTGTTGTTTGTCAATAGCTTTGTTGAGTATTTCTTTCTTTCTTATTTTCACATAATGTCCTAGGAGGTTGGAGTTCTAAGCTATTTGCAGTTGCTTTACTGGCATCTGGTAGGAGTTCTACTATTGAATGCTGGACAATATATGTTGCAGGTCTTGTATTGTCTTAGCTATACCCTGTTTGTGATATTATTACTGATTACTTATTCACAATATTACTAGTTGGAAATAAAAACTGGATATGTGTGAATTACCAACCAAGCTTGTGGCCTTTTCAGTGCATCTGCTTCTGAGGTATGTATGCCTTGATAGTTTTTTTATGACGTAACTCTGCATATTGGCTGTTGTTAGGCATAAATTATATACTTTATGTTACTTTTTTTGCTGAAGTTGGTTGATTAATATATTTCACCCAGAAGGATTTTGGAGGCTGCATATGTTTGAGTTAAAAAAGTATATGTTGTGGTCTTGTTGCACAGATGCTTGCATATACCCAAAAAATGGTAATGTAGATCATATACTAGAATGATTGTGGTCTTGTGCAGCTTCGTTTAACTTGGTGGGACTATTATAGGTGGTGGAAAAAATGGAACAAGAGCTAAAAAGCACTGAGGCTTGGAAAATGTGTCGTATCCGTGTAGACAAGTATCAAACGTGGCACTGACATTGAAAATATACTAGGACGTGGCACTGACACTGAAAATACACAACTGAAAGAAGATTGATGTGCATCCTTTTCCTTTTAACTTGGATTCAAATTTTGTTGCTGATGGTTGTACATGTTTACTTAACTTTCAGGAGTAGTTTCGATGCCTAAGAAACAATAACTAGTCAGAAGCCAACACCAGTGCCTCGTATTGCTCCATCTCATGCACAAGGTATATTATACCCGAGGGATTATATAATAATTGCTTGTTAGATTTTTTTTGTGTGCATGTTTGGTATTTTTCATGTTGTCTATGTGGGAATATAGTCATTTTAGGTAATTTTTTCTTGTAGATTTGTCAATGTATGGCAATCATTCGTTCCTTGACAGTTTTAGCTATTGCTGGTACCTTGTTTTGATGTCGAAGTTGTCATTATAGGCTACTTGTTCTTGGCAATTGTTTCAACCATGATGCATGTTTTTAGTATTTTTGGATATATTTTTTATTCACAGTACTTGTGATTTTGATGTATAGGAGGCTGATGAGAAGAATTTTGGTGAGGATGACGATACCAAGAAGGTTGTTGGTGTATCGATATCAAGAAGTACAAGAATGAGAAAGATTATCCGACTTTGTCATCTAAAGTCCAGTTACAACAAGTCCAAGTTCGACCTAGAAATTTTTACTACTTTGTAGTATGACAATTTTTTTTGTATACTTGAATGCTTGTGATGTACAAAGTGTATGCTTTCAATAAAATAAGGCCATTTGAAAAGTGTTCATTTTTGCTATGTTAATATTATGTGTATTTGAACGGTAACATACAAAGGAAAGCATATAAAATATAATTATAAACAGATTTTTTGTACCATTTTTTTTATTATCAACTGGCCTCTCTTGACGTTGAAAAATTGTCAAGAAAAGCCATTTTTCTTGTAGTATATTATTAATAATGGATCAAATAATCAGGGATGTGGTTAAAAATTGTATAATTTTGATTGATGATCCGACAATAGTGACTGGTTTATTAGTTAGTAATTATTTTATTAATGACCCAACAATAGTGACTGACTTATTAGTTAGTAATAATTATTAATGACCTAACAATAGTGACTGACTCATTAGTTAGTAATAAATATTAAATACGTTTTTAAGTTGAAAGATAAATACTTACCTACGTGGCATGTCTAATTATAGTAACGGATTTAGGGATTTGTCCATCACTAGTAGTATTAGCGTCGCTCGTAATAGTGACTGACACTAATTTCGTTACTCATGTGATTAATCCGTCACTAGTATCATTTCTGACGGAATTCAGTCAGTATTAATATATATTAGTGACTGATCTTCATCGTTACTATAAACAAATTTTCTAGTAGTGAGTAATAGTCATACATGATAAGCTCTAGCTATAGTCTAGAATACACACATCATGTCTAAACCCGTAGGTTAAATGTCAAGTCCAAACATGAGCTAAACAAGTGCTCGGTGGCGGAAAGCCTCAAAAAGAATAATATACATAACTAGTGGGCAAAAAGAAGGAACCCACTCAGGTACTCTGGTGCTCTGGGTAATCACCAACGAGTAAAAGGTACGAAAGATCCTCGGGCATCTCTACCACATCTGGCCAAACAAAACCAGTAGGGTCAGACCCCCAATAGCAAGTACCACAAAGGAAGCCAAACTATGAACTAAAATTAACATACAAATCATAGCAACTCTAAAGTAAAGCAGTAAATGCAGGACAAAAATAATGTAAAGGTACCACAGGAATATGAAAGAAAACTAGAAATGTGTAAGAATACAACATGTGAACATGTAAATATACATGGTCTGTAGCATGTGATGAAACCGAGCTTGTGGGATAAGTGGTAAGGACAAGTATGCGAGACATGTAGTGAAACTAACACTATAGCAGAAATGATAGTATGTGAGAAAATAGCAGGAAGCTAAGTACTAAAATAAGATAATCTGGAACAAGACTAGACTAAACAGGAATGGACTCCATCCATCAATCACGACCAAACAATGAGTACAGCTTGATACATTAGCTAACTAGGGTTGTCACAATCCTAATTACTAACATATGCAAGTTTGAGAAATCCAATTCCAGTTACCTGCCTGCTGCTACCTGAATGATCTAAGCCAAAAGAAAAACAAGTATAGCAGACACATTGTAGTAAGATACATGTGTCCTAGAGAAGTACTCCACTCGACGGTGTGCTGGAAAAGTGCTCATGATGACAGATAGATCCAAATCTCTGTATATATATATAAGACCAAGATCAAAGGGGCAACAGGTAACTGAAAAATCCTCACCTCCCAATGATCTAGATAATCAAGCTAGTTTTGTAGTTTCTAACATTTTCATTAGGATTCCGGTTGTGACATTCCGCAGAATCCATCATACACATGAGACATGTGAGACTAGACAAGACAAGCAAGAACATGCACTATAACAAGCCATAACAAGACATGACAATATCAAGACAAGCATCAAGACTGGTGTGTGCTACGACGAGCCACTAAGGTAACTGGACATGTACTGGAATCAAGAGTGCACCATAACAAGCCACTATCTAGTGAGCTAGGAAAGGACATGTACAAGAGTGCACCACGACGGGTCACTATCAAGTAAGTATTGAACATGGCATAGACTGTAAAGTACAATAACTCTGGAAGGGCATAACAATACATAGTGAGTATAGAAAACATATGAACATAAGCTAGTATTTAGTGTATATAGGGTGTATAATCATTCTCTAAGTATACAAGGTCATCTAATCATGTTAAAATTCATTACAATCGAAAAAAAAAATCAAAACGGACAAAAACGGACAGAAACGGACAAAAACAAACAAAAACAGACTAGCCGGATCATCCGGCAGATTACTGCAAATTATCGACGAATTTTTTGAAGTGTCACAACAAGTTTAGTGGTGCAAGTTTGGATTTTTCGACAGATTTCTGCGGATTTTCGGCAGATTTTTTGAACCGTCACAGAAAGTTGATTCTTGAAAACTCAAAACTTGTTTTGGCCATAAAAACTTCGTTTTAAATCAAAATTCAAATTTTTAAAAGTCAAAATCGTATGAAATTTAATTCCCTAATGCCTCAGAGTCAACAATCTCAAATACAAATTATAATATAATAACATGCCAAGGTGTAATCTGGAGACAAACTCCAGTACCAAACTAATCTAGCTGAGCTACCACTAATGCCTCATCGGCTGGAACTAACCCTTGCTGGACTAGGGTCTCCCGGTCTATGCCCACTACGTCATGAGGACCATAGTAGGTAGGACACTCGTCCTCGCCATAATCTGTAAAATTTTGTCAACATATCCAGTCAGGATGGAACGTGCACAAATCTTTAATAACAGTTCTAGTTAGACGATAAAGAATATGTAGCAGTAAATAGAGAGAATATACAAGGTAAAATGATACATACATGAATCATGGTAAGGCATATCAAGACTGTAAATGAATGTAAGAATAAGAGAACAGTGTATATCATGTACATGAATCATGAAAACTACTATCTATGTGAGTTAGCATTAGTTTCAACATGTGATCGGCTTAGGAACATGATACAAGATTTGGCCTGGTTAATCATACGTGCGGTGTACGATTAACACTGTTCAAGGTTCAAGACTTGATACAAGGAGGGTATTGATAACATATCTACGCTAATACCCCTGCCCCGACCAGTATAGTGGATCCAACCATGACACGTTATGACACAGAATTCTCTGAGAAGGTAGCTAGCCTTCGCAGGAATCGTGTCTATACAGTGCACAAGGTACAAAGACAAGGCTCACACAAGATATACCAAAGAATACAAAAAATAACATCTCATGACGGGATCCAGACAAATACCAATTCGTGTAAACAATGTGTCAAGAGAACAAGGCTATCTACACTAAATACAAGAAACATAGACGATATCATAAACAGAAATATTATCAGAGAATGTACTCGTCCGAGATTCGGTAGAAAATGTCGACAGTGAATCGAGGCTCAGAGTGAAGTCACAGACCTAAAGATGAGATCTACATGAGTTAAATAGGGTTTAACAGTGTTAGGCATGATTTTCTAGTGTATGCTATACAATCTAGGTCAAACTCAGTCAAACTAAGTCAAACTAGGTCAAACTAAGTCAAACTGAGTCAAACTAAGTCATACTAGGTCAAACTAAGTCAAACTGAGTCAAACTAGGTCAATCTAGGTTAAAGGTTGACATACAGTTGACTTTTGGTCAACTGGTCAACTCCAATTTCATTTTAGGTCGGATGTTGACTCTACCTTGACTTTCAGTAAAAATAGTCAACCTTGGTCAAACTAGGCCAAGTATCCTGTTTCTAACCATTACCTACGAAGATATCCCAATCCTAACCATTACCTACTAAGATATTCCAATACCTTAGATACTAGGTAATACCCTTACCTTAGTAGTATTCTACATTAGGCTAGGTAATAATACCTTAGTCTCCAATACCAATACCTTAACACCCAATATCAACCTTAAGTATCTAGTATCTATATATATACCCTAAGCTACTAGATAACCAATACCTTGCATCTATACCTTAGTTCCTAGGTAACCCCTTTACCTTGTAGGTAAATCCAATACCTTGAGGTAAAAGGTAAAACTAAAGATATCCTAAGATACCACTATTGGTATCTCAAGATACCACTATCTATATCATAAAACACTAATTCTAGTATCCAATGATACTTCTAGATAGGATACTAACTATCTATACTATCTCTAGACTCTAACATCCTACTAGAAACTCTAACACATAAATATATCTAACTCTAACTCATCTAACTACTAACATAGACTAAAATACAAGATAATAACTAACTAACCATCTAATCTTCTAACTCTAACATATCATATACTAACTAACTAACTCTAACATATAAACTAACTTATCTAACCATCTAACTCAATATCCTACCAATACCTTACCCTTAGACTATAGGTAATCCCCATTACCTTGTCAATACCTTAGACATTACCTTAGCCTACTAATTTACCCTCTAAGATACTCATTCGTATCTTAGGATACCCACTCATCTACATCCTAAGACACTAACCTAGATACTAGTAAGATACTAACCTATATCTTACCCCAAGATACCAACTTACCTTATCATAAGATATCTAATACTCTAACATCTAGTATTCCAATCTCCAAGATACCAACTCATCTAGTATCCTAACTCAAGACACTAATATATACCTCTACTAACTAGGACACCTTAAGATACTAACTTGTAGGACACTAACATATACATCTAACTAACTAATACTAACTCACAACATACACACACAAACTCAAACACAAAGGGACTGCTGCTGCTTACTGCTTCTGCAAGCTACTGCTTATGCAAGCTGCTGCTGCTGCTGCTACTGCTTATTGGCAGAACAAGCCCCCCTCCTCTTCTCACTCACTCCTTTCTAATTCCCTCTAATTCTCTCACTCACAACACACACAAACAAGCACACACTCTCTCAAATACTCTTCCCTCTCCACAAACACACATGCAACACAAACACTCTCTTCTATCACTCACTTCTCACAAGCACATATACACTCTCACATATATATAAACACACAATCTCATCTCTTCCCTTTCCTCACACACAAACTAATACTAAACCACAACAAAACCAAGCCACTTACAAACACACACACAACACATATATATATAAATATCTAACATAACAAACCACAACCACACTCTAACATATATATATATATATATATTTTTTTTTCTAACATATATATATATATATATATATATATATATCACCAAATCAGTCTACATATGTAAATATATACCAAATTGGTATCTCTACTTATAAACATGACTTGTAGGCCAAATATACAAAGATATATACATAGGTATCTATATAAAAACTAAATGGGACATCCTAACCATGGCTAATCTATTCTCTAACATGTATAAAACTGAAATTAGAAGTCTAAATAACCTATTGGGCATAAATACAAACACTTGGTGGGCCACCCTCGGAATTTCTCCATGGGTGACACCAAACCACTTCTAATTTCCTATTGAGGACTCAAAAGAGTCTCTAAATCAATCCTAAGGGTGGTTCATGCATGGAGATGGTTCCTTTGGATTTAAAACTAACAAATATGCAAAGAAAAGATGAAATAGAGAGGGTTTAGAGAGAGAGAGAGAGAGAGAGAGAGAGAGAGAGAGAAAGAGAGAGAGAGAGAGAGAAAGAGAGATACCTATTGGGAGTGGTTTTCTAATGAACAATCCAAAGGACACAAATCCGACACAGACTCCTCTAGCAAATAGACTCTCCTCCTTGCTCTTGGCTCCACAATCCTTGTAGGCTCCTTCTTCTTGCAAGAATGAGAGGATTTGGTGGAAGAATGAGTGGATTTGAGGGAGAAAACAAATGGGTTTGCTCTCAAGTTGGAGAAGAACATCAAATGGAAGATGATGGAGGCTACTATGAAAAATAAATGATGGAGGCCTCCCCCCTCTCTTGGTTGCCATGTAAATCCTATTTGGGTTAATGTGAAATATCCAAGTTGCCCCTAATGGTTCCTCTTTGGTTAATTTAAGTCATGCAAGGATTTGGGGTCAAATTGTTCAAAGTTTTAAATTCTAAATGACTAAACTTGTCATGTGGGATTAGTCTAAATACACTAGCCTAATGAGTCAAGTTTATGGGCCATGTCTAGCTAATATTTGGGCTCCGACTAGAGTCTAAGCTACCCGGACCGCTAACACAAGTCAAAACTAGACGAAACTCAAACCCAACTAAACTAATCCCCAAAATATAATATTAATAAATAAATATTCACAAAATATTAGGATATGAAAAATGACAAAATTACCCTCATTTTTGAAAATAGGCAGTTATAATCCTACCCCTAGAAAAATTTTGTACTCGAAATTTGAATTGGTTGTACTCTTTTCTAGGTCAAACCCCCAACAATCAAAGTCTACAACATTCTATCCAAAGTTATACAACATGCAATTCTATGGAAAGGGAAACAAACATCCATGGTTTCAGTCTTTACAGTGTCATGTTATTGTAGTCTCCATTGGGGTTTTCTATTAATCTAGCATGAACATCACGTATGCAAGCTAAGGGTACTAAAAAATCAATCAAGCAATCAATGGGTGGAAAGAAATAGGAAGAAGGAAAGAACAAGACCTAATCTCCTAGTCCATCACCTGCAGTGTGGGGATATATCCCGCTGCTGGTGCGGGGCATGATGCTGTACCACAGGTGGCCTAGCTCCCACTCTCTTCTCCAAGATACCCAAGTAACATCTCCACTGATACCTACTCTATTATACTAGGTACCGGTACCCTCTATAGGGTGTCTATTATGTAATTTGATAACTATATCCATCTTCCCAGAATCATGTTATCGGAATTCTTGTCACGTCAGTAAGTATGGCTGCAATAAACCATAGGGTCCACAACTAAGATACATACTTCTAAGATCATGGTATCTAACATTTTTGCATTACCGCATGCTTAGTTGCAAAAACCTTAAATTCCTACAACCCAAGAAATATATCCAAAATCAGACCCTATGTCTTCACCATGCCTGCTAATATGGCTGTGGAAGACTCTAGATTCCATAACCGAGGCAACTTAGTCCAAAGGTTTATCATGGTAGAAAATTAATGAACACCAAGAATCAAATTCAACTACGGACAAGGAAGAATAGACAGAAACAGTTGAAATCAAATTTCGAGATAGTTTATCATGAAATTCTCAAGGGTCATCCCTGGAATCTTCTCAAGAAGTCCTAACTGTGATTGAGTATCCTTAGCCTATAGCATATATCTTCTAAACCTATAGCAGGCTTGTAGCAGCACTCTAAGTCGAGCACCACTACGACATCGTACTAATTACGACTTCTGACCTGCATGGACCACCACTAAAAATGTGTCACAACCCGCATCCGGAGTAAGGGCACGAGTGCGTGACAACGTCCCATCCTACGCCGTAGAAACGACATAAAACACTGTCTAGGTCTACTATCTAACAACAATTATAATATCAAAAGCTGTCGAGATGGTCAACTCCAAATGGAGGACGAGCAATGATAATATAATATACCCAATCATAATTTTCTAAGAAGGATAAATGATACTGAAAGATAAAGACAACAAGATATTAAAATATCATCTAAAAAATCCGACACAGAAATAATACAAGTCCAGAGTCTCAGAGTCAACAATCTCAAATACAAATTCTAATATAATAACATGTCAAGGTGTAATCTGTAGACAAAGTCTAGTACCAAACTAATCTAGCTGAGCTACCACTAATGCCTCATCGGCTGGAACTAGCCCCTGCTGGACTAGGGTCTCCCGGTCTATGCCCACTACGTCATGAGGACCATAGTAGGTAGGACACTCGTCCTTGCCATAATCTATAAAATTTTGTCAACATATCCAGTCAGAATGGAACGAGTACAAATCTCTAATAACAATTCTAGTTAGACGATAAAGAATATGTAGCAGTAAATGGAGAGAATATATAAGGTAAAGTGATACGTACATGAATTATGGCAAGGCATATCAAGACTGTAAATGAATGTAAGAGCAATAGAACAGTGTATATCAGTACAGGAATCATACTATCTATGTGAGTTAGCATTAGTTTCAACATATGATCGGCTTAGGAACATGATACAAGATTTGGCCTGGTTAATCATATGTACGGTGTATGATTAACACTGTTCAAGGTTCAAGACTTGATACAAGGAGGGTATTGATCACATATCTACGCTAATACTCCTGCCCTCGACCAGCATAGTGGATCCAACCATGACACGTTATGATACGGGATTCTCTGAGAAGGTAGCTAGCCTTCGTAGTGTCACTTCCATTTTTCGTTATACGTATTTTCAGTATACGTGTACGGATTTCCGATCCGTATTTTAACTTGTCTAGTATGATTTGGTCTTAGTTTAGCTTGGCTGGTTTGTTTTGGTTTAGTTTATTTTTGGTTGAGATGGAAAGGGGTTTATATATATATAAGTCAACTTTTCTCTCTCTCTCTCTCTCTCTCTCTCTCTCTATCTCTCTCTTTTCATTAACTTTTTCTTCTTTCTCCATTAATCCTCGCCACCCACCAAAGACAAGTGTAATCTTGCTTCATGATGGATCATAGATTTTATTGTTCCATTGTCTTTCCCTCTTAATTCCAAGCCTCTTTAGAACTTGGAGTTCTTGGTTTAGATGAAGGGATTCTTGTAGATCTAAGTTAGTAGCTTTTTCGGTTTTCTTGGGTTTTGATCTACCAAACTTCATTATTTTTATGTTTTAATTGTTCTATGTTGTAAAGAATTTGATTTTACCCAAATTGGACCTTTGAAAACCTAGATTTTGATTTATTTTGAGTGATTTATGGACTTGGGAAGTTCATGGGTTCCATGGTTCTTCTTGGGTTAGAGAAGAAGAACAGTGTGTGGGCGCATGGCATTTTATACGCCTACAGTAGCTTCAGCCTTGGGCGCATAGCCCTTTATATGTGCCCAAGCTCTCTGCCTTCTTCAGTGTGGGTGCATGGCTTTATATGCGCCCATAGCTTTTACTTGCTTATGCACATAACTTCAGATATGTGTTAAGTCAAGGTGTTCCTTTGCAGTGGGCACATAGCCCTTATTATGCGCCCATATAGCCAGTATAGATGGCTCCTGACTTAGCTTCCCATGCACCCTGCCTCACTCATGTGGGCGCATAGACCATAGACGCATGTATGTGGGCGCATAGGCCATGGGCACATGTACTCATGTGGGCGCATAGACCATAGGCACATACATGTGGGTGCATGCCACTCTCAGCACATGCATTTTGGGTGCATGCTCTTCATGACACCCTATTAACCCCTTGTGCCATCTCTTGCAAATACCTATGTTTGTCCTCCATAGTCCTTAGTATAAGTTGTGACCCTTGAGCATGATGGGCATCTTTCATGATGGCCATGTATGATGTATTATCTGTGTTTTATATGTACTGTAGGCTTTAAGCACGATCTTAGCATGGCGTGTACACTCTTGGTAACTCTTTTGGTGGCCCGTAGTAGCGCATTCTTGACCTGTAAATCCTTGGCACACAAGTACACTTAGCACGAGCACCGTATGATAGACATGTAAACGACATGGCAATGTAACTTTACATGATAACCCTTGATAGTGATCGGTCGTGGTGCACTCTTGACAAGTAACTTGACATGATAATTCTTGATGGTGGTCCGTTGTGACGTACTCTTGCCTTGATAAGTAACATAACATGACATAAAATCTTGACAAGTAACGTGTAACTCTCATCTTAATACCGTGGGTGATTTCTCTTGATTATATCTGTACAAGCTACATGTCTCGTCTTGCATCATGTCTAGGACATGAATTCCTGATTTTCACGGTCAGGGATTCATACTGAATCTGACTAAGTTAATGACTAGATTGATCAAGTAGACCATAAAGAGAATTTCCAGTCACAGGCAGTCCCGTTATCTGGGTGCTTTAATTGGACTTGTAGTCTGCCGTCGAGTAGGACACATTTCTAGCACACTGTCATGTGTTGTACCCCCAAGTCACCTAATCAACTCTCTTTTAACCTGCGGAAGGATAACTGGATAGTCTGCAGGGTTTGTGACTGCTGGAACATCTTATTGCATCTTGTAGTAACTAGGCTTGTGATAACCCTAGTTAGTTAAAGTATCAAGCCATACTCATTGCTTGGCCGTGATTGATAGATGGAGTCCAGTCTAGTCTTGTCTAGACATTGCTAGTTCAGGATTACTTTAGCATATTACTGTTATGCTTTACTATTGTCGACAAATGAGTGGAGACTAAGCTCTATTCAGGTGAAGGGTTACAACCTCGGTCCATATTTGGTTTACGGGTTGTAACTTGGTTACCGGAATAGTTCCTTAGTTATCTTATCGTTTATCATACTGATTTCCTTAATCCATGTCTTTCATTATCAATTATGTCTTTATGTGCTAATAAGCTGGTTTTAGTTCTTAAGTGAAGCCTCCCTTGTGGCACTTGCTCTTTCTGGGGTCTGACCCAGCTGGTTTTGTATGGCCAAATTTTGGAGTAGATCCCGAGGATCTCCCAGCCTTCCAGCCAGATGGTGAACACTAGACGCAACCCTGACAATGAGTGGGTTTTATTTTGCTTTCCCACTCTATTGTAAATTACTCTTTTGAGGTGTTTAACTGTCGAGCAAGTGTTAGCTCGTGTTGAATTTATATTCCTGTCTGCCTAAGGGCTGTAACATGATTGAAAAATCCTATGGTTGATCATGTATGCTGAAACTCTTGTTAGTCTTCGCATTTTGTATGACTAGCTTTATGATCATCTGAATATGTAATATTTGGGACGCCTTACTTTGTATGCCTGATGATCTACCATCTTGTTACATTTACTTGCTTGCTTGAGATTGAAACACTAGGCTTGTACTTGACCATAAGAGACTGTTGGCTTGTAGATAAACCCTCATACATCTAGACAGCCGTGACCATGTTACGAGGTAGAATTCACTTCAATGTACGTAGCTGGCTGTGTCTGTCCTCCGCTCTCCAGTATTCTGATTCTGGGGTATGATAAGGTTTAAGTGGTGGCCTATACAGGTCTTGTAAATCAAGATGTGTGAGGGTTTCACTGAATAGTTGTCTCAATCAGCACTCGCCCTTGATCTCTACTCGTATCTTCTAATCTTTCTGAAATCTTGACCTGATCACATGCTTATATCCTCGATCTATCTTGGTCCTTCCTTATTATTTCCTATGTCATTTCTTCAGTGGCATTGCTCCTGGTCCTGCCGATCAGCAAGGTACAGTGCCTCCAGTAAACCAGCAGCAACCTGGAGACCAAGCCCAGTACTCTGGAGCAGCTTCCCGAGTCATGTATTCTAGGAACCCAGAGCCCCCGGTTCAGCCAGTCTAGCTTACAGAGCCTGACAATGGAACCCTGGTGGGACTCATCCGAGAATTGCTTGCGTCACAAGATCGTCGGGGCGATGCCCTGTACCAGATAGTACAAGATGTCATGGGCAGAGTTGGTTATCAAGGGAACAACGCGGCCAACAGCTTCAAGTGCCTGAACCCTCCTTTCTTTGATGGCAGTGAAGATGCTATCGCTGCTGATGCGTGGCTTCAGGACATAGAAGTTATCCTAGAGGAGGCTAGGATTCCTGAGGAAGAGAAGGTGGCCATTGTACGCCTATAGTTATTGGATTTAGCCCGCAGTTGGTGGGTGATGCTAGCAGTTGGATTAGCAATACCTATTTTATGGGCGGTATTCAGCAACAAGTTCCAGACGAAGTACTTCGATGCAGTAGCTCGCTATGATCTGCAGACGAGATTCACCAATCTAAGCAGATGGGAAGAACGGTTGATGGATATGTGGCCAAGTTTTCTAGACTTAGTTAATTTGCTCCTACCTTGGTGGCGACCGAATTAGATCGAGCCTAGCAATTCTAGTAGGGACTCCACCTAGAGAGCATTATATCAGTGGAGCAGTTTGAGCACCAAACGTTTGATGCCGTCTTGCGAGTAGCGAAGAGGCATGAGTATACTTCTCAGAGGATTGTAGATAGAAGCGAACGACGGAAGAGGTCTCATGGACAGATGTCCCAGTCATCAGCACCATCCCCGACAGCTAGGGCTTTGACTATTGGAGCTCCTAGGAGGGCGACCACAGTCTCGTCGGTTCAGCATTCGACACCGACGTATCCCCAACAGCAGAAGCAGAAGCAGTCTTCCGCAATGGGCTGCTCTTATTAAGATAGGATCTTGTTCGAATAGAGCCAGTTCATCATCATCAAACCTAACCAGTCCATCGGTTAGGGGACCAGCACCAATTCAGCAGCAGTACCAGTCTCCGAGGCCATTGTCTCCTTAGGCTCAACAGTATGACCAAGCTCAGATTGAGAATCGATAGAGAGGTTTCCAGCAGAGGGGACCAGCACCAAGAGGACAAGGACAAGATATGGCTCTGACCGTGGCAAAATAATTGGCATCAGGTGAGGTGGTGGCAGGTACCATTCTCGTCAACTCTTTTCCAGCATCAGTCTTATTTGATTCGGGTGCATCGCATTCATTTATGTCTGCACGATTTGCTACACGGATAGGACTGGAGCCCGAGTCATTATCAGTAAGGCTCAATATACTTACTGGTAACGATCTTGTGGGGGTAGATAGAGCCTATTACTCGTATCGAATAGTAGTTAGCGGTAGAGAGTTTCCCGCTAGATTGATAGAATTTTTGATGGCCGACTATGATGTGGTCCTAGGAATGGATTGGTTGAAGGATCAATACGCAAGAATAGACTGCCATGTTGGCAGTATTATTTTTGGTATTTCTGGCGAACCAGAGTTTTTATTTTCCAGAGGCGAAGTAGAACCTTCTCCACCAGTCTTTCGGATGGCAGTAGCAGTAGCAGTAGCAGTTAAGTTTCCCAGACTAGTAGAAGAGTTTCCTGATGTATTTTTTGAAGAGCTTCCAGGCATGCCCCTAGAGAGAGAAATAGAGTTCACCATCGATTTGCTAACATGGACGACACCAGTATCAGAAAGAGTCTAAAGAATGGCACCATCAGAGTTGGAGGTCCTGTACAAGATGATTGAAGAACTCAGAACCAAGGAATTTATTCGTGCTAGTAGATCACCTTGGGGAGCCTCGATACTTCTTATGAAAAAGAAGGATGGTACGTCAAGATTATGTGTTGATTATCGTACCTTGAACTCTGTAACAATCAAGAACAGATATCCCCTACCAAGGATAGATGATTTATTCGATCAACTCAGAGGAGCGGCAATATTCTCGAAGATTGACTTACGGTCAGGGTACCATCAGATTAGAGTCAAAGAGCAAGACATCCCAAAGACAGTATTTCGATCCAGATATGGATATTGGAGTCCCTTGTTATGCCATTTGGAGCGACCAATATGCCAGCCGTATTCATGGACCTCATGAATTGTATCTTCATGCCCTATTTGGACCAGTTCGTGATAGTGTTTATAGACGACATCTTAGTCTATAGCAAGAATGAGGCAGAGCATGAGCAGCATCTCCATGTAGTTCTACAGATTCTCAGAGAGCACCAGTTATATGCGAATTTTAGTAAGTACGAATTTTGGCTGGATCGTATTTCGTACTTAGGTCATATCATCACCAGAGGTGGAGTGGAAGTTGACCCCCAAAAGATAGTGGCTATAGAGACATGGCCAGTACCCAGTACCGTTGCAGAAGTTTGCAGTTTTCTAGGATTGGCGGGCTATTACCGGTGATTCGTATCAGACTTTGCTCGAATTTCAGCACCTTTGACGCATTTGACTCGCAAGGATGTACAGTTTGCTTGGACAGCAGAGTGTCAGAGTTCGTTTGAGAGGTTGAAGCAATGATTGATTACGGCACCCATTCTTATGCTTCCAGATGGGACGGAAGGATTTTTAATTTATTGTGACACTTTCGGCAGAGGATTGGGATGCGTCTTGATATAGCATGGTAAGATAGTAGCTTATGCATCACGTCAGCTTCGTAATCATGAGAGGAATTACCCAACCCATGTCTTGGAATTAGCAGCAGTGGTTTTTGTACTTATGTTGTAGAGGCATTATTTGTATGGAGATCAGGTAGAGATTTTTACCGACCACAAGAGTCTTAAGTATGTGTTTACCCAGAAGGACCTTAACATGCATCATAGAAGATGGCTAGAGCTACTTGTGGATTATGACATCAGCCTGCAGTATCATCCCGGGAAGGCCAACGTTGTTACAGATGCATTGAGCAGAAGAGCCAGAGTTTATTTTCTAACAGTACAGCCAGAGTTGTTGGCAGATCTTCAGAAGATGGGTATTAAAGTTTTCTTCCTACTAATGTGGCATTGATGGCCAGTATGCAAGTTCAGTCTAGTATAGTTGAGAGGGTTAAGTTAGCTTAGTCAATGGATTCTAAGCTTCAGCGACTTAGGACAGAATGTGTAGCAGGACGAAAATCAGAGTTATGTATTCATAAGGATGATACACTTCGATATGGAAGGCATCTTTGTGTACCTAGTGGTGACATCAGACACGAGATCATGGCAGAGGCTCACAGTTCACAATATTCGATTCATCCTGGCGATACGAAGATGTATCGTGATATCCACCAACATTTTTGGTGGAATGGCATGAAGAGGGAGATAGCCAGTTTGTCTCTCGTTGTTTAGTTTGCCAACAAGTTAAGGCTGAACATCAGAGACCAGCTGACTTCGTCAACCTTTACCGATCCCAGAACGGAAATAGGAGCACATTACCATAGATTTTGTAACTGGGTTACCTAAATCCCCAGCTGAAAGAGATGCTATCTGGGTTATAGTTGACAGACTCACCAAGGTAGCTCATTTTATCCCTTTCAGGATTGGTCAGTCGACAGATCAGCTTGCAGAGATGTACCTCAGGCAGATAGTCAGATTGCATGGAGTACCAGTTAGTATTATATCCGACAGAAATTCAAGATATACATCGCACTTTTGGCGGAGTCTTCAAGAGAGCTTGGGGACACATCTCAAGTTCAGTTCAACGTATCATCCGCAGACAGATGGTCAATCAGAACGCACAATCCAGACTCTCGAAGATATGTTACGGTCATATACACTCGACTTCGGTGGTTCGTAGGAAGATCACCTACATCTCGTGGAGTTCTCATATAACAATAGTTTCCTAGCCAGTATCCAGATGGCACCATTTGAGGCCTTGTACGACAAAAAGTGCATATCCCCGTTAGCATGGTATGATATCGACGAGAGACAGATGCTTGGTCCAGAGATGATTACGTAGACTATCGAGGTGGTTAGGTGAGTCAATGATCACCTTCGAGTTGCGCAAGATCGTCAGCGTCATTGGGCAGATTCTCATTGGCGTCCTCTCGAGTTTTCTATCGACGACCACGTATTCCTTAGGATCTCGCCTACCCGTGGCGTCATTCGTTTTGGCATACGGGAAAAGCTTAGTCCTAGGTATATAGGGCTGTTCGACATTCTAGAGCGAGTAGGTGATGTGTCCTATCGTCTCGCTCTTTCGCCGTTATTACGTGAGGTACATGATGTCTTCCATGTATCCCAATTACGATGGTATATCCCGAATCTGAGTCGTATCCTTGATCATTCGAAATTGGTTGTTGGTACCAACCTTTCGTATGAGGAAAGACCCATATCCATAGTAGACCGGAGAGAGAAGATACTCAAGAACAAGACTATTAATATAGTCCGTATTGCTTGGGATCATCACCCTTTGGGTGAGTCAACGTGGGAATGTGAGGATGATATCCGATCACGATATCCACACCTATTTGACTCATAAGGTATAATATCTTCCTTATGACTTATGATTTTAAATCTTTGCTTGCATGAATAATTGCTTGATTAACTGCTAGTCGTAGATTGCTTGTGATTAGTGTAGCTTGCCCCGACATCTCTTAGCCTCTTGATTAAATTTTGAGAACGTAATTATTTTAAGGTGGATAGAGTTGTCACTCCTGTTTTTCGTTATACGTATTTTCAGTATATGTGTACGGATTTCCGACCCGTATTTTGACTTGTCAAGCATGGTTTGGTCTTGGTTTAACTTGGCTTGGTTTGTTTTGGTTTAGTTTATTTTGGGTTGAGATAAAAAGGGGTTTATATATATATATATAAAAGTCAACTTTTCTCTCTATCTTCATTAACTTCTTCTTCTTACTCCATTAATCCTCTCCACCCACCAAAGGCAAGTGTAATCTTGCTTCATGATGGATCATAGATTTTATTGTTCCATTGTCTTACCCTCTTGATTCTAAGCCTCTTTAGAACTTGGAGTTCTTGGTTTAGATGAAGGGATTCTTGTAGATCTAAGTTTGTAGCTTTCTCGGTTTTCTTGGGTTTTGATCTACCAAACTTCATTATTTTCATGTTTTGATTGTTCTATATTGTAGAGAATTTGATTTTATCCAAATTGGACCTTTGAAAACCCGAATTTCGATTTATTTTGAGTGATTTATGGACTTGAAAAGTTTGTGGGTTCCATGGTTCTTCTTCTCGGGTTGGAGAAAAAGAACAGTGTGTGGGCGCATGGCATTTTATGCGCCCACAGTAGCTTCAGCCTTGGGCGTATAGCCCTTTATATGCGCCTAAGCTCCCTGCCTTCTTCAGTATGGGTGCATGGCTTTATATGCGCCCATAGCTTTTACTTGCTTATGCACATAACTTTAGATATGTGTTAAGTCAAGGTGTTCCTTTGCAGTGGGCGCATAGCCCTTAATATGCACCACATAGCGAGTATAGATGGCTCCTGACTTAGCTTCCCATGCACCTTGGCTCACTCATGTGGGCGCATAGACCATAGACGCATGCATGTGGGCGCATAGGCCATGGGCGCATGCACTCATGTGGGCGCATAGACCATAGGCGCATACATGTGGGCGCATGCCACTCTCAACACATGCATTTTGGGTGCATGCTCTTCATGACACCCCATTGACCCCTTGTGCCATCTCTTACAAATACCTATGTTTGTTCCCCATGGTCCTTAGTATAAGTTGTGACCCTTGAGCATGATGGGCATCTTCCATGATGGCCTTGTATGATGTATTATCTGTGTTTCGTATGTACTGTGGGCTTTAAGCACGATCTTAGCGTGGCGTGTACACTCTTTGATAACTCTTTTGGTGGCCCGCAGTGGCACATTCTTGACCAGTAAATCCTTGGCACACAAGTACACTTAGCACGAGCACCGCATGATAGACATGAACATGACATGGCAATATAACTTTACATGATAACCTTTGATAGTGACCGGTCATGGTGCACTCTTGACAAGTAATTTAACATGATAATTCTTGATGGTGGTCCGTTGTGACGCACTCTTGCCTTGATAAGTAACATAACACGACATAAAATCTTGACAAGTAATGTGTAACTCTCGTCATGAGATCGTGGGTGATTTCTCTTGATTGTATTTGTACAAGCTACATGTATTGTCTTGCATCATGTACAACACCAAAATTGCTATTTTGGAACACTAGGCATTTTTCAATTTGGAATGCTTATTAGGCGTACCTAGGTGCTGAAATGGAGTGAAAGTGTTCTAGATTAGAAAAACGTTCCTAATATAAATAATTTTAATTTTTAAAAAAAATTAATTTATTTAGGTACACTTTTATAGTGTTTCAAATATGTTTGAAATTGAGAATGTCATAATGTGCATCTCATATGTTTAGAAAAAAAGTGTTCCAATAAAGAACCTTTTCCCTCCTGGTGTCCTCTATTCCCACAAAAAACCCTCTTTTCCTCCCCAAATCCACATTCTTCAACCTAACGGGAATAACAAAATCCCTAAATCGATGTGGTGGTCCATGCTGGCGGCAATTCAAAGGTATTGTTTTCGCTCCTGTCGAAGGAGATCCCGAAGCCCCTCCTCCCCGTCGCCAATCGCCCTATTTTCTCCTACGTCCTCGACCTCCTCGAGTCCAGCAACCTCAAAGACCTCATCGTTGTCAGTTTTACTAACCCTAACTCCCTCTCCCACTCACTCATTTCTACTTCCTTCCTTTATCAACTCATTCATTCGTAGGTCATCGAGGGGCAAGACGCCACCCTCCGCGTAGGCGGCTTGATCTCCGGCGCCTACGTCGATCGTCTCCATGTTGTGGTCCTTTCCTCACTTTTTTGCATGAAGTTACCTTCTTGGTGCATACTGCACTGTCTGCTTCAATCTACAAAGTACGATTCATACGGGCTACTTATATGTCTGTAATCTTAGTTTGAATTGTGTCATTTCTCTTACTTCGAATAGTTTTGATTTCTGATATACTTTTACTGAAGATGACGAGCTTTAATTGGCCAAAGGATAAGGTGTTAGAGTGGTTTCTCAGCCCGCTGCTTGTTATGAAGGAGCAATTGAAGGGTCTCCATATGGATGAGAATGAAGAAACCTGCTTGAAAAAGTTGATTATGCTTGGAAAACATGAAAGGCCAGAAGATTGGGATGGTAGCGGGTTTCCTTCTGGGGACTCTATACGAAGAGCTCAATTGCAAGCTTTATTTAGAAGGTATGTATTAAATTTGTAGCTAATCTTGCTTTTCCATGCTATAGGTGAATTGTACATGAATCTCGGTAGCTCATAAGATTCTGTGTTCAGCTTAGCTAAAATGGTTAGATATTATGTGTTCAACTAGAACTGAAAGAAATAATTATGTTCATATATTATGAGAAATTCAAACATCATGCGACATCATAGAAGATGTGCTTTCTGGTCAAAAGCTTCTATGAACATGAAGGGTAGAGGATATTAGGATATGTGGATATGCAAAGCGTGGGAAAGAACTCTAGAAAGGAAAAGAATGTGGAGATGTCAGCAGGCAGAGGGACTCGATTAAGAGGTTATCATACAAGACTATATCGAATGAATTAGTCTACACTTTGTAGTGTTGGTAAGATGTATTGTAGTGTACTTTTTCGAGAACAAGTCTTATATTCATCAATTTATGTCCATGAAGATAGGATCTGTAACTCTCCAAAGTCAATTCATTCTTGTACTTCATTCTGTTCGCGAGGTAAGAGGGTATCGTTTCCATCTTTTTTAATTCAAAGATCTAGTCGAGATTAAAATATAAAACATACAATGAAGGCAAAGTAAATAAGATACGGCTGGTAATGCTCATTTTTTGATGATATTAGAACAAAGAGTATGTTGGAATGCCTTGAATCCTAATTAAATCATTTCGTCCCCAAGTTGGTTCACCTACACCAGCAAGGACCCTTCCGAAATTAGTTTGCCAGGGTATTTTGTGAATTTTATTTATTCATCTCAAGCAGTGTAGGATTTTGGGTGGGGGGTATGAATAGCCGATGTGTGATCATCTTGTATACCGAATCATCTGAAAATAGTAAAGAAGAAATCGATCTGCTGTTGTCTGGTCTTTTCCCAGTTTGGATTTTTGTATAAAATCTGTGACTCGCCTGTTCCGTTTTTGTTCTTGTGATCGTCATGTCACATTCTGATTTACTAACATTTATATGGTTTTCTTTCTAGGATATGATTATTAGGTACCAATTTCTTTTCTGATTCATCCTGTAATGATTTGAATATCATATCAAGGGGTTCTCACTTCTATATTTGTTTGTAGCTACTTCTTTTATTGACTATTTGTAGAAAAATATTGGTACTATGCATGGATCTAATTCAATATGTTATTAGCTTTGGTGGTTTTGTTTGTACCTACTTTTTCCATTTGACCTTTCTTTTACCTTTTTTGCTATTTCTCATCATTCCCTTTTTTATTCTTGTAGACACCATGTGGTCACAATTTTTGTTTAAAGTGCTTCAAGAAATGGATTGGGCAGGGAGAGCTCCAGTGTGCCAATTGCCATGCATCAATTTCTCACAATATGGGACCTTCCTGAGTGCCTAAGGACTTCAATAGGACCTCATCAATTTGAAGTGACATAATATGGTAAATCACTAAATTGAAGATAAGATATTTTGAGTGAGAAGTTGCTCCTGATACTTGTATGATGTTGAGTGATGATAGTACATAATGTTATTCCCTCAGATGCACCAAGGACATCAGCTAGCATCTTTTTCGAGTTTTTATATATAACCATTAGCTTTAGATACCCACTTTCTTGTTTGTTAGTAACAAAATGTGCTAATTCTTTCATCAGAGATCGTGACTCACCAGACCCTGTAAACAAACAGTATCAATAACAGAAGATATACCCAAGTTCTTATTTGTCAGTAACAAAATGTGCTAATTTTTTCATCAGAGATCGTGACTCACCAGACCCTATAAACAAACAGTATCAATAACAGAGGATTTCTTCTACATTAATTTCACTATTTTTTTAGAAGAAATAAATATTCTAAAATCATCAATTGCTTTTAAGACATTAAACTCTTAAAAGAACAACATGAGACAACCATGAAAAAGTAAGAGGCTAAAAGGAGACCAGGAGTACAGCCTGCAATAGTAGTTAGCACCTATACATGTTTTCACATCATGTTAGGATTTGAAGTCAACCAAATAAAATCAGGGAAATTAATTAATTTATTACATTTTTCTAAAGAGAAAATGCATCCTAAATATGTAGTCTAGTCACAATTTCTATGTCTTGTAAAAATCTGGGAACTTACAGTACTTGACAAGTGAAATAAAATTCATCACATCATGGTAACGAAACAGAGGAGAGAAAACAAAAGAACCTAAGGGAATACGTACATGGATAATATTCAAGTTAAAAAATGGAAGACTACCAAGATATAGAAGCATGAATTGGTGACCATCTGGTAGATATGCTTCCTCAGTGCTAATTGGGTCAAATACTTGTAGAAACTAGATAGATCTTTGGCATCAAGATGAACTTTCAACATGGTCAAACTGCACACAGTTTGAAAGTTGATACTCGATACTTGGTAGGAACAGAAACTATACTTGCCTAAGGCTTTGAGCTAATGCTCTCATGGTGGTATTTTTAAATAAAGCTTCTATATTCGTTTAAACACTTATTATTCCAAGAGTTTGACTACTGATTTTTTAGTTTGGCATTTTAAACTTGCATGATGTTTGGATTTGTGTTTCTCCTATCTCGAAACCATATCCCTTTGTATTTTGTTATGTCCAATTCACAGGGTGTATGGAAAGCTATATGAGATTATTTCTCCAGACCATCCCTTTCTTGCTTATCTGACAAAGGTAAGGATTCCTTCACTTGCTTATTCTTGAGATACCCAGTGAAGTTCTCTGCTTCTGCAAGGATCAGTGAAGCTTCGATGACAAACAATGTAGAGCAGTATTTGTTGATACTGGCCAAAGCTGAACGTAGCTTCTGGTATTGAGCTAAATCTGATACTGACCAACAACTTCTGGTATAGTATGATTTAGTTCTGATACTGGTAGCTTTTGATACTTGGTAAGGAAGCTCTAGACCCAGGCATTGTTGAATTCCTGAATAGAGCCATGGCCATAGTATTTATATTTTTGGAAAATAGGAATGTATCAGGATATTTAGAATATATAGATTTTGGTCTGTTCTTGAATCCAACACTCCGTATCTCGAGGTGGCATCAGGATCAAGAGCTCCAAGTGGTCTCGGAGGACTGCCTTACAAAAAAGGTTAATTATTTTTGAAATGTAAATTATTTTAAATTCTTGATTTTACATACTAACAAATTTCTTATTTGGTATCAGAAGCTTGGCCGCAATAAAGATGTGATAGATGAAGTGAGCAACACCTATGAAGCCATATAGTGTGTACACCAAATATTTTAGTATTCTTCTTATTAATATAATTTTCCAACTCATAATATTCTAAAACTGATGTTTGATTGACGACAGATATTTGGATAAGATGATATCTATGCTTCAAATAGAGCTCACCACCACTCGCAGCTCACAAGAGCCAACGGGTATGGACTAGTCACAAGCGATGTCCGGAACAAACCAACATAAGAAGAAGGAGGATTTTATCGTTATGTGGATGAACATTGCGTTTAGTAACCGAAGAAGCGGGACTCGGTGAGAGAGACATGTATGCCTCAAGGTCTTATTCTGAACTGTTCCTTAGCAATTAATTGTGTCCTTCTAAAGCAGAATGATAATTTTATAAATTTTACCAGGTTGGATGATTTGTCATCTCAGCTTCTTGTCTATCATAAAATTTTCTCATTATTATCTGGTTGAGGGTGAATGAATTCTCCTCTTATAAGTAGGTGTAGGCCCAAATAAACTTCGATCAAGGCTGTGAAAAAAGACATTTCTTATGCTCATTTTAGAAAGGACAATATCGTTGACGGAGATAAATTGAAGAAAAGGATTCAAAAAGATAACCATAAAAAATTAGGATAAATGCTTTCTTGTTGTTGTTAATATTTTATTCGTATATATCATATCATTACTACTTTGCCTGCCTTGTCTTCGTGTTTCAAATCCGTAAAATATGACATGTTTCTTACATTTTGTCATATATGATTAGGTGAGAAGATCCAACAAGTGGACAAGGGGAGGAATTGTTTTTCGGATCGTGATTGACCGTAGGTATAACAATAATTAAGCATACATCAACACCTCCTTACCTTCATAGTTTATAAATTCTTATGCATCATATTCCTTTTTTTGAAGCTCAAGACTACTTTTTCTCAGTATATGTGAACCTTGGCCTATGGGATACTTGAACCATGGCCTATGGGTATATGTTTTTTTACCATTTATTAACAAGACTTCTTAGTTCTTATATTTTAATAATATTCTTCTTTCTAATTGCAGCTTGCCAAAAATTCTAATAGACGAGCATGTAGTGCTCCTGCTCAAAGACTACAAGAAGTATGATGTTTTATTACTTGTTAGACGACGGCGTGGAATTGGAGTGATACCCTTATCAGCAAGGATTTATTGAGTAGTATCGAAAAATGGAAGAGGAATTAGTAAGTTGTTTCTTCTTGCACTCTTACATCCATATGGAAGCTAAATTTTCTTTGGCCTATTGCTAGCCTGCATTCTAATCCAGCAACTCTTGTTCCGCATTTAGGATCTACTGTAATTAATAGCTCATGTTTTGGTTTTGGTGTAGTGTATGAAACTACCGTAATTCTGTCATGTTGATGGAATTAGCATTACGGACCTTGTGAGATCCATTAATTCATAATTGTAGTATTTAATATACCATACCAGAAAGTTCGGTGTGTAACTTTAATTGTATCCTATGAGGGTGGTGGTATGTAATCATTTGTATATTTTTGGATTTTTTTAATTTGATTGTTTATAACTTTCATTTGCTCAATATAACAAAATACTTCCAGGTGACTACAGAGCCTATAAAGTCATTTTTTTTTCTTTTTATCCCCTATGCCTAACTAACTTCTTTATCGCTGATGAGTAGGATTCAACACTTCTTAAGGGAAGAAATGGTGGATGTCCCAGGTTCCTTGCCTAGGAATTTGACTCTAGACACTTAATGAGAGAGTTGACATAAGGTCGTAGCCAGTTATAAACTTTTATGCAATGTTGTCAGGAAAAAATGATAGGAACTCCTGTAAGATAAGTAATTTTTTTTATAGAAAACAATTTATACTAAGAATCAAAGTTTCATTTTTTTAGTGCATTAATTATCCTCAAGTGATGCCAACTTACAATATAAATAAATTCTCCCTTGCCAAGAATTATATTTCAACAACATATAATGAATAAGTTTTCAACTTTGTTGGCGACTCATGAATATGACCTGAAGACTGCTGCTTATGTGGTTAATAACTCACCGGACGTTAGATTTCCTCATAAGGTGAACACTCACAATTCTTTGTTTGTGAAGCAGTTGTTTTATGTCCATTTTACTATTGAGGCCAAAGCTAAACCTATGCAATTAAAGAAGAACTGAGCTAGAAGGTCACCCAACTGGTCTGCAGGGCACTAATTATAATAAATTTAGACAATCCTACTGGACAAGTTTTCTTTTGTAACTTTATGTTTTTTTAATGTCTGGAAGTGCAAGAACCTTCTTATCATTTTTTAATACAAGGAAATGAAACTCTAATATAGTTTATTAGAAATTGAAAATGAATGTTTTTTAATCTTCGAAATAACGTAACTTGGTAATTTCATAGCATGCAAGAATATCTTGAATATCAACCTGCATTTTTATTACATTACACATGTAGTAGATATTGAACCATGGATAACTGAACCCTAATTCTAATGAACTGCAGGCAAGTATGATGGAAACATTAATGATGAGGAGTATTTTCGAAACATGCCCAATACTCTGCAAAGCGGGAAGTGTAACACCCATATTCTGAATACGTATTTTTGTCAAGCTTGCATGTATTTCAGACCCGTATTTATTTTCTCGGATTTTGGCATGTACTTGTAATTGGCTTGACTTGCAGATTTTGGATTTCTCGTAATTGGGTTTTTACCTGGCTTGGTTTATTTTGTGGAGGAGAATTGGTTTGATTTGGTTTAGTTTGGTTTAACATGCATTGGAGCACTTTAACCTACACTCCACCCTCAACACAACACACCCACCCTCATTAAAACTCCACCTACTTTTCTCTCTTCTCCATAATTCTCTTATTATTTCTCCATCTTCTTCTTCTTCCTTCCTCTACACAACACCAACACCCATAGGCAAGTGCACCTTGCCACCACATGAGAACCACTTTTTATTTGTCAATTAGCTAGATTAGGCCATGGTGATCAACATTAGAACTTATCATTTTGTGATTTGGAGTTTCCTTTGTTCTAGATCTAGATTTTTTACTATTTTCGGATTTACATGGTTTTGATCTATTTTAGTTAAGATTTTGAGGGTTTTGATGCTTCCATATGGAAGAGAATTCAATTTTACTCAAGTTAGACCTTTGAAAATCAAGATTTGGCTTTGATTCGACAAAGATATGAAGAATTGAAGTTTTGGAGTTCTTGGAGTTCTTCTCGGGTTGGAGGAGCAGACCTCTCGGCCTGCGCTCTTTAGCGCAAGGCCGATTGCGCAGCTCACCCTTTGGTGAACTGCACATCCCCTCGGCCAGCGCATTGCGCTGATGCGCTGGCGCTTCTTAGCCCAGCGTTCCCTTTCCCCTTGCGCGCATGGCTCTTGCGCAGTCCACTTCTGCGCAATCCATCCATGCGTCATCCATTCCTGCGCAACCTGATCCAGCGCAATCCATCTGCTGTGCAGCTCACCCCCTGCGCAATTGATCCCTGTGCAATTGACCCCTGCGTACTTGGCACCCTGCGCACTTGACTCCTGCACAACCCGACCCCAGGGACCCTTGCACAATCTGTCCAATCATGGAGATTTGGTTTTATTTTCCTTAAGCTTGGCTCTTCTATAGCCCTGTATATTGATATTTTATTAGATATTTTACGCCCATTTTATATCCTTACGCCTTTTGTCATGAACTTGATTTTACTTAATATGTTTGGAATGACTATTGTACATGGCATGGTATGACAAGAAACTAGCATAACACGACAGTGATCCGTAGTGGTGCACTCCTGAAATGACCAACCTGACATGATAGTGGCCCGTCGTGGCGCACTCCTGACAAGTACCCTGACATGATTTATCTTGATAACTTGATAGTGGCCGTGGCGGCGCACTCCTGACTTGACTTGACTTGACTTGTAACTTGTAACTTGACTCGTATAATCAACTTGACACCGTGGGTGTTCCTGCTTGCTTGCTTGTGCAATCCACTTGTCTTGTCTTGCATCATGTCTAGGACGTGACTCCCTGGTTTCCCACGGTCAGGGATTCGTACTGAACATGGATTAGGCTAATGACTAGATCTAACTATAGTTCATGGAGAATTTCCCAGTTACCTGTTGCCCCTTTGGTCCCGGCCTTATATATATGTATACATATGATTTGTTGCTATCCGTCGAGATGAGCGCACTTTCAGCCCGCCGTCGAGTGTGGTACCTTAGGACACATGTATCTTACTACAGTGTGTCTGCTATATCCTGCTATCTTTTCCTTTTCTTGCTGGGATCACTCAGGTAGTAACAAACAGGTAACCGGACTTGGGATTCTCATTGCATCTTGCTAGTAACTAGGCCTGTGATAACCCTAGTTAGTTAAAGTAGCAAGCCGTAATTATTGCTTGGCCGTGATTGATTGGATGGAGTCTAGTCCAGCCTTGTCTCGTCCTGATCCTGTACAATTTCTGGCATGACATGCTTACTCGTGCTTTATCTTAATTCTATATCATGAATAATTGCATGTCTCGATTTCTTATATTTACCTTGCCGATAAATGGTGGGAGAAGCCAAGTTCCGTTCAGACGAAGGGTTACAACCCCGGTCCTTGTTTGGTTTACGGGTTGTAACCTGGTTATCTGAATAGTCCCTTGGTTATCTCATCGTATATCATCCTGTCACGCTCTTCCATATGTTCTGTCTTTTATCGATTCTGTACAAGATTAACTTTTATATTCACCTATCATGCTTTTCTTAAATTACTGTCTCTTATTATGTAATTATATTATTGTGTTAATTGCTGGCTTTTGTTCTTATTTTGTGGCCTCCTTTGTGGCACTTGCTCTTTCTGGGGTCTGATCCAGCTGGTTTTGTATGGCCAGATATCGGAGCAGCAGCAAAGGATCTACCTGTCTTCCAGCCCGATGGTGACCACTAGACGGAACCCGGGCAACGAGTGGGTTTTATTTTGCTCTCCCACTCCCTTGTAAAAATATTCTTTGGAGGCATTTAGCCGTCGAGCAAGTGTTAGCTCGTTTGCAACTTTATTTACTGTCTGCCTACGGGCTGTAATCATGATTGGCAACTCGAGGTTGATCATGTATGACTTAACTCTTGCTAGTCCTTACATTTTGTACGACTAGCTTCATGATCATCTAGATATGTAATGTTTGGGACGCCTTACAATTGTATATTTGGTGATCTGATATCTTGTGATTATTATTAGTTGGTTGAGATTGAGACAATAGGATAATTTATGACCTTAAGAGACTGATGGCTTGTAGATAAAGCCTCACATATCTAGACAGCCGTGACCGTATAGCGAGGTGGATGCCATTTCGATATACGTAGCTGGCTATGTGCACCCCCGCTCTTCAGTATTCTGGTTCTGGGGCGTGACAGGAAGATATAGAAAGAGTTCCCAAAGAAGAAGTATATTTGTATGTAGCATAGAACAAGGCAACATCTAAAAGACATTATCTTGTAGTCCCAATACACAATAATTTGTAGTAGCAGCAGTATTGTAGATTATTTTTGTTAGAGTGAATGTTGATATTTTTCTTGGTTGATTTATATATTATTTGTATTTTTTTTACTTTGTATACTCTTGATGACATTTTATAAAGATCAACTTTTGGAATATGTTATTAGTTTTTTAATCAAGTTGACAACTTTTGTTAATTTAATAGAGCCTTGAATGTTGATTAAAGGAATGTGTAAAAAAACTTGCACCATTTATTATATGCTTCAATAGCCAATTTAGGAATCTTCGGATTTTTGTTCAAACTAAAAATTGGAATTTGAAACTGAAATTAAAAAATACACAGGAACACTAATAAAGCGTTTCAAAATTAGCTATAGGAAAAATGTAAAAGTGTTGCAAATTACATTTAGGAACGAGCGTAACGCGTTTCAAAATGACATTTAGAAACATTTCAGTGGTGTTCCAAAAATAATTTAGGAACACATTATATGTGTTCTAAAATCTAATTTTAGGAACGTTTGATAATCGTTCCGGACTAAATTTAGGAACGCTTTATAACTGTTTCAAAAATTGCAATGCCACTTTTAGAAACGGATATCATATGTTCCTAAAAATATTAGAAACATGTAAAATTTGTTCCTAAATGCCATTTTCGGTGTAGTGATGTCTAGGACATGAATTCCTGATTTCCACGATCAGGTATTCATACTGAATTTGACTAAGTTAATGACTAGATTGATCAAGTAGAACATAAAGATTATTTCCAGTCACAGGCAGTCCCGTTATCTGGGCGCTTTAATTGGACTTGTAGCCCGCTGTCGAGTAGGGCACATTTCCAGCACACTGTCATGTGTTGCACCCCCAAGTCACCTAATCAACTCTCTCTCAACCTGCGAAAGAATAACTGGATAGTCTGCAGGGTTTGTGACTGCTGGAACATCTCATTGCATCTTGTAGTAACTAGGCTTGTGATAACCCTAGTTAGTTAAAGTATCAAGCCGTACTCATTGCTTGGCCGTGATTGATGGATGGAGTCCAGTCTAGTCTTGTCTAGACAGTGCTAGTTCAGGATTACTTTAGCACATTACTATTATGCTTTACTCTTGTCGATAAATGAGTTGAGACTAAGCTCTGTTCAGGTGAAGGGTTACAACCCTGGTCCTTGTTTGGTTTACGGGTTGTAACTTTGTCACGATCCGCATCCACTTTTCGGGATACGAATGCGTGTCCAAGCCAGCCTACGCCGCAGTGTCGGCGGTAGAACGCTGTATAGCCATAATGCTCAAAATCACAAATAATGCTCATTCACAAAATTAATTTAATTTACAATATTTACGAGTTTTAAATTTGCAGAAAAATATAAACTCTCACAAATATTGAAATGATTTCAACTCATCTATCTAGCTCATCTCTAGGCTTTCGTCTGCAAGTACACCCGTGTCTCCCAATGCTAAGTGAAGCCACAGCTAACCTGAAAAATATTGGTTTCCAGTCAGGAATGGAACGAGTACAATTCATTGAACGCAGTTTCAATATTTGAAAATCACTATATAATAGAGGTTAGCCTTTAGACATATGATTTAGAAAAATAAGTGAAGAAAAACAGAATAAAACTAAATATCGAAAATAGTAAATGAAATACAAAAAAATACTCACCGACTGTCCGACTGAAGTACCTTTGATATGTGACTGATCCTGGGACAATTACACGATACTGTCTAAAATATCTACTCTGTATAAAATAACATTGGCTATACTGTATACTGCAATAAATAAATACTGTCTACACTGTATAATGCAATAGTAATTACTGTCTACACTGTATACACGATATAAGGTCAGATCACACATCTTTGGTACTTCACCTCCCCCGACAACACAAAATATAATCAATATAAAAGACTAAAATCACATCTCTACCGGCTAACAATGATGTATAGTAAAGATCAATACTGAAAATAAACAATAAACTGTACTCGCCTGTGGTCCTTTGCTGGTGAAACCGATAATCCAAACCACTCAGTGTGCCACAATAGTCAAAACTCATACAACAGTCTCCAGATGCTGAAATAGACATTACCATTGTTCTTAGAATAGTCAAATTAGCTAGAATTGCCTATCCTTAAGTCCAATTCTGGACACAGGGGCAAAACGATATCCGCCGTTAGACCCGCTTTGCATCGAAAAGCGTGCTAGAGTCAATGGTCTCTAAACTCATCAAACTATATGTCTACGGATTCGTTTTGATGATACGAACCCAACCGTATATCCAAAGTTGGATTCCGGCGGGCCGTGCACAAAATTGCTCGTTGAGTCGGATCGTAGGGCCCGCAAAACGGCGATCCGGTCAACTGTCTCAGAATCGGACCAAACTTGGCATACAGGACCAAAAAAATAATACGGTCCTGTTGGCGCAAGTTTTGCCTCGATCTGACGAACGTGCACAAGGTAATTGAAAATTTTGCACAGAGGCCGATACGGTAAATTTTGACGGATACGCATCAAATTCGTCGCGCACACGCAACCAATTTGAATTCCGTCAAAGCTCACACATCCACGAAGCCGATACGCACCTTTTGATACTTTCGATTTGCGACCCCGTCGCCCGGATTGGCGGGACACACGTCGTATCGAAGGTTTTTCATATTTTTTAATATTTTAAAACAAGTTTTTCCTAATCTTTGGGGACTGTTTATTCGGCACACTTTGCATGAATACAGAAACGAAAAGAAGGGTTTCCATCTCCTATATATTGTCTATAAGTGTCTTCAAATAGAATTTTGGAATACTTGCTATTGTGTTCAGAAACTTTCTTCCAACACAAGGTTTGGAACTGGTTTAACTGCTCTATTTTTCGATGGTCTCAGGCTTGAGTTCGCTTCGATTTTTTATTAAACACGAATCAGTTCTATACCAACTGATCGGCAACGCTTCTAGATGGTCATGTGGGCATACTGTAGGATTTTACGGATTTAGAAATGATCTTGTATAGATGGAGAATTCAGGTCGAGAAGAAGAGTACCTGAGTTTGGTTTTCGAACTGGGTATTCGGTCGGTGCTGCGTCCTTCTGGCAGTGCGACGGTGTTCTGGTGAACGCACGATGGCTGCATGCAAGGTGTGGGGGTTCGCAAGAGTCGGGGGTAGCCTGGTGATCAAGGGTTCGGGTTTGCGAGAGGAGTGGCTGTGAGTTTCCGAGAATCGACTCTGGGAAGAACGAATTGATGCGCATATATACATAGGTTTTCTGTTGAGATTTAGATCCGATTTTTCAACCGGTTTTAGATTGGATTTGGAATGATTTGAGGGAGAATAGGATAAGGATTTCCTAAGAGAAAATTTGGATTTATTTGATCAAGGATTCACCTATATCCATATACGATGGGTATCGAACTCTTTTACAGAGGGCTCGGTTTGGTTTCAGTCGTGGGGAAGGGAGAAAGGGATCAGTGCTTCTTGCACTGTTCCATGCCTGTGTGTTTCTTTTCTTCTTCTTTTTTCTTTTCTTATTTACTATTTACTATTTCTTTATTAACAAACCTACATTGAATATATATGACAACCCCTAATATATGGTAAACCCATATATGTATAGATCTTAAGCCACCTAAAATCTAAATATAATTTAAGCAACATTATAACCGCTAGCAATTTTATTAACCTTAAAATATAATTAAACAATATATATATATATATATATATATATATATATATATATATATATATATATATATATATATCAAAAGCCCCCCTTAGAAAACCCCCTAAAAACCCCCCTCACTCTAATTCGTAATATTAATGTTAATATTAATGTTAAAATTAATGTTAATGTTAATATTAATGTTAATATTAATGTTAATGTTAATATTAAATTTTTTTATTTCTTATTTATTAATGTTAATGTTAATATTAATGTTAATGTTAATGTTAATGTTAATGTTAATATTAATTTTAATGTTAAGTTTTAATGTTAATTTTAGTATTTAATGTTAATATTAACATTAATATTAATATTAACATTAATATTAACATTAATATTAATCTTAATATTACGGATTAGAGTGAGGGGGTTTTTTAGGGGGTTTTCTAAGGGTGGCTTTTGATCCGCTTCCTATATCCTATATATATATATATATATATATATATATATATATAATATATATATATATATTAAAAATATATATATATATATATATATATATATATATATATATATATATATATATATATATATATATATATATATATATAATATATATAGAGGATGAGGGAGGTGAGGTGCCACCCTATGGAGGGTGTCTACTTGTCACCCCCATATGCTATCATCATGCACCCATGTGCATGATGATAGCATGGGGGGTGACAAGTAGCACCCCCCCGTGAGGTGGCACCCTACCTCCCTTATTCTCTCTCTCTCTCTCTCTCTCTCTATATATATATATATATATATATATATATATATATATATCAGTATTTATTCAGTAAAGCTAAAAATCCCAACAATATTTTAAATAAATAGATAAAATGACATAAATGGCTAAAAGTCGAAAGACTACTATACCCTAGCCACACCTATATACATTCAACACCTCAATTCGGTTATATCAAGATACCTATATTACACATATGACAACTCTAAAATAATTATTAGACCATTAAACAAATTACGAAATACGTACATTCCTACAAAACATATATCAACACGAACGTCTTTGGTCGCACTACATGACCACATAGACTTGGGTTGGGTCCGGGTCAAGTCCAGACTGGTTTGGTACAACGGGTCTTCTACAAGTCAATAAACCTTAATAATAAATAATTAAATTATTTATAGGAGTCAAGTCGCAACTTGGCCTAGTTTTCCTAGTTAGGCATCACTATGGCTCGGCCTTCCCTACCAGGGCTAATACACTAGTCAAAGCACGCTATTGCACTATCTGTGCCACGATTTCTAGTCCCTTGTACTCCAAAACTCCACTATGGCTAAAGTCATCTACCGGAATAATTAACTAAGTAATTATTTATAAAATTCTAAAAATCACCATTTAATAAAATATATTATCAAAATTCCGGGAAGAGGGTTACTAATCTACCCACCTTAAAATAATTTCGTCCTCGAAATTCTAATTCATAACTATTCCTTAAATTCAAAAAGGAAATGTACTATTACCTTAATCTCCTTAATTTTTTCCTCGAAAATTTATATCCTCCTCCTAGCCATTTTGTAACTACGAAAGCCCAAGGACTTCTACCCCCTTTGGTCACACTACTCCCTCAATTCTCATGTCGCTAAAACTTTATAATCTTCCAACTAATTGCTAAAATTTCTACCAATAGATATCTACTGTATATGGCATCTATAATCCTCTTCTATCTATCAAGTAACCCAAAAATTTAACAAGCAACAAATTTGTACATGTAGCTAAGAAATATTGATAAATTCTAATAAGCATGACTATTCGTCGCTCTGAAATATGAAGACAGGAAGATAAGAAGGATAATCGAGAGCAAATATAAAATTTCAAGAGCGGTAGAGAGTATCCATGATGCAGACAGAAAGAAAGTTTATGAACCATTGACTTATTTGCTAGATTCGGCTACTCTAGTCCAATCACTTGCGAAATCGAAGAAACCCTTCGTTTCTTAGAGGGGCTTGCAATCCATGCAATACAGAAGTTCCGTTTTTCGAGTTTAATCTAAACAAGATCCCATATAGAACGAAATTTAGGAAATCAAGATTGTGATCTTTTCCGTGGTTATTTAAACACACGAGCAAGGATATAAATGCAATACAAGATCGTATCGTGACTTCCGGGTAGATGGAATAAGGGTTACGAATGACTTCACATTCTAAGGGGGGAGACTACATAATAGGTATAAGGACTATTTCAAATAGTTCGATTTTACAGTCCAATGTGGTGGTATGTATGGATGGTTTTACTGGGTCTTAATGGTTCCCTGATTGGACATCAATCGTTGGTTGGATGAACCTTGGATTTCAATCTATATGGACTGGACAAGATCCCAATGATAAAACTATTTCTACTAGGTTAGGGTAACCTAGAATAGGTTTCCACCCAAGTGGTTGAGCTAGATGGGCAGTCGGATTGGTTAATAGGTTCTATAAGCCTTGAAGATGCGCCTCCCGTGACTTTGTGGTTAAGTAGCACGAGAAGACACAATGGATTGGCACACTAGGGACATGTGCGTAGTGGGCTTCGAGTAGATCACAACCATATATTGGGTCGAAAGGTTAGAGTCGAGGTTGAGGCTCTAATGGAAGTCGGGAAGTATATCGGTATATAGTAAGGGTTTATAGTTAGTCCTTTTGACTTGAAAGTTGTACCACAAAAATAGACAAGGGGACGGTTTGAGTGGGACATGATATGTCTACATAAAGGTGGAGTCGTCTATGTCTTGTATGTGAAATTTATTGGAAGGTAATAGCTGGTCTCGTGCCCTGATTATTAATGACACGGCCGGGGACACAAAATAATCTAAATGGAAAGTGGGAGTCCTTGGGGCACTAATTATCATCCTAATGAAAATTATTCTAATCAATCGGTAATCCTCGTATACCCCAAAATTTTTTAGAAGGCTTACAGTCTACTCACCTTAGAAGTTAGGACATGGTTTTAGGAATAATGAGGTTAGAAGAATTCCAATCCGGGCATTGTACCTCGACTCTTGTTAATAAAGAATAAGGCACGGTGTAACGGGATACGGTAGAAATAAAGTCAAGTCAAGGATCGTTCCTCAATAAATGGAAAATGGTCGATATAATGTTCTACCCGTCCACAATATACAAGAGTTATCGACGGGGTAACCATTTCTAAGGCACATCTTATGAAAAGATTTCTAACAACTGAGTCGTGAAATTCTATTTGTGTCAAGCCTGTCAGGCTATTGTCACAAGGGTTCTAGTGGTATGGGCTGTAGTGATCATATATTACTGTTGATAACTGGTAGATCATAATATGACAGGGTATTTAAGCTATGGTATTAGCTAAACTAGTGACTGTGGTGTTCCAATACTAGTTAGGTCTTATAATAAATTTATATAACTAGGGTAATATTTGTTGGAAACCAATCTCGGGATGAGTGTCTACTATAGTCACGGTAAATGATTGTCCTTACCTTTGTCTATTCATCTCATGTCTAAACGTGGGCTTTGGTCGGGGAAAGGTCGGGTTAAGGCTTAAGGGTTGTTATTTAAAGCAAGCTTCAAGCAAATAATTAGAGACTCACAATAATTGGTTTCTTAAGAATAGATAGTCTCCTAGGTTGGCATTTTGACTAAGGGTAAAATCCTAATCATTCTCAAATTCAGATGGCTAGAAGGTCCCAATGGTAGTTTAAGGGTCGAGAGAAAACGAGTAACTCAAGACAAGGTTCTAGTACATGGCTGGCCGATGGTAGCTACACTTGTGTATACAACTATCATAGCCATGGGGGATACTCTGTATTCTATCTACCAATCATAAGCTTTCGTCTTTCCAAGTCAGTGAAAGACAAAAACAATAAAAAGTTCAAGGGAGATGTCACTGAATACAATTTTGTGATTCAAAGGCGAATGTATAATTCAAGAGGAATTGTCAATGCAGTAGCAGATGAGATCATAGTAGATACCTCGATATCTCAATCCACGTGGGATAATCAAAGAGAGAAAACCGAGTGCACTACGGTTGATCAGACAGTAAACATCGATTCTGATTAGACAATATTTAGTAGGCTCCCCAATAAACATATATCTTGAATCAAGCTCGATAAAAGAGTAAGCTTACAAAACTAGGCTGTAATAGCAGCGTTGGTCAAGATAGTCAAAATACAAGTATGCGAGATTTTTGAAAGGAGGCACAAGTAGTTCGAGTTTTGTGAGAATCAAAAATTTACCTGGTGTTCTTGCTTATACGGTCTTCCTACTATCTTCTTGTCCATAAGGCCTTGGTCGACTATGACCTCTAAATTCTATATTCTAGATAAACCTATTAGTGCCAGTCAATTACCTCATCAATAGATCACAAGGACTATAGAATGTTAGATTGGGAGACCTGCTACCCAACTTACAGAACTTTCACTAGTATTTGCTTTGGATTTTAGGGACATACAGGGCATTTTCCTATCCTCTAGTATCCTAAACTTGTAATTACGTCTGAAGTCATTTACCGAGAATTATACCTCGCCCGTATACTCTGGCTGTGGTAAAACCCTTAGTTCCATGATTCAGATGTGATATGCTATCAGAACTCTACCTCATATTGACACAAGGTCTAAAGAGGTCAACGAAGATATAGTTTTAGTAATGTTCCATAACCTATGATTTCTTGGAATAATTTCGACTCTATGGGTCATGCCCCGCTAGTGCGCTGCTGGCTGCAGTGAACCCCCCTCCCATAATTCAAATAAATGGCGACAGTGCGCTGTTGTCCTGCCTTTATGAGTTACTAACATTCCTTTAACTATATCTGTAGAAATTCATGAGCTTCTAGAGATTCAAACAAGTTGACTATGAAATAAAGCGTAAATATTATCCTATCAGTGACAACCCTTAAAATAAAAGATTGAACAGGGGGAATAACTGGAGACAAAAGAAATACAAACATTCTAGTATCTATTTCATGTGTATTCAAACCATTTAGGAAAAACTTTGAATCGAAACTAACTCGAGGTTCGTATATATAACATAATAAAAAATTATATAAAAATAATAATTCTTAGGGCAAAATAGGAACTAAATAGGCAATTCGGACTAAGTATGAGGATGATATCTAAAGAGGCAAAGAGAAGGAATTGAACAATTCATCAAGGTTAGAGCATTAATTCTAGGAAAGCCTAACTTAACAAGTGAATAGTCTATCCACATTGGATCATATTGTCATATCAAGAGGTAATTATACCTATGGGGATCTGGCAAACTCGCAAAATTAATAACTCCTCATCTAAATTGTATGGCCTAGACTACCCATCGATAAATTTGTATAAGGGACTCCTAGTCCTAGTCATTCTCTTAATTAATTAACCCTAACTCGTGAATGAGCATTTCCTAGTCGCAGGCTCGCAATAGTACGACTACTTAAGTAATATCACGAGTTCGCATGATTGCGAAAACAGACCTGCATGGGCCACTACAAAAACTTGTCATGACCCACATCCGCTTTTTGGAATACGAATGCGTGTCCAAGCCAACCTACGTAGCAGTGTCGGTGGTAGAACGCTGTATAGCCACAATGCTCAAAATTACAATAATGCTCATTCACAAAATTAATTTAATTTACAATATTCACAAGTTTTACATTTGCAGAAAAATATAACTCTCACAAATATTGAAATGATTTCAACTCATCTATCTAGCTTATCTCTAGGCTTTCGTCTGCAAGTACACCCGTGTCTCCCAATGCTAAGTGAAGCCACAGCTAACCTGAAAAATGTTGGTTTTCAGTCAGGAATGGAATGAGTACAATTCACTGAATGCAGTTTCAATATATGAAAATGACTATATAACAGAGGTTAGCCTTTAGACATATTTTAGAAAAATAAGTGAAGAAAAACAGAATAAAACTAATATCGAAACAGTAAATGAATACAAGAAAATACTCACCGACTGACCGGCTGAAGTACCTTTGATATGTGACCGGTCTCGGGACAATTACACGACACTGTCTAAAATATCTACATAGTATAAAGTAACACTGGCTATACTATATACTGCAATAAATAAATACTGTCTACACTGTATAATGTAATAGTAATTACTGTCTACACTGTATACACGGTATAAGCTCAGATCACACATCTTTGGTACTTCACCTCCCCTGACAACACAATATAATCAATATAAAAGCTGAAATCACATCTTTACGGCTAACAATGATGTATAGTAAATATCAATACTGAAAACAAAAATAAACTGTACTCGTCTGTGGTCCTTTGCTGGTGAAACCGATAATCCAAACCACTCAAAGTGCCACAATAGTCAAAACTCATACAACAGTCTCCGGATGCTGAAATAGACATTACCGTTGTTCTTAGAATAGTTAAATTAGCTAGAATTGCCTATCCTTAAGTCCAATTCTGGACACAGGAACAAAACGGTAATTTCGGGTCAAAACGGTGTCCGCCGTTGGACCCGCTTTGCACCGAAAATGTGCAGAGTCAATGGTCTCTAAAATCATTAAACTATATGTCTACAGATTCATTTGATGATACAAACCAACTGTATGTCCAAAGTTGGATTTCGGCGGACCGTGCACAAAATTATCCGTTAGAAATCAGGTCACTGTGTCAGAATCGGACCAAACTGGCATACAGGACCAGAAAAATGATACGGTCCTGTTGGCACAAGTTTTTTCTCGATCTGGCGAACGAGCACAAAGTAATTGGAAAATTGCACAGAGGCCGATACGGTGAATTTCGACGGATAAGTATAAATTCGTTGCGCACACGCAACCAATTTGAATTCCGTAAAAGGCCACACGTCCACGAAGCCGATACGCACCTTTCGATGCTTTCGGTTAATCTTTGGAGACTGTCTATTCGGCACACATTGCATGAATACAGAACGAAAAGAAGGGTTTCCATCTCCTATATATTGTCTATAACTGTCTTCAAATAGAATTTTGGAATACTTGCTATTGTGTTCAGAAACTTCCTTCCAACACAAGGTTTGGAACTGGTTTAACTGCTCTATTTTTCGATGGTCTTAGGCTTGAGTTCGCTTCGATTTTTCATTAAACACGAATCAGTTCTATACCAACTGATCGACAACGCTTCTAGATGGTTATGTGGGCATACTATAGGGTTTTACGAATTTAGAAACGATCTTGTATAGATGGAGAAATCAGGTCGAGAAGGAGTACCTGAGTTTGGTTTTCGAACTGGGTATTCGGTCGGTGCTGCGTCCCTCCGGCGGTGCGACGGCGTTCTGGTGAACGCACGACGGCTGCAGACGAGGTGTAGGGGTTCGCAAGGGTCGGGGGTAGCCGGGTGATTAAGGGTTCGGGTTGCGAGAGGAGTGGCTGTTTTCCGAGAATCGACTCTGGGAATAACGAATTGATGCGTATATATACAGTTTTTTTTGTTGAGATTTAGATCCGATTTTCAACCGGTTTTAGATTAGATTTGGAATGATTTGAGGGAGAATAGGATAAGGATTTCCTAAGAGAAAATTTGGATTTATTTGATCAAGGATTCACCTATCCATATACGATGGGTATCAAACTCTTTTACAGAGGGCTCGGTTGGTTTCAGTCGCGGGGAGGGAGAAAGGGAACAGTGCTTCTTGCACTGTTCCCGTTTGTGTGTTTCTTTTCTTCTTCCTTTTTCTTTTCTTATTTACTATTTACTATTTTTTTTATTAACAAACCTACATTGAATATATATTATATATATATATATATTATATATATATATATATATATATATATATATAATATATATATATATATATTATATTCAATGTATATATATACATTGAATATATATATATTTATATATATATATATATTATATCTATATATATAATATATATATATATATATATATATTATATTTTATATATATATATTATATATATATATATATATATATATATATTCATGTATATATATTATATATATATATTTTTATATATATACATAATATAATTATATATTATTATATATATATATATATATATTATATATATATATATATTATATATATATAATATATTATAATTTTATCAGTAAAGCTAAAAATCCCAACAATATTTTTAAATAAATAGATAAAATGACATAAATGGCTAAAGTCGAAAGACTATACTATACCCTAGCACACACTATATACATTCAACACCTCAATTCGTTAATATCAAAATAACCTATTACACATATGACAACTCTAAATATTATTATTAGACCATTAAACAATTACGAAATACTTACATTCCTATAAAATATATCACACGAACGTCTTTGGTCGCACTACATGACCACATGGACTTGGGTTGGGTCCGGGTCAGTCCAGACTGGTTTGTACAACCAGGTCTTCTACAAGTCAATAAACCTTAATAATAAATAATTAAATTATTATAGGAGTCAAGTCGTAACTTGGCCTGGTTTTTCTAGTTAGGACATCCCTATGGCTTGACCTTCCTAACCGGGCTAATACACTAGTTAAAGCCACCATTGTACTATCTGTGCCACGATTTCTAGTCACATTATACTCCAAAACTCCACCATGGCTAAAGTCATCTACCGTAATTTAACTAAGTAATTATTTATAAAAATTCTAAAAATCACCATTAATAAAAATATATTATCAAAATTCTGGGAAGAGGGGTTACAAACTTGGTTACCGAAATAGTTCCTTAGTTATCTTATCGTTTATCATCCTGATTTCCTTAACCCATGTATTTTCATCATCAATTATGTCTTTATTTGCTAATAGCTGGTTTTAGTTCTTAAGTGAAGCCTCCCTTATGGCACTTGCTCTTTTTGGGGTCTGACCCAGCTGGTTTTGTATGGCCAGATTTGGAGTAGCTCCCGAGCATCTCCCAGCCTTCCAGCCAGATGGTGAATACTAGACGCAACCCTGGTAATGAGTGGGTTTTATTTTGCTCTCCCCTTCTATTGTAAATTATTATTTGAGGCGTTTAGCCGCGAGCAAGTGTTAGCTCATGTAAATTACATTCCTGTCTGCCTAAGGGCTGTACATGATTGACAAATCCTAGGGTTGATCATGTATGACTTAAACTCTTGCTAGTCTTCGCATTTTGTATGACTAACTCATGATCATCTGAATATGTAATGTTTTGGGACGCCTTACTTGTATGCCTGATGATCTACCATCTTGACATTTTACTTGCTTGCTGAGATTGAGTCACTACTGTACTTGACCATAATAGACTGTTTGGCTTGTAGATAAACCCTCATACATCTAGACAGCCGTGACCGTATTGCGAGGTGGGATTCACTTCAATGTATGTACCTGCTGTGTCTATCCCCCGCTCTCCAGTATTCTGGTTCTAGGACGTGACACTAGGAATCGTATCTATACGTACACAAGGAACAAGGACAAGGCTCACACAAGATACCAAGGAATACAAGGAATAATATCTCATTACGGGATCCAAAACAAATACCAATCCGTGCGAACAATGTATCAAGAGAACAAGGCTATCTACACTAAATACAAGAACATAAATGTCATCAAAAATATAAATATTACCAGAGAATATACTCGCCTAAGATTTCGTAGAAATGTCAACAGTGAATCGAGACTCAGAGTGAAGTCACAGACCTAAGATGAGATATACATGAGATAAATATGGTTTAACATTATTAGGCATGATTTTCTAGTGTATGCTATGCAATCTAGGTCAAACTAAGTCAAACTAGGTCAAACTAAGTCAAACTGAGTCAAACTAAGTCATACTAGGTCAAACTAAGTCAATCTAGGTCAATCTAGGTCAAAGGTTCACCTATAGTAGACTTTTGGTCAAACTGGTCAACTCTGGTCAACTCCTAGTCCATTCTAGGTCAGATGTTGACTCTACGTTGAATTTTAATCAAATAATCAACCTTGGTCAAACTCGGCCAAGTATCCTATTTCTAACCATTATCTACCAAGATATACCAATCCTAACTATACTACCAAGATTCCAATACCTTAGATACTAGGTATACCCTTACCTTAGTAGTATTCTACCTAGGCTAGGTAACATACCTTAGTCTCCAATACCAATTCTTAACACCTAATATCAACCTTAGATATCTAGTATCTATCTATCGACCCCAAGCTACTAGATAAACCAATACCTTGCCTCTATACCTTAGTTCCTAGGTAACCCC